>CM046659.1:145696352-146296352 GCA_025594165.1 Tamias sibiricus
TTCTTTTTCAGTAAAAGCAGCTCACATAATCAGGCAATGTGTTGCATTTGCATGATGTTGCACTGGCTCACTTTTTCTCTGGGATTCTGGCTTCTGTTTTTGCCATATCCCTTCTGTGCCTGAAATCATGGAGCATGTTGCAGTCTACAGTTACTCTGGCTGACAGAACAGAAATTGAATCAATCCCTGGGAGCAATAGATTCAACCCTGGAAACCTCCAGCACATTCTGGCAACTGCTAGTAAGCCTTGTGCTGTACATGCCTCCCAGGGATTTCTCTGGGATGTTGCTTTTTAAGAGAAACATTTATAAAAACTACCCACTGTGCAAATCTAACATCAGTTAGTGGTTTCCCATGCAACTTGTAGGAGCATCACACAATTCTCTGAAGAGAAAGCAGTAACTAACCCATAAAGAGACCTGCTGGGGGAAATAGGACCCTGTGCAACCAGGAAGAAAACCCAAGGCTCTTGGAGAGAGGTACACTGGGGTTCTGATTCTTTCTTTCCCTTTTCCTTGCTCTGTCAGAGGGAATTCAGACTCCCTGACTTGTCAAAGTATTCATGAATCTTATTCTTTCACGAGTTCAAAACACAAACTAAACAAAAAGAGTGCAGGTATATAAAAATAAGTATGAAAAGATGGAGAAATTCAAAAGACAGGAAGAACAAATAATAAATAAATGCACTGAAATGTCCTCAAGTAGGACAAGGCAATGTAAATGTTTTACCATATTATGGATATTAAGTGAAAATGGATATATTAGAAATTAATGACCATTTTTATTCAAGGAAGGATAAAATTTAGATAGAATTTTCATTCACTGGTCTAATGTGCTACATACTTGCAGCAATATTTTTGAAAGCAAACTATGACTGCATTAAGGAAAGTTTAAAAGGACTTAATTCATTGGATCCAAAGATACACTGCTGGTTGAATATCTTTAATACAAAATCTAGAGTCCAAAATGCTTCAATATCTGAAAATGTCTGAGTAAGTGGAAAATTCTACAAGTGACCTCATGTCCTATACAAAGTGCAGGTGTGCTAAAAAATATTGTATAAAATTATGTGCCTATATGAATGTGACATAATGCATCCCAGTATTATATGTAATTATTATGCACCAATAAAAATAAATAGACATGTAAATAAATAAAATTACCTTTAGGCTTTGTGTATAAGGTGCATATGAAACAAAAGGATTTCAACTTTAGACTTTGGTCTCACCCCAATATATCTCATTATCTTTATGCAAATATTCCCTAAACTGAAAAAATCCAAAATTAGAAGCACTTCTATAAGCAAGAATTTCAGATAAGGGACATTCAACCTAAACTATGTTCTATGCCCACTAAAAAAAAATTAGGTTAAACATAGGAAGAGTTTATCTCATTTATCCATCCATTTGTGTAGAACATTTTGTAATTAGGAAAGTTAGAATCAACTTTAATATGTAGCCCAAAAACTACTAACATTTTATTTATAGTAATTTTAACAAATATTTTAACAGTACATTGTATTATGAGTTGCAAATACTTTGACATTCTTTCAGGGAAAGAATTATTAACCTTATTATTCCTATTTTACAGATGAAAAAAAATTCAACTCAGATATGAAGAAATTTTACCAACATCACCAAAAGGGATGGAATTGGCAGAGACTCCAGATCTGATTATTCTCAGGGATAGTCTTCTGTTGTCTGCCTACTATGGAAGGCCTAGAAATTCAGGCAATGAAGTGTTGGAATGGGGTGCAGGAGGGTGTATCTGCACATACGTAGTTGGTTATCGACCTGTAGTGAGGTAAGGGGTTTATGCCTAATTAGACCTAGAGTGAGCTCCTATCCAAATGGGCAGTCCCAGAATCCAGCAGAGAAGGGAACTGAGATAAATGTGAGATGAAACACTCACAGAAAGTATCCAGAATATTGAAAAGAAATGCTTTCTGGCAGTCTATATGGTGTTTCCCTTAATTATCACAGTCCTTCCTTCCATGGTTATTGAGTTGCAGCTGGACATATGGCAAGACTGCCTTTCCCAGTCATCCTTCCAGTTAGATTTGGCAACAATACAAGTTTTCCTGAGTAGTGTTGAGCACAAATGAGGTGAGTATTTTCAGGTGTAAGCCTTCTGACAGAAGGTGTGGCTTCTCCCCAGTCTCTTCTCTTTTCCCACCTGCTGGAACTCAGCCATGGTAGAAACCTGCAAATGTCAAGAAAGCTGGTACCTAAATGACCATGTGGAACAGGCTACCTGTCAGCTGAAGCTTTCACCTTTGTTTGTCTTGAGCAAGAGAAATATATCACTTTGTTTAGTAAGATGCACATTATTTTAAAAATTATGTCAAGATTAGATCTGCCAGATACTGTAGTGCATGCCTATAATCCAAGTGGCTGGGGGGAGGGTAAGGTAGGAGGATCCTGAGCTCAAAGCCAGCCTTACACAAAAGTGAGGTGCTAAGCAACACAATGAGACCGTGTTTCTAAATAAAATACCAAATAGGGCTGGAGTTGTGGTTCAGTGGTGGATTGCCACTGAGTTAAATCCCTGGATACCCATCCCCCCAAATAAGATTGGATTATCCTTTTGAATGCAGGAGTGAGCCAATATTAATATCATATGTCAACACCTAATTAGATTCTTAACAGTATCTGATTGAATACTTAGGATTATCCTACAAAATAACTATGATTCTAATTATTGTACAGATGAAGAAACTGAGGTTTAGTAGATAGAGGTTAACTGACAAGACAAACCGATTGGGAGACAATAAAATATAGAAGTGGGGAGAAGAATTTTGAAGATCTGGTTGTGTCAAAGCCTGTTTCTACCCTTCATCAAAATCTAGCCTTCAAGCTGGGCACGGTGGCACACACCTGTAATCCCAGCACTTGGGAGGTTTAGGCAGGAGGATCCCGAGTTCAAAGCCAGCCTCAGCAATGGTCAGGCACTTGGCAACTGAGCAAGACCCTGTCTTTAATAAAATATAAAAAAGGGCTGGGGATGTGGCTCAGCGGCAGAGCACTCACCTAGCACGCGCGCGGCGGCCCGGGTTCAATCCTCAGCACCACATAAAAACACATTGTGTACAACTAAAGCAAATAAATAAATATTTAAAAGAAAAAAAAAAAAGGGCTGGAGATGTGGCCCAGTGGTCGAGTGCCCCTGAGTTCAATCCCCCCCCCAAAAAAAATTATATATATATATATATCCTTCAGCTGGGCTGGGAATGTAGCTCAGTGGTAGAGCATGTAACTAATATTGCATGAGATCCGGATTCAATCCCCAGTACTGAAAAAGGAAAAAAAAAAAAAAAAATCTTTCATCTTTCAAAGCCTCATTTTCCTCCTCTGTAAAGGGGATAATAAGTGAACCTGTTTCACAAGGTTCTTGGGAGGATTAAATAAAATAATTCAATCTAAAGTGCCTGACATAGAGTAAAATTTCCAAACTGCTGTCCTCTCTATTTTAGTGCTAGAAAGTAGTTAGATAAGGTTAAAACCCAATTCTCTGACGTTCAAAACCCTATAACCTTCTCACCCAAGGAGAAAGCAATGATGCTCAGATCAGCACCCCACTCTTTGGTACTGCCCACTTCCTGCCATAGAGTGTCTCCCCATACCACCCCCCTACCCCCATGGGATGCTCTCATTCAGCTGCATTGTTTATGAGGCTATGGGCCTGATATTGCATTGCTGCTGAAACTAACAGGGGTCATGAAGAAAATTCCACTTTCTGCCATTAGAATGATTTTTCCTTCATATCCAGGGAAGGATGCTTCATCCATTTAATACACAAAACAGTTATATAGGTCCACCAGTCAAAATATTCCAAAAATATATATTTTAAAAAGCAACATAGTTAAGATGTTACACTTTTCCCTATAGAACTTTAAATCTAAATGTGTAGCTGCATTTTGTCTCTTTTTTGGTGTCCTGAGGCTATTTCACTTTCTTCTTTTATTTAATTTTTTAAAAATATTTATTTACTTGCTTTAGTTGTACACAATTTGTTTATTTGTACGTGGTACTGAGGATCGAACCCGGGCCACGCACATTCTAGGTGAGCGCTCTACCGCTGAGCCACAACCCCAGCCCCTATTTAATTTTTTTTATGAATCAGTGTTTGTTTAATCAGAAGCACTCAAATGTCCCAAACATTTATTATATGTATACTTTTATTGGCATTTTTGTTTTCTACTACAACAAATTTAGAAGAAAGAAAGCAGTCACTATATTAAAAAATAGATTACATAGGAAGTTTATTATCATTTATAGTTACCATTCTAAGCTTATTTCTTTGAAATTTCTTTCAATATATTCTATCTCAGCCAGTATTGCATAAACAAGATACAATTATTTCTAGGGGTATTGGGAGAATTTTTAGATGGCATTTTAAAAAATTCACTGGTCCTAATATTAAATTTATTCCAGGCTTAGTGATCTACTTACTAATCTGATTTTTTTAATTTTTAATTTTGTTTTATTATTCTAATTTGTTATACATATTTTCTTCTTAATCATGAATCTGTTGGCAGTTCTTTGTCCCTTACCTGCAGTCACATCCATGGGGTCATTTGAAGATGCACAGACCTGATGGAATTGATTTCCAAAAATCTGCATGCATTTGCCTGAAATCAGTCCTTTCTTTACATTTTTCTAAAAAAAGCATTCCCTAACAGAATGCTTACTACCATCAGTGAAGATTTTTAGGAAGCCCCAACAGTCGCTGCTCTAGAACACTAGGATTTTCTGCAATGATGGAAAAGATTTACTTACATCTGCTCTGTGCTGATCAGTATGGTGGCTGCTAGTCAGGATAACACTAAAAATATGGTCAGTTTGACTTGAGGAGCTGAAATTATAACTACACCTAAATTTTGGTTAAATTAAATTGTGACATGAAGCTAGAGAGTACTATACAGGTAGTACATTTCTAAAATTTAAACCAGAGCCATCCAATAGGAAATATAATATAAATCATGTATATAATCTTAAAATTTCTAGTAGCTAATATTAGATGTTCTCTTGCTTTCAGTACAACACAATTCAAACTAGTCAGATTTCCAGTGTTCTACAGCACCTGTGGTTAATGGCTACCATATCAAATAGTGCAGCCCTATTCCTTAAAATGTATCCTTGTTAGTAACAAGAGTCTTGCTTGTTTATCAATAAATCCCTTGCTCTGGACATTTTGCTGGCCGGTAATGTGTGTTTAATAAATATGTGTTTATTGACTTCCATTCACAGTGATCAATTCACACTCTGGATTTATAGCTAAACAAAACAACACCTAGAAAAACATATTAAGCTCTTATATTAGTTTTCCCACTTAGAGTTAAATCTACTTTATTTTTACAAGGACCTAACAAGTATTATGAGTTTCCATGTATACTGTATCCTTGAAAGCAGGAACCAGCAAACTTTTTGTGCAAGGGACCAGAGAGTAAATATTTTAAGCTTTGCAGGCTCTATAGGCTCTGTGGCAACTGCTCAACTGCTGCACTTGGGTAAAAACTCATACACAATACTTAAATAAATGGGCATGGCTATGTCCCAATAAAACTTTATTTACAAAAACAAGGGAGAGGCAGGATTCAGCCCTGAGGGCTAGATTTTGCCAACCCTTGCTTTAGAGTGAGGATCATATTTTAAATTGGTCTTGTTTTTTAACAGTTCTAATATAGTACCACATAGGCTAGATGAGCTCAATATATAAATGTTGCCTAATTGTGAGCAGAAAAATGCAGCTGTTTTAAACCACCAAGTCATGAAGTTAGTTATTCATCCATCGAATATTAATCATGTGTTTAAATCACAGCACCCTGAGCACCTTGCACCTGCCAGACACATAGGAAAAAATGAGTAAACGTTTATTATTTATTGACTAATATATGGATTAAATAGACTGCTAGGAGATAAAGAAATCCAGGAAAGCTGCACAGAGATGGTGGCATCTAAATTGAATATTAAAATTAAAGACAGTGGTAAAACCTGACATGCACTGACACAGCTATGTGATCAAGGTCAACATCAATGTCAAAATGGTAATTTTTCTTGATGTGATGTGATAAAGATAATACAATACCTCTGTGTTTTCCCATAGTAGTTCATAACTCCATCCTCATTATGCAAAACACATCAGTTAAACTCTGAAAAAGAAGCACCCAACCAACACTTGACCAGTGCTCTGCAGAGTATCAAGGCATGAAATGCAAGGAAAGTGTGAGAAAGTGTCATCTCAAAGAGGAGTTCATGGAAATATGGTGTCTAAATGTAGTGTGCTCTCCTGGGTGAGATCTGGGACCACAAAAAGAACATACATAAAAACCAAAGAAATCTGATCAAAATGTGAGCTTTAGTAAATTATGATGTAGCAGTGTTGCTTCATTAATCATGGCAAATATCTCATACTAATGAAATATATTAATAACGGAGGACATTAGGTGTGGGTATATGGAGACACTGTGCTCTGCTCATTTTTTCTATAAGTATAGAAGTATTCTAAAAATAATGTTAACTTAAAAATAAGTATGTAAAGAGCAGATGCAGTCTACCAGCCAGCAAAATTGGAGTGTTAATTGCAATAGTAGCCTAAAATTAAAAAAAAAAATTAGAGTCCACCAGAAAGAAGAAAAGAGCCCATAAATCCAGAAAGAATGACCAGCATAAGCAAAGACACGAAGACGTGGCAGTGGCTTTCACTTCTAATGCCAGGGAGAGACATGGAGGGTTCTTAGGGGGCATGCAAGAAACATGATCAGATTTGTATTTTGAATCTGAGGAGTTGTGGCCAGGTTAGGACCAAAGGTAAGAGATGACAATGCAGTTGATGGTGTGTGTGTGGGGGTGGGGGGGAGGTTCTCATGCTAGTTTTAGTGGTAGGGTGATATTAGTAGAATTAATCTATTTTTTATTATTTAAAACTAACTCCTAGGCTGAGTTGTTTTATACTGGCAGAAAGAGGCTCAGATGAACTCTTAGATCAAAATCAATTAGTTTTAAATTCCATTATGTGCTGCATAATGAAGTTTCAATGACAGCATATAAGATGGTGATGTCTTATGATTAGAAGAAAACTGAAATAATCCCATTGCCCAATGACACTGTAGTTTTTGTAACATTAGTACAATGCATTATTCATGTATGAGTGGTAATGCTGGTGTAAACAAACCCACCTTGCTCCAAATAGTATAAAAGTAAAGCTTGCACAGTTATGTACAGTGCATAGTATGTGAAAATGATAATAAGAAGCTATGTTAATGGATTATGTATTTTTTTAACTAGGCTTTTATCATCATTTTAGAGAATACTTCTCTACCTATAAAAAGAAGTTTACTGTAAAACACTGTGCCATGATGCAGAGGCAGCAGCTTCAGACATCTCATCTTTACCACATCTCTTGATTGCCTCACAAGGCCCCAGAAGAGTGATTGACTTGTACCATCTAAATTTATATAAGTACACTCTGTGGTGTTCAGGGTAGAATCGCCTAACAACTCATTTCTCAGAATATATTTCTGTAGTTAAGCAAATGTGACTGTAGTTTTTTTCCTCCTTTTCTTCAGTTTTGTTTTTCCAGGGATAATGTGGTGATGATAGGGAGACCTAAGGCTTGACATTGCAAGAACTAGCCTGAGGAAATTGTCATGAAGTTTACACAGTAAACATCAACTATATCCCCATTTTATAGATGAGTAAACAGAGGCCTGAAGAGATTATATTAGTGTTCCAAGATCTTTTGGTCCAAATTCAAACCTTCACGCAACACAGACAATTGCTACCATAAAAAGTAGAATTCTAATTAACATCAGTGTTCTGTTGCTTAAGTAGGGGGATGATTAAACATTTCATTCAGAACTCTCATTAGTGGGTAAGTGAACTCATATTGGCTTGTGAAGAGGAAGCATGTCTAGACAGGATGCAGACCTGACACTCCAGCAATTTATCCAGAGATTTTGAAAATATGCCACCCTGGGTCACCAGATGGTAACTGTTCATCTCTGTGTTAATGATAAGACACAGGATTGGAAAAAACCCCACATGCAGAAAGCTATTTATTAGGCACTGAAGTGAGTCTATTAGATTCCTATGTCTGTCATAACAAATTTTTATAAAAATGGTATCTAAAAACAACAAACATTTATTCTCTCATTATTCTAGAGGCCAGAAGTCCAAATTCAAGGGATATTCAAAGCATAATATGTTTGAGGGATACACTCCCATTGAAGTTTCTTGGGGAGATTCTTTCCCTGCATCTTTTAGTTTCAGGTATGTTGTTGTTGAGGGGAAAGAAGAGGGAGAAGCTATGTGATAAATAATGAAGTCAGTTTCTCATTGTGCATCATCTTAAAGCTCTATTCCAAAACCACCTGGACCAGTCATGTATTCACACCACCTGTACCTTGTAATGTCAGTGATTTAAGATTCCAAGAAGTAGCTCTTCCAAAGTCTAAATGCCAAAGACCTCTAGTACAAGGACATTTTTAGTTAGCCTGGCTTCCAATTATCTTGATAAAGATACATTTGTTTTATCTTGCAAGCTAGTCAGGATAAAGAATTAATATAGAGATCTAGTCTGAACATGAAAAAGACAAACTCAGAGGCAGGCGTCCATATATCTGTCTGTACTAATGGCTATGGTGACAGCAATTCTAAGATCAAAAACTGGAGTGAGATGGTAATCAGACTGATGAGAACATGTTTTGTAGAAGCGGCTTTTGTGATGAATCTCATCAGCTTTCTGATGAAGCACAGCCTGTGTTGCAGACCTCCTAGTGTGTGAGGAATGAGGCCTTGAATCTCTGTCTCCTCACTCAAAGTGGTTATCACAGGTTCAGGTAAGCCTGGGGCTTTAGACATGGATGGTTCCCATTCCAGCTTAATCTCCTACTACAATCTATTACTATAATCTCTTATTATTGAGATCATCATTATTATTATGGCGTTATCCCAGAAGTTAGGAGACTGCTTTCAACTCTGGTGCAAAAATTTTCTATAACCATGAGATTCCAAGTAGCATGGCTCCTATGACACTTGTGTCATGTGTGCACAAGAAGATGTTGCAAATAAATGTTATTCTTTCATCAAGGTATCTGACCACAGCTGCAACTTCATGTTGTGCACTTGCTTAGAAATTGGATATTATTGGATTACTTTGATCAGTATTTTCTGCATAAGCAAGAATCCCATCCTAATGTGAAGAAAATGTTTTACACTTTTGATAATAGCAAGTTTATTGAGCTATGGTTTCATATCACGGTGTTTAACAGCTCCATGTGTACCTTCTGGGAGGTTTTTAGTATATTTACAAAGTTTAGTGTGTTCCCAAATTTGTGTAAAGATGACCACTATCTGATTTCAGAACATTTTTATCACCTCCAAAATGAAATCTCATGTATATTAGCATCTGTTCATTATTCTTCCTGTCCCCAAACCATGGAAAACACCAAAATAATTTTTATTTCTATATTCTTATCTATTCTAGATGTTTCATATGACCAAATTCACACATATGTCATTTTTGTACCTGGATTGTTTTTTACTTGTTCTAAGTGGTTATACATGACAGTGGAATGCATTTTGACATATTGTATATAAATAGAGTATAATTTCTCATTCTTTTGACTGTACATGATGTAGAATTACACTGTTCCTGTAATCATATATGTACATAGGGTATTAATGTCCAGTTAATTCTACTATCTTTCCTACACCCATACCCCTCCCTTCCCTTCACTCCCCTCTGTCTAATCCAAAGTGTGTCTGGATTCTTTAACTCAACATATTTTCAAAGATCATCCTGTGTTATAGCAGGTATCAGGACTTTTTAAATTTCATGGCTGTGAAATATTCCAGTATGTGTACATAAGAACATACATTTTGTTTATCCACTCGTCAGTTGGTGGGCAGTTGGGCTGTTAATACCTGTGGCTATAACAAACAACACATCTATGACCATTTGTATCTAATTGGTGTGTGGAAACACATGCTCATATCTCTTTAGTATATGCCCATGAGTGGACTTCCTAAGTCATGTGGTGACTCTGTGTTTAACATCTGAAAGAATTGGACAACCATTTTCCAATGTGACCGTACCATTTTACCTTGCCATCAACAATGTATGTATGCTGTCATTTCTCCACATTTTCTTCAATACCTGATATTGATAATGTTTTAACATTATTTTTATGGTCAAAATATTGGGTGTGAGCAGAGTCTCATTGTGTATTTAATTTGCATTTCTCTTACAATACATGGTATTAAGGAATATTTCCTATACTTATTGAAATTTTTTAAATCTTCTTTTGAGAAATGCCTTTTTAGATCATTTGTTTTTTTTTTTATATTTGGGTTATATTCTTATTGTTGCATTGTAACAATTCTTTAAATATTTGAAATATAGCCTTTTCCAGATATATGATTTACAAATATTTTCTCATAGTCCATGTATGTTCTTTTTGCTTTTTTGATGGTACACTGTAAAATATTACCATTTTAATAAAGTTCAATTTATGCCCCTTTTTTTCTTTTTAGTGCTTCTTTCCATCATATCTAAGAAAACACTGCCTAGATCACAAAAAATTATTTCTGTTGTTTTCTAGAAACTAATTTTCACACTTCCATTGGCTTCCAATTCTGTTAGTTAACTCTTGCACATGTTATATGGTCAACTTTCTTTTGTTGTGGATATTCATTTGTCTGAGAACAATTTGTTGGAAAGAATTTTCTTCATTCAGTTTTCTTGGAACCCTTGTCTAAAAATGAATTCCCCACAAATGTGAGGGTTGATTTATAAGCACTTGCTTCTATTTTGTTGATCTACATAGGTATCTACTTTAGACCAGCCCATGCTTTCCTTATTATCATTTTGTTGTAAGTAAATGTGAGTCCTCCAAATTTGTTCATTTGTTCTTTTGACCTGTTTGGTTAGCTCTTCTCAGTTCCCCAACTTTCCATGCAAAGTTTTGGGGTCAGTTTGTAAAGTTTTCCAATAGGGTGAGATACAAAACCTATATGCACTACATTGATTCTTTAGATCAATTTGTGGATTAATGATATAATAACTATAATAAGACTTCTGATCCATGAATCTGGGGTGTGTTTGTTTTTATTATATTTATTTATTGATTTGTTCTTTATGTTTTTCTGATGATGTTTTGCAGTTCCCTAAGTATTAGTATTGTACCTCTGCTAAATTTAATTCTAAATATTTTGTGGTCTTGTAGATAGATTTTTTTTTTAATTTTACTGTTGGAACTGAATGTTTTGGATTGAGCTGTATCTCCCAATCTTGTTGAACAACTGACTTCATTTACCAACCATAATAGTTTTGTGGTGAATTGGGTAAGATCTTCCAATAATATACAAGATGATGTCATCTGAAAAGATAGTTTCACTTCTTTCTTTTTAATCTGGATCTCTTTGATTCATTTACTTACCTAAGCACCCTTGCTAGAAACAATGTCACTACAATGTTGAATAGAAATGATAGGAGTGTAGCACACTGTTTTGTTCCTTGTCTTTAGGGAAGGTATGCAGTCTTTTACCATTAAATATGTGGACTTTTCATAGGTGCTCATTATCTGGTTGAGGAAGATTCATTCTACTGCTAGTTCATTAAGAGTTTTTATTGTGAAAATATACTGAATTTTGTCACATGCTTTTTTTCCATGCCTTAAACTGGTTGTGTAGATTTTGTCCTTTATTTGTTTTTAACATGATATATTACCCTGATTGATTGATTTCAGAATGTTGAACTAATCATGATTTTCTGGGGTATAATTGCTTTTTTTCTTTTATTCTCTCTCTCTATGTATATATTATATATATGTATATATATATACATCTTTATATATATATACATATACATATATATATACATCTTTATATATATATACATATACATATATATATACATAGTGTATATATATACATACTATATACACTCTAAATATACACTTTATATATACATAAAGATATACATACATATACATAATATATACATATACATGTGTGTATATATACATATATATATATATATATATATAAATTTTTTTTATTATAATGGCCTTGTGGAAATAATTGAAAATCGTTCTTTGCTCTTAAAATTTTTGGAAGGGTTTGAGTAGTATTGGTGTTAATTCTTCAAATGTTTACTAGAATTCACTCAGAATTCATATGGACCTGGGCTTTTCTTAAGTGAAATAATCTTTGATTATTAATTCAATATTGTTACTTATTATAGGTCTATTTCATTTTCCTATTTATTCTTAAATCAGTTTCAAAATTTGTGTCTTTCTAGTAATTTATAAATTTCATCTAGATTATCTAGTTTGTTGGTTACAAATGCTTCTAATATTCCCTTATAAACTTTGAAGCTTTGGCATTAGTCTGCATTCATTTCTCTCTTTTCATTCTTGATTTTAGTAATTTGAGTCTTTCTCAGTGAGTTGGTATATCAGCTTGCTAATTTTCTTGATGTTTCCCCAAACTAACTTTGATTTTCTTGATTTTCTTTATTGTGTATCTATTTTCTTTTTGTTATTAATTTATACTCTGATATTTATTATTGTCTAATTTTTGCTTATTTCTGATTTAGTTTTTTCTCCCCCCTCTCAATTTTTTTGGCATAAGTTTAGTTTATTAAAAAATTTATTATTTAATACTGGTGTTTACAAATATAACTTTTTCTCTAGTGACCTCTTAAATTTTTTTTCATAATTCTCACTCTACTCTATTATCCTATTTATTCAAGTTAAAGTATCTTATGTTTGTTCTTTTAGCTCTTATTTGGTATTGGTTCCTTAGGAACATGTTGCTTCATTTCCACATATTTCTTAATGTCGCAAATTACATTGCAGATTAATGTGTTGAATTTTTTTTCTTTTGATCACATTTGGGAAGACTTGGCTTTGATGTCCTTTTAAGTCTTTAATTTTTTAGAGCAATATTAGGCTAACAGTAAAATGAGAAGATACTGAAAGTTCCCATACACTCTCTCCACAACCTCCCTTGTTATCAACAGCCCTTACCAACGATAAAATATATGATAAAATTGCTGAACCTACCCTGAAACATCATAACTATCCATTTCTGTCTTCAAATATTCTTCCTACTCCTTTCTCCTTTCCTTCTAAAGACCCCATTATGCATATTGGTATGTCTCCTGATGTCCACAAATATCTGAGGCCTTGTTATTTTGTTATTTGTTTCTTCTTCTCCTCCTCCTCCTCCTCCTCCTCCTCCTCCTCCTCCTTCTTCTTCTTCATTTTATTTCTCAAACACAATAATTAAAATTGACCTATTTCTTTGTGGATTATTCCTTCTCTTCTCACTAATTAACCATCATGTCTCTAATGAACACTTCATGTCAATTATTGCACTTTCCAAATCAATACTTTCTGTTTAGTCTTTTTTCATCTTTTATATAGATATTCTTTATTTGATGACACATAGTTCTCATTCCTTCCTCTAATATATTATACATGTTTTCTTTATCTTCCTAACATATTTTAGTTAGCTGATTTTAAGTCTTTATCTAGTAGTTTCCTTAAGATCAATTTCAATTGATTATTTCTTTTCCCTCCACATATGGGTGCCTTTTGTTTCCTTATGTGTCTAGACTTTTAAAATAGTGTAATATGTTACCTATGCACGTCAGATTTCCTATCATGCCATGTTTTTCTAACCACTATTCATTGGACTTCACCTCCTGCTTATGCAGAATGTAAAGATCAACCGGAAGGAAAAACTTAGAGCATTCTCAGATCTTTCCTCAACAAGTGTACAACCCTGAGACTGCACATAGTAAAGTACATGAACATGGCTTAGATTTCCAGATGAATATGGTAGCTCTTTAGAGATCCCTTTGCAATATCATTCCCTTGTTTCTCTTTGTCAGTTTTTTTGGTCAGTCTACTGTTGTGCCCAAGTTTATCTCTTGTTCAGACAACCATGATGCTAAACAATTGCTGCTGATTGTTTTCATCCAATACCTTGAAGGTAGGATTGCTCATGCAGAGCGAGTTTTGAGTAATGTAAAGATAAGCTATGAAAGAAGGTTTTTCAATAAGCTGCAAGCATGTCAAATAATGTTTTCTGAAGACAGGTCTTTGAGATTTTTGAGGACTACAAACTGCCATGATCCTCTCAGTGGCTACTTAGACTCCTCCTTTCACATTACTATGTTATGGTATTGTTGGTTTCCAAGGCTTTTATGTAGTTGCAGAGAAGAGAGTGAAGGGATCAGGGCAAGGAAAAGCACTGCAAGATTCACTGTGAGCAAAATCCAGTTGTTTATCTTGAACAAACACTTCTCAGATTGTTTCAAGTTTGATTTCTTGAGTTCATATGCTTTCATGAGACACACATATACATATGTATACATGTATATGTATAATATATATGTATACATATATGTATATATATGTATACATGTATATGTATAATATATATGTATACATATATGTATATACATATATATTTACATTTTGTTTAATTGTAGATGGACACAGTACATTTATCTTATTTATTTATTTTATGTGCTGCTGAGGATTGAACCCAGTGGCTCCATGGAAGTATAAATTTTGAGAAATCCTTACTTAGTTCCTTCTTAAATCAAGCCATTCTTCTTTACTTTAGGTGGTCATAACATAAATGATACCAATTTGAAAAAAATAAATGATATCTTTAATGAAGTGTTCTCACATATTAACTCTTCTTTTTAAATTTTGATCCATAAAATATTTAAACATAAAAAACAATATACTAGATATTCTTATATCCACTACCCAGATTTAACAGATGTTAGTATTTTGCAATATTTGCTCCAGATTTCTTTTTATTTTTAAGGAAAGGATATATTTATTGTTGTTCCTTCGTTCTCCCTAAAGATTTCTCTTTTGAAATTGTCATATGTCAATGCTATTTATGTATTCATATGAAAACAGTATATACATATATATATATACACATATAGACAGAGAGACATGTATATGTGCATATATACATATACACACAATATAGTTTTGTGTTTTTTTAAACACCTTATTGTATATGTGTGTTTTCAATATACATACATGTTTCTCTTTGAAGTTAATTTTCTTTCACTTAGCATTATGATTTTGAGATTAATATGTGCTGCTGCATATACATCTACAGTTTAACACAATGGTATTTCATTGAATGAGTAACTGCAATCTATTGATTCCTTCTTCTATAGATGAGAATTCAGCATAGTGGTTTACAAGTGTGAGCCCTGGAACCATGGTTCCTGTACTTCAATTCCTATGATGTTGTTTTTATTTATTTTTCCTTTGGGAAATTATTTGCTGTATCTTGATTTAGTAATATGGGCTTTATAATATTATTTTTCACATGGATTCATTTTGATAATTATTATTATATTGAGTAAAACTTAGGCAAGGTCTTAAAAAAAATAGTAAGTCCTTGGAAGAAATTAGCTGTTATGACAAACAATGCTGTAGGGAACATCTTCTCTTCTGGATTACAGCTTATAATATCCAGCTCAAATTTGTGATATCAAGATGCATTTCCACTAGCCTTTCCCCACATGATAGTCCTATATTGGTGTAATCAGACAACCCCTGACCTAGGAAAATACATTTGCCATGCAGGTATACAGCAAATGATCTGGTTCAAAATACACATTTCATAAAACCTTCCACAACTCAAAAAGAAAACCCATTAGAAATATTTTAAAAGATGTAAACAGAGAATTCATTGAAAAATAAACCCATGTAACCAAAAAACTCAGAGAAGCTCATTGGTTAACTGGTGGTTGGGAACTTTATAAGTGGCCCAATGTAACTTGAGTACACATGCCCCAAATGCACATCTAGCCTTTTCCTGCTACTCCATCTTCTTCCCTCCAACTGTTCATGCCATTGATGAATCTCTCCTTCTCTGATATGTAACATCATCATCTTTTCCCTTCTTTTCAAATGACCTTTTACTAAAACAAAAACAAGCTGAAATTAGCTGGAGCAAACTTGCAACACGTGGCATGTGATCATAGCTGTGTACCTGTGTTTAAAAATCTGTGTAGGTGTTTCTACAAATCTATGAATGTAACAGGTGTCTGGGCACACATGTGTTTTTCAAAGCTACTGCTGGTAAAATAGTTGATGTAAGCTATCTTCTTTCAGAATAGCTACATGGCTAGCACAGCTATTTATTTTGATTCACATTTACTGAAATGAAACAGGAATGTGGCAACTTGAGGAGTACCCAGGGGTTGGTTTGATTGTGGGTCTCTAAAATATATAAGGCAAAAATATTTTCTCCCCAATCTTTGACATTCCATGTTCTGAAAGATTTTTATTTTAACCCCAGTCTTAATTGCCCTTCAGTATCAAAATTAATTGTGTTTTCCACTAAAAGGCCAGTGCAGTTTAAGGTTACTCCAGGGTCCTGGCAGCCAATGCATCTTCTGTAAATGGCTTGATTGCCGTCTGCAGAGAGGAGGGCTGGGAAAGATGTGCTTGACCGAGGCTATACATTACAGTCCAATTAGTGTGAAGATCACTACATGAGTCTTTAACTTTATCTAGTAACTGTCGGAACCTCTAATGGAGACCACAGACAGAGTGGAGAGGAATGTAGAATCCACTCTCTGCCAAGAAGAAGGTGAATGGCCTTGGCAGTTTACCGAGGGGCCCCAGGGCTGCTTCTCTTTCTTTTTCTGCCCCCTCCCCGCCAATCTCCTCTATTTCCTGCAGCATCTCAATTAAGCATGAAAACCAAATTCAGAGCCTTCAAGGTACATTTTAGTACAGGCTGTACTAAGTGAAGCAGAGGTTCTTGGCAAAGGCTCTGAGTCAGGGACCTTGGTCAGAATTTCAGGCTATTTGCCTTTGGTTATTAAAACGCTATGCTGAAAATTCATCCATTAATAACAGGAATGATAATTGCATCCACTTCGTAGATCCATTAGAATTATCTATTTGACATGTAATAAGCAATTTATATATGTTTGCTTTTATTATATTATGATTGAATATTAAAGGAAAATGAAGTTCTAAATGTTCCAAAGTCAGGACATTTGAGTTTCCTCATCACAATTGTTCATTAAGTGGTCTGATAAAGTCAGCCTCCCAATCATTTTTTTCCACTGCCCTCCTTCCTCTCTGGACATTGAACTTGAACATTTTCAAGTCTCTTAAGTTAAGCTTGACTCCCTTTTGGTGATGAGGTTCTATAATAGGAATTCTCTGACCCTCAGTTTGGAAGAACTGGTATCATTGAATCCATTTCCTATGAGTGACACTCATCAATAAAGCTTTCTATCAGTCATTTCTCTTGTCTTCTTTTTCCTAAAGGTTTATCTTCCACCTGACCAAAGGCTGGAAATAAAAGCCACCACCTTCACTACTGGGCTCTCCATGACCCTGTCTCCTGGATCTGCTCTAGAGTTTTTTAATCTCTCATTGGATCTACAAAGAACAGTGGGGAAAAATGTGTGACGCCACCTCCTGAGGAGCTTAGTCAATTTCCTTGCTTAGAATTTCCCCTTGTGAGAACAGGGGTTTCTCTTCTCTTACTCCTCCAAGATCAAGGAAGAGAAGATTTGATTCTGCCTTCAATGACAGAATTTCGGGATCTCTGACACACCCAGTTCTATCATAATCATCATACATATATATTTATATTCCTGTGTAGAGGGGACTTCTCAATGGGTCATGTACATCAGCTTAATAGCAAATTTTTAATATGCTTCTTAACTAGCCAATTGGCCAAGAATCAGTTATATTTGCTCAAAATATATTCAGACCAGGTTTACTATATTATCATAATTACTTGCTTTAATTATAATGTAAGTGGATGCAATATAAGTGTGAGTTCTTTTTATAAAAAGTAAATTGAAAGCTTTGTAGAGATAAGGAAAAGAGAAACATTGTCTTGGCCAGTTCAGGATGCTATAGCACAAATACTATACATTAGATATAATAAAACAAACAAACAAACAAACATGTATTTCCTACTATCGCAGAAGCTAGGAAGTCTAATATCAAGGTACTGGCTGTTTCTTGGTGTGGATCCTCTTTCTGGTTGTAAGAATGATGCTTTCTTGCTATGTTTCTTCTCAGGGAGAATAAAGAGAACTCTAGCTTCTCATCTTATGAGTTAAAAAATTCCATAATGGAAACTGCATACTTTTCACCTTGTCTGGACCTAGCATTCTCCCAAACACCCTGTATCATAATACTGCACAATTGGAGATTAAAGTTTCAGCATTGGGATTTGGGGTAGAAGCATAAATATGCACCCCATATTATTAGTAAAAAGTTGTTTCTTGGGCATTTAAATATAGTTAAAAAAAAAAAAACCTATTTGAAAATAATTGTAAAAACTTAGACTGTGAACTTAATTTACTTAGTAAGTATTTTAAGTTATTGCACCAGTTAAAAGAACATAAGAATTGAATATCAATGATAATACTTTATAGATGTGGTCATGTAATATTCATTCATTGGATAGTTTTGGTGGTTTATGATAATATAAGTGTAAACCGTTTTACATATGCATTCATGTTTTAATAATTACTTGTTTACATGACTTTGAAGAGACCAAATCCTATCTCCTGAATCAGTCAAGAGGCTTCTACTCTAGTAGAGAAACTTGGGTGACACTCTGGTGTGTGGACTTGGAGCCCCATCAGAATATCTCCTCCCATCTTCTCTGCCTGGCCTTCCTCACTGAGCCAGGAGGCCAGGCCAGAGGAGGAAGCTATGAGGTCAGTACTATAAACTCTCAGAAACATGGATCTGAAGAAAGGAGACAAAGGAGAAGTTGGGGGTGAAATCTGGGAGATATTAAGAGAAATAAAAAATAAAGTGAACAAAGGCAGAATTTGCTGTGGGGCTAAGATATTAAGAATTAAATACATATGCCTTCATAAATTCACAAATAATTATAAAGCTAACATTCAATGGGATGCTGTTCCCATTAAACTGTTAAGTGCCTTCTCATAGCCCTGTCATATAAAACATTTTAGTCTTGAGTGAAAGAGGTTCAGCCTTTAATCCATAAACACCTGAAAGCTCACGTGATGTCTACTAATTTTTTTCACAAAGGAAAAAAATGTTTCTTAAGTTGGTGAAGAAAATATAACACAATAAAGGATTGGTATTATCTTGGGTCTTGTCTTCCAGTAAAGTCTTAGAAAGTACTTTCATGAGCCTCTTCTAAATCTTCAAAAGATCACTTACTGTCTTCAAACACCAACTCTTACAGTAAATAAGGGCTACTTTCCATGTAATTTCATTAACTTTTAGTGCTTTACGTGTATGCCAAAATGGAGAATGATTATATAACAACTCCAAAATTATTTTATATTCTTAACCCATTATGAAATTGGTAAAATAAACGTACTTATGATGTTAAAATGAAAATTTAAAAACTGCCTCCTGTTGCCTTCAGTGAAAAATTACAAATATAAATAATTTAGAGCCCATATGGATTAGAACGGATGTATATAAATTGCCGGGCATATAGAAGGTGCTCAATAATGGTAAATATCATTATAGCAAGGGTTTTGTAAGCCTTGTTTTACTCTCCTTGGAGACAAATGTGAATTTCTTATATTACTTATATAGAAAAAATATTTCCCAAGTTCCAAGTGTCTGGTTTATAAATGAGATTCTGGGACAATGCATTTGACACTATATGTAACTACACTAATACTGAGGTATAAATAACTTGACATGCAGAAACTTGAACAAGCAATGCCAAGATATTATTTGCACCATCCTTTGTCTGCTTATTCCACGGATGACCCAAGTTTGAATTTTGGTAAAAATGCTGCCAAATTTGTGCTAAACACAAAAGTTATTTCAAATCATCTTACTTAAGCAGGTCCTAGAGGTTGTGAAGGGAAATGAAAGGGATTGATAGAAAATCACAATGTAAAATAAAAATTACAAAAATTTTCCCTTTAGAAATAGAAATGTTGAATCACAGAAATGTCTAAATATGAAAGCACAATAACATTTATGGCAATTTTAAAAAATAGTTAATCTAAGTGCATAGGTCTGGGGAATTAGTCACTCTAATGCCTGTGTCCAATCAAACACTCAGAAACTGATAAAAGCAATGATCTAAAATTGTTATTTTCTGCTTGGTATAATTCCAGTATGTTCACACTACAGCAGAAGCCTGTGTGTGTGTGTGTGTGTGTGTGTGCGCCCGCGCGCGCACGCGCGCATGCGTGCGTGCGAGGAAAGCCATACACAAAATGTTCACTGCCATTGCTTCCATGTATTTAAATATCTACTATTCTTTTCTGATTTTTATACTGATTTTATAATTAATAAATTACAAAATGTGGCATATGATTATATCTTATTCCTCATTGGTAGTAAGTTTTCTTTTTCTTGGGTTACTCAGAAAAGTCTAAAGAAAAATCCAGTTCACTTAAAAATAAGACAAGACATGGTCACATAATTGAGATCATCAGGTACCTGTATGAAGAGTTTCCTTCCACATCACTGCCAGTAAATCGAACTCTCCAGAAATGATAGTGGATTTAACTTAAAAAAAATGTTTTGCAAATTGCAACAAATAGCACCTAAAGGAAAAGATGGGTTTCAGATTATTTCCCCCCCGCCCCCCTGAGCATTTTCAGGCTTTTCTATGAATTTCTTACACTTTCAGGGCCTGCCCCAGTTCTGAGTTGCCCTACTTCTTTGGAGCATGCAGCTCCATCTCAGGAGCAGGCCCTATTTCTCCAGGAACTGGGGTCCTGCACAAAGACCAAATACCATAGTCCTGAGCTGCGCAGAAACAACACCGTGAATGTAAATGGCATTCTGACCACTGGACAGGTACTCTGCCTCACTGGGCTCTGCCCCTTGTCACTGGGCTCCAGAATAGTCTCTGCAACGTCTCCTTGCCCTCTGCCCCAGCGTAGGAATGCCACCTGCCCTCAGCTCAGTCTTGCTGGCCCCAACCAAATTTAGATGCATTTATACCTCCTATGATAATTGGAGGGTACTAAAAGGGCACAGGGCTCCTATCTTTCTGGCTCTGCTTTGTTACCTCTGACAACCACTGGAGGATGGGAAGAGACCTGCGTCATTTCCACTCAGCTCCAGCTCTACAACTAAGTACTTTCTTACCAGGGACATCAATCTCAGATGCCAAAGCCTGCACATTTGCATTGCAAATTTCCAACCATGGTGACATTTCACCACTGGGAGCAGGACCTGAGGCATCCTTCCTGGTGAGAGCTATAGCGGGAGAAATCCACTTTATAGTCAAATTGAGTATGGAAGGAATGCAAGGGGGGCCAGAAATTGGACCACTCATACTTTGAAAGACACAAAGAATATTGATTTTTGAAATATTGAAAACACAATTTCTTTCAAAACAAGAGTTTTTTTTTCCCCTCCAGTTCTAAGATCAGTCCTATGCATCCTATTTTCAACCTATAGACGATACCTATGCCTATTCCTAATCTTTGTCTTCTAGAAGGTTTCATTTCCCTATGTGCCATTCAGACTACTTTCTTCTTTGATTCTGTGTCAATTAGAATTATTAACAAGGACTCTGGCCTTAAACAGAATGCTTGAGCATTAAATAAGTGATTCTAGAGAAAGAGCACTTCACTTGAGAAATCTTAGCTATTTTTTGTTGTTTTATGAGGGTAGTTATTCTTCTAGGAGGCAATGTTGTGGCAAAGGACCTGCTTTTGACATTAGAAAGATCTGGATACTAATGCTATCTGTACTACTGTCTAATTCTATAATTTCAGATAAGTTATTTAACTGGACTATGCATATATAAAATGGGGATAGTTATAGCCCTTACCTTCTGATGTTGTTGGAACTAAATGGGATAGTAATGTTGATGGTAAGAAACTGGAACCCATGATTTGAAAATAGTAAGGATGGATTAAAAACTGAATTTTGTTATTTAATTATGTATAGACCTCCAAAGACTAGTATTGGAAACACCATATGACCCAGCTATCCCACTCCTTGCTATTTATCCAAAAGAAGTAAAATCAACAAACTATAGTGATACAGACACATCAATGTTTATAGCAGAGAAATTCACAATAGCCAAGTCATGCAAACCAGCTCATATTCCCATCCACAGATGAATGGAAAAAGAAAATGTAGTATATATACACAATGGAGTTTTACTTAGCCATAAAGGAGAATGAAATTATGTAATTTTGATGTTAAATAGATGGAACTGAAGAAAATCATGCTATGTTAAATATGCCATACTCAGAAAATAAAGGTTCAACACTTGTTTTTTCTTATATGTAAAAGCTAGAGCAAAATAAGGGGAAAAATGGGGGATTACACACAATAGAAGGGAGAGTAGTAGAGTAGAGGAAAGCCATAGAGGGGAGGGAGGAGACACAGGAAAAGGGAGAAACCAAGGAATGAAGTTGATCAAGTTATGACTGTATCACAGTGAAATATATATATATATATATATATATATATATATATATATCACCAATTAAGAAATAAATAAATAAATAAAAGCAGACCAGTGCAGTGGGGAGAGAAAGAAGTACAAGTACTGGGGACTGAAATGGGGCAGATTGTATTCTTTGCGTGTACAATTACATGAAAATGAACCTCACTATTATGTACAACTATAATAGACTAATAAGAACATTTAGAAAAAGAAAATGTGTTTCCTATACACTAGGGAATACTATATAACTTTAAAAGAAGGGCATTCTATTATTTGCAGCAATGTGGATGTAATTGGAGGGTATTCTGCTAAGTGAAGTAAGCCAGGCACAGAAAAACAAATGCTGCAATTTTTTCTTTCTCCATTCATCTATGAGATTTGCCAGCCTCATCTCCTGAGTTCCATAAATAACTTCTGTGCATTCATGCAGTATTCCAACAATGCTCAAGGAAGAACAACTACACTCTGCTTCTTCAGTCTTTTTCCTGATAGTGTTCATCTTCCTTACCACCTGATGCCCTTAGCCACAGAGTTGTTCTGACACTTCTAGATTAGTCCCTGCCCTAATTCTTCTCTACCCCAATTTCCTATTCTTTGTCAAAATCTACCTGCTCTTCACTATCTTAATCTACTGTCACATTTCCATGAAACCTGAAAAAGTGAATCACTCTATCTTAGAGTTCCACAGTACTTATCACAATTTATATGATAATAATCTGTCTATGGTGGCCATGTCTATTTCCTTCCATAAGTGAAGGAAGTAATTCTTATTATTTAATTATATGTATTATTTATTAGGAACCTACTCGATGTGCTGGAATCTCTTCTATGTGCAGCTTGATCACACATTCTAGGTATTTTTTAAATTTCATTATAAACATCTCCTTTGGAAATCTCAGGCAAGAAAAGATTCATATTATACACAAATTCTGTGAAAACAAATCAGGGACTTTGAAATAATCACAAGACAAAAAAATGAAACCATGTTTATCCTCAGGGAACGCACATGTGTTAGACAATGAGCATTTCACCATTGATGGTGGTAAGCTGAAAGTTCAATGGGTAAATAAGCACGTATTGGTTGTTTGCTGAATGCAAAGTTCTGTTACATAGCACTAATCTTAATCTGCACACCTCAGAGAATACAGTTCATTTAAAGCCCATGAGTGAACCACCAAGTTACAATGGTTTGTGAGGAATATGATGGGAACAGGGAAAAATGGTTGTTCAGCAAAAGCCAGGTACAGGAGAAGTGTCCTGTACACCACATGCAAGAGTTGGATTTTTTTTTTTCATGTGTGAAGTTCTGTTATATAATGTGACAGAAAGTGCTGGAAAATTCACATCTCACAAGAAATGAATTACTGAAGGAGCCCCAATTAGGGAGATGGCTATTGTGGTCAACTGGAAGCCATAAGTTCCACCTGATAATAAGTATGTATGTGACGCACCTGTAAATGCACGTGAGGCACCCGCAAAGCTAAAGGTATATAACCAGGTGAAAGCGGTAGGAGTCAGGAGAAGAATGAATTCATTCAGTCAGTCATGCAGTCACTCGGTTGGAAGAAGAGTTCGGGTCGGAGAAGAAGAAAAGAATCAGAGCAGCCAGAACGTAGGCAGAGCGGTTACAGAAGAGAAACCAGATAGAAGAAGTAATTCCTGGTCAGAGTCAGGCAGAGGCTCCCGAGGAAGAAAGAAGAAAGAAGAAAGAAGCTCTAAAAGCTAAGCTCTCTCTCTCTCTCTAAAGAAGAAATCTCTCTCTTTCAAGCTCTCTCTCTTTCTAAGCTCTAAGAAGAAAAGCTCTATCTTTCTTTCTCTCTCTCTAAGCTAAGAAGAACAGAAGAAAGAAGAAAGCTCTCTCTAATCTTTCTCTCTAAGCTCTTTCTAAGAAAAAGAAAAATCTTTCTTTCTCTCTCTAAGCTCTCTCTAAGAAAGTAGAAGTAAAAGTAGTAATAGCTTTACTCTGCCTCCGAGTTTTCCTCCCACGGCGCCGTGGCTGGCCACGACGGGCAGCATACAAATTACAGGTTCACAAACCAGGTGCCATCAATATTCCCCTCAAATGACAGAATTCCTCTGAAGAGATTCATCCCGTCAAAACACCCTAGTTTATAGGTTCAATTCTACTTAGGCAAATTGCATTTGTTCATATCATTCTTACCTCTAAACTTTTCACAAATTAATAGCAGAATTAAATATGGTCCCTATGTGGTGCCCCACACTGCAAAATTAGGCAGGAAATACCCCACAGGCAGGCCTGTCTCACATTCTCTCCACACATTGCAAGCGGATCTGAACCACTTTTATTTCTCATGGAAATTCAGTATTTCTCCCTCTGTCCAGAGTTACTTCTTTATCTTCAAGGAACTATAAACAAATACAGTTTTGGCAATCACTACTAGGAAAGATAATGCTGATGTGGTTATCAAAAATTCCACTTTAACTCAGCCTCTTTTTTTCCAGGATTTTTCAGCTGTTTCATGTTCCCTTACATTCTTCAGTCACACTACATTTTGTTCAGCTTTAAATGGGCAAAGCAGAAACTCTGCTTTCCTTGGAATATGACTTTCTTTCTCTGAACTAGAAGCTCTGTTTTAAGCATTAAAGACTCTGGGTTCCCAATTTACCAGTTGCTCTCCATTTAAAGCAGCAACAATATCCCGAGGGCAATTGAGTAAATGAGGTTACACTCCCTACAATTAATGAAACACATTAATATCATTACAGTTTTCTCCACTTATTTTTCCAAATTTTTAAATAAGGTTTCCAGGCATATCTGCTTTATGCTGCAAACTCAGAAGAATGGTATTGAATAAAAAGAGATATAAATAAGTAATATTTTACACTAAGCTGGGGGGGGGGCATTTTATGGCATTTTTTTAGTCCCGAATGCCCTTTCTTGATGAATTCTGTTGACCCAAGACTAAATTGGCTTGGTGGAATTTTCTTAAAGACACAACATGCTAATTTGCTTTTATATTAAACATTTAATTTAATTTAATGTATGTACTGGACTTATTCTGGAAAATATTTCCCTTATTTCTCAATAAGTATAGACTCCAAATGTAGCATGGAAAAAAGCAACAATAAAAAGACTAGTGCAACAACTGACAATATTCTATCACTACTACAAATTATTGTGATTTAAATTACATATGCACGTGGAGGACAGGGAAATGCATCAAAATGTTAGTCCTATGTTGTCATCAATGGGTAAACAGACTATTGATAGATATTAATCCACTTGATTATTACATTTATATATGTTTAATTTTTCTTTGAAAAACTTACCTTGCTGTTAATGTCAGGAAAGTAATACACATGGATTAAAAATGAACATATTTTGAAACTAAACACACACACAGCCTTGATCTAAAACCTAATTCAGGATATTTCATCCATGTGGGGCCTTAAAACTCATGCTTTGCTTATCTTGATATATGATACATTCATCAGCTATTCGTTGTAAACCTACTATGTGCTAATCACTGTGCTTGAAGAATAGATATAATTTGAAATCTCTGGCTAAAGTGCGCATGCATGCATGCGCGCACGCGCGCACACACACACACACACACACACACAGAAGATACAATTTGATTTTCCTCTCAGCAGATTTACCTTTCTAATTATACTTTTCTTAAGCCAATATTAAAATTAGCACTCCCTAAGCACAAATTTACTAATGGTGGGGTAAGTGGCTCTTGAGTCGAAGTAAGCTCAGGGCATGAGCAGTTCAAGCTCTTTCTTTTCCACACAGAAGGACCACAGCAAACCCTTCTTTCAGAAAGCTGCGCCATGATTTACTACCCAGCTAATTCCTCACGTGTTGTGCTGTAAGCAGCAGACCCTTGGCTGTCAGAGATGACGTCTTTCAGATGGGAAGGTCAAGATGATCGTTAGAGCACCCACAGCAAGTTCCACCAGTGCAGGATGGTTGTTAATTCTAATGATCCTGGCTGCATTCCAAGCTAGGAAACCATGTGCTACCTCTCTTGAACATTCCCTTGGAATTTCAGCTGAAGAAGTGGTCTTTCTGTTTCCATTCCCATCTATTTGTAATGCTTCAGACAGCTGCTAGACAGATGTCATGTCACACTCCAGACATGACTGATTTCAATAATGGGCATAATAATGTCACTGGATCCATTATTTTGGATTTAGGGTTCAAACAGGCTAGTTTCAATGGGAATTATAACTATAAAATTATTACTATTGCTGACTGTAATGGTTGTACTATGATGAAAAGTCGAACTCTTTTGGAAATGGTTTTACCAGTAGTTATCTTCAATTTGATTTAATTTGGTATAAGCAAATGTGACTGGATAATATTTTACTTTTGTTTAGTACTTTAAAGCTTTAAAACTACTATCATCTGATGGCTAAAGTAGGTACTGCCTTCATCTGATAGTTTAGCAAGTCCAGGCTCAGGGTTTAAGTAATAGTTTATCCAAGGTCATATGGTAAGTGACAGAGCCTAATTTCCCTCCCATTACACTATTGTCTATACTCATTAATTTCATTGAATGGTGAATTCCAGAAGGGCTTGGAACCAGACTGTCCCATTTATCCAGCAACCAGCACCTGCCTAGGATCTAAGAGGCACTCAATACAAAACTAGAATTGATGAATAAAAAGGAGTTGAGTTTTAAATTCATGTCTCTTGCTAACCTAGATTTTTTCACCCGAGTTAATTCTACAGACCCATTTTCTGGAAACTCCCACCCACTAAAATTCTACAATTACTTTGTAATTTTTAAAATGATTCTGTAAACAAAGCAACATAAACATATTCTGAATGGCATGGAAATTAAGTTTTGTTACTCAATTTCAGTTCTGCAATTTGCATTTTTTTTCTGATGCATTAAACTGAAATGGAAGTCAAACAGCACCAGAGTTCATTACTTAAACAAACATGTGTTAGAGATAAACTTCATATTCACCTTAGAGACAGATGCATTGAGTGGATCATGTTTTTATGTATAACAGCATGCACCATTTCATTAGCAGTAGGTATAATGCTAAAAAGACAATGAAGAATTCTTCCTTTTCCAGTTTCAGCAACAATTGAATTAGATGCCCATTTAATGCAGTTATCAATAATGCAGTAACACCAACATTACATCCAACTGAACAAGAAAGCCTTACAAATATATCAAAAGAGTCATTAAAACTGATGTTTTGAGATTGCTTAGGTGCAGAGTTTGGATAAAATATGAGGCTCAATAATTCCAGAGTAGCAAATAGAGCTTTAGAGCAACCATTTTATATATGGCACATATATTGTTATTTACAACATTCAAAATCTATAATAATAACATTGATGTTGAAATACTGTACCTAATTTTATGTTTGTATACAAGAGTGTGTTATATAATACATAAATACATAAAAGTCTCACTTTTTAATGGATTATATCTATATAATTGTAAAATTTCCTGAAAGGATATATCCTTATTTTTGTTCACAAAATAAAACTGTGCTTATATGTGTAATGTAACAAATTAGTCTCAATCAAAGGGAATAATAAACTTGAAGAACAATTAAAAAAATGAAAACTATGGTGGTAAATTTAAAAATGGTTGGAAGACAGCAACATTCCATTTTTTTCCTGTTAAGGTCCAAAATATTTTGTTTAAATAGCAAATTTAAATAAAAACCTGAGAAACAATTACTGTTTTATTATAATGCATAGTATTATCAAATATTAGATGCCATATATCACTCCTGAATGTATATTTGTGTTTCTATTTTCACTGGAGGAGAGAACCCTACCTTTTAAAATGTGCCATATTTGCTAGACATAGCAAATAAAAATATAAGACACTTGATTTTCAGAAATTTTATCAACATTAAAAAATTGATAATATCCTTGGAAACATTGCACACTAAAATGTATCAATAATACAAATGTTTTGAAGAATATTTAAAAATTGGAGTAGGAAAATGATAGAAAATAAATAATTGAAGCAGAAAAATCAAAATGTAAAAGAGTAAAAAAAAAAAAAAAAAAAAGTCCAAGCACTCAGAGAACAACTGTCTTTCAAAGAACATTCCTTCAGACATCTCTATATACATTTGCACACGTTCATAATGTGTATATTCTATTTTGAAGTCATTCATAATTAGAAACCATGTACATGCAATGGTGGCTCTCAAAAAAGTGAATCAATTTTAAAAAGCCTCATAACATCAGTCTCACTATCAAAGAAAGATAGGTCCAACACATAGATTATGCAATTGATTAGTATAATTAAATGTAACAGTAAAGAAGCAACTATAGGCTAAGGGATTACAAATATTTTGAAACAAAGGAACTGTAGCATAAATATCCCACATTAGATATAGCTTAGTTTCAGCAATGATTATATTCTACTTTAAAAGTGTTTGAATTTATAATCAAGTAAGTAGAATAAAGGTGTTTTTATGTTATCATTTTATAAGCTACAGTGAACTACATTATTTGATAGTATCTTAAAATTAATTAAGAAATCTGTTAGGGGTATTCTGAATAAAGCTGGCTAATTTCTACCTTCAGGTTGACACCACCGAAGATAGAAGCATAATTGTTATTGGTTCAGAATCTTAAGATTATCTGATATCAAGTCCTCAGCATATGTTCAGGACTAGTAAAACCTCATGAATTCAGCCTTCTTTATTTGCATTTCATGACTATTTAAACAAGGTATACTAGTCTTTGTGACCTAGAAATAAAAAGTTCCCATTGGAGAAAAAGTAATCCAATAAGATCTCAAGGTACAATGCAAGTATTGAATAGAACAAATAATTTGAAAAAAAAAATAGCATTGTTCTTATACATATAGTGTAGTGGCTCTGGAATGAAGAGATATGATCTGTTCTTAATGTATATTCTTCATAATTTTCTGTTTGACATGCTTATTATGTACTGTCTATATATCTTTCTGCCTTATCTAACTCTAAGAGTTCACTAATTCATAATGTTGTCCTTCCATGTTTTTTCATGGCATTTGACTTCTTGGGGGGAAATGTAATAGATATGGTTTTAATAAAACCCTATTAATATAAATATATTATATTAAATATAATATGGAAGATCATTACAATATCTTAAAATCTTGACTTAAAAGGAATTATCTTAAAAAGTTTATGCTACCAAAATGTTCATGTGACTCAACCAAGACTAATTTTTGCACTTTAGGGAATATTTGGAAACATCTAGAGATTCTTTTTTTTTTTTTTTTTAATTACAACTGTAGGTGTTACTAAAATGTAGTGTGAGGAGGACAGGTATGCTGCTAAACACATTTATCCTCTCACAGCAAAGAATTATCTATCAATAGTTCCAACATAACACATTGATTTTAATAAGGAATGAATCAGTTATCAGTTATTGATGTAATCGAATAAACTTACTGCACAGTACATCAAACATGAAATTGATTTTAAAAATACTCCTTGGGTGTTCATCTGAGCTGTTTAACTATTTCTAGTTACTTCCCTTGCTGGGACACTGTGGAGTTTTAGTTCTTGTTCATTGTGTTGGTTGGATGGTGCCATCCATCTACTTCTGATAAAAAGAATTGTAAGAAATCACATTTGCTCCAGAATTTAATTATCAGTGTAAGATCTTCCAAAGTTCTTTCATTCAGTATAATTGTGTTATTATAATGAAATAGATGAGGTTGTTAAAATGTCATCCACCATGGAGTCCTCACTAGAGCTAATGCAGATGTCATGCCCTTGAACCTCCAGAAATCTGAGTTAAATATACCTCTTTTAGTTATAAAGGTACCCAGCCTCAGGTATTCTATTCACGAGGGAGAATTCACATTGCCAGACAGGAAGCCAAAGAGTGATTCAGAGATCAGGCTTACTTTTTAAATACCTTAATCTTACCAGAATTAACTCAGGGTCCCAAGTGGACAACTGTCATTTCTTCTGAGATCAAAGTTCCAATGATCTAATCCCCTCCCATTAAAGGTCCTATTACCTTTCAACATTGCCACACAGAGGACCATGCCTCCTACACACAAATGTTAGGGAACACACCAAACCAAATCCAAAACTCTAGCAGATGGCAAGGGCAATATTCAAGGTGGTGGCTGCTTCAGCAGCCAGTGTCCCTAAATGATTATTGTGAAGAAGACCCATACATTCACCATCCTGACTTGGAAAGTGTAGGCATAAAATGTGAGTACCAAGAACTTGTATTTTTAGACTATGAGTATTTATAAGTAATTTGTTATTGCATCATTAGCTAACATATTCTGACTGAAGATATTTTTGTACATAAGTCCTGAGTAGAGAACAACAGTTAAACTATGAATAGAGACCCGAAGTATCGCATATGCTCTTTCAACCTTACTTAAGTACATTTGTTTTCCAAGTTGCAAAATAAAAAGCAAAACATAAAGTAGCAATGTCACTGATTCAAAATACAGCCACTTCTCTAAAAATATACATATGCAAAGTGCTGAAAGAAGATTTTCAAACTAATTTTTTTTTATATCATGCTCATACATTTAAAAGGGCTACGTTGGGTCTAGATGTTCCTATGTGCACAATTAGGGATAGTGTTTCAATCGTTGTTTAAGTATGGTGAGTCTAGATATGTAGAGGTTTAATTTAAGTTATGTTTATGCAAAGTGAGAGAGAATCATAATATTTACTGCATGCCCATTTTGCTTTAGGAAATATTAAAGTTTTTGCATGATTTCAGTTACTCAGGGAATGGACTGTGATTTTCATTTTACAGATGAGAACACCTAACCTTAGAGAAGTCACAAAAATATTCCCAAGTCAGAGATTTGTTAATCCCTCAAAAACACCAAGGGAGATGCATTCTCTTCTCAAGAGAAGAGAACTATGAAAGCCTATGCTATGGCACATTTCATTGAACCCCAAACTCAAATATGTGGGATAAAAGTTGTTGCTGCCCATTTAAAAACTGAGAATACTGAAATTCTGAAAAATTTTAAATTTTGTACCAAATCCCATTTCTGGTAAGTAGCATAGCTACTTGTAGGAAAAGAGCTCTAGCCCCACTCTCTTCCTAAGAGGTCTATCTATTTCCAAAATCTCCATTGCTTTCTTTTTAAAAAATATATTTATTTATCTAATTAGGTATATATTATAGCAGAATGCATTTTGATTAATTGTACAGAATTGCAGCACAACTTTTCATTTCTCTGTTGTACATGATGTAGCATCACACCGTATGTGCAATACCTAGGGTAATGATGTCCATCTCATTCCACCATCTTTCTTCCCCTTCACCCCTTTGCCTAATCACAGTTTCTTCATCCCCCCCCCCATTATGGATAAGCATCCACTTATCAAAGAGAACATTTGGCTTTGGATTTTGGGGATGGGCTTACTTCCCTTAGCATGATATTCTCTATCTTCATCCATTTACCTGCAAATGCTATGATTTTATTCTCTTAATGCTGAGTAATATTTCATTGTGTATATAGACCACAGTTTCTTTATACATTTATCCATTCAAGGGCATCTAGGTTGGTTTCCACAGTTTTGCTATTGTGAATTGAGCTTCTATGAATATTGATGTGGCTGTGTTACTATAGTATGCTAATATTAAATCCTTTGGGTATAGACCAAAGGGTAGGATGGCTGGGTTAAATGATAGTTCCATATCAAGTTTTCTAAGGAATCTCCATAGTGCTTTCCAGATTGGTTGCATGAATTTGCATTCCACCAACAATATATGAGTGTGCCTTTTCTCCCCATATCCTCACCAACACTTATTGTTGTTTGTATTATTTTTTATTATTCTTTTTATTTTTATTTTTTTACTCAAAGTTGTTGTATTTACAATAGTAGTATGCATTATAATTCATAATAAATATATAGAGCATCTTTTTTACAAAACACTGTATACAATTTATATTCGTTCCATTCAAATCTTCAATTATGCATTTAGGATAATGACATCCATCTTATTCAACCAACTTTTCTTTTTTGTTTTTTCCCCTCCCTTCCCCTTTCTCCCTTCCTTCCCCTCCCTCCCCTTTGACCTTTTCTTGCATTCCTCTAATCCTCCTATGTATGTACCCCTGATCCAACACCACTGTGGATCAGCCTCATTATACCAGAGAAAACATTTGGTATTTGGATTTTTGAGATTGACTCACTTCACTTAGCATTATATTCTCCAACTGCATCCATTTACCTGCAAATGCCATTATGTTATTTTATTTTATTGCTGAGTAAAATTCCATTGCGTATATGTACCCACATTTTCTTTATCCATTCATCAACTGAGGGACATCTAGGTTGGTTCCACAATCTAGCTATTGTGAATTGTGCTGCTAAAAACATTGAAGTGGCTGTGTCACTGTAATATGCTGTTTTTAAGTCCTTTGGAAATAGACCCAGGAGTGGGGTGGCTGGGTCAAAGGGTGGTTCCATTCCCAGTTTTCCAAGAAATCTCCATACTGCCTTCCATAATGGTTGTACCATTTTGCAGTCCCACCAGCAATGTATGAGTGTGCCTTTTTCCCCCACATCCTCTCCAACATTTATTGTTGTTTGTGTTCTTAATGGCTGCCATTCTGAATGGAGTAAAATGAAATCTTAGAGTAGTTTTGATTTGTATTTCTCTAATTGCCAGCGATGTTGAGCATTTTTTTTCATGTATTTGTTGATTAATTGTGTATCTTTTTTTTCTGAGAAGTGTCTTTTCAATTCCTTAGCCCATTTGTTGATTGGGTTATTTGTTTTTTTGGAATTAAGTTTTTTGAGTTCTTTATATATTCTAGAAATGGTGCTCTATCTGATGTTCATGTATTAAATATTTGTTCCCAAATAGTTGGCTCTCTATTTCAACTCACTGATTGTTTCTTTTGCTGAGAAGAAGCTTTTTAGTTTGAATCTATCCCATTCATTGATTCTTGATATTAATTCTTGTGCTACAGAATTCTTATTAAGGATCTTGGGGCCTAATCCGACATGTTGGAAATTGGAGCTTACTTTTTCTTCTATTAGTCCTATTGTCTCTGGTCTAATTCCTAGGTCCTTGATCCACTTTGAATTGGATTTTGTGCATGGTGAGAGATAAAGGGTTTAATTTCTTTTTGTTGTATATGGATTTCCAGTTTTCCCAGCACCATTTGTTGAAGAGGCTATCCTTTCTCCACTGTACATTTTTGGCGCCTTTGTCTAATATAAGATAGCTGAAATTATATGTATTAGTGTCTGTGTCCTCATTTGTACCATTGGTCTACTAGTCTGTTTTGGTGCCAATACCATGCTGTTTTTGTTACTATTGCTGTATAGTAATAATTAACTCTGGCTAGAGCAATTTTATTGTTGTTTGTGTTCTTAATGGCTGCCATTCTGAATGGCCAAAGTAAAATGAAATCTTAGAGTAGTGTTTGATTTGTATTTCTCTAATTGCCAGCGATGTTGAGCATTTTTTCATGTATTTGTTGATTAATTGTGTATCTTTTTCTGAGAAGTGTCTTTTCAATTCCTTAGCCCATTTGTTGATTGGGTTATTTGTTTTTTTGGAATTAAGTTTTTTGAGTTCTTTATATATTCTAGAAATTTGGTGCTCTATCTGATGTTCATGTATTAAATATTTGTTCCCAAATAGTTGGCTCTCTATTCAACTCACTGATTGTTTCTTTTGCTGAGAAGAAGCTTTTTAGTTTGAATCTATCCCATTCATTGATTCTTGATATTAATTCTTGTGCTACAGAATTCTTATTAAGGATCTTGGGGCCTAATCCGACATGTTGGAAATTGGAGCTTACTTTTTCTTCTATTAGTCCTATTGTCTCTGGTCTAATTCCTAGGTCCTTGATCCACTTTGAATTGGATTTTGTGCATGGTGAGAGATAAAGGTTTAATTTCTTTTTGTTGTATATGGATTTCCAGTTTTCCAGCACCATTTGTTGAAGAGGCTATCCTTTCTCCACTGTACATTTTTGGCGCCTTTGTCTAATATAAGATAGCTGAAATTATATGTATTAGTGTCTGTGTCCTCAATTTGTACCATTGGTCTACTAGTCTGTTTTGGTGCCAATACCATGCTGTTTTTGTTACTATTGCTGTATAGTATAATTAACTCTGGCTAGAGCAATTCAACAGAAGAAAGAAATTAAAGGGATCCAGATAGAAAAAGAAGAGCTCAAATTAGCACTGTTTGCTGATAACATGATAATATACCTAGAAGACCCAAAAAAACTCTACCAGAAAACTTTTACAAGTAGTAAATGAATTTGGCAAAGTAGCAGGATACAAAATCAATACCCATAAGTCAAAGGCATTTTTGTAAATCAGTGACAAAGTCTCTGAAAGGGAAATGATGAAAACTACCCTATTTAAATAACATAAAAAAATAAAATATCTGGGAATCAACTTATGAAAGAGGTGAAGGAACTCTATAATGAAAACTATAGAACACTAAAAAAAGAAATTATAGAAAACCTCAGAAGATGAAAAGACCTACCTTGTTCTTGGATAGGTAGAACTAATATTGTCAAAATGTCCATATTACCAAAAGCATTATACAGATTCAATGCAATTCCAATCAAAATCCCAATGACATTCCTCAAAGAAATAGAAAAAGCAGTCATGAAATTCATCTGGAAAAATAAGAGACCAGAATAGCCAAAGCAATCCTTAGCAAGAAAAGTGAAGCAGGTGGCATCACCATACCAGACTGTTGTTTGTATTCTTGATAACTGCCATTTTGAATGGTGTGAGATGAAATCTTAGAGTAGTTTTAATTTGCATTTCTCTAATTACTAGAGATGTTGAACATTTTTTCATGTATTTGTTGATTGATTGTATATATTCTTATGAGATGTGTCTGTTCATTTCCTTAGCCCATTTATTGATTGGGTTTTTTGGTTTTTTGGTGTTAAGTTTTTTGAGTTCTTTATATATCCTGGAGATTTTTTTCCCTATCTGATGTGCATGTGGCAAAAATTTGCTCCCCAAATCTAGGATTTTTCCTCACCTCATTGATTGTTTCTTTTGCTAAGAAGAAGCTTTTTAGTTTGAATCCATCCCATTTATTGGCTCCTGATTTTACTTCTTGCATTTTAGGAGTCTTGTTAAGGAAGCTGGGGTCTAATCCAACATGATGAAGATATGGACTTACATTTTCCTCTGTTAGGTGCAGGGTCTCTGGTATAATTCCTAGGTCCTTGATCCACTTTGAGTTGAGTCTGTGCATGGTGAGAGATAAGGGTTTAGTGTCATTTTGCTGCATATGAATTTCCAGATCTTCCAGGACCATTTGTTTAAGAGGCTGTCTTTTCTCCAATGTATGTTTTTGGTGTCTTTGTCTAGTATGAGATAACTGTATTTTTGTGGGTTTGTCTCTGTGTCTTCCATTCTGTACTATTGGTCTATATGTCTATTTGGGTGCCAATACCATGACATTTTTGTTAGCATAGTTTCATAGTATAGTTTAAGATCTGGTATTGTGATGCCTCCTGCTTTTCTATTCTTGCTAAGGATTTATTTGGCTATTTTGGGTCTCTTATTTTTCCAAATGAATTCATGATGGCCTTTTCTATTTCTGTAAAGAATAACATTGGGATTTTAACTGGAATTGCATTGAATCTGTATAGAGCTTTGGGTAGTATGACCATTTTGACAATGTTAATTTTGCCTATCCCAGAGCATGGGAGATCTTTCCAACTTCTAAGGTCTTCTTCAATTTCTTTCTTTAGTGTTCTGTAGTTTTCATTTTCTTTCACCTATTTTGTTAAGTTTATTCCCAAGTATTTTATTTTTTGAGGCTATTGTGAATAAGGTAGTTTTCCTAATTTCTCTTTCAGAAGATTCATCACTGATGTATAGAAATGCATTTGATTTATGAGTATTGGTTTTATATCCTCCTACTTTGCTGAACTCATTTATTAATTCTAGAAGTTTTCTAGTGGAGATTTTTGGATCCTTTAAGTATAGAATCATGTTGTCAGCAAATAATAATAGTTTGAGTTTTTCTTTTCCTATTTGTATCCCTTTAATTTCTTTTATCTGTCTAATTGCTCTGGCTAGAGTTTCAAGAACTATGATGAATAGAAATGGTGAAAGAGGGCATCCCTGTCTTGTTCCTTCAATGCTTTCTTATACCCTTGCTACCAAAAGCATATTCCTTGGATGGATGGCATTGAAATTATCCAAGAGCTTATTAGTAATGCAGAATCTCAAGCCCAGCTTTCTATCTCTTTATTTAGAATACACATCAACATTTCAGGAGTCTACTACAACTTAAGGTAGAACTGAAATTCTAGTTTTTAGTTTTGGGCATAGCCAGGATTAAATCTCTCTAGGGCACGAGGGAGGTAAACTTTGGCCCAGGCCTTGAGGATCTGAGCCATACCTCAGTCATTCCTAGAGCTGCCCCCAGCCCTCATAAATGTGAATCAAGGCTCTTTCTTATCTGGTCCAGTGGCTTAATGTATTCCCAGTGTTCCAATAGCATTTATAATATCTGCCAGAAAGCAGGAAAGCATTATAATAATTAAATACTCATAACTTTGAGTATAATCCCCATTCAAACCACTTTATTAAATCCCTTCTGTGTGCAGACAATAGGCAATGCAGGAGAGATGCAAAACTGATCAAGACATAGCCTCTGTCCTCAAGTAGATCACAAATCATTTTGGAGGTGTTGCCTGATATAGCAAATAAGTAAGTAGGTCTTATTTGCCTTTAAGTTACAGAAAAGAAAGGAACTAAATGATGTATATTGTCAATAATGTCCTGCTTAGTAGGAATGTCTGTGATAATTATCATCTATTATGCATCTTATGCAGATAAATTGTGGGACCATGTTTATATGGATCCATTGAACAGAATATCTGTTTTTTGTAGACTCATTTTCTGTGGGAACACAATTGACATAGACATATGTACTCTACTTACATACAGCACAACATCTTGGCTCTGGAAGATGCTTTAGTCTGACCTCCCATGGGAAAAGTAGTAGTGAAAATTCAGGGATACCTACCTACCTGTGGAGGATCTGTTGCAATAATTTATTTATAATACATATCCTATTGTAGCATATGTAAGTACATAAAACAAGTACTGAGATATCTTGGGGAAATTTTTGAATCTAAAAATTATTCCAATTGGTGTGGATATGTGAAACTGTACTGCAGAGGGTTTGGTAATTTCAAACATCAGCACTCTCCCCAGGTAAAGTCACAATGTGTCTTTTCTGGACTCTGGACAGAGGTAAACCCAGGGAATATCTAAACACTTCACAGGGTGGATTTTTATCAGTAAAAACGTCTACAAGTAAAACATATCTTAAAAACGATAAAAAATAAACAAATAGAATCCTTGCAGCAATTGTAAAAGTGGCAATGATTGTGTTTTCAATTCTCTACACTGAAGGTATCTTCAAATAATATTTTTGGAAAATTCTTCACTCTTAAGAGTATGACACAAACTGACAAAATTCTCATTTGGGGCATAAACAATTCCCAAACAGACTCTTTCTATAAAACAAAATACTTTTAAAGCTTTGAAAATAGTTCTTTATTCTCCTTTAACTTCCAATGATAGCTTCGGGGATAGAAAAGAATAGGTTATTTGGCAGAAACCCAAAGGTTGCAAAGGTTGGAATATTTTCAGTTGACTTAATTTTTATTTCTGTTCAAAGATTGAACATGTTTTCTAAAAAAAAAAAAAAAAAAAAAAAAGACTGCACTGACCTTTATGGAAAGGCCAATATTAGGACAAATTTTAAGATAAAAATAAAGGCTAATGATTCTAAAATGTTGTCTACAACATATGACTCAGTTCCCTGAATAGCAGGTGAACAAAATGTTATTTAATACTTTTTAGTGCTGTAGATGTATGAAACAGAGAAGAAGACACAACAACAAGAAGGACAAGAGGGGGTGATGTAAGGTGAGAGTGTATGAAAAGAAAACATATTTGATACTTCAGGGAGCACCCAGCATGCCACACAAAAAACTACAAGCACATCCTGGGTCTGTCACCTGTCCTGCCAGCACTCAGAAATAGGCAGGTCAAATCAACAGCTATAGGTTCTCATCTGCAGGCCAAGAGCAGTCACTCAAGACTGTAATCCCAGCTACTCAGGAGGTTGAAGCAAGAAGGATCCCATATTTCAAACCAGCCTGTACACCTTAGCAAGACCTATCCCAAAATAAAATTTAAAACAAGAACTGGGAATGTAGCTTAGTGGTAGAACACTTGCCTAGCATATGCAAGGACCTGGGTTCAATCCCCAGTACTACACACACACACACACACAAGTAGGTCAGATCAAAGCCCCAGTATTCTTATGAGTGCCATAGTGTGTGGGTGGGTGCAAAACACAAGAAAGATGTAATGCTCTAAACATTACTGATGACCACTGTCACATTCTACAGCAATGCTCCCTGTGGTTACTGGGTGTAGAATTCATAGAAATAGACTTTCATACTGCATCAACACATCACTTAAAAGATGACTGATTCTTCAATGGATTAAACGATACACAAAATTGGGAACTAGAGGAAAGGGAAATTTGCAATTACTAATATGTACATGAGACAGTTTAATGTCTGGCAAAGGAAAGAGAGAAGCACAAAATGAACGTGTACCACTGAGTGAGTGAAACTGGTTCAAATAATTTAAGAAAGAAGATTTTATGTCATTTGACCCTAACGACTTTGGATTATTGTGGTCTGTTTCACCATATTAGATCATCAATATTGGCTTACATTTTTTAAATTGTCTACAGAGGAAATATTGTACTAACTTGTTGATAACTGACTAATTTTTCCTTGGCAAAATAACTAATATTGCCTTTATTTTGTTTGACACAATATGTATTTGGTTCAAGAGCAACAATTATAGATTCTGGGTTCTACATATTTTCTTTTCCATTTAAATTAGGTTTTAGCACAGAAGTAGCATTCTTGTTTCATAGGACACCAGGCATGAAAGAATTTCATGTTATCCTGAAAATATCAAGAATATTTTATCAAAATTAAGTAATGTATCTCAATTGAGAAGATCCCCAAAAAATGACACCATATTTGCAGGCATGATTTTACAATTCCCTTAGCTTTATTTTATAACCCAAAGAGAACTCTGGTTTTTTTCTTTTAGATTAAAACAAAATGACTTAAATATGTATTTTACCAGAAAGACCGTTCCTGCCTCTGTAGAACTTTTTTGTAGAATTATGTAAAAAGGTCTACTTTGCAATTAATAGGTATACATCATATACTTATGGATGGAATATAATGAATTTGGTAAGGAAGCTAGACATGCTTATATTAGCAGTCACCATGTAGTGCACAGATCTGGTATATCTAGTGAAAAGATGATTCAGGGTGGCCAAAGCAATTACTCTAACACCCTTTAGTGTTCCAAAGAGAAAACCAAGAGAAGATGACAATAGCTTTCAAAAAATACAGGGGAAAATAAAAAAGACCTTATTTCTAAAGATACAAATAAGTTTTGGGGGTTAGACTAGACATCAGCATGCACAATTCACCTAAGCTTCAGCAGATTAGGAATTTCTTTAAACTGTCAGACCATTGTTTATCTTGATAGGTGTTTAAAACAAACTTGTTAATGTGATAAAGGTTCATGGACTTCTACTTGCTACAGAAGGAAGGAAAAGAAATGAAATTGGAGTACAGGAAATTTATGTTTAAGATTCACTTCCCAGTGTACAGTGTAGAAAAAACACACACACACACACACACACACACACACACACACACACACACTCTCACACACATATATATTTCACCACATTGTGTGACAAAATGGTAGCTGTCATAATGTGCCAGTTAACATGTCCAATACGAGCTGATCGTTGAGTGTCCCCTGGGAATAGAAGACAGAAACATGACAAAGAACAAAGAACTTGGATCAATAATGCTTGGGGAAATAAGACAGAGAAGGTTATTTACTTGCATTGATCCGCTGCCGCCATCGCGTAAACTTGGCCTGTTTTTCTTTTGTTAACCTTTAAGCCTGAGTATACTCAAAGGCAACCAGGGAGCCAACTAACAGGTGTAGATTAAGGATCGAAGGAGGTCACCATACCTCTGTCACCACCAGGCACCCATGTAACAACATCCCTGAAGAAATTTAAACATCAATAGCCATAATAAGGGCAAATTTATCAAGCCCAGCCAGCTTGAGCTGGGAGCCCGCCTGCGTCCAGCCGGTTTGCCCTTGCTAAAGCTCAATTGATTTGGACATTCTTTTACTAGAGTTGATTATCAATTGTGACATAGCAAATTTGTTACCTTCCAAGTGCTGAGCGTATTGTGGCCATTGGAGTCCCTGAAGTGAAAACACCTGGACTTCAGTTACCCTCACTGGTGTACAGAGAGGAGGAAGGCCACAGCCATGCTCTCCAGAGTACAGGCCACCAGCTGTCCTGTGGCCGCAGTCCAGGTTTCTCCTGGACAGAAGCAGGAAGGAAGGCTTTCTCAAAGAAGTTGAGAGGACTTATTGAACAGAGAGTGAAGTGTCCTGTTGAAGTCCTCATCTGGAAGCCAGAGCACATACAATAGCCTGCATGCCAGTCCCTCTACCTGAAATAAGCTAACCAGCCACCTCCATGGACCCAATCCAGATCCAGCCCTCAAGGCACAGCTTCCTTCCTCTGAAATCCACAATTCAGGTTTTTATTTTTCTTTCTTTTTCTCTCTCTCACTACTCTAGATTATACTATAATATTATACTACAAGTAGTATAATGTTATAAATAATATACTGATCTATATTACAATACACTGTTTTTGTCATTTGTCCTTTCTTCTTTACTAGATAACAAATTTCTTGAGGCAGAAGTATGGTTTACATATCTGTATATTTGGTAGATCATCTATCAAATGATCTACCAAATATGCATATAAATATCTGTATATTTGGTAGATCATCTATCTTAATCCTGCAAATATATGCCAAGTCTCTTAGGCATAACTAGCTATCAGTCACTTACATGTCAGTGTAACTCAGCAGTGTATCAGTGTATTATAAGGGTATGATATTTACATCTGCTACCATTTTGTTAATTTTACATCTGTCTTTGTGAAAGATACTAATATGTGTTACTCTTTTTTTGTGTTGCTTGGTTTTGGTATCTATTTGGCTGTCTGTTTTTGTCAAGAAAGATTCCAATAATAAATAATTGTTCTTGTATTAAGTCTTCCATTCATCATGTTATTTGAATCTATAGAGAAATTTCACATAGAATACCTGCTGGTATGCACAATAGCTGTAGTATGAGCAGGTAAGTATGACTACCTCTGCTCCAGTATTAAGAAAACTGTGGCTAATAACTAGTTCAAATGGACCCCATTAGGAATTGGATAACTTGGACAGTAATCATGTCATCTGACTCCCAAGCCTGCATTCTTTGTTTTTCAGTTCATCTCCACATAGTGTTATTTCAGGCAAAACAGAAATAGAAGAGGAAAAGTAGGGTACATTCTGAAAAATACTACAGATGAAAAAAGTAGGGGAAAAGTTATTAAAGAAAGCAAAATTAGGGCTAGGGTTGTGGCTCAGTGGTAGAGCATTCGCCTAGCACATGCGCAGCCAGGGTTCCATCCTCAGCACCACGTAAAAACGCATTGTGTACAACTAAAAGCAAATAAATAAATATTTTTTAAAAAGAAAGCAAAATTGCTCATCATTCCAGAACAATACATCCCACCTACTTTCCCTGAGGACCCATAAGGCAGAAGGAACCCTAGGTAGGAAACTGTTCAGACCCCCATTCTCCAGAGCCCACAAAGGATAGGTGGTTTTAACAGTTTGTAACTATCCCAGCTCCACAATGCATCATAAACTATTTCTTAGCATGGGCTAAGGTGGAGCCCATGAAGTGACAATGATCTGTGGCAGGATGCTCAGCACAGCCTGAGTGCACCAGGTCCTGGGGCACAAGGTGGTTTCAGATCTGACTGCCAGTACCTCTTTGTGGAAGGCGTCTGCATGGTATAGTCCTCATTAAGGCCTTGGTAGCCCTTCTCTGCAGAGTCTGGAAAGCAGCTCTCTCCACAGCAATGAGTCTTTTCCTGAAACACCTTCATTTCTCAGTCCAGTCTTTCCAGGCCTGGTATCTACATCAGGAAAATGAAATAAATTAAAAACCCCAAACACCTTTCTAATGAGCACTAATTGGTGCTTCTGCTGAGGAGGTCTGCAAGAGCTTGGAAAGGGCCTCAGAACAGATGTCTTTCTCCAGCTAACGGCAGTCCCCCTGTGGCAATAAGTGTGGGTACCTGGGGACGCTGTGTTCCAGTCGTCTGTGTTTGCTGCCTCCTGCAGATAAGAAGTGCAGTGTCTCATGCTGTCACAGCAGGCTGTCTTGAATGAATCCCACACCTGAAGATGATCAAAAGAAAACCTGAACTCTTTCTTTTCAATTTTGTCAGATTTTGGAAGCAAAGTGCAAGCAAATATACTCCACACAATATGAAAATTAAAGTCTGGGGAGGAAAGGAGTCAAGGATGTGTTTTCAGGGAGATTGAGTGAACCCCACAAGCAGACTCTGGGGTATAACACTCAACATGACCATTTCTTTATTCACCCATTCATCACAGACTTCCTCAAAGCATCTGAGTAGACAGACCTAATCTAGGTGCTTAAGATAATACAGTATACTGGGCTACGCAGTCCTGCACTGATAGACCTACCTCAAAGGACAAAGTAGAATTTGACCTTTATTATCAAATACATATGATTATTTTCCCCATTTTCTGTAAATCATAAGCTAGGAAAACAGACAGGGATATTGATATACTAATGAGATTATGATTAAAAGTGAAGATACAAAGGAATTTCCTCAGAAGGGCCATTTAAACCATAGATTTGAAGAAGAAAAAGGAAACAGGCTAGGCAAGAACAAGGGAAACACAAAGATTAAGATATTAGAGGTGAAAAAGAAGATGGTGAATCTGAAATGCTGAGGAAAATTCATTTGACTAGGAGTCCAGAGCTGTTCAAACACTGGTGGGATTGTGGTCATCATCAGGCGAAAAGGAATGGTTTTGTCCCATGCTCACAATAAAAGAATAGAGGATCAGATTAGGAGGCCATTGCAGTAATCAAGGAAGGAGGTGATAAGAGTTAAGAGTACAGGAGTGTAGGAGTACATAGTGTGCATATGCATGCATAAACACACACACACACACACACACACACACACACACACTCACACTTAGCATGGATGCAGATAAACATACTCACATTCACATATGCACACCCACCATGTGAATACAGTTGAAAAGATAACAATATCTTTATAGATATGTGAGACAAAATCAAGTACTTTAATATTATATTTTATAAAAAATGAATTTATATATATATATTTGTATAATTTATATATAATTTATAATTTATAAATGGATTATATATTTATAATTACATGTTATATTATAAAATGTTATAATATATATAAAATATAATTAAAGTATATAAAATATGATCTTGAAAAAGAAAGCTAATGGTCAAAATAAAGAGCTTAAACCCAACTGATGGGAAGTTTAATGGATGGATAAAAAAACTGGACACAGATGATAAACAATTGAAAAACCAAAGAAATTCATCCAGGACACAAATAAAAAGAGGTGAGAAAAATGAAAAAAAAAAAAAGATACCAACACGGAAGAAAGATACTGATAATATTTCCTGTCTTAGTTAGCTCTCTATCAGTCTACAAAATACCTGGGATAATCAACTTTTTTAATAAAAAAGATATAATTTTGCTCATAGTTTTAGAAGTTGCCATTCATTATCAGTTGGCCCTATTGCTTTGGGCCTGTGATGAGGCAGCATATCCTGGCATGAACGTGTGGTGGAGCAAAATCGCTCACTGCAAGGCGAGGAAGCAAAAATGAGTAAGGAAGGGGGTTGTGTTCCCACATTCCCCTTCAAGGGCACCACCTCCATGACTTAAAGACCTGCCTCTAGGATATTCCTCTTAGAGGTTCCCCCACCTTCTCATTGCACCACCCTGGAGACCAAGCCTTTGAAACACAAGGGCCTTTAGGGGATATCTAAGGTTCAAACTATGGGATTTCCTAGGTCCTTTCAGGGAGGGATCAGTCTAGCCCTCCTGCTTTATATTGGTTTAGGGGAAAAAAATAGACAGTGAGCTATTGCATTGCTCATATCCCAAGCAAACTTACATTGGGTCAACAAGACCCAATTTTTGTCACTTCAGGGTACCCTCCAGACAGAGTTACTAATGGATTGAGGAAGACAACAACATAGACATGTAGCCAACATGATTAATTATCTGTACTGGCTTTGGTGACAGCGTGAGAAAAGAATGGAGGCAGTCAACATCTAGAAGTTTTCCACTCAAGTTAAATTTAACTATTTTATGCATGTTTTGATTATTTTTCCTCATGACTTTGTTTCCTATGAAATAAACTATTCCAAACCCCAAAGTATTTTCTAACATATATCAAGACAAAACAAATAACTCCACCTTTAATTTTGACTGATTGTGCGTATGATGTTTTTCTATTATGATTTTATTAGCATATGTAGAGATTTCCCAAAGCAAATAAGGGCTACTTATTCATAATTCAGGATTTATTCAGATCTTAACCTCATTTGGTCAAACTCACCTGTTTGAAAGTGGGAAGTTCAGAATTCAAACCCAGGCAGATGTCTCTTGAGTCCAGTCCCGTACTGATTGAGCTGTGCCACTGGCTAACAAAGAGATTTTCAACCATGGCACTATTGACATTCAAGGTCAAATGATTGTTGTAGGGAGTCTTGTCCTGTTTATACTAGGATGTTCAACAGTGTTACAGCCCTCTACCCACTAGATGCCAGTAGCAAACTTCTCCAGACATTGCCGAATATCTCTACATTGACGATGACAACATTGTCATTGGTGAGAAACACTGAACCAAGGCTGCACACCAGGACCCAAGCCTTCTACTTAGGTGGAATATTAAAACTCTTCCCATTAATATCTATGTACTCTGACTTAGCATCTCAACTATATTATAGATGGCTGAGTCACTGCAATAAAGTAAGAAAAAGACATGCTGTTCATACACACCTACAACTATTTGTTGCTCTAAATTTGTTCACAATGAGAAAATTATTTTCTGATGGCTTGTATTTTATTTTGATAAAGTCTTAGAGAAGTTATCCCCTGAATTAAAGGAGGAGGGAAAAATAAGAAAGGAATGTCTGAGAAGGGAGAAAGCATAAGATGAATCTTTGAGAGAATGGGAGACAACAAGACAGAACAGCATGATAAGGGACTGTATTAGTCCTGGCTGAGGTCCCTGATCATAAGCCTTTATATCTTCATTGCTTAAAAATGTCAGAAGAGATTTTGTCCTGTTTCTTAACAATGGCTCTACTAATAACCCCAAATGGATTTGTAATTCCTGTCCTTAGCATGCACCTTTATTTCAGTTACATGAAAACTACCAGTTGCTATCAAATCTCAGTGTGCAAATAAAAATTAATATTAAAAAGTTTTATAAAACTCTATATTATTGTGAACAAATAAATTAATAAAGTATCTCAGGGGAAAGTTTGGCAACATATATCAAAGGGAAGAATGTTCCTACCATTGACTGAACAATCCAGTTCCTAGGAATTTTCCTAAAGTAATAATTGCACAAAGGCAAAAGGTAATCAGCAGCACTGTTACAATGTTAGAAAATTGGAAATCATCTAAACATCCTCCCTCCTGGTCTGCCTGAGTAAATATTTGTGCACATATACAATAGCCTCTGATACCACATTAAAGAATAATAATATTCATGATAATGAGTGAATAATATTCATGATAATGAGTAAATAATGCAAGTTATAAACAAGTTTGTATTGTGCAATCTCATTCATAAAATATCATATGTGAACAGAAAGATTTCTGTTAGGTTACTTTTCAAAGTATCACCTATGATTACTTCAGAGAAGTAGTATTTGAACCATCTCTATGTTCCTTTTCATACTTTCTAGATCATTTGACTTTTCTACATTTAACATACATATTTTTTATAAAACAACAAAGTGGTTTCCAAAATGGTCAAATGACTTACACTGACAGTCAGAGCTGAAGTTTATCTACTTGGGTAAACTGCATAAAAGGAAGTTTGACTGTTAGGTCCCTCCTCTTTGAGACAGCTAGGTTCATTTCATACATAAGAGGGCTATGGCCTAAAAGCTAAAGCTGATGCTTGCAGCATGTGTATTTTATGTGCCAAGCTACAATTCTCACAGGAAATTCTACACTTACTTTAGCAAAACAAATAATAATATTCAACTCTGCAGCCAAAGTTAGGACCTGTCTATGTGCACTTTGATCCCAGATGTGCCCTTGGTGTGGCAGGGCATAAGTGGTCCTGCCTCACCCTGAGGCCTGGTACATTCTGACCTACTCACTAGTTTTGGCCAGTCAGCTGCTTGGCAGCTTTCCCAGCAGTCATTGCTCTCCAAGCACGACATCTATCATTGCTACAGTCAGAAAGATGGCACTTACCTGATGGGTGGGCAGAAGCGTCTTCTCTTACCATATGCTGGGGATTGTCAGGGGCTGTTCATGCCAAGACTGGCTACTTTTAGTGCCAGGAAATAGGCCTTTCCCAAAGCCTGCCAAAAATATACAAATAAAAATTTTGAAAGAACCAATTTTCACATATCAAATTCCGTGTTGAAGAGTTGTGTAACAAGCTATGTGGAGCAGAGAATTATGGACATTTTTCTGGCATCCACATACTCAACACAAAAAGGAAGAGCAGTTCTCATCTTTGAAATGAGAGAGGAAAAAAATCTCTGGTCTGTATAAATATTAGGTTTAGACCTAGCCCCAGGTAGAGACTGAGTAGGTGTCCCACCTATCCAGTGTAACTTAATGAGCACTGAAATACCCACCTGGGGGAAGGCTGCCCTTCTCATCATTTGAGTCACTTTTTGAGGTGAAGGCAGTATCTCATGAAGGGTCCTGTTGAGCCCCTATCTGTTCCTTGGGAGAACAAAATAATGTTAATCCATTGTCTCCAATTATCATATTGTGCAGATTAGCTGATTAGACACAGCAGGTAGCAGTGTTTTAATGAAATCGCACAGAATAAGGCATATTTGAGGCATCAGGTGTCACTGGAGAGAGCCACTGTTTATTGCTGAGCTGACTTCCATGCAGTTAGTGAGCAAGATAAGAATACAGGCTTGTGAATCAGAAGAAAGCTCTCCAAGGCGGGGACACAGAACAGAGAAAGGAGTCACAGTTCTGTCTAAAATAAAATAGGAGTACTGTTCAGGCACAGTCTGGGGATTCAGGCTCACAAGACCCCTCGAACTAAGCTTGAGGGTTTTGTCAGGATAGAGGGGAAGAACCAGGTAAGAGTTTCTAAGGAATTTACAGGAAGAGACGAGGAGGACCTCAAGTTCCATGGGCAGAGATGGCCAAATGCAAGAAGACGCAATATGAGCCGAAACCTCATTGCCCAGGAGAGTGGAGGAAGACATGGGGGTGAAAAGGTCAAGCAGCTCAGGAGCAAGTATCGGGTAGGAGTCAGGGAGTTTATTCCAGAGTTTTGAGTGAGTGAGCCTAGGCCAAACGAAGCTGCTGAAACAGACCTGTCAGCTTCACGCCCTGCAACATAGTGACCAAACCCCGTTTTCACCCAGAGCAGCCCCATCAGATCCTTTATGGCAACCTGTGCTTCCTGTTGGCCCTATTTCTACCTGCCCAGGTGCATCCTCACTAACCTTTTATGGGTGACTATGTGAGTGTGTGGGAAAGCAAGGTTGTGTTTTTAAAATATATTGCTAATCCATCACAAGATTATGCTCACAGAACATAATTCAAATCTCTAATATGTGCCTTTGATAATTTAGCCATTGTCATAGGAAGGCCAAAATAGAGCTATAGTTACAGGCCACACACTCAATTTTTAGTCCTATTCTCTTGTGGGAAGTGAAGTTTCCCAACACCTCCTTTCTTACCCTGCAAAACTTAAAACTTCATTCTTCTAATCACCTATCTTTGAAATATTTCCATCAAGACAGAAAAATCAACAGAAAGATCCATATTTCAAGTCATCGTGGCATCTGAATACTCAAATTCCAATCCCGATTTAGCAACTTGCCAGCTGGGTGCCTCTGTGTGCTGCAGTTTCCTCATCCATACCTCAGGTGTAAAAATAAAGCACATTTCATTAGATGAAAAGACAATCACCTATGGCTGAACTTCATATTTCTTTCTAATTATATACTAAGAGGCATTTAAACAGAGTTTAAATACAAATAAAGACAGATGTACAAAGCATAACTATTCATGTCATATAATTTATTCCTAAAGATCAAGGAAAGGAAGTGATTAAAGGGTAGGAAGAGACAACTCTCAAAAGTACATAATGAGTCCAAAAAAATCTATGCAAATGCAATAAGCATTTTTAAAAAATCACAAAAATGCAATTAAAACAAAATCACATTTTTTTCCTATGAAATTGTTAAACCTTTAAAAGTTTTAAAATTCCCAGGTTGGCTACTGGGTTAGGAAACAGGCTCTCCTTAAGTGTTGATGTGAGTAAAATCACTGTGACTTTTTGAAGGGCTATTTAACAGTCCCTCAGATTGTAAGATATAGAGGGGTGGGGATATAGCTCAGTTGGTAGAATGCTTGCCTTGTATACATAAGGCCCTGGGTTCAATCCCCCGCACCACAAAAAAAAGAACAAAAAAAAAAAAAAACAAAGAAAAAGAAACAAAGATATACATTTGAACATAATTTTTGTGGTAGGGATCAGAAAAATTAGTACAAATCTAAACAAAAATGTTTATTTATTGCAGAATCATTGCACAACAGAAAAGTGGAAAATAATCCAAATGTTTGCCAGTAGGGAAGTATTTAATAAATTAAGATATTGTATAATAATAAGTAGTCTTTAAATAAAGAATGAGTTTGAGCTGGGTGTGGTGGCACACACCTGAAATCCCAGTTACTTTAGAGGCTCAGGAAGGAAGATGGCAAATTTCAGGCCAGCATTAGCAGCCCAGTGAGACCCTGCCTCAAAATAAAATGTAAAATAAAATGGGGTTGGGGATGCAGTTCAGTGTTAGAGTACTTGCTTAGCATGTGCGTGGTCCTGCATTCAATCTCCAGTACTGCCAAAAAAGAAAAAAAAAAATGACATTGATCTATATCTACTAACAGAAAATGCAAGTGGCAAATTGTTTTATTATAATTCTATTTTTAAATATTTTAAAACATTACAGGTTAATTTGTGTTTACTGGAAATGGTAGTGGAATATGTTTATGTGTATTTTTTTATCATGTCTATGTATGCTTAGTTCCATGAATGTCAGAGAAGCAGATGTGTCTAAGCTGAGATCCCAGACACTTGGTGGTTCAGTATGGTTGACTGAGCTGTTGTCAAAAAGTCATTAGAGATGGGTGAAAAACCATGGATTTTAGCCTCTACAGATCAGAGTTCAAAATCTAGTTTTGCAACTCACTGAGTATTTGAAATTTGGAAAATTTTTATTTTATGGACCTTAATCTTCCTTAATTCTTGACTTGTAACCTTGCCATATAAATCATATATTTAAATCACCTATTATATAATGCATTATTAAGACATTCCATCATTAGTTGTTGTTTTTTTTTTAATTTGTTCTAATTAGTTATACATGACAGTAGAATGCATTTTGACACATCATACATAAATGGAGTATAACTTATTCTTCTGGTTGTACATGTAGAATCACATGGGTCATGTAATCATATATGTACCTAGGGTAATAATGTCTGATTTATTCCACTTCTTCCTATCCCCATACCCCATATGGAAATGTTCATTTATTTCAATAAAACTTCAGAGTTTTTTTTTTTTTAAAGGGTTTTTTTTTGGATTTTAGTAAAATAATAACTCATAGTAGATAATATCAACATAAAATATGCTATTTAAAAGCCTTAATATCCAATTTCTTTGATTAGTAATTTAGGAAAAGAAGTGAATTACATAATAGAAATGGTCAGTGGCAAAAATCTCTGAAAAGTTTGAGTGTTGAAGAGTGCCAAACCGCATGTGGAAACTCAATCACCAATGCAACAGGTGATAGGATCTAAAAAGTGGTAATTTAGCCACGTGTTCACCATTTTCCTGAACAGATTAATGCTATTCTCTCAGGAATTGATTTGTTATAACAGGGCACGTTCATTCTCTCTCTTTTTTTTTTTTTTTCATCCTCTCTGGAACTTTCACCTTCTGCTGTGAATGATGCAGTAAGAAGTCCCCCGAAGATGCCTGGATCTTGATCTTAGACTTCCCAGCCTTCAAAACTGTAAGAACTATTCATTATAAATTACCAACCTCAAGCCCTTGATACATCAACACAAAGGACTGCAACATGAAGAAACAAGGAAATTGGTCTGTGCAGATTGCTACTACAAATTTTGCTCAACCCAGTTATGAGGCAGATGCTTAGTCTCCTGTGACCAGCACACTTGAAATTTGGACATGAAGTTAGAAATCACCTTCCAACTTAGGAGTAAACACACCTTTTTAGGTTCTGAATATGGAAACAACCTGACAAATATACATTCCCCCCCCCTTTCAGTAAGATGGTATTGAAATGTTAGAAATCCAGCCCAAAGGATTACTTCAATATTCTCTTGAGGCAGAAAACTTTAATAGTGAGAAAAGCTTATTTTTATTACTCAGCAATTTTTAACACAAAAATTCTTCCTACTTACCTTCCCCCGACCCACCTAATGTGTTTATTCTATATAATCTTATATACTTATACAACCGTACATATCAAAATGCTCTCTGATTTATAAATAAATGGACAAGTCTGCAAAAGTACAGGGAATTATCTTTTGGCAAAATGAGTTTGAGGTCAGTTTTCAGGGTCCTTAGGTTTTTATATGCAATCTAGCCACATTTCCTTTCTCTGTTATGCTTCCTTAACTTACTAGAAACTTGGGCACAATTTTGCTGGTGTTGGCAGTTTTAAGGTGTAGATTCTTGTAGGCTATTTACAAGATGCCAAGGGTTGTCAAATCTGAAACATGTGTTTTTTATTCCACAGTCCTTCTCCGACAGCAGAAATACTCTGCAGATTATCAGATCAATTTGCTGATATTTAGCATCACTTTCTCCTTTTTTTTTTCAATCCACTATAGGTTTTGGGTGAGATGAATTTTAATGTTTCTTCATGCTGATACTGACAAAAAATATCCTTTAAACATTTAAAGAGAGGAAATGGGAGCTTTACATTTCAATGCAAAGAAATCTCATTTCATTTACTTAAACACTTCACAATTATTTTCCTGCCAAAGAAATTAAAATTTTTGTTCTTAAAAAAGAGCCATCTATAGATATTGTAAGCACTGAGTTGAACTAATGAAGATGTGGTTGTAGCTATTCTGAATTTGTCAGCATTAGCTTTGCTTAATTTATTATAATGGTGCTATGGATTGATTCAGTATTCTCTTGTCCCACAAAATGTTAATATTTTTTCTTACTAAAATAGTTATTAAACTAGTAACCATGTTGTATAAATATACAGAGTTGTCAAATGTAAGTGGAGATTACAAAAGATGAAATCTCTTTCTCATAGTCTGTCTCATGAGGTTCAGCTTTTCGCTTTTAGTCTTTATTTGGCTTATTTGCTGAGAGATGCCATGCCCTGGCATTCTGATTCTTCTCTCCAAGTTCATTCCAGTTTGTCCGAAGCTCTCAAAACCCACTGCAAATTGTCTTTTCTATTAATAAGTCAGGAAAATAACCCAGGCCTTCTCAACTGGAAAGACAACTGAAATGTTCCACCATTGCAGCAGTAAGACAATGCAAGACTCTCAGCTCCTACAGGATAGACCTCTAGGTAGCTCAATCCCATCATTCTTGGTTGCTGGCACATATTCTCTGCCTGCTCCAGGACCCTAGTTCTTATCTCTGACTTTGTAGTATCAGTTTGTAGCCACTATTCTTTTTTTTTATTATTATTATTTGTAGATGGACACAATACCTTTATTTTATTTATGTGGTGCTGAGGATCGAACCCAGGGCCTCCACTTGAGAGATGAGAGCTCTACCACTAAGCCATAGCCCCAACCCCTGTAGCCACTATTCTTGTTTGTCATGATCTCTGAGGATTTCTGAACTTGAGTTCTTAAACCCCATCTTGCATATTGTCAATACACATTTGAGTGAGTGAGTGAATGAATAAAATGAATGAGGTACCGGCAATGCCCCATCAGATCCCAAGATACAAATGAGATAAAGGTTTTGTAGATAACAGGAAAGACAGTTCATACCTTTCCCTCCCAATTTTTGTATATTTGAAGAGTAAATCCTCCTGACATCTCCCTCCTTGTACACTTAATAAATAAGTACTACCAAGAAATCTATGTAGTTTCTTCAGTGTTTCAAAGCAAGGGAGTGTCCCTCATCCTCTTAACTTTCTTGAGTGAGGAAAAGCATCTCTGTGCTGGGCCCCTGACTCTCTGTCCCGAGTAGGCAGGGAAATTGAGCTAAGCAATGCAGGTGATGGCAACCCTGTTTTTCCCTCTCTAGGCCAGGCAGTCACAGTTGCCAGCTTCAGATGTCCCTGCATCAGTGCCTCAGTGCACTCTGTGGTGCTCTTGGCACATTACAACAACAAAGGAACTGATGTTCATTTCCACAACAAAGGAAGAGGATGAGGTCTCCACAACAGTTACACAAATGCTGTGCACACAACTGTTACACAACTGCTCTGTGACGTGGGATTTTTTAAAGAGGAAGTAGAAAATGTTCTACATAGCCTGTCCTGTGGCTGTGACCTCCCATTTCTCTGTAGTCCCACCTCATTGTCCTCTTCCTCTTCACCCAAGTGTAAAATCATGACTTAGGAAAGTATTGCTGCCCCAGATATCTCTAGACTACTCATAATAATTAACACACTGTTACGTAAGTAGTTCTTAAACAATATTGTTAAGGGACTATGACAAGAAAAGAAGTCTTGACATGTTCTGTACAGATGCAGATGTTTTACAAGTATTTTTGGTTTGTGGCTGGTTGAATCTTGAGACGTAGAACCCATGGATACTGAAGGCTGATTGTCTCTACTGCTGTAGGAATGGGTAAGACGAGGGCCATGACTTGCCATGCGAAACAACAGCACATTCATTTACTGCTTGGGCCAGTCTGAATATTATCTAGCTGACAACTTTTTTTTTTCTTTAGTTTTCTAAACCAAATGATGAATGCTCAATTAACCAAGACACCATTCAGGGCTTAGCTCTTAACTAACCTACGCAATATGTTTAATAAGTACATGCTCAATTAAATTAAATTACTTTAATACAAAGGATTGTATTCAATAAAATAATATGGAGAGAGAAAATAATTAAGAAAAAGAAAATAATATTCACAACTTATGAATTAATATTTTTGCCATAAGTAAGAATCAAATAAGAGTCTGATTTTCTCAGGAGTGAAGGAAAAATGTGTGACACAGTAATTTACATACTCTCACCCTCAAAATGGGGGGAAAAAAAAGCATACTGGAATCCTTAGGGAAACAGAGATTTTCCTGGCAAGAATTTCTCAAAGAAATTTCTCACTTCAGACCTGCTATAAATAAAGAGGAGCATTTTTGTCCCTCAATTGGAAACCATCCCATTATAAAATCTGGGCTTTTTAATCAAATGTTATACTCTTAGTGGAGAAAAAGAAAAACTAAAAAAGAATTATAAACTTAAATATGGAGATCCTTTTTATTAAATGACAATACTTTTTGTAATTAGGATTGTTATTAAATTTAACACTAGTTTGAAAATAGATTTAAAAATGAGATTAAAAAAATAGACATTTTAAAAATAACTAACCAAATGATGAAAAATAAGAAGCTGGCCTACTATGTAATTCCATGGATAACACAACCCAATACTTGAGCTTACTGAATTGAAACAAGCTTAGGGTGAAAATGGTATAAAAGGACTCCCAGCTAATTCACAAGTCATTTTAAATTTAATTTATTTAGAATAAATCTAAAACAACAAAAAGAGTTTCTGAGAAATGTTAGGCAGAAAAAAGGTGAAGATTTCCACAGTACTGTGTTGGGAAACAACCATTCGAAGATTTTTGCATTTTGACTCTCTGTAGTAAATTCTCAAGTATGAACTAACAATGTGAAATTAACATATTAACTGATAATTTGAAAACTCATATAATTTTCTATACTTTCTATAGAAACTGATATTTTTAAATTTCCAAATGTGTGATGGGGCAAATTTCAGTTGAAGCTACTTTCATAAGTAATTTTTTTTTATTGAAATTTGCACAGAAATGTGTAAGGTAGTCTCTTATGACTTCTAAAAAAAAATTCCTTTCCTGGGCTTATTTCCTCCTTCTTATTTTCTATTTGATATTTACCTATTCTTCTTGATAAATTTAACTATAATTTTGTCTATTTGGTTAATTTTTCTTAAATCCATGGTTCAGATTTATTAATTATAGACTTTTTCTATCATTTACCTCATTGATTCAGCTTTACCTGTATTATTTTTATTCTGCATTTTTGTTGTTTATTTTGTTCTAGTTTTTCAGCTGGGCATTTATTTTTTAATTTTTAATCTTTCATTTTTACTGATGAATATGTTTAGTATTAGGAATTCTCTTCTGGCCATTGCTTTATATATACTCCATGAATTCTGACATGAAGTGAATTTGTTGGTTTTTTTAAAATGTTTTAATTATTCTTATGTTCATTTTTAGTTTAGATTTATCTCTTCACTCAAAAGTAGAGAAATAATCAATCCAAAAATAATCAATTACTAATAAAAGTACTGAACTTCAAAGATAAAGATAAAAATTTCTAAGATTTCCAGACCAAAGAAATCACATAAATAATAAAAAGAAAATAGATGAGCATCATATTATTTTTCTAAGCTAAAATACAAAGTAAGATAATAATGAGCAACATTTCAAAAAAGGAAACTCAATGAAAATAGTGAGAAACAATACTTTTCTATAAAGTCAACTGTCCCTTGTAATAGTAAGGCTGTAAATATGATTTTTGAATTAATTTCTCCAGATGCTCAGTGAACACTTTTAGTGACTTTGAACTTGCTTTTTCTATTTCTGGAAAGTTTTCTTGGATTATAGTTTTAAACATGATCTCAGTTCCATTGTTTCATTTTTCTTCTTCAAAGATTTCTGTGAAATAAATATTATCCCTTCTCTGTTTCTCTTTCACTTCTACTAACATTCCACTCTAATACTTTCTTTCTGACCTTTTAATTTCATTCACTTGATTATTTTCTTATCTTTCTTTAATGCCTCTTATTAAATTATTATTTGAGTCTATTCTTCCTTGACCACTTGTGATGTATTATTCATGTGTGAGACAACTTTTTAAATTTTTCTTCTATTATTTTCTAAATTAAATCAACTTTCTTCATTTCTTCCTGTTTTTGTCCACTTATTGTTTTTATTTTTTAAATTTCTGTTGTGTGGTGGATTTTCATATACTTATTGCTTGCTTGAGTATTCTTGATTGGGCTTACAGTGTTCAATAGAGGATTTTCTTAAGTTTCAATGGCCCCTGCCCCACCCTAAGGAAATGCTCCTGAATTGATACATACTATATTTTGTTTCCTGATTTTCTACGATAACTTTGTATAGATTTTTATTTTTCATTTTCCAACTTTTATGGTTTCTGGACACTTAATATGATTCATAGTTTAATAACACCCACATTATCAACATGGCAAAGCCCAGGTATATTGGATCATCTTTATGTTTTTTTTTTTTTTTCCCCATGGATGGGGTACATTATAAATTTCTATTGTTCTCTTTCAACATTCGATTTTGTATTTCATAAATCCTTTTACAAATTTTCTCATTTTATTTTTTACTACCCATTGCCAAAAAGTGCTTTTCTCTTTTTTCTCTCCTACAATCTATGCCCCGTTAATTTGCACCTGTGCTTTTAAATTATACCTGTCACTTTGAATTTCACCTGTCCTGTTAAGTTTAGTTTTAAAATATCAACACACATTACTTTTAACTGATATATCATCACTGCCTTATATTTGTGGATTATGGGTGAATGTTTTGATATGTATATTTATGATGACCTGTGATTAAATCAGGTTAATTGCACATACTTGAAAAACTCCAGTACTACACTAGCATACTTTTAAGATTGAGTATGAGCTAGTTTAAGATCAAACTTAGGTTCCTTAGCCCACTTCCATCTTCTGTCTTCCCCACAGTGTACCCTTACATTGGGTGGGGACATGACAACAGTGTAAGAGATCTTATGCTGGAAGTCTTTTTTTTTTTTTTTTTTTTTCATCACAGTGGTTTGGAAGGTTATATATTGCCTTTTTTAAATGTTATGCTGAGTATGGTTTCATTTAGATATTTTTCCTTTCTGTGTTGTTTTGTCTTGTTTTGTAGTGTAATAAGGAAGCAAGCAGCAAGGCTGCCACCATTATCTTCAACTTTCTCTGATTTGAACTGAATTTTCATCACTTCTTTACTAGGCTCCTGTTTTTTTCTCATGGTTACAATGATAGTTTACATTGAAAGACAATACAAGGAAATGAACTTTAATTTTTTTACCTCAAACTAATTCAGTTTTAATATGATCATGTTCTTTCACGTTATAAACCAATTATTCTTTGACAAGTTATCAAATGCTTTTTATAGATGATATATTTTAGCTTACTTGTTGATCTTCATATATCCCTATGAGACACTTACTGTCTTCACTGTATAGAATAACCATAATAAAAAGCTGACGGTTAAAATGGGATGTGGTTTGCCCAAGGTCACCCAAAGTTAAAGTCCAGAATTCAACCTTGCTTTCTCTAAGTTATTAGAAATATATATATATATATATATATACATATATATATATGTATATATATACATATATATGTATAAATTTTAAAAGAAACGTATGGTAAATATAGAAATAATTACTAAGGCATCATGGCCATTCAGCATTACTACCAGGATTAGTTAACTTGTAACTAGGTGTTTCATAAGCCTTACTCAGAAACAATTCTAGTTGCAAAGTCAACACTTGCTAGCCCATGCTAAATCAGGGCAAAATGGGACAATTCAGCTTAAGACTAATATTTTAGAGTAGACAAGATGAAATAAAATGCTTAATCCAACATATATTATCAAAGGTGAAGAATTTATTTAGTACCTAATATAACATATCTGAGATGATCAGTTAGTTACATTTCCAGGGAGGGAAGGGGATGCAGCTCTTTGCTTAACTTCAGCCCTAAATATTTTTAGAGTTAACAGAATAGCTTAAAATAAATATTCAGTACAGAATAATTAAATGAAAAGTTTTTAATCAAGTTGAAGCCATTAAGTTTGAGAGATAACAAAATATTAGAAAATTATTTCTCACTTGTTCTATGCTGATATAATTCCCTCTTCTTGTTTGTACAATTGTGTAGTAAAATATTGTGGGGGTAAACAATTAAGGGATTGTCTTCCTCCTTCATTGAAGTATTCCCCTCCATTTGTATGCTTTCTGACACTAAAGATTCATGACTTTAAATAATATTTTTTAAAAAAACCTCTTCTCCATATCAAAATGGTATTTGGCTTAAACAGGTCAGATATTTCTATCATCAATGCTCAGAGAATTGTGCATAGACACTGTTTCAGTCATCTTTTTTCACTACTGTCACTAAAAGACATGACAAGAACAATTTCAGAGGATAAAAACGTTTATTTGCTGGGGCTGGGATTGCAGCTCAGGGAAGAGCGCTTGCCTAGCACATGTGTGGCCTGGGTTCGATCCTCAGCACCACATAAAGAATAAAGGCATTGTGTACAACTAAAACAAATAAGTAAATATTAAAAAAAAAAAGTTTATTTGGGGGCTCACGGTTTCAGAGGTCTCAGTCCATAGACAGCAGGCTCCATTCCTTGTGACTCAAGATGAGGCGGGACATCATGGTGGAAGAGTATGGTGGTCACAAATGGCTCACATGATGACCAGAAAGCAGAGAGAGAGAGAGACTCAACTCACCGGATACCAAATATATACCCCAAAGGCACACCCCCGATGACCCCTTCTACCCAACCTTCAGTTACCACTCAGCTAATCCCATCAGGGGATTAATTCACTGAGTTAAGGCTCTCAAAACCCACTCATTTCCCCTCTAAACCTTCTTGCATTGTCTGCAGCATACCTCACATCCAAATGATAACAGACACTTTTCTGAGCAAAATAATGTCAAATTCTTCATCTCAGGTTGCATTTGAAGACCAACTTGTAGCAAAAATCTAATCAACTAGATGCTCTTGTTTAAACAACTTTCTCAAAGTGTCTAAAGAAAAAATGAGATGCAATAAAGAGGACAGCTTGTTACAAACATAAATGCTAACAACAGTGCAAGGTTTTATATATATATATATATATATGCTTCTTAGAGCAATTCTAATTTTCCCATTTTAGAATCAAACATCAGCTTTAAATTAGACAGGGTAGAAAGTGAAAGAGGATCACAGTTTGAAGGTTTCCCTTCTCCTCCTATTTCCAAACATGATGTCAAATGACTTGAAGCAACTGAAGATGCTTTCCAGCTCTGTGTGTCAGTGTAAAACATATACTTAGGCATCTACATCGACACACATTGTTCTCTTCTTTCATGACATGCTTCAAAAAATATTATGTAATGGAAAAATCCTCTATGTGGCATTTAATTTTCAAAAGTCAGGAAACACCACTGCATGCAAGTGAACTGAATTTGCACACGTATGTACGTGTACATGAACCACTGCCTGCATTTGGAATATCCTCCCTCAGGCAAAACAAGGACCTGTAAGTAGTACTATTTTTCCTATCAGCCCTGGAGAGTACAGAGGCAGCCCTGTGTGTTATTAATGGATAAAATCTGAACAGCAGCCAACCCCAAGGTGAACCCTATGCATTTAAAACATTTCATCAGACAGCTAAGTATTTCTTTTTTTTTTTTTTTTTTTTGAGCAGCAGATATCTCTAGCCGCCACTCAATAGATTCCGATAGAAGAGAGCAATAGCTGGACTCACTAATGTGCAAATTGATAGTATGAGCTCTCAACCAAAATATAAACAGCCCTGTGTTTCTTAAGTGTCAATATCACAGGCTGAGCTGGTGAGAGAGCAAGCAAGAGCTTTAGATTAACCCTAGAATTATCTGGCAAAGGAAAGTGGCGAATGCAAAATCTTTGCCTAATCAACTGGCTATCTGACTTTGTTTCTGAAATGGTGGGATTCTCTGCTGAATCTGAACACTTGGAAGCTAGATATTTATCTACAGTTTATAACTTTAATTTTTCATAAAGGTCAAGGAGTAAGTAGGTAATTTAAAAAGTCAGGGGTAGAATAAAAATAATTTGTATTTACTTTATTATTTTGATATTTGTTCTCTTGCTAATTCCTAAAATAGTTCTTGTGTGCTGATTATTTTCTATTTTTAACAGACTACAAATCCACTCTAATCAGCTTTGTGACCTTGGAAGTTGATCCCTATGGATCATATGAACTTGATTACCTTGTCTATGGTTTTCCAGTTGGGCTTGATCTTGGGAGATCTTGAGAGAAGAATGGAGGGCTGAAGAACACAGATAGTGGTGCTTTTTCCTCACTTTCTTCCTGCTGTGGACCACATTCCTGCCACTGGCTTTGTTCTCCATAATTTCAGGTTTGGCTGTTTTCTCCATGATTCCAGGTCTCAATGTGCTATGCTATGCTAACACTGTTCCTTTCATGATATTTTAGACCTGGACATGGCAAAGGCTATCATTCTCACTGGTCCTTGATACATCATATTCCTGGTTTGTCCTTAAGCCCTGTGCACAAGTGAATAAGTGAATAATCTATTCATTAGAGCCTCCTCTACTAGCTGGGTTGAACTCCGCTTTCTGCTATGAAGTATTAAATTAGTTAATATTTGTAAAATGTTTGCAAAAAGTACCTGACACATAATAAACCAACTTTATGCTGGTTGAATCAATAAAAATAACCACATTTAATCATAGTACTGTGTAAAGAGGAAAAAAACACTGCATCTAGGCTGGGTCATGAGACCACTCCTAGCATAAGTCAAGTGGTCAATAATCAGGAGAATGACAATCCCTCATAGTAAACCAAACAAGAGAAATGACAATGACAAAACAGGAGTATGTTATACCTTAGTTCCTGGGTTGCTATCTTGGTCTCAAGGATCCTCTTTTTCTTATAGTGCAGTGACTTTTTAACCTTTGAGTTTTATACTGGATAAAAACTAAATTCCCTATTTCAAAAACAGAATTGAGAGGAGTATTTCCTCTTCTTAATTAAAAAGCACAGAGACTCATTTGATTTGAATAAAACAAAATAAAGCTTAGTTATCACATCCTAGCACTTTTAGGCAGGTAGGTAGGAGTAGGATTGCACTCAAACCTAGAGAAGAATCAGGAGTCACAGCTCTCAGCACTGCAGGCTGGGTATGTGGCAGTGAGCTATGTCCAGGCAGCCTGTAGTCTCCTAAGGAAATGGGGCTGCCTAGGATAATGGGAGGACTGGGAAGCAGCAACTCAGCAGTCCAGCAGATGTATAGAGTGCACAATCCTGTTTCCTTAGAGCATCACAGGTCCTTCTTGTGACTGGATGCAGTTTTGTTTCTTATTGAACTTGGTAAATCTGTCAATATCTAGTCTACTTATACCCAAGAAAATCACCAACACTATCAAATGATATTGTTCCAAAATAGACTGTGTGCCTGAATTAAAACTGTAACACCATTATCACATGTTACACATTGATCCCTAAACAAATTTTCCTGGAACCCTATTAATACTCTGTAGGGCAAATCTCCATTTACCTTTCATGAAACCCAATTAGCAAGAACTAGCCTCACCTCAAACTCTGTTGCCTTTTCCTTACCTGTACCTTTTCTCAAGTCAGAGATTTGACAACCTAGAACTCTACCTTGTGGGGTGGGGTGCTCCAAAAGAACAATCTGTGGTTGTAACTCAATGTTGTGAAGACTTAAGGGTGCTAGAGAATTCCTTTTATGTTCTCCAGAGGAGACCAGAGTAGACACAATCTAAGTTCTGTTTTTTTCTCAGTTTGTTAAACAATGTTTGTAATGGATAGAACTTTTTAGTGTTCAAATGTATAGTTGAAATTATAGGTGCGTGGAACCCCACATGAACACAGGTCAGTACAGATGAGCACATGGGTGTGCATTTGTGCACACACACACACACACACACACACATCATGATCTCATACATTTCCAATGGTAAATACCATTTCTACTCTAAACCAATTAAAAAAAAAAAGTTTCCCACATGCTCCATCATTTTCAAAGCAAACTCTCATAATGGAATTCAAGTGAGTCATTACTTGCCCACTGTAAGTAAGAAATCACATTGCTAAGACACACAATAATTTTTTGAATGGGGTAGGATATTTTAGTGAGTAATTTTTGTTTCAAAAAAAATATACTTGTGATTTTAATAGCAAAGAAATGGAAACAGTAACAGCATTTAAGCCCATCTCAGTCCTGTTTTCCTACTCCAAAAATATAACCATTAATGACATTAAATTATGAACTAACATTAATGACAGTTCATTTTTAAGAATATGCATATAAATCTACTCTTGCTTTTATTTATCATACAAAAAGTGGACTTTTGTCTATTGCTACATAGATGTTTATTTTGATATTCTATGGCAAAGTATAACATAAAATTTTGCATTTAGTCATTTTCAAGTATACAGTTCTGCAAAATAAGCTACGTAAGCAATTTTGTGCACCTTTCACTATCATCCATCTCCAGAACTCCTTTCTCTTGTTAACTAAAACCCACATTCATTACACAGTAACGATTCTTTCTCTTTTCAGCTCAGGTCCTGGGAACCACCATTCTACCTTCTGTCTCTCTGACTTGACTATTCTGTGTAACTCATCTCTGTGCAATAACACTGTATTTGTCCTTCAGTGACTTGCTTATTTCAAGTTTGATCCATGGGGTAGTATGTGTCAGAATATCCTTTCTACTTAAGACTGCATAATCATCAATCATAGGTAGGTAGGTAGGTAGGTAGGTAGGTAGAGAGATATTCATCAGTGGACCCTTGGAATTCTTCCACATCTTGGTGGGATGACCATGGGCACACAAGTATTTCTTTCAGTAATTCTTGTAATTATTTGAGGTATATACCTAGACGTGGGATTGCTGGATAAAATGAAAATTAATTTATTTAATTTTTGAGGAAATATCATATTGTTTCCTAGAGTGACTGTACTATTTTACATTCCAACCCACAGTGCAATAGAGCTCTTATTTTTCCACATCCTTGCCATGTGCACTTGTGCGTATTCCACTACTTTTACGTGGCATCAGCATGTGAGTATTAGGTCCACTTGATCTACAGTTTTTCAAGTTTTCTCTTCTTGTATTGATTTCCTATTTGGTTCTCAAGTACCTTATGGAAAGTGGAATATTAAAGTCTTTCACTATTACTGAATCTGTCTATTTCTCCCTTTGTTTTTGTGTTTGCTTTATGTATTTGGAAACTCTGATGCTTTCTGCATGTGTGCTTATAATTGTTATATCTTCTTGGTGAATTGGTGGTGAATTGATCCTTTCACCATCATAGAAAGTCCTTGTCACTTGAAACAGTTTAATCAATGTCTATCTTTATGACACATGAAAAAAACCACTCCTGCTCTTTTTTGTTGACTACTTGCATAGAATGTTTTCCATTCTTTCACTTTTTTTTTTTTTTTTTTGTACTGGGGATTGAACTCAGGGTCACTTAACCACTAAGCCATATCCCTGGCCCTGTTTTGTATTTTATTTAGAGACATGGTCTCACTGAGATGTTTAGGGCCTGGCTAAATTGCTGAGGCTGGCTTTGAACTAGTGATCCTGCTGCCTCAGCCTCCCAAGCTGCTGGGATTACAGGCACGTGACACCACACCCTGCCCATTTTTTTCATTTTCAATTTACATGTGTTCATAGATCAAAAGAAAGTTTCTTGTAGACAGAATGCTGTTGAACCATGTTCCTGTTGTTTTTGTTTATCCATTGTGTCAATCTCTATCTTTTGTTTGGGGAAATTCGTCCATTTACATTTAAAGTAATAATTGATAGGAAAGGATTTACTATGTACATTTTGTTATATATTTCATGTATGTCTTAAAGCTTTTTATCCTTTGTTTTCTATATGTTTGCCTTCCTTTGTGTTTGACTATTTTCAGGGACACATTTTGATTTTCTTATTTCTTTATGCACATATTCTACAGATATTTTGTGTGTGATTATCAAGGGGATTACACATAATGTTCTAAATTTATAACAATTAGTTTAAGCTATTAACCATGTAATTTCAAATACATCTCAAATTACTACTTTATAGCTGTATTCTAGCCCACTATACACTATTCAGTCACAAGTTAAATATCTATTATGTATTCATTAGAATAGAGTTATAATACTTTAATGCTTTTGACTTTAAAATCTTGTAAAAAAAATAAAAAAACAAAATTACAATCTTTCATATTGTCATATTTGCCTATGCATTTATCTTTACAAGAAAAAACATTGTGTTTTCCTATGGCTTCAAATGACTACCTAGTTTCTTTTCATTTCAAGTCTCAAAGAATTCTCTAATATCTCATGTAGGTTCAGTCTAGTGGTAACAAACTCCTTAGACTTTTGTTTACCTGGGAATATGCTAATTTCTTCTTTATTCTTGAAGGACAATTTTGTCAGATATACCATTCTAAATATTGACAGATTTATTTTTCTCTCTACACTTTAAATATATCTTTCTACTACCTCCTGGCCTACAAGCTTTCTGCTGAGAATTCTGCTGATGATGTTATTGATAATCCCTTGCATATGATAATTTATTTTTGTCTCACTGCTTTGAAAATTATCTTTGACTTTGTTTTTTGACAGTTTGATAATGATGTGTCTCAGTTTGAACTTATTTGGATTTGTTCTATAGAGGATTCATTCAGCTTCTTGTATTTTTATATACTACATGAATTTTTTTTTTAAATTGGGGAATATTTTTGCCATTATTCTTAAAATAAACTCTGCCCTTCCTCCATCTCTCTCCATCTCCTTTCTCTTCCCATTGTGCATAAATGGGCCACTTGATGGTGTCCTATAAGTTTCTTTACTGATATGTCTTCAGTCTGCTTGAGCCTACTCTTGAATATCTCTAGTGAATTTTTCAGTTTCAAAAGTAGTGTACAAAAGTACAGCTTGGTTCATTTTAATAATTCCTGCCTCTCTGATGTTTTCAAATATAATTTTTCTGATTTCCTTTAGTTCTCCATCTGTGTTTTCCTTTAGTTCTTTTAGGGATATTTGAGATATTTTGTTTAAAAGTGCTTGTCTAGTAAGACCAAAGGCTGTATTTCTTCAGGGATGGCTTCTGAAGTTATTTTACACTTTTTCCCTTTGAATGAGCCATATTTTTCCATTTTTTGTACACCATGTGTTCTTTTGTTGAAAACTGAGCTTCAAATAAAAGAAGATGTCACCTCTCTCAGTGTTTGTAAACTGGATCTTTGTAAGAGGATATCTCCACAGATTTTAATATCTTTTCAGGTATATTCTGAGTTCATATTTTTCCTGCTCCTGTGGTTGTACTATTTCCCCCGAATTAGCCAGTATACATAACTACTTGTAAGTACCTTAGTTTCCTTAAAAGTTTCCCTTTTGCTTCTTTTGGGGGTCTTAGCTATTATAATTTGTTTCTCTGCCTGCAAGTTCTGGTTCCCAGGCATCCTCAAACAATCCCCTTGCAGTATTACAAATCATGCATGTTCTTTCTCACAGATTTCCCACACCAGGGAAAGAATGAGAAAGAAAAATAAAATGTCCATAAACTTTCCTACCATTTTGAATGTAACTTCTTCCTCATTTGTGTTTGTTTTAATGCCACAGATCTTTGCTAATTTCCAGAGCTCCTATGAAGTTATTTTAGTTGGTTATTTAGCATTTACAGAGAAGGACCTAATACTGCCAAGTCTATCATATTATTGACATCAGTTCTATGGATTGCAGCAAATATGGAGATTTGTGTAATCACTGCCACAGTCACATCAAAAAGAGTTAAACTTCAGAACAACCTGATCACCCTATCAAGTTCCCTCTTGTTGTTCCTTTATAATCACACTCTCCATTCTACCCCATAGAATCATACCATACCTGCTACTCTGAACCTTGCTCTTTTATTTATGGATGTATGTCCTGGGTGACATTATAGATCAATATATGTGAGCACTTTCTTAATGTTTTAATGAAAGCATGGTTTTCCACCATATTTGTTTAACTGGTTCCATGTGCACATACAAAATGACCTTCTTTACTAGAGTTTTCAGAAAATATTGCCATGCGTTTAAGTATGGATCATTCAACAGTTGTGTTAAAATGTCTGAAGGATAATTAGAATTTCTATGTCAAAAGATATATAAATTTGAGATTTTAATAGATATTGCCAAATTATTGTCCAAATTTTACCCCAATTTATATTCCTTCATTATATTGACTTTTACTCCATGCATCCACTAATTAACAATGAACATAATATTTGCAAATCATTAGAAATATTGTGAGAGAAATTTGCTTAATAGCTATTGGATTGTGCATTTGTTCAAAATGAACATGATTGGCATTTTTCCTTTTCAGTTTTTTTTTCTGTTTATTTCTTGAATCTTTTGCCCATCTATATTTGTTTTCCTTTTATGCTGTTTAGAAGATCTTTGTACATTGAAGAAATTAGTCTTCCATCTGTCATAATTTTTTCAGTTAGCTATTTGTGTTTTTACTCTACTTGTTATATTTTGTCATCAAAATTTCTAAATTTTATGTGATTTTATTATTTATAACTCATTTTTTTTCTCAAATCTGTTATGCTTAGGTAGGCCTTGTCTTTTAGTTTATAATAAAACTCAACAGTATTTTATTTTTTCTTTAGTTTTATATTCCACTTTGAATCTTTCATCAATTTAGCTTTATGTGGTATAAAAACTGGGGTACAGATCTCAATTTATATTATTTTTCTCAAATGGCAAATGCATCGATGAGACACATCTGAAAGAGAAATATACTTTCTTCCATGCATTGTAAATGCAGTAAATTTCCCTATAAAGTTAGATCCATTTCTGGATTCTCTATTCTATATATTTAACCTGTGTATTTCTTAGTCCCATTGACAAATTTTTTCAGTTGTTCTGCCTGAATAAAATATTTTATTTTATGATAAGGTTGGTCAAACTTCATTATATTCCAGTATCTTCACTCTCAAACACTGATATTGCATCTTCCTCTTCAATGTAACCACAGGCATATATTTCATGATTACTAGCTGTTAAGGAAATAGTCTTCTCTCTTTCCCTAATGGCTGTATCTTTTCTTGATCAAAAGCCCTAGGACATTTTTTTAAAGTTGAAACACCACATATCCTCATATGATAAAATGCCATTCTTTTTTCTTTAAATTTTAAACTTCTCAAAAGCAAGAGTCTTAGTTTTTATTCTAAACTAAATTCCCATTTGAAGAGGCTTAACTGGTCATATAAGCACAAAACTTGCATAAGTTTCTGAAAAATACTCTTCTTCTTTACCTCTATTTCTTATTCTCACTTTCTTCATGTTTTTTTTTATCTGTTTGTCATTACTGTGTTCTTAATAAAAGAATGTAAACCATAATTCAGGTATGTATATAATTAAGAAGGAATTTGGGGAATCACTGAGACTTCAGGGAATCAAGACAATCATACTTCATACTACATGTTAAACTAACTTTCATGGAGAAATGCTATAATACATTCTTTGCTTGGAACAGTTTTTTTTGTTTGTTTGTTTGTTTGGGGTTTTTTTTTTACATCTGGGGCTGCTGCCTAGCTAGAATCCTAATTCTTCTATTCATTTACTGAGGTTTCTAAGTCTGCTTGTTTAGGCTTAAGAATCCTTCACTACATATGAGCCCTTTGGGTAAATACAAATATGTGGTCAGAGATCTTGCCTAAATTAAGAATCTCTTACCTTTGACAGTGTGGCAAAACATCCTATAAGCAAATCTCAGAGCATTAAATATGCAAATACTTATGCTACACAAGAGGAATGGTTTAAAGTGAAGCAAGGAAGGAAAAAGCTGCATTTAATAATCAAATGTGCTATTTTCTTATTTTTTTCACTAATGAATATGAATTATAAGAGCTAATAATACATTTATACATTTATTCATTTTTTCCTATGGCTACCAACACTAAGATTCTATCTCTCACTACCTCTTTCTATTTGTTACACACACACACACACACACACACACAAACACAGAGTACGTTAATTATTTTTACCAAAGTTCCTTCTAGTTTCCAAATTCTAAGGGTTTAAGTATTAATTTTTTAAAAATGATCCTTTAATTGCTATAATTAGCTAGTAATCATTTCTCCTCAGTTGGAAAGTTCTGGTCAAAGTAGCCTTGATTAAGAAGTTTTAAATAATCATTAACTTCCCACCCCACACACCAAATATCAGGAATTTTAAAAAATAATTGCTTTTTGTAGATCCACTATGTGGTAGTCAGCTTTTTATCACTGTGACCAAAATAATTGCAAGAACAACTTAGACGAATAAAAGTTTATTTTGGCTCACAGTTTCAGAGGTTCAGTTAATGGTTGGCCAACTCCATTGCATAACATGGAGTATGGGTGTGGTGAAGACAGCTGCCTAGCTCATGGCAGTCAGGAAGGAGTGAGAGAGAGTGGGGGGAAGGTATATATGAGTCCAAGGCCACACTCCCAGTGATCTATTTCCTATAACCATACCCCATCTGCCTACAGTTACCACTCAGTAGTCCATTCAAATTATTCATCCATCAAAATTAATCAGTCTACTGATGAGTTTACAACTCTCACAATCTAATCTTTTCCAACATTGTTTAACACATGAGCACTTTGGGGGACACGTTTAGGTCCACACCTTCACACAACACAAGTAGCTATGCTAACAAGGCATACCTAGTGGTGATAAGGATCAACAGAGTAAGGGTCATTGCTGATCTGGTCAATGTCAAGAAATGACTCTTCACTAAAAATAATCATTAGTACTTAGATGACTTACAAATTTAGTGAAACACTTATATAACTGATTCGTTTTAAACCTAATTTTAAAATGTCGCCTAAAAAAGAATTATAAACCCTAACAAAACAAGTGAGTAAATTTTGATTAAGAACTGATATTCACCAAATCAAAGATTTTAAGATATTTGTCTACTCTTAGCTTAATAATATGGCCAAAATAAAAGCAAAAAGATGGGAAAAAAAATAAACTAAAATTTTAAAGTGTGTTTTCTTCAGACACTTTGTTATTCTTGTATAAAGTATAATTTTTAAATTATAGAATAATTTGTTCACTTTTTGCTCTTATGGCAAACTTCTTTCTCTAATTCAATGTTTGACACAAGCATGGCACAAAATAAATAAATCATGGGAAAACAAGCAGGAAAAAAGTACTATTATTCAATGTTTATTATTGCTCCAAAATTAACTAAATAAAAAAAAAGAGGCTGCCATATTTTCTCAAGGAAGGACTTCATGAATTCATCTTGCTCTCCCTATGAAGGTCACATTTAGCAATGGGTATGCTAGTTATTTAAATGGAGATTATGAACATTCTCTCTAAATTAAAAATTGTCAATATCCTGTACTGACACATCTCCTCCTAATCAAAGCTTTTTCTTATTTTTACATATTTGGCTTTTCCAAAAGCAGATATTTATTTCTGAATACTTCTTAATTTGGCCCACCAGAAACTATTGGTCATATATATTTATGCCGAGGAAGTTTCCATTGGATCTTTGTGTGCATCACAATAAATGCCAAGTAGTGTTTTTAGTCTACACACAGCTGGCCACTATCGCTCTCAAGTAAATATTTTTAATGTCATGTGACTTTGCTGCCCTCCTGTGGCTGCTCCTTGGGGGTACCTAGATCTTTGTTCATGTCTATGGGTTCCAGTGACCCTTTAACTAGGAGAGTCCATGCCCCTACACTGACTACTCATGCCACATTTGCACAACCTACCTCTCATCTGATACCAACCAATGCACTGAATGAATAAATGTTCTACAAGGAAACTCTAAGCATTTCTCCTTCTATTTGGTCCAGGATTCCAGAAACAATGAGACAGTAACACATCAGTTTTCCAGATAAATTATACATTTTCCCCCACTCTCTTTGGGATAAAAATTTTCTGTTCTATTGCAGAGATTGGCAACTTCTGGCTATAAAGAGAAAGATGTGAATATTTTAAGTTTGTGGACCACACAGTCTCTGTATAGACTACTCAACTATATCATGGTAGCATGAAAGCAGCCATGGATAATATGTAAATGCATAAGCAAAGCGATGTTTCAATAAAACTTTATTCATAAACTTTATTTACAAAAACAGAGGGGATGGGCACTGATTTTGCTCCACAGACCATCATTTATCAAGTCCTACAGTTATTTCCTATTACATCAATGTTGAGATACCTTTCATGATAAATTAAGTGAGAATATATTTGAATGAATTAATAAATGTCCATTTGAAATCAAGCATAACATTTTGAAATATTCCTTTCATAAATGAATTTATGCAAATACTGACACTAGTCTAAGTTTTCTACACTTTTGTTATATTTACTAAGTTGCTCTATGATTTCTTTAAGAGACTTCTTCAGTTATCAAGCAATCTATTACAATCCATAAAAGTACATCAATATTCAGAAAAATGCTTCTTCATGGAGCAGCATATCTACATTACTCAAGGAGTACAATGCACACTATTTTTTTCTTTAAACATTGCCAATGCCCCATATTCAGAGCTGCTAAGTACAGTCAATTTGCTTTCTAAATATCTTTCCAGTCTGTCACAGTCTCTAGTTCTCTTAGATAAATTCCATTCTATAGAAAACATCCTCAAGTGTACTTTTGTGTTCTGCTTCTAATCTTGCATTTCTACATCATCATGTAAATAACTGCCCAAATAGCCTTTCTATAACACAGACCTGACTTTATCTTTCCCCTGGTCCTGTGGCTTCTTGAAGATAAAAATCTAAACCCCTTATATGACACCACAAATGTTCATGAATAGTTTTCTTCTCCTTTTAAAACCTCTTCTCTTCTCACCAAACCTCTTTCCATGACACTCTACTTTTCACATAAAAGCTTCTCATGAGTTCCAATTCCACTGTGTACTTTCATCAAGATGTTTATCAAGACTTTCTTCATACCTCTAAGGACAGACTTTTTTTTCCTACCTTCTTTCCCAAGCAGCTCATTTTTCTCTTCATCCTTTCATCATCATCCATCATGCAATTATCAATATTTCTTTAATAAACATTTAGTGAGCACATTCTCTATTCCAAGGACACAATTTGTCTTTTTCCCTCCACTCCAGTCATGGTTACTCTTGCCTCATGTCCCCAGGGCCCCCTGCCCATACATTTATTGTTGTTTATTGTACTCTCTGCAAAGTTTTTCTGCTGTGTTTTATCCATTAGATTCTAAATTCTTGAAAGGCAGAAGCATTCCCTGAGTAATCTTTTATATTCTTAGCACCATGTATTTTACTTTGAAGGCAATCAATAAATATTGAATGAATAAATGAGAAAACGAATGAGTGAGCAAGTGAGTAGACTAATGAATGGTTTCCTTTAATGTTACCCTAATAAAAGAAGTCTTGCTGGCATTGGCTAAACATCAGAAAACAGGTACAATAAAAGATAATGTTGCTCAGACCTACATCTCTGAACTCCCTTGCACAGAAATACCTTCTCATTTTGTATACTATTTTAAAAATAGATACACTGAATGTTTTAGATTTTGATTAACTAATGGGCACCCCATTCACGGCAGAACAAATCAGGTTCTCAAAAGCCACCATGATGCTGCATTTCTGTGAGTCCAGTTGGCAAGGTCTGAAGCATTGTGACTCCAAGATATTGTGCAGCATGCTGCAGATAACATGCCCAATCTGAGATCGAGGCAGGGCACTGGCTTCACTAACTAAGCAGCCCTGTCCTCACCAAGGACAAATGTAGCTGTAATTTTACAGCACAGAAATGTTCGCAGTTCTCCCTTCCAACATGTCTTTTAAAATGCTGATCTGGAAGACTGAAGCAACCCACTTGAGACTCATTCTCAGTATGGCAAAAGTTCTGAAACCCAGACTGCAAATTCTCAGGAAGCAGCTGGGTTCCTAATTAAAACAAATCGTTAATAGATTTAGCAGTCCAAATTTATGCTTTTCAATTAAAAATGCTATCGCAATTGATATATCTGTACAAGAATGTATGTGTTTGGGTGTGTACATGAATGTGTGTGTAAGTGTGTGTGTGTGAGCTTGTACTCACTTGGGCACAAATAAACCAACATGCCTACATTCCCAGCCCAGGTACTCTGTAGTTGAAGAGGCTATTATAAAGACTGGGTCAAAGATAAGATATAAAGGTTAATTGAATCAATTCTTAATTGTTTTGGAAACTTCCTCTAGTCTCTACACATGTTTCAGAAATAGTTATGTGTGGAAAAATAGGACTTTCCTATCACAAATCTTTTAAGGAGATTTTTTTTTTTTTATTTTAGCATCAATAAAGGTTAGCTACCTTTGGAGAATGCATTATTTTCAGATTAAGTGAAGGAGACATTTGTAAGTGCACAGATTTTTCTCAAGTCCACCCAGCAATTCAGTAGAGAACACCCTAACCCCACGGCCCAGTTATATATGCATACAAACAGGACAGCATGTCTCTGGATGAACAAGCCAATTTTTATCAATGAGATGGACATTCTACCTTAACCACAGGTTATCAGAAAATGTGCTAAGCAATAACTTATGGTACCCATAAGCAGAGCAATTAAATCTCTCCTCACCTGGAGAATGAGTCCATGTGTCTTTATTCCATTCAGCCATTGCTCTATTTGCTTTAGCTTTGTGGTCACAGAGTACCAAGAGCCCAGATAAAAGTCCTGAAATCACACATTCATCCACTCCAAAGCTGCTGTTATACTTGCCCCATCATAATGTATTTATCCTAAACTAACATGGGATTTTAGCACTGAAATGATGGAAAATTCATCACCTCATCTTTAGTATTGGGAAGATCTCGAATCAGGAAGAAGGCACCATGAATTCTGGATTAGTATACACACAGTTTCCTTGTGGATAGGAGAGGCCAACTATCTGGAAGACTTTTTGTCCTACTTTCAAATTTAAAATTCATTTAGATTCTAAAAACTTAGAAGTTTTAAGTTTTAAATTCAAAAATTCATGTTTTGTTAGGAAGTTTCAAGACAATTGTAGGAAGCACCATATATAATACACAGTAGGAACACAATAATTGGGTGCTATAAAATAAATGAACTTGGAAAATTTTAAAATATGTATTTTTCCTTCTCTTTCCTCTGTCCCTTAAATCTCATCCTCTGACATTCCCATTCTTTCTGATTTGCTTTCAAGTTCTATCAATGAGCTTTAGATTCCAGACTAATGCTAGATGAAAAGGTAGACTTTGCCCTGCACAAGAGCCCCATGGCTGGGCCTCCATGTGGGTGTAACATCATGCAGTCATATGCAAAGTCATGTATGCAAATGTGTATACACAATGATCTGAGTTTCTCCCTGTTTTTCAAGTTCCCATGACCCAAAATAATATTATGATCTGTGGCTGTATAAAATTTGTATCTAAAATCCCAGAATACTTTGTTTTTTTTTTTTTTTTTTTTTTTTTTTTTTTAAGCCAGGCAAAATGATAATGTGGTGAAATATCAGAACTCTGCGTGAGGAAGCATAATAGGACTTGAATGTAGACCATACTATCTTACAGTTGAAGATCATAATCTTTGGGGTAACACTAGGAAGATAGAAATAATTTAAATGTAAACAGAGAAGATTGAAAAAATATGGGCACCACCTAAAGAAGGGAGGAAAGGAAAAATCAAGCAATAAATTCTAAATGGCATAAAGAAAACAAATACAAAGAAGTGCAACCACAAGAAACATTAAATGCAAATGAACTAATTACTCCAATTAAAGAGCAAAGACTGCCAGACTGGATTTTAAAAAAGAGCAGGACTTACCTATGTGCTGTTTACAAGAAACTTAACACATAAAAATACAGGCAGGTGAAGAGTAAAATAGGGCAAATGAAAATGCTCCATTCAATAAATAAGCTTAAGAAAGCAAAAGTAGCCAGAAGCGGTGCTGCACATCTGTAATCCCAGGGGCTTGGGAGGCTGAGGCAGGAAGATCTCAAGATCAAAACCAGCCTCAGCATAAGCTAGGTGCTAAGAAACTCAGTGAGACCCTGTCTCTAAATAAAATACAAAATAGGGATAGGGATGTGACTTAGTGGCCAAGTGTTCCTGAGTTTAATTCTTGGTACCCATCCCCATTAAAAAAAAAAAGGAAAGAAAGAAGAAAGAAAACAAATGTAGTTATAGCGGGAAAAGTAGACTTTCACACAAGAGTTAATCCTTTTTGTCTCCTCCTTTAATCAGGAGATGAAGAGAGAGATTTCACATTGGTAAAAGAGTCAATGTATCAAGAAAATCTAACAATCCTAAATACATATCCACCTAATGACAGCTTTAAAACATATGAAACAAAAGTCAATAGACTTTAATTGAAAAATTGACAAAGACCTGGAGATATTAACATAATTATTAAGTTAAATCCTCTCTTTATTATTGATAGACTAAAAGATTTTAAGTTAGACTGTCCTCTAACTTATTTACTGGTTATATGATTTTCCTTTGTTTCTATGTATTTGAGAAGGAACTTATCCCTTGAAAATGGGCTACAGAAAATAATTTATTCTTCTTTTATATGTGGTTTTGAGAAGATGTTTTGGGAAAGGGGGCAAAATACCTTGATGAGAAAACTCTGGGCGGGGGGGTAGTTCCTGTTTAACAATTGATTTTATTTATTTTGTATAATTCCCTGTTTTCCGCCATTTCACTTCTCTTCCTGGTTTATGTCTCCGATGTCTCCATAATTGCCTTTCAAATTTATGGGATTTGCTTTTTTTTTTTTTTTTTTTTTTAACACAAAAACAACTTCAATCAGAAAAGTAAAAAAAAAAAAAAAAAAAAAAAGCGAAAGCAGTCAGATCAGATCTAGACAAATTTACCTGCTGCACTTCCCCCAGAGACCCATGATCCATACTCTTATTTTGGAGGTGGTTCATTCCAAAGAGGTGTCCATGGTCCTGCTCCATCACAGTGCTATGTCACCCAGCTGCTTCAGGCCACAGCCTTCAGATTCCATGCAGGAGGACCAGTTGATGTGACTTATACCCCCAAAGACTCCTGACAGTAAGACAGGGGTGCAGTCAATCAAGATTGTTATCTGGATGAAAGCCATCACACCCCCAGAGACAAGAGTTCATATTACATCCTGTTGGGGAATCATCCACTCTCAGCTCTAGGCTTGGAGCTCAGTTAAGTCAATCTCTTCATTTCACAGGTGAGAAGCTACAATCCAAAATCAGAAGTGATGGGTTCAGATACTTGTTGTGGTTTAGAGATGATCCTAGTTTAAAACCCAGTTGGACCATTGGGGCCTCCCCACATGGAACAGTGAACTGTGCTTCTTATATGAGAAGGGGGTTGGGAGAGAGCAGGGTGCAGAACACCTAAACCAGCAGTGTAAATCACAGTCTAGTCCTCTAGGAAGTTTCTCCTTCACATGCCACAACCCATCCTTCCCAGAAACAGCTTCAGCACATACCTAGCTCCTATTACCACTTCCTTTGCCAAGAAAGAAAGTAACATTGTAGTGACACATCAAACAAGAGCACCATAGGACCTATCCAACCTGCTTTAATGCTCATTGTCACTTTTCTCTAAGAATATCAAAATGCTACAGACCTATCACTCTGGAAATAATGATTAACAAAAGAAAATGACCAAAATGATGGATTTGGGGGGCCAATTAATTTGTCATTTGGCTTTTAAGTATCCACTGAGGATACTACATAATATTTTGCAGGAATTTCTACTTACAATATATTTCTAAATTGATAATCCATGAACTGCCATACTGTTTCTTTTTTTTAATATTTATTTATTTGCTTTAGTTGTACACAATGCGTTTATTTTTACGTGGTGCTGAGGATCGAACCCGGGCCGTGCACATGCTAGGCGAGCGCTCTACCGCTGCACAATCCCAGCCCATGCCATACTGTTTCTAAGCAATACATCAGGAGAGTGCATTTTCATAAAAAGAGGGAAGAGAGGAAGCTGAGTCATGGAAACTTCAACTCACCTAGGTAAGAATTTAGAATTCCTGGTTCCGTTCCTTGTACCAAAATGGAGCTGTCAGAATTCATGAACTTCTGCCCAAAAATACCTGGAACCATCTTCCTAAAGACGAAGTCTAGGAACATATGAATCACTTACTTTGAAACTTGTGCTGAGGTTCTGTGTCCCCTAGTTAAGTGCTCTTCAGAGCTGGCATAAGGCAGGGATGGCACTGACCTTTCTTTCGGGAAAGAAATGGTACTTTGTATATTTTTGCTATTATTTGGGAGAAGTAAGTTAGAGACAAATGTTACAATGCAGATTATATTTTTGCCTGCATTTGAACTAAATGGGAGAGCACATGACCTAGTAAGAATGAGCTCTAGAGTTAGATTTGGGTTCAAATTCCACCTAAGAGCTCTGTCACCTTACAGAATCTATAGAACCTATTTGAATGTCTACCACTTGAACGGTAAAATGAAGATTTAAAATGATATCTCTGCCTTGGACTGCATGTTGTATAGATTAGAGATAATAAATATGAAGTGCCTGGCATTTTATGCTTGCATGCTCAACAAATAGAATCACTCAGCATTACTCACAGCTCAAATTATGGCAGGGCAGTCTCTGAGTATACAAAACTACTGACCCTTTTTGCAAAGCCGTTTGGCATAAGGTATATTAAAATCACTGCTCTGGAGGGATGTTGGGGATCATCTACTTGAAATAAACAAATTCAATTATTCTATGATGTAGTGGTCAGGCACAATTCAGTTGCCACTCACAGGTGTGTAGTGAACACATTAGAATAGTTTGAATATTTGGGAAAATTATTGGGGTGTGGGATAAAGAATGCATCGTAAATTCCTTAGGGCTTAAGTCAGCATTGCTAAGAATTCCTTTGAAATGAGAAAAAAATCACACCACTGACCTGAAAGTGAGGGGGAATGAGGAAAGTGAGGGCTCTGAGATTCCACTCCTGACTATAATAGGTCACATGACCCTGACACATAACTTTTACCGAGTTGACTATATCTCACTTTCTGTAAGTGCCTGTCCCTTGTGCTCACTTTCAAGGACTTGGCCAATCACTTTTTGTAAATAGAACAATGCTTTATATTTCTCTATTACTCTGGAGTGACTATATCAATAATGCAGGAAACGCATCTGTCCAGCAGAATGAGATTATTTTTCTGATTTTGGTTGACAGTTATGGTAATAGTTTGGCAAACAATCTACTCTACCATCAATGACCGCAGATTACAGCTGTTTCTAAAAATTCCAGTCACTTCTGGAAACTTGGAAGATATATTACACATTGGGAAGGAGACAGAAAGATATGCTGTAAGCCTATGGTAGAAAAATTCTTAACTCTTTCTGTATATAAAGTGCTAAGGAAATTTTAGGGAAGCACAACATGCTGTGGATATACTCTAATGAGAACCAGGTGAGAAATGACAGTGAGAGGAGAGTCAAATATTGCCAGAGGGACCATGAGGTAGTATGGGGAGCCCCAGATATTTCAGAGAAAAGCATTTTTATATTGATAAATTTTCCAAGTCACCCAGAAGTTATTGCACACATTTGTAGAGAAGATAAGTTTAAAAGCACATTGTCATCTCTTTCATATTATTGTTGGTGAATAGTGGCACTAGCTGGTCAATGCAGTAATAATGACCAAGCCCAGGATTGTCATATCTCTGCTTAAAAATAAACACACATGGTTGAATACTCCTACAGAGGTGATGAATTGAAGCTGATTTTTTTAAAAAATTGGAATTTCTTATGTCTTAACAAAATAAGCTTCTCCTGAAAGCCCATACCAGCTCTGAAATAGGTTTGATTTCAATATATATTTTCATCCATTAGGATTTCTTCTTTACTTTCGTTTCATAAGAGGCAGAATGCTGACCTTGCTAGCGGCCTGTGACCCTGGCATTTGGCCAGCCATTGTTACCCAGGGACCAGAAGGCATAATGCTTGCTATGCAGGTCTTCCAAGGTGCAGGATTTCTTCCCTCTGAGTTACAAGGGGAAGCCTTGGGAAGAGCAGCTGTTAAAGGAGGAGACTTGGGGCTGTGCACATGCCTCATATCCAGGTGAGTTCATTTTTCTTGTGAACTTTTCACCTAGGCCCCAATTAGTATCCTATTAACCTCCTTAAATATGGAATTGCTAAGATCTTAGAGTACTCCAAAATGGACTATTAGCCAGCCCATTTCCTGGCTCCATCAGATGAAAATGCCAAAGTAGGTCATACGACAGAATTACCTTGATTAATATCAGCTCTCTTACATGGGCCATGATGTCATGCAAGGTAATGGAGATTCAAATCCAGTGCATCATTTCAATGACTGATAAGAGAAAACATTTATAATTCCAGGTTTATAAGAATTCCCCTTTTTAATATGACAAATATTTCAAACATGCTAAATTGATCAATTATACAAATGGTGACTTCCCTTGAATATGATTTTTAATGTGCATATTCTCCAAGGCCTAATGTGGAAAAAGGTTTATTTTCCCCAGTAACTATGACATTAGATCAGAAGCTGTCAGCATTATGCCCCATTGCTAGTCATAGATGCAGGCTGCTTTCTAAGTACACTATGAAGATGCTGTTGCTACTCCAAGAGCCTATTCAGAATGGCATTTGCAAATATAAATGGCTTTGCTAATTCACTGAGTAAAAGTACCAGCAAACTTCACATCTTTTATCATCTATTCCTACAGGATTGCCCTAAAAGAGCACTTAAGAAACGTATGTTTTAACATCTCACATATTGGTGCAATTTCTTTACAATAGACAGATTTAATTTGTTTTCATGTATAAAGAAGCTTAGAGACTTATTAACAATTTCAAATACTGCAGCACAATATGTCAAACAAATCCAAATTTTATTACACAAGTAAACTTGTGTAGGTGAGTTTATTTTCTTAAAATATGTAGTGTAACAAGTTATTTAAAAGGCTATTGGTTTTCTGATGAATCGTTTTACTTAGAAATAATGAAACTTTGGATTCAGCAGTTATGCCATAAAGTCAGGGTTACTTTTCTACATCCTGTTCCTATATCACCACATTTTTGCTTGGGGCATAGCATGGTGGGAAAGCACTTGCCTACCATGTGTAAAGCCTTGTGTGTGATATTCAGAATCCAAATAAATAAATAAAGACTGAATATCCCATTTTAACACCGAAGGCTCCTTCCTATAATAGCGTACCATGTACATTCATTTTTTCAAATTTACTAGCAAGCCCTGATACTTTTGACAGCTTTATGAAGTACCTGTGGATTTTAAATATTTCACTTTTCTAAATCAGGGATTAATGGGTACACACAGATTGGGTTGGGAAATGGTCTAGACAAAGTGGCTGCTAAAAAATCATAGGGATCATTCTCCCTCTCTGATCAGTCCACTGATTACTGAGGAATCACCAATGAACTATTTTCTTTAGAAGCTACCTCAATAAATGAAGAGCTTGCCACATCCAACATATTGAAAGCTGGAGATGGATATTTATGCACTTGAGCCGAATGTGATGTTCCTAGAGATAAGGGAGCTTTAGTGTCCTCATCTCCACCCTCTGAGATACAACTTCTCTTTGAGGTTCAAAAGCTTTCTAGGATCTAGGTGACAAGGTATCCTAATCAGAGAAATTCAACTCTTATAGGTACCATCAGATTATTCCAATCCATGTGGCATCCATTGCTTGCCTTAGCTAGCAAAGTTGTGCAACTGAGACATGGTGTTGTAATGTTGGAAAAATAATGTGGCTTAGTGAGTGTGGTTAGGAATATAACATATTTCAGGACCTTACTCGATTGTCTTTATTCAGAAATCTGTGAGTCCCTCCAACTCACATATAAACAGTATGAGCATACATAGATAGATAGATAATAGATAAATAGATATATAGATATAGATGTATGTAATTACATATACACATATATTCAACATCTTTATCTATTCATACATTTTCTAAGCAACATGTTTCATATAATTAAAAATAACAGAATTTGAACTCAGAGATTTAGAGCCTTTCTGCTCATCCCCTTGTGTTTTATGTTTGTTCATAACTGGGGGAAAGTGTTAATTTTTAAATGATTTAAAATTAAATAAAGTTAAAAACTCAGTTCCTGGCTTTCATTAGCAATTTTCAAGTGGTCAGTATATGGACATTTCTATTAGACAGCAGTGATCTGGAGTGAAAAAGGCCCTTTTACTCCCAATCTACAAATCCCAATTTCCTTCCCAATTGTAAACCCTGGTAAAGGTTTGGTAAAGCATCTTCAGATGCTTTCTGTATATTTACATTAATACCCTATTTTGTCATTCTGTAAATTTTGATGTTTATCCTATTCACTGAGCAGTGTATCTCTGTCACTTTTCTATTTCTTACTTGTGGATCAATGCCTGTCTTTTAAACAATCACATACTATTTCATAGTACATGTGTACCATGCTTTATTGAAACATTTTTTTATTTAGTGGATATTTACCTTCCTTTGCTTTTTTCACTATTTTGTCAGTTAAGATGAAATTAATACCTTTGTTTAGATAGATACAATTATATCTGAACATTTTATATAGAAAGGATTCCTAAAAGTAGAAAATTGGTCCCCTTTCCTTTATCCCTTTTGCATGCTCTTTGGGTTATTTTGATGATAGCATCAGGACCTTGCAATACCTACCATTCATTCTTTGATAAAAACCATCAGAAGATCCAATGTTCAGTGGAAGCTCAAAGTGTGTCCGTGTTATGGGGCTAAAACTTTTACTTGTAACTATTCAGAAAGAAGCTCTGGCTTATCCTTGGATAGCATATATTTGATATGTACTTAGAATCAAATCATATTGATAAATATTACAGTGCTAATTCTAAGACAGTTGCCAATCCCTTATAACCCTCAAAGCCAGTCACCTAAATTTCGGTAGTTTGTTAATTACCTGAATCCCCCAATGCATTTGACTATGTACAAATAATAAAGAGGTACATCTTCCAGGAATCAATTTATTCTGTCATAAAAACTTTACATACATGTTGATGTTTGATAAAAGAGATCTTAAAAGAATCATTTCCTAATAAATACAAAAATTTTAAACATTGGTAATGTGAACAGCATCCCCTGAGTTGTGGTTATTAAATATCAGGACAACATATGTGCACAACATTGTCCCCAACTCTCTCCCTTGTGTCCAAGATGAAAGAAGCATGAGTGGAGGATCTAACTTTTTTGTCTCCATTTCTTCATGTCTTGAGTATGAAGTCTGCTTTTAGTTCAGTTTTTCATGAGATCTCTCCTAGATTATGGAAATGGACAATTAATTCTTACTCTGTCCTCCAGCACCTTCCCCCTTCCCATGGCCATGACTCTGATGGCTCAGGAGTGTACCTGAAATGCCTATCATAATGTTCACTTCGCCTCATCTTGGGACACCAACATCTCTGAGAGCTTTGGCATCAGTGCCCATGGCCCTTTTCCCATGCTGTGCTGAATCCTTTTTGACTTCCTGACAGCCACACTGGCTCTGGCTCTCCCTCTGCCTGGGTGTGACTCATCAAAACTCTAGAGTCCAGGATCAAACAACACTTGATCTACTATGGCATCTTGCAACATGGTAGATGTGAAATAAATGGTCATTGAGAAAAGCAGTTTTAAAGAGAATGTCCTGTGCTGTGCGTTAACCATGCCAGAAGTAGACAGCTGGGAATGTCTTCATCCCCAGCAAGCTACCATGAATGAATTCTCTCTCACCATGAGTTTCTTGCTCGTCTTCAGTGAATATGATGGTGAATAACTAATAAATCTGAATCTTCTGGGTCTAGTGGGAAATTTTAGAGTGTTTTTCCTTTATTGCTTCCCCCTGCCTGCTCATGCATCTTTTCTTGCTCTCTGTAAGCCCCTCCCTTGAAAGGTATCAGAACTCACTTCTGGTAGGTTAGAATTTCCTCACCTTACTGTAACAACATTAAGAGAGAAGAATTTTCCCAAATGAGGCTGGCCAGTGAACTGTGATGCCAGAGTAATCCCATTACTTTCACAGGCTTTGAGTCTGTTATAATCACTCAAGTGGAGCAACGCTATACTTGAAAAAGAAAAAGATATGGTAGCTGCTGGTGGGAGGTTGTGTTCTTCGGAGCAGATTTCCCAGTTTGGAAGCCTGTGTTTCAACAGAGGAAAAGCCTTCAGGGAGACTCATTGATGTCATCAAAACAATTCCAAAGTGTTGGCTACAACAGGTTAAAGAAGTCAATACCAGTTTTGTCCAGTTGCCTCTTGCCTATGATAAAGTTAAAATATACAGGCTTCTGTTTTTAGGCCAATTAGTTCCCCAGTTTTGAGATTTTCTACATTTGCTTTGCTGTTGTGGTATTCAGACTTCTCAGAGTTGGGATTCATGAAGAAGAGTACAAGAGAAAATAATCAAATGTGAAGAAGAATGGCCCTCAAAAAAAAAAAAAAAAAAAAACTTTTAGAAAAGAGGACAGCCCTTGCACGATATCCATGGATCACTCAAATTCATGTAACTGTACATTCTACCATTTGAAAAGTTGGCTTTAAATGTGGGTTAAGTAGATGTAGATGTATTTTGTTGTGCTATTTTCCTTCTAAAATATATTTCTCAAAGTTAACTCTGATTCACAGTGTGCTGTAATGTTCTCTTGGAAGAACCAAAACCTAATCCCAAAGTTTGGAATTTTTTCTGCACTGTCTATGAACAACTGACATGACATTCTGCTGGATGTTGGTAGCTACTAGATGAGTTATGAACAGTTACTAACATGTGATATTGATAAGCTAAAATTAGCATGCTAAGGGAGCTTACTGTAGACCTTAATCCTGTATGGTGCCAGGAAGTCTGGCTGCTACAAAAAGCTTAGTAATGTCATGAAGCTCCCACCATTTAGGTAGGCAAGCACCTTGTTGGAATTCCCAGTTTCCAGGAAGTAGGCTTTGCTGTCAATGCATCATTAGTGTCTTATTGAGTTGTCCTTGGTTTTTAATTGACTCTAAGTTCGCATTAATATTTTACTTTTGTTGATTGTTAGGTTCCATGTAATTGCTTTGCTTCATCATCCTGATTGCTGGGATTTGGGTGCTGCTCCCTCAAGGGTCCTACAAACCCCTCATGGGCCAGACAAAGCACATGTCCTACAGAGATAATATGTAGGCACAAGCTAATATGTATTGAGACTCACTAGTGCCTGGATATTTTTAAGCACTTTAATTATCTGGTTTATTTCACTCAACACAACTTAAACTCTAGGTAACTTGATTTTTATTTCCCTGACTTTTCTAATGCTTTAGACCAATCCTCTTTTTAAAACTACTCCACTATTTGAAGTGGTTTACATATTTCCTTCAATATTTATTTTTAAAGCTATCAAATATACTAAGGTAACATAATGGCCTAATAAGTATACATGTGTTATTTACAAACTTTAAGCATTTGTGAACATTCTGTCCTATTTCACCTTTTAACTTTTTGCTTCAAGTGACACTTCACCATCAAGTACTAAAGCAGGCATCTCCTAAAAATAAGGGCATTATCCCACATAATTTCAATGCCATTTTAACATCTAAGAACATAAAAATTATATTATATTATGCAACATCTATCTTGCAGTCTACATTCATATTATCCAGTTGACCCCAAATGTCTTTCATCATTAATTTTTGAAGACAGATCAAACTGAGGTTCATAAATTAGGTTTGAAGATTTCTATATTATTTTTTAATTTTTTTCAAAACATTGACATTTTGAAGACTCTAGGCCAATTGATTGTAGAGTCTGCCTTAATTTACATTTGTCCAATTGCTTTCTCAAGTTGTCATTTTTCCTCCTATCTCCTACATTTTTTATAAACTAGAAACCAAATACATATAGCATTGATTAGATTTATATTCAACACTTTTGGCAATGTCAATCCATGGTAGTGTACTCTTTCTGTTGCATCACCTCAGGATTTATTTATACAGATGTCCCTTGTAATGGAACATTTTTCCTTTTGTAATTAGTAAGTACTCCATAGGGTGATTGTATTAATTTCCTATTGTTGCTGCAGCAGTTACCACAAACAGCAGCAGCATCAAACAATGCAAAGAATTATTTTATGGTTTTGTAGGTTAGAAGTCCAACACAGATCTCATTAGGCTAAATCAAGTGTTGGCAAGGCCTGGTTCCTTTCTGGAAGTTCTAAAGGGACCATCATTTTGCTTACCTTTCCCAGCCCCTCGACCACCACATGCCCTGGCTCATGTTCCCTGCCTCCATCTCCATAGGCAATATTAGCTGATCATGTTCTTCTCCAGTCATATCACTCCATCCATCCCTATGTTCCTTCTAAAAATTTTAAGAGCTCTTGTGATTAAACTGGCTATTTTCAGACAACCCAGTATGTGTCCTTACCTCAAGAGGACTAGCAATGTTAACTCCATCTGCGACCTTAGTCCCTTTTTACCAGACCAGATGACATATTCACTGCTTTCTGGGATTAGGGCATGGACATCTTTTAGCAGGCTATTATTTTACCTCCAACAGCAATACTTTGGCATTGTACAAAAAGACTACTCCCCGACAACAAATTACTTAATGGTTTTAACCTTTGCTGATAATGTTTGGCTGAGTTAGTGATTGGGGAATGAAGGTATTGAGGAATACAAATTGGTAATCTCTTATATCATTCTTCTACCATTATTAGCTGGAATTATTCTGTAAATAAAAAAATCTACATTATCTTCTTTCTACATTTTGTATTCCTTTTCAATATCATTCTGAGTTCTTAGGCTTTCAAAGTACTATAGGAAGTTATAACACATGATCACCACAATACATTTGGTTTTGATGTATGAGATTTGGCCATTTATAAGCCTTCAAATACATATTTTACATCTTTTATTACAATAAGTTCTTTTCTGTCATAAGAAAGTCTTACCCAAGGTCTAATAGTTAGAGATAGAGTGACACCTAGAGCTCTGGTCTCCTAAAGTGTCTTTTAAAGTTGTTTTTCACTAGAATACAAATATTGTTGGGTAATGCAAAGGGAGACACAGACATCTATAGTCTGTAATAACAGAGTGCAAGTAAAATAGGTACCAACACTGATGTAAGCTTTGAGTAATGAATTCAATGATCTAAAACATTCACTCAGTGTTCCCCATTCTTAGTTTAGCGGTAAACACATGGCCATCTTCCATGGAGTACAAAGAAACTGATCTTGTCTACTAATCATGTATGAAGAATTCGTGTGTGCTGAATTGTGAGATAATGCAGCACAAATCTGAATGGAAGGTTTACAGACAGTTTTCAAAAATAGAGTCAGGCTAAGGATACACTGGCAAGAGCATGCCTCTGAAGTGCTAGCCTCAATGATTCGGAAAGAAACAGATTGGTCACCACTGTGGGTTGAGTATATTGTGTTTTCTTGGGTGCATTAATAGGTCTCCCTAAGTACCGAAAGGGAACTTTCTAGCCACTCAGCCTCAGTCTCCAATGTCCCAAGAGCAGAGTGTTAATAGTGTGGCAAAAGCACTAGGGCAGCTAGTTATGTGTCTTACATCACCAGAATGGTAGCCATGCAGTTACTAGAAGATTAGAATCAAGAATTTGACAGCTGCTGAAAGATTGCACTTTACTCTTACCACTGTGAGTTAAAAATGAGTACCAGGTCAAGCATTATTGAGATGAAACCATCAGCTCAGTTCTGGATTATTGACCCAGCAGGCGATTCTCTTTTGGAAGGGTTTTCTGCTCTGGTGGAAAGTTTCAGTTCTAATAGAGTTGTATTTGTTTGTGTTTTTTCCTTGTAATCAATTGTCTCCCTTTTCCCTTGATTTTTCATCAAAGAAAAACAAAAACACAATGAGGTAGACAGGTTCACAGTGGTTACTGTTTGAATGTGTTCTTGGTTTATTTTTTCAGAAATTTCTGTTGATCCATTTTTCTAAATGTTTAAAGTAGCATGACAGCGTTCTGGGAGCAGCATTGCTTGCCTGATATAAAAGGTCTTGGATTCAAAGATATTCTGATGGGCTGTAGAATAATGTCAAGGCTGGTAACAGTGTGTTTTCTGTCTCTGTCCCTTCTTTTTCTGATTTCTGGCCCTTCACTTGACTTGTACCAACCAAAGTGGATTCCTTGAGGCTGTTGGTTCAAATCAGAGGCTTCCTCTGTCCTTTATGGACATTCACTTAGTGGGAGTCATAGATGTTGTCATCAGAATAAAACTGTCACAAGCAAGCCTGAAAAATAGCTCCACAGATTCATGGTGAAATTGTACATGAAAGAGGACCTAAGGAAAGGAAATGAGACCAGCCTTGATTGATTGATTGATTTTTTAATTAGTTTCTTTGTAAAAACTAAATTCAAAATATTCATGTCATTATAAGTTTGGGAAACCCCACAAGCACAAGTTCTAAAGAACTGAAAGGAATCAAAACAAAAATCACACACTTGCTAATTTACCAGGAGACATAAGCAGTTGCTTCATGGAACATCATGATTTCAGTCAAAAAACCATGCATGCCTCTGGAGGCTAGTAAAGAGTATTATCCTTAAAGACTAATAAGCCAGAATCTTAACTCATCACTTCCTAATAATACCTGCAAATAGGGCTGAGATTGTAGAGAGCTTGCCTGGCATACATGAGGAGCTGGGTTCTTTCCCCATTGCCACGGAATGCATGAATGAATGAATGAATGAATGAATGAATAATTTTTTAAAGTACTTGTACATAAAAATCTGCCTTCTATGAAAGAGTAATGGTTGTTACTATAATGATCTTCAGAATTCTTAGAGAATTAATCATCTTCATAGTTGAAAAACTTGATTTAAAGAAGAGATGCAACATTCTTAGGGTTCCAAAAAGAATTCTGGAAATTTTTACCAAATGTAATGCATTGAAACATTTAGATCTGAATTAACAAACAAAATCAATTAAATTATATATTTTGTGTGTATATATGTGTTTGTGTTGCCAGAGCTTTGTACATGCCAGGCAAGCACTCTACCATTGAGCTATATTCATAGCCCCAGATTTCTGATTAGAAAAATCAATTCACTCTTCTCATGTAGATTTTTTTAGTGTGTATACTGTACATAATATATGCATGTATTTTGTAAGAAAAGCAATAACAGGAAAATCTTATTCTCTTATTTTATTCATTAGTTTACTATATATTCAACAATGCACATATAGTTTTTTTACCCTATGTTAGGAAATTTCATGCTCTACAAAAATGAGCTTATTATTCTCACAGTAACTTAATATGTTAGACACTATTGTTATCCCATTTTAGACATGAAGAAGTTAGGTCTCATTGAACCTCTCAAAGTTCACAATTAGTAATCATTTTTTTCCAATAGAATATTGTCAGAATTTGACACAGGAAAACTCCTCAATTCCTTCTCTTTCCACATTGTATCTACCAACAATACTTCTTGGGTAAACTCCCTTCATTTAGACATGGAATACAAGGCAGTGGTTCCTATCAGGCCCCTTTGTCCTGCTAGCTATGTAGTTTATAAATGTTTATGTTTAATGTGTAGCTTTGAGTCCTCATTGTAAATACACTCATGAGGATTTCAGTTTTGCAAGTAAACAAGTACACAAATAAGACAGGAAACTCACAGTTAATGAACAACTCAAAAAAACTTGGTTGTGGTAGAAAAAGTAAAACAGAGGAGCTAATTGTAAACTAATTACCTGAGGGAATAACAAATTCAAAGAATGGCTTTCACCTCTCTTTCGGACTCATAAATTTTATGGAATCACTGGGCGCAATAGCGCATTGGCTTTTAATTCCAAAGGCCTCAACTTCCTATCATCAGGGAAACTGAACCATGGAAAGTGCTGAACTTTGGTCTCAGATCTGACACATGCACACACATGTGCACATACATACACGGACACACACATTTAGTTACAGCATTAAGTCAACTTGGTCATTTCTGTTCAGGAAAACTCCATAACCATCAATATGAAATATTCATCATAGAATCACAGGTTTCATGCCAGACTAACAATATTGATATCAGAATGGCAATAACATTGTCAGCTGATTGAGCTTTTACTATGAAGTCACTGTGATATTCAATTACATAGATTACTTTGATGAATTTCTACCATGATTGTGCACCAAGTAGTATGATTGCTTTTAACTAATGAAGAAATCAAAACTTAAATAGTTAAATGAACTTCCCAAGTCACACAGCTTTGAAATGGTAGCACTGCATTCAGTTCTCATGGGCAACATATTGGAATGCTACATCATGTTTCTCAGATGTTAGTTTAGCTTAATATAATGTGGACCTCAAATGAAGCATCAGCATGTTATCTAAGGACCACATTTTAAGAATCACTGGATTATTTATTTTTGTTCTGTTAGACATTCTCTGATTCTCACCTTCTGATTGTAAATGATTACTCACAAGATTCTACCAATGAAGAAAAGAAGATACTACATTTCTGTGTCTTCCAACTTATACCTGATTCATTATGTAGACTCACTTCATTCCAGACACAACCTATATTTTAAAAGCCATAGTAAAAAATGGAGTTAAGAAGAAATGTAATATCTTTTCTTGCTGAAAATGGTATTCTATATCCTGGTTTGCCCAAACAATGTATTGTTATAAGTGAACAGTAGGATAAAGCAGAAGAAGAATGTCACGACTGTAAAACACCCATTCCCCCTATGATTGGAGATACTTGGTGATTTGTTATTCATTCTGCTCCCCAAGGGGATGATTATTTGTCTGCAATGATGTTGGAAATACACTGAGAGAATTCATACATCCTTTTCCAAATTGGAGCCTCATTCTAGTGGAGGAGGTTAAACCACTTGGCTTTCAAGTTGGCATCTGTCTGCACCTGGTATGTGGAGTGGGATAGGTGAAGCTGTGAAAATACAACAGATCCTTAAGAAACAGAAATATCTACAAACATGGACTGTAGAACTTTCAAAGAGAACTCCTTTAAAAAAAAAAAAAAAATAACATGCCCTTTGCTTTATTCACTTGTTACTCATTTGAACCAGCACCAGGAAAACAGCACAGAACCATATCCATTGTACTTGGCAATATTTATGCCAGTGGGAATTAAGAAAATACCCTCTGATGTTCTTTTATTCATGATACCACCCACATGGGTAACATTTACCAAATATGAATCTTACCTGGCACTTGGTGGGCATTGGCACATACAAATTATCTTCTGCAAGTCTCTTCAATTTCTTGTACAAGGCTCAATACAACAATGACAGATTGTTTAATATGTGGCTGGAGATGTATTATTTATGATCACAAATAAGTTCGTTGTATCTCATAAGCTCAAGTATTGTGAAGACACTGATGTTCAACAGTTGTTTTCTCAGAAACTCTCATTTGGGAAAACTAAAGCAGATTTTCTATATCCAGAGGCCTCAACCAACAGAAGCAAAATTTTACATTAAGGTCATTTTCATATTCAGAAACCAATGTTTATTCCAACAAAGGGCAAGAAAACTTACTTATTAAAAATACAGTTTAAACTGGGTATCATTAGGTAGAACATATGTAAGTATCATAACAACTTCTAAATTTCATATCTATCACTACAGACTTATTTGGCTGGGTGAAACCAAAAGTTACAAGTTAGAGAGCCAATAATGCTTAATTAAAAATGATAATAATATCAGCAACTTTCATCTGCACAGTGATCAAAAGGCTGTACACACTGCCAAGGCTAACTTCTTTCATTGCAAAATTGCAGCATTGATTAATGACCAAAAAGTGTCAACTCTAGGTATATTTGGTGTGATCAGTTTGCAACATAAAAACAATGGCCGTAAATTCACAAGCCATTTCCTAATGATGAAGTAATGGCCAGGTATCAATGCCATCTGTCTGGTCACAGCCAAGTATCTGAAACCTGGACTCATAATTTCTTATTTATCACCTTGCTACAGAGGTTTCTGTCAATTTTGGAAATAATTAAAGAGGGAGGATTGTTTGCAATCTACTCTTGGCAGGGAAAAGAAAGCCTGCCTTGACTTTTGCTAGGAAGATGGGATGGATATGTGGCAGAAAGGCAGATAGAGAGGAGGTTAGAGCTGTGTCACAGTGGATGTTGGATTTGCAGTTCTCTGGGAAAGACTTACTAGATACAGAATTAAAAGTGTATTATCCTATGTGCTAAATAGAATTTGAGAGAAAACCCTGGAGTAGATGGAGGATTCTTCTTAATAAGGCTTGGCTTTTTATACTTCTAGGCTGAATCTTTTTTTCTCTTTTAAATTTTATTTTTTCCACATTTTATTGGTGCATTATAATTGTACATAATGGTGGGATTTGTGGTTACATGCAAACAGTGTAACAATATAATTTGACCAATATCACTCCTCTGTACTTTCCCCTCTTCTCCTCATCCCATGCCCTAAAATTTTCTTTATCTAACTCACTAAAAAGATTCTGTCCACAGAATCACAACTCTTCATAAAATAAGGCATTCACAATTGTCCATTTTCAGGACAACATCCTCTCATGACACCTTGCCCTCCAGCATTGAGCTTCTGCAGGAACATGTTGGAACTTTTAGAGTGAAGTTACTGAAATGGGTGGATCTGGACTGGAGTGTTCTCTCTGACTTGGTCTTTGGGATAATGTCACCTTACTCCCTACCTGGGCATAGTACTTCTATCAGCACACAGACCTTGCCACTGACGTTTAAAAATCCACAAGGAGACTCTGAATGTCAGTGCCTTCCCTTGATGCAACATCCAAATAAAGATAACTTTCACTTGGGACCAAATCCTGAGAATATCCAGAACCGCTCAGAGCCATCACTAATTGTTCCTATTTTTCATCTGGAGAGCTTGGCAGGTCGGTGACATTATAGCAAAAGTCTCCCCACTAGGACCTTGCCAATTTCAGCTTTAATTCCATCAGTAAACAACTTTGACTGTGTTGGGAAAATTCCATTAATCATTCATGTTCTGCGAAGAATGATACACAAAGGAGCTGTCAGCGCTAGGCAGCAACTTTCCATTTGTTTGGTAATTAAGAACTCCAGGCCATCTAATGGTGCCGAGATGCAAATTCATTGCCTGGTTGGAGCCACTGGAATGAGCTGAAAAGGATGCACTTGCACTTAAACCCCTCATGTCAAACTATTTGATGGATCTTTCCCGCTCCTCTTAGGTGAACAGCAAGCATATTGCTTCAAGCTGAAATGGTACACTTTGAAAAAACTTTTTTTTTTTTAAAAAAGAAGATTCCACCTCTTTAGTACTTATACTTTTAAAACTGTTTCTGAAATATAGTTTGATGACATGAATGCATCAATGAACATTTTTCATGAATCAAAATTTTTATATCATCTAAATATAATGAGTCATACTGTGACTAAATGTTTGAACAGGGTTTTATTTTCCTCTGTAGGAACCCTATAATTTAACAGAACCAGAGACCCAGGAAATGTTAGCACTGAGAATACCCTGTAACAGGTAACAGTTTTTTTTTTTTTTTACTGAATTGTAAATTAATAAATTTATTTTGATACCCAGAGATAATTTGATACTTAATATTTACCAGGAATTCAGCCACAGCATTACAAGAGGCTACGAAGCAAATGTTCTGATAAACCAGATATTGCTAGTAGGTCTCTATAGGATTCTTGCATTATCAAGAAGGTTTAGCCACAAGGTTACACTTAGGAACGCTGATAGTATCAAATATCCCAAGTCCTCATCACTATTTTCTCCTGTATACTACCTTCTTCTTATCATTAAAATCCCCAGTTGAAATATCATGCTCGGGCTGGGGTTGTGGCTCAGCGGGTAGAGCGCTCGCCTAGCACATGCGCAGCCCGGGTTCGATCCTCAGCACCATGTAAAAAAACAAACGTGTTGTGTACAACTAAAGCAAATAAATAAATATTAAAAAAAAGTAATATCATGCTCACAGGAAGCTAGTGGGAGAGAGTTAAGTCATGTATTCATACAATGAGAAAGGACATTCTCATGGACATTTCTGACACCACTCTCTGCTCTTCCCCCTTGGTTACTTTGAAAAGATTCCAGGGCTTCAGCTGTGAAAAACTTGCTGGAACAAAATTCCAGGACTTGTTTTAACAAATGCTTCTCAAGCTTCAATATGAATATATTCTCTGTAGAGAGTTTTCAAGGGGAACTTCTGGCAACACTTTAAATGAAATATTTTTGTTTATGGATGAACATAAGTTACAAAATGTAAGCCATAATTGAAGCATCATAGCAGGAAGTTTTTATTTTTAAAAATGAAAATATCAGGAAATTATAGTCTGTTAATATTCACTTATTTCTTATAGTTACTTAATCATCTGCCTTACATTAATACTCATAGATGCATCTTTATATCACTTTGCAAATTTTATGGACTTAGATGATAATAAAACATCATAGCAGAATCATATTAGAAACAATATTTTCTCTGTGGCCTCTTCAATAGTTAGAGACATTTTTTATGTGTGATAGCTATCAATTATGCCCCAAACAAATTCAATATGAACATAACCAGAGACAATAATATTGCCCTCTGCTCTCATCGCTTTTTCCATACAAAAGGTATTTATACAAATGTGTGGTATTCCATTATACAGCTTAAATAGTTTAAAAGCAGTTTTTTTTTTTTTTGTTTTCATAAATACACAGGCTACATTGACTATGCATGTTTAAATTTCCATTTTGCCTTTAGAGATTAAAAAAAAAAAGGTCACGCAAATAATAAATTGCTGCATTGATGTGCCTCCAATACCACATTTGTGATTTCTTCTCAGAATAAAACAAAGCAGTTCCATGATATTTTAGCTCCAGGGGCAGTTTTCTTGTATTCAACTTGCACAAATTGATGATTTGAGTGTGTACATTTTGGGAGCTGTGTCAGATGGTTGGGAACGTGAGTGCTATTAAGCTAAAACATTAGGACTCCACCCCGCACCCCCCCCCCGATTTTCTGCAGTAATCTAGGTGAGAGTAGGATGGGCTCCAGGAGAATGAAGAAGGGGAGAAGAATATTAGTCTGTGCTGATACCTGTCCTCATGGCTACTTCTCTACCCCAAACACAGAATCATTTGCTTATCATTTCACTCCAACCTCCTACACCATCACCACAAATATATCGGATATTCACATTTCAATCTTACATATTTCTATCTCTTCAGCTCTTTCTCTATACATATTCCATGTACCAGAGGCATTTCAATTTATCTGATACTTCTGGTTCCTGATACCTGCATTCCTACCAGGACATTATCTCTTCCTTCTGTGATCAACCTGGAACCCTATGGATAATGCCCCTATTATCATCAAACCAATGTTGTAATCCCTACCTCACACCCTTTCTGCCTCAGCTGGGGCCTGCTTCACAGGACCCATGGTGTCACACAGGATATGTGCTCAGATTTAATGCCCTCTAATTACCATCTTGAAATTCTGTATTTTATTTCTTCACGTCTTTTTATTGGTGAAGTCTGATGGGTCAGTGAAGCATGTGACAGTGACTTGGAGCCATTATTCATACATGGACCTACCTGTGGTTATTGGCTCAGCACCCTCGGATAGGCTTTTACCTCACTGTTCCATCACCCCTGCAGCAACTGCTTCATCCCTTCACTCCCTGATGAGTTCTGGACAAGAACACTGAAAAAGTAAATATTGGATATTTGTAATCCAAGTCATGGGGTTGGGAAACTGGGAGTGTCTCCACTCACTCTATGAGTATTATGGAGCCTGAAGGAACATTGCATTTTTAAATAGTCAATAAAAAATACCACAACAGGCCAAGAGAGAGACCATGGAGAAAAGGAAAAATCTTTTTCCTGAGTTTTGAACACAGGTTTCTATAGTTTCATTTTGCTTTGGATCCCATGAGTTAGGTAGCCAACCCTGAGCCCAGCCTTGCCATAGAGGCCACTGCAATTTAATGTCACCACACTGAGACCTTCCTTAGCTGCTTCTCTCTGGACAGAACACATCACAGATGCAGTCTCCAACTTCAGCTAAGCCTCAGTGTCCTTTCAAAGCTATTTTTCACATTACCCTCAGCAAATATTTAAAAACTGCCTTGTTTCTGTTGTCCTTTTCCTCAGCTTCACATCTAAATTCACAAAAATATTGATAATATGAACACTGACTTACAGCAATGACCAGGCATTCTCCAAAATATAATGATTTGTGTATCCATCTTTTTCTGCTTACATTCATCTAAAATTGTCAACCTGTAACTTGACCCCAGACATGGATATCTCTCACTTTCCCACTTACTTTCTTTGACATCAATGTCAACATTTCTACAGTGTTTTTTCACTGTCTATTCATCCAAAACTTCTATAATCTGCTTTCTGACCATACCTCACTTGCAGAATATGCACCTGAGTCTTGCCAGTGAGAAAGTAAAGGGTCATCTCTCAATTTTTCCTTTCCTGCACTCTCTATTCATGTTTGATTGCTGTTATTATTTGATTCTGCCAACCTTATCCTGCAAACAAACAAACAAAAAAGTAAACTGAAGATTTTTGGAGTTCTTACATCCAGAACCTGTTAATGTGGCTTGATTGGAAACCAGGTTAGAAAATATGATCAAGTTAAGATGAACCATATTGGATTGGAGTACTCCCTAATCTCATGACTGGTGTCCTTATTAGGAAAGATAAGCTTGGACATAGACACAAAAGGGAGAAATCCAGGTGAAGGTAGAGGCAGAGAATGGAGTAATGCATCTACAAGTCAAGAAATGCCAAAGACAGCAGATAGCTGCTAGAAGCTAAGGAGAGACAAAGACAGATTCCTCTTATTGAGACTTGACAGAGAACATGCCCAGGCCAATGGGCTGATTTAAGTTTTCTATCATCCACAATAGTGAGAGAAGACATTTCTGTTGGTTTTAGCCACCAGTTTATGGGACTTTATTAAAACAGCTTTAGGACATTAATACAATCACTCAATTTCTCATCTTCTTAGCTTTTATGCCACTATGCATTCTTTATTCTCCTCTTGCCTTTCTGATCTTTCTCGTCATTGTTCTTCATTAGTTCCCCCTTTGAAGCAATGTTTCCCCCAGGGTTCTTTTGTCAGCCTACTACTGAGCTCTTTCTATAACCTCTTCTCCCTACAATGTATTCTGTGTCCATCCACACCCACCTCAGCCTTCATTTCACACCTTAGTCTTGCTTATCTTCCAGGACTCCAGTGCCTTCCTGTTATCCAGAATTTCTCATATCCTCAGACTCTGAGGAGAGTCCCTCCTCTTAGCCTTAAGGCATCCTAAGCACATAGCACTTACCATATTAAAGTGGTATATTTTCCATGTATTTACATCGCTGTCTAGACAGGTGATGTGGAAGGCAAAATTCCAAGATGGCTTGCAAGGTTCTCAACCCGCACATTCATACTGCACTCTTAGATGTGACTGAAACCTTTGAATTTGACAGGATGTGACTACAGTGATCATGTTTCTTTACTTGGCAAGAATATGGTAAATATAATCAAGGTCATAAGTCAGTTGTACCTGAGTTCATCTGTGGGGAGATGATCTGCTGACCTGACTTGATCACACAATCTCCGAGAACGGAAAAGTCTTTCTGAAGTGAGAGAGATTTCTTTCATAGGACAGATAGGGATTCTCCTGTGTTTCTAGTTTTGAAAAGGCTGACTGGAGCACAGGTTGTAAGCACTAAGAGCAGTCAGTCCTGTGCAGCCAAATATGACCTCAGTCACATGGGCATTGTGTTCAGATACTCCCAACACTAGAGACCTAAAGGAAGACACTGAGTCCAGAAAGAAATGCAGCCTTACCACCATCATGTTAAACTACTACATTTGTGTTGACTCTTTACATCATTGAAAACTACTGCAAAGGGAAGCTGTTCCATATCAGAAAGTTTTTTCTCCTCTTTGTATCCCAGCCTCATTCACAACTCACTCTACACTGCAATTGTTCAGTGCTTGCTTATTTCCACACTCCTTGAATCTTTTTATCAAGAATTGCAATAGTGACTTATCATTTTGAATGCCATTATACATAGCATCGTGATTATTGTATTTATTTTATAAACTTTAACTCCAGAGTCTGAAGAAGGATCTTCTTTGAGACCATCTTTTCCACACACCTTGCATACTCAGCTTATCCCTACATATGGACAAGGTTTCTTTTCCACATTTCCTACACCTTTCAGTATGAAGCTGAATTTCTCCTCTCAGAAAAACCAATTTTGGCTCCCAGAGGCCAACCAACATCTCAGGAAATTGTTATTCACAAAGTGCTTTGAAATCTTCAGCACAATAGTATGCAAAGAGTAAAGTGTCTGCTGATGTACACATATTGGAAACATACGCTGTGATATAAAACCACATATCTCAGACCCACAAATAATGCAGAAGGCAGCATTTAATTTCCTGGTGGGATGGCTTTCTATTATTTTCTTCCTCAAACTCCCAGTTCCATCAAAGAGAAGAATAAATGCAATTTTCCCAGACAAGCAAAATATAGAGAGCTAAAACCATTATTCTAGGCCATTTGGAATTTCAGTGTAGATACATGTATAAACTTATAGGACCTTTGGATAATAGCTGATTGTAGTTAAGAATTATGTTTCCAATGTTTAGAAAACTGTTCAGTATAGTCAAGGGCTCAGATCATGGCACTTCCATACAGAAAATCTGGTCAACTCTTTCTCTTTAATTTTTTAAAAAGTTTAGTAAAACATACATAATGAAAAATTTGCCATTTTAACCATTGGTATATGTACAGTTCAGTAGTGTTAAATATTCTCCCATTATTATGCTGTCAATTTTCAGAACATTTTTGTCTCAAAAAATGGAAATTCCATATTCATTGACACTAACTTTCTGCTTCTCTCTGTGTGCAGTCATTGTAATCTCAATTTTCTTTTTTACTATACTTTGAATTTGACAACTCTAGGTGGCTTATGTGAGTGGAAGCACCCAGTGTTTTTCTTTTTGTGACCAGTTTATTTTGTGTGCCACAATGTCCTCATACTTCATTTATACAGTAGCATGTATCAGAATTTCTTTCCCTTTTAAGACTGAACAATTTTCCTTTGTATATATATATATATATATACACCACATTGTGTTTATCTAGTTACCTACTGGTGGACACTTGGACTATTTCCACCTTTTGACTATTGGGAATGATGTGCTTTAAGCAACTCCTTCGGATTTGGTTTTAATCTTTCCTTTTTTTTTCCTTGTCTTTTTTAAGCATATACACAGAAGTATAATTGCTGGATCATAATAATTTAATTTTAATTTTAATTTATTTATTTGCTACTGGAGATTCAACCCAGAAGTAGATACTCTACCACTAAGCTACCTCCCTAACCCTTGTTATTTTTTATTTGGAGTCAGGGTCTCACTAAGTCACTGAGACTGGCTATCAATTTTGCCATCATCCTGTTTCAACCTCATCAGTGGCTGGGATTACAGGCATGCACCACTGCACCCAGCTCTATTTTTAATTTTTTGAGAAACTGCCATACTATTTTCATGTATCCCATATCATTTTACATTTTCTCTATATTAGTAGGAGCAGACTTCTATAATAAATATGAGATACTTGGTGTATTAAGCAACAGAAATTTATTTTCTTACTGTTTGAGAAAATGCAATGTTCATTGTTAATACACTAACTTGCTCTGTTTCTGACAAGGGTTCTCATCTTGGTTTTCAGACAACCTCGTTCTTGCTGTGTCCTGGTAGAGAGAAAAGGGGGGGGGGGGGACAGAGAGAATATCTGTCTCATTTCTTCTTATAAGACCACCAATACTATATAAATAGGATCCACTTGTAATAGTTGGTTTCCATTACTGTAACAAATATTTGAGATGATCAACTTATAAAGAAAGAACTTTTAATTTGGCTCAAAATTTGAGAGATTTCAGTGGATGACTGGCCCTGTTGCTTTGGTCTTGTGGGGGCACATTAAGGTGGGAGCATGTGGCAGAGAGATACCATTCACTTTATGGTAAGAAAGTGAAGGAAAGGAGGAAGTCGGTTTCCACTATCCCTTGGAAATGTACATCACCTTCCACAAGTTCCCAATAGCATGATCTGGGAAACATGTCTCTAACATGTGGGCCTTTGGGGGACATTTAAGATCTAAACTGTAGCGCCATCCTTATGAACTCAGTTGACCTTAATAATACCCTAAAACCCCTGTCTTTGAATACAGTTAGAGCTTCAACATATGAATGTTGGAGAAATACAATTTATTTAGTCCATATATCATGGTTTGTACATGTTGTATCTCCAAAAGCTCAGATGTGAGAAAATACAAGAACATATCAGTGGTGAAATGATAAGATTGTGAAAGTTGTAAATAGTCTATTTGCTGCCTCTGCTCTGGATTCACTGGCAGTAACTGTAAGAGGGTAGAGTGTGGCTGGAGGAGGTAGGTATTTGGGGGCATACCTTTGCAGTATATATTTTGGTGAGTGGAGCTCTCTCTCCTTCTTTGTTGCCATGTCCTGAGCTCCTTTTCTCTGCCATGCCATTCCGCCATGATATTCTGCCTTACCTTGGTCTCAGAGCTATGGAGTTGGTAAACTGTGAACTGAGACCTGGGAAACATTAGCCCCAAATAAACTTTTCCTCCTCTACATTGTTCTTTTAAGGCCATTTGGTTACAGGGATGCAAAAGCTGACTAAAATACCATAACATCCCTCAATAATGCACAAGTATGCCCATTTCTCCATATTCATACCAAAAATTTTTATTTTCCATTTTTTAATTTGCTTGTTTTGCTTTTAATATCCACTCTAATAGATATGAGGAATCTGGCCAACTTTGAAAATGACCTCATAATTATCTCATTTCATTTACAGAATTTGACCATATGTGTCATTTATGAATATTGTTATTGTTGTGACTATGTGCAATTGATATCTGGTAGTTCCCAAATATACTTCAAACTTCAAGGCTCTAGAATACTTTTATATAGTTCTTGAAAAAAAATGACTGGATGTAGCTTAATTAACATGACTGGCAGTAAGCTCAGAGTCTTAAAGAATGCAGATGATTTTTAATAATGTATTAGAATGCTGCATTTTATCTCATTCCTCACCATGCAAAGACAAATATGCACTCAGACCCATCAGCATTGTGGTTTTCAATATTTTGGCACTCACATATAAGACACAGACACAGGAGGGACAGGTGTTGGGCCTAGTTCCAATTATAATTTGCTATATAGAGAACAGCAAGTTATTCAGTTTCTCAAAGCCTCATTTTCTCCATTCATAGTACATAAGTACCTATACTTACATGCTACCTATGGCTTAGGAAGAACTGAGATCAAATACGACAATGAATTGAAAATAATTAAGGTGGTCTTTGCAAAAAGCTTTACCATGTTCAGTGAATGGAGAGAAGTTTGCATGGATATGACACATGTTTTCAAACAATTTCTCATCACACAAAACTGTACAAAATGGGGGAAAGTAGCCCTGATATGTCAAGTGCTCATGTCATGCAATAGCTATCTGGCACTGATCACAAATGTAAGGTAAAAATATAAACTAGAACACAATAGTCCATTTATTATGAATAATAAAATATTTAGGATATTACTCTCATAACAAAGAAAGGGAAAGAGATGAATTCTCTCATAGCCATGGGACATGTTTTGGTTGACTAACTACAGCTGGCTCTGCTATCATTGATCTACCGCAATGTTTTCCTTTCTCTTTCTTTTTACTGTATTAGAAAATATTAAATCACAAGTATAGATTCTCAGTAATAGCAACAACTATTTGGTGGCATCGGTCAGATAATTCTAGATATTTCAATCTCATATGTGCCCTGAATTATGGAGACATTTTTCACAGAATATATTTTATTTAGCATGTTGCCAATGGCCATATCCAATCTTACCTGACATTCAAAAGCTGGACTAGAGGGTGGCTGTACTGGAGTCTTAATCCTCTCTTGGCTGCACTTAGCTCTGTGTAATGCAGCATTTAAAAGCATTTTCTTTCCATGGCTACAGTGTGTCATGATTTCATTTGTCTCAAAATTAACGAGTATCAAGTTAGAAATTCTAATATTTTATTTTTATTTTCAAAATTAATAATCATGGCATTAATACCCTATATTAGGTTCAGGATTTTTTTAAAAAAATGAATAACTAATATGTGTCACTTGGACATGTCAATTGAATTATAGTCTTTTCTGGTTTTATTAGTGTCATGAAAAAGAAATTTTTACCTAATTTCTCAATTAATAAATCCAAATTAAAACATTTCATTTGTACAGTTAGCATGTATTTTTATTTGGAAACTCAGTTTCCTAGTCTCACGAAAAAATGTTTTCCTTCCAGATGTTGAGAAGACTATCTTCAATTAGGGGCCACTTTCATGTACCTTAAGCATGGGTTCTCTACTGGGGTAGAACTGTTGGGCTGTTTTTCTGTTCTCTCCTACACCCTTCTTTTTCTCATAACAGTGATCTTTAGTGCTGCACACTTGGGGAATGGCCTGTCATTTCTGGTTCCAATGTGACTTTTCTAATCTTACTTCATCTCTTGCAAAATGATCAATAATTAATTAAATACTCACATCTTGTAGAGCACAGGTTTTCAATGATAAACACAATTTCATCGTGAACTCTTCTTTCATACATGTACTACATGTAACAGGGTGCTAAAATGGGACTACTGTGTCTTGGTTTTTACTGAATTCTCCTCCTCCCAACAATAGCAGCCACCAAACTGACATTCCCAACAAAGAAATTAGGCTATCATTTCAAGATTTGAAAAGGGCATGTGTAAAAGCTGGTTTTACAGCTCCCTCCCACTCCCACCCCTTGAGAATATAAAACCCAATAAGGAAAATGGACTGTTTGAAAAATTCTTTAAATGCTATAGCCTTGTTTTTTCACTTCTCTTCCTGAAAAATAGGAAGATGCAGTTTGCTTCCCCTATGTTTTAGTCTGGTGAGATAGGCTTCCAAGAGAGTCTGATATGTGATTCTTAGAGTTAGGGGGGTTGGGTAAGACAGATTGGAAAAGGTTTATGAATATGAGCTCAAGTAGAATACTCACCCAATAGAAAATATAACCAGGAAAGTCTGTAAATATTGGCCAAAGGAGAAAAGAAGAACAGGCTATGTTAGGAGTCGGCCACACTTTCATTCCTGAAGGGGCCAGGAAGAGTGGGAATTTTCTCATGGCCCAGACAGGGCCTGGTGGAACAGAGAAAACCAGACTGGGGACGTGTTTCTTTCCCCAGTTTAATTGCTCAGACAGAATATTAAACCATAATAGGATGAACCACAAGATGTCTGACTGACACCCAAGTAACTATCTGGGTGAAAATAAATTGTCCCCATCATGAGAAGTGAAGTATAATGTCTAAGATGTTAGTAGAACCTTGAGAAGACCTGTGACAAGGGGTCAGCTTTGGCTCTCCTCAAAAATCAAAGACATCTAGCTCTGAGTATCTGTCACAGCCAGAGGAAACCAAAGCCAAGCCATGATTGCACATGTCAAGAGGGCAACTTGACTTTGGCCTGCAACTACGATGAAGATGAGGAAGAACTCAAGGCAAGGGAATAAAGATGGCAGTGGCCACTTGCCAGCACACCTGTGCCAGACTGCACAGCCAGCTGACCTGAGGGAGAAAAGCTGACCTGAAACACGGTTTTGCTTCTTGACTAAATGAGGCATGTTAATTCCTGAACAATCAATCTTTTAATCTTAAAGATAAGAGGATGTTTTTCAAGTTGGAAAATCATAAGACTCAAACTAGCTTTTAATTCAGGGGACAGGAAATAGCAAGCCCCCCTGAGTGGGCTTGGACAAAGTCATAAGGAATAAAGTTGTTTTATTACTGGCCACTTGTATGTGCTCAAGCTGTAAGAAAACCCATGAAACACACATCAGTGTTGCCTAACACACAATATTATCATTTGATGAAAGAATTTTACCAATTGATAGTGTTATGTTTTTCTCCAAGAATAATATTTTTTTACAACGTGACAAATTTCACAAGTCTCCTGTGTGGCTAGTAGGTATTTAAGGTGAAAGCTGTGTAACTTTAAAAGATCCCTCAGTGATTCCAGTTGTTCTCTAGAACTACTTCTTAGCATTATTTGGTGCTTGTTTGGAAAAGAGAAAAAAAAATAGCTTATCAAAAAGATAATATCTGGGCTGGGGTTGTGGCTCAGTGATAGAGCACTTGCCTAGCATGTGCGTGGCCCTGGGTTTGCTCCTCAGTACCATGTAAAAATAAATAAATAAAATAAAAGTATTGTGTCCAACTACAACTAAAAAATAAATATTAAAAAAGGTAATATCTTATGCTTTACAGGACCATAAAGCTCCTAGGTTTCTTGTCACTCTTTGAATTTCCTAGGAGCCAACACACTGGAGATAAGTTAAGGTTAATTTGTGCAATTAAATCAAATTTTCAGATATTCATAGTCTTGTTTCTAATTATACTTTTTTTGTTTTGGGCCACTAGAACAAATTCACTTGTCACAGCAATTGGGAATTCACAATGTGTATTCTTACTGGAGATTTGGGCATTGTTTCCATAAGTAATGATATTTTACCCTTTATACTACTTCTTAATGCCTTGATGAACTAGCCTATCTCCTGCTTTGGTGAATCAAAGATGTAAGGCAACATACCCACGATGACAAAGCTTAAAAACAATCAAACATAGAAGATAAAACCTCAAATGATCTGAAAAATTTTAGCAAAGATAAGTTGTACCCTTTTAATACAGTAAAAATCACCTGATTAATTTAGCCCTGGTTTGCTATGAACCATCTCTAAGAAACTAATAATTATTAATAAGGCAATGCAATTTCTATAAAAGCAATGAAATTTACATTACAAATTTTATTTTATTATTTATGTATTTTTAGTGCAAGGGTTCAAACCCTGGGCCTTCTGTATGCCCGAAATGTGGTCTTCCACTGAGCTACACCCCAGCTACTTTTCAAATCTTAAAACATATGTAAACAAAATTATTTTACTGGTTTTTTTTCTTCGCACATCCAAATTGACGATACACCACTCTCAAAACTGGTACCTCTGTAGCATATCATCCTCATCCTCCATAGCACAGCATAGTGAATCACTGGGTGCCTCCTGCTGATTGCCTTTTCTGAAACAGGTGCTTGGAATATAGTAATGAACAATCATGGCACCTACCCTCCAAGAGTTTATACTATGAAAGAAGATTCAGATAATGAAAACAATAATCAAAGTAGTGTCAGGAACATTTGGTTTAATAAAGAGTGGATGCTTTAAAGACAAGTAACCTAAACCTTGAGATATGAGTGAGGTGGAGCCAGTCACTTCAGGAGGGTTTGCAGTGTGTGTGTGTGTGTGTGTGTGTGTGTGTGTGTGTGTGTGTGTTGTCATTGGTTATTTGGAGTGGGGTTCTTAACATAGCAAATTAAGAAGGGGAACATAATACCATGCAGAACCAAAAGGGGCTTTCCAAAGATAGGATAATTTAAAAAGAGCATTTAAAGACCAGCCAGGAAAGTGAGAAATGACTCAAATAAAGAAGTAGAACCCAAGCAGCGTGCATAAAGGTAATTGTTTGATGCAAATAGGTAGAGGAATTCCTAAGCAAGATGATGGAATATATAAGCATATTATGTTTTCCTTCCACTTCCTTTAAGAAACAGATAGTAACAGTAATAATTGTAAAACCTGCTATAGACCAAGCATAAGGACACTTTTCACAGACACAAGATTATGTGCTTAAAAACTAGGAAATCCTTCATTCACATCAAGCTCAATATCAGAGAAGTAGCTTGCCATCTCTAGCTACGTATAGCATAAGTACATTTATTTGCATCCAGTTTCTCTCTAGTTTATAGCAATGCATTACATTGTTTGTGCTTTGATCTGAAGAATTTTATCAACATTATTAAGCTTATCATATGTGATAAGAGCAAAAAGCCCTGAGTAATGTAAGTTTTGGTAAGATAAACGACACTATTATGATATTATGATGGAAACAGAAATAGGACTTGAATTTTTTTTCTGTTAAACTTTTTTTTTTTACAAATTTTGAGTTAAAAGCAGAATTACATGTGGTTGTAAGAAATAATACAGAGCAATCTCTCCCACCTTTTATCCAGTCCTCTCCCAATGGCAACATATTGCAAAACTATAGTAAGATATCAAAACCCAGAAAATAGCATTGATAATACCAAGCAGTGCTGAACTCCATGTTAATAGCATAGTTAGTTTTTAAATAAATGCCAATCTTTTTTCCAAAGTTGTTCTAACATCTTAGCTTGTCACCATCAATATTCAAGTGCTCTACATTCTCTGCATTATTACCAGTATTTTCTGTGTGATGTATTACATATACATATTAATATGTATATATGTTTGTAATCATTCTATTATATATAAAATAGTCTTGTGATTTTAATTTGCACTTACATAAACATTAATAGCACTGGACATTTTTTCATGTACTTATTTGCCATCTGTATATCCTCCTAGGTGAAATGTCTCTTTATGTATAATTCCCTACCCCCGTTTCTAAATGGATTATCATTATTATTTGCTGTTTGGAAGTACTTAATATAACCTTGATACCAGTTATTTGTCAGTTTTCAGATACTTTCTCCCAGTCTGAAATTTGTTTATTCATTCTCTTAACAAGGTGTTTCCAAAAGCATAAGTTTAATTTTAGTGAAGCCCAATTTATCATTTAGTTCACTTATAAAAGTGCATAAGGAAAAGGTTCATGAAAGAGATCTAATTTATATTCCACTATTCCAAAATATGACTACATTATTTTAATGATATTATGAGATAAAGAATGAAAGAAATGAAATTGAATTTGAAAAAGAACTACAAAATTGCAGTAGCAGACTTCAGAAAAATATTGGGCACAGTAGGGGAAAAAAAATCACTTTAGACCTAATGACTAAACCAGACATAAACTGAAAGGAAGACAAATGCAAATAAACCAATAGTAATATCTTCCTAGAAAAATGTTAACCAGGAGCTTTTCCACAATGAAGTGAAGAGAGATTGAAAGAATTCAAGAGAAAGTAAATAATGTCTAATATAGGCAAAGAAGACAAAATATATGGGCAATATGAGTCCCATACTGCTTAAGCAATAAATAGAACTAAATAAATACTTTAACTCATGATTCAAGTAAAATTCCCTGGAATACAGGAAAAAATATTTGAAACTGCTGAAAAGTATTTCATATAGATGAGAATATTTATCTGGAATGAATAACAAGATAATTTGGGGAAAATTACTGGAATGTAAAAGAAATGATTTGAGCATATAGATGAAAATAACTTACATGAGACATAAAACCACATTAGTATTAGATTTTTATAAATCAATGCATATTCCAGAAGAAAATGAAGTATATTAATCAAATCATGGAAAGAAAAGGTAATTCCTTCTTTATTAAAATTAAAAATTTTGTTCAGGAAAATTAGCTTTTATATATAAAGAATATGAACAAATACTTATTAACATTCAAGAATTAGGAAATATTGTTATCATGAGACTTTCCTGATGAATTTACTAGAAAGTGAGCTTGAAACATCTAAAATGTCTACAGACTCATTGACAAGATTGGTGGTAAAAAAGAACATGCAGTTATTTGATAACCATTTCTACATATCAATCAAAGAGCAGAAAATGTAATATTCAGTGAACATGTTTCAATATTATATTACCACTATTTTTTTTTAAGAAACTTGGGCAAAAATTGAGAGAGTCTACATAATTTGGCAATATTTGTATTATTATTCTGAGAGAAAAATGTACACAGTGTATTATAAAATAAATGAGTATATAGGACAGATTCTAATTCCATATTTCCTGCACCCTTGAAAGCCAGAATTCTTGGTATGGGATCATGGCAGAGATGTAATAAAGAAGATAGGTTACATAATAGAAGAAAAAGTGAGCTCTAATCTCCAACATGTTGAATTAGGTCCCAGGTTCCTTAATAAGACTCCTGCAGTGCAATAATTAATATCAAGAATCAATAAATGGGATAGATTCAAACTAAAAAGCTTCTTCTCAACAAAAGAAACAATAAGTGAGGTGAATAGAGAGCCTACTAATTGGGAACAAATTTTTACCACATGAACATCAGATAGAGCATTAATCTCTAGAATATATAAAGAACTCAAAAATCTTAACACCAAAAACCAAATGACCCAATCAATAAATGGGCCAAGGAACTGAAAAGATAGTTCTCAGAAAAACATAGGCAATAAATTAACAAATACATGAAAAAAAATTTTAACACCTCTGGCTATTAGGGAAATGCAAATTAAAACCACTCTAAGATTTCATCTCACACCAGTCAGAATGGCAGCCATTAAGAACACAAACAACAATAAATGTTGGAGAGGATGTGGGGAAAAAGGCACACTCATACATTGCTGGTGGGACTGCAAAATGGTGCAGCCAATATGGAAAGCAGTATGGAGATTCCTTAGAAAACTGGGAATGAAACCACCTTATGACCCAGCTATCCCACTCTTCAATCTATACCCAAAGGACTTAAAAACAGCATAGTACAGGGACACAACCACATCAATATTTATAGCAGAACAATTCACAATAGCTAAACTGTGGAACCAACCTAGATGCCCTTCAGTAGATGAATGAATAAAGAAAATGTGGTATATATACACAATGGAGTATTATTCAGCAATAAAAGAGAATAAAATCATGGCATTCACAGGTAAATGGATGAAGTTGGAGAATATAATGCTAACTGAAGTTAGCCAATCCCCAAAAGCCAAATGCTGAATGTTTTCTCTGATATAAGGAGGCCAATTCACAGTGGGGTTGGGACAGGGAGCATAGGAGGATTAGAGGAACACTAGAATGGCCAATGGGGAGGGAGGGAAAAGGAGGGGGCAAAAGGGTGAAGAAAAAAAAAAGGATGGTAGAATGAAATGGATAGCATTACTCTAAGTGCATGTATGAAGACACGAATGGTATGAATATACTGGATATAGAACCAGAGATATGTAAAAATGTGCTCTATCATATGAAATGTAATACATTCTGCTGTCATTTATAACAACTTAGAATAAAAAATTTTTAAAAATAAATTTAAAAAAAGTAAAAAAAATAAAAAAAAGAAAATAGGTTACATAAAAAACCTGCAGTGCTGAATTGACATTGGAATGCACAGTATGGATTAATAAGATTTGTTTTTTATTTCTCTCTGTCTACCTAGCTACCTACCTATCTAGTTAGCTTGCCTAGTTCTGTCTGCAGAAAATCAGTGGTCATCCCAGTATCAATAGTCATCTCTAATACATGGATTATAAATTGAAATACTTTTCCTATGATATTTGTCTGTCGTAACACTCCACCATGGTGGCTTAGACCAAAGAAATGTATTTCTTTCACAGTACTACAGGAAGAAAGTCCCAGAACAAAGAACCAGGTAATCTGGTTTCTGGTGAAGGCTCTCTTCTTTGCAGAAAACCACCACTTCACAGTTCCCCTGTAGGACCTTTCAGAAAAACAAAGAGGTCTGCTGTTTTCCTCCTCTTCTCTGAAGGGTACTAATCCTATTGTATCAGGATCCCAGCCTTATGACCCCATTTAAAATTAGTTCATTCTTCAGTGGTTCTATCTCCAAATACAATTATGTTGGGATAAGGCTTCCACGTATGAAATTTGTGTGGACATAATTCAGTATATAACACCCACCAAAAAAAAAAAAAAAAAAAAAAAAAAAAAAAAAAAAAAAGTTGGATAAACCCACACTGGGGTAGGAAATATTACATACAAGCCTTACAATTTTTGTCATACCAAATAGCATGGAAATTGTCAAAGATCATCAAATATTATTATGATTGTGGCAAAGGGATTTTGGAGCCATTTTTTTGCCTTTTTTCCTGCTTATTATAATTATAAATAATAGTGGGATTCATAATACTATATTCATATGTGCTCATAACATAATTTGATCAATCTCATTCCCTAGTACCTTCATGACCCAATGTTAAGAAGCTTCCATTGCCAAAGATGTGGAAATTCAATTATCATAAAAGATAATAATTACAACATATTGAAACCCATCAAATATTTTTAAATATATTGGTTCATATTGATATTAAAAACAAAATAGAGAATGGTCACTTCAAGAGAATGGTTAAAAAATACTACCAAATAGTTAAAGAATAAAACATTTATTCTGTCTTTATATATGAATGATTCTACTACAAGCCCCCCAAAGAAGAACATCTCTTTCTAAAAGTATTCTAGATAATACAGAAAAATAAATAAAAAGATTAGAACAGCTCACCTCTTACAATACCCAATTAATGAATAGATCTAGGCATCAAGCAGTTGTGATCGGTAACTTCACAAAAATACAATCAAATTCTGCATGTCCTTTATCAAAAGTACAAAGCCCCACTTTTTCTCTTGCCAAAGAGATCAAACTTGAGTCTCATCAAGGCTCTGAATCCATCTGCCAATTGATTTTGTGAGTATTTAGAGGATGTGGGAGAATAAATACTGTACCATGATGTGTAATCTGCAAAATCCAGGCTGTGGGAACCTCTGTGACTTCTCAAACTATGTCACTTAAGGAAAAACACACAGAGAGGATCTATAGACTAAAAGACATTTTAAAGTTACCTAGGTTAAATAGGAATTAAACTATAGTTGACAGGATGCCTACTCAGATGAAAAAAAATAGAAAAAAAAATGCAAAGATGTGATTCTTAGCACTCAGAAGGGATAATGGCAGTGTGTTGGAATAGAAACTCCAATTGGAATATGGTGTGCAAAGGCTTCAAGTGTGGCTAACCAAGTTCTATTTCTTGGCCAGGATTAGAATTAAAAGGCTTTTGATCTTTAAATAATTTATTAAGTTATAGGCTTGTTTTATGTGGTTTTCCCTACTTATATTTGTTATTGTGATGATAATAATAAGTATTTTTATTTTTTAATTTAAAAAAATTTGCAATAAAAGGGAGATGAAGTTATTTAATAGAGTGGAATTCACCAAGTGTGTATGTAGTCACAAGGTCATGGTGAAACTCAGGCTGTTTTAGAATGTTATTTTTGTCATTTATTTCCTTTAAAATCTCCATTTCCTCATCTTCACAATATCGAAATGCAGGACTGCAACAATGATTAAAGGAGATAAACTCTGTTAAACACCAGCATGGTGATTGACATTGGAGAAGAACTTGTTGAACTACAGCTGTTACCATCAACTCTGTGGTGCATCTCGTGGACAGGACAGAGCCTAGTTGTGGAAGCAAGAATTGAGGGAAATAGGAAAATTGAGCCAGAGTTTAAAGTATCAGTGAAAAAAAGGAACATGAAAAATAGATCCAGAGAGAAGAATGAGGGCGACAGTGAGGATGCTGGAATGTTGGAGTCTGGTATTACACATGATGATGCATTATAAGATTTTCCTTGGAAGACTCTTGGGAGTGTTGTAAAAGGAAGAATCTTGAGGGTGCCCAGGAGAGACTTTATCTACATAGCCATGCCCCTTGCAGCTGACCCTCATACATATTCTTTGGTTCCCTCAGGCTGCAGAGTTGGCAATAACAAAATAAATCCACTAGATCTGATGTTTTCCAAGAGAAGAGACGTTGTATGCCACAAGCTCTTGGCCAAATTAATCTCTACCCTTTTGTAGACCATATGCAGTGGCACTTTTCAGTATACTGTATTTACTTTTGGGATAACTAGTCTTCGATGAGTTGGATTAATTATGCATTTAAACATAAAAAGCATGCATTACAGGGAAGGCAGACAGATTCTCCAATTCCTTCACTCAAATGAATATTAGTCATCTTGTCATAATCTAATGATTTACTATTCTAGGGCTTTTTTATTCTTATTAAGAAAAATGATATTTAACAACTCTTATAATTATAGTTGAATCAGCTATGAACACTTTTTGGAAGTAAAACCTAGGTAAAGTTTAGCCCTTCTTTAAACACTCTAGCTTATGGAATCCTCTAGAATGACAATGGAGTTATTTGGTTTAAATATCTTCATTTCAGAAGCACTGTGCTCAAGGTCAAACCAGCAATTTGCTCTAGTTTAACATGGGTGACTGTGGAGATGAACAGATTTGACATATTTAAATAAAACATTCTGATAGCGCATTCTGGCCTCATAGGCCTCAGGCAGCGTACGTTGTATTTGTTAGACACCATGGCTTAATTACTCTCATAAATGAATTATAGCAATTTCAATTTAAAGCCATAAGTGTTACAGTTGAACTAGGGTCAAATTAAACTTTCTGTCAATTATGCAGATTACTTAAGCAATTATGTAAATTGTTAATAAATTCTTAAGTGATGTGGGATTTTTCTTGAGAAAATATCTGTTTTATGCTATTGGGCTCAAATACTTAGAGAACATGGGAACTCAGGATAAATGAAAGCTTGCTCTAAATGTGTCCAAGGATTTTTCTCGGGAACATTTTGTGACTAGATCTTCTCATCCAGTAGGGCTGGAAGATAGCATGCTTTTTAGTCAAGACCTCCTCAGTTTTGCAGGGTAAAAATGCACATTCTTTTGTGTTTGCAAGACAGCAGTAGAGTTCCAAATGTCAGGATGGGAAGGAAATAATTGGGTATTTTTTTTAAAAGCAGATATATTCTAGTCACTTATTATTCTTTTACAATTCTGTGTAGCTAATGCAACCCCCTCCCAGCCCCCCACACACACTCTGCCTGTTCTGAGGGCAGAACTTGCTCACTGTGCACCTGCCCTTTATATGACATTACGTAGTGATACTATGACAAGCCTAAAAGATCAGGGAATAAAAACACCACTGATCCTCTCTCTTAGATTGTGTTCATTACAATTTTCATGAATCTGCTTCTACTTTCCCAAACATCATAGGTCTCACATCTCAACTTGTAGGGCTACCCTTAAGCAAACCTACTTATTCAAACAAGAAAAGAAATTCTTTTACTGAAGGGGGAAAAGAAAAAAAGGAAAACAATAAACCTCAGGTAGAAAAGCCAACTCCCTCACAGCATCATTTTCAGTATCTGGGTTATAAAAGGCAGCAAACATTTTCAAGAATTGACATATCTGAATCCTCCAGGGAGCATATATTCACTCTTGTCTTTAAAATGCTCAAAGGCGAGTATTTGTCGATTCCCTTTTTATGTCTGTGTTGCTTCTAATGTAAAGTGAAAAACTACTTTCTAGAATGATGGGGCCTCTTTTTGACACATGGATGTATGATGTTGTATTACGTTGGCTCACTCACACAGCAAAGTAAAAATGGCTAAGGACTTTCCAGGTGCTGAGGTTTAATAATTCCAGGGATGTCAGGATGAGCAGCCAATAGCAGATGTCTGGGAGTCCTGGAACGTGCTCTGATGTCACAGCATTTTTGCGTGTCTTCTGGCAGTCTTAGTAGTCTTGCTGCTCCTTGAAATTATTTCTTTTATCCCTCTATGAAGCTACCCATGTATAGACATCTTTATGAGGAATCAAAAAGGATGATATGACATCCAGATACCTATGGATGAAAAACTCATTTTCATGCTTCTGTCTTTAGAATTATCCATGAGTCTAATGGTTGCTATAATTGGATTTTTAAGCTCATCTCATCACCTTTCACATTTTTTTTTTTTTTTTTTTTTGCTTTCCCAAGTTAGTTAATGGAGGAGGTTTACATGTCTCAGAACAGAAATGACAAAGTTGTGGTGGGTTTGGAAGGGGGTGCTCAACTACTGTACAACTCAACCATGACAAAGCATTTGAATCCATTTGAGACATTCCAAAGTTCACCTGTGACTAATTGAAGCCCTAATAAAGACAAAACCCCTGACCTTGATCCTCTGGGTCCCCTATCTTGTGTAAATTAACATTTGAACATGAGTTATGAAATGGGTGACATCAAAAGGAAAGCACCTGATATGGCAAAATATGCATATTGATGAGAAGAATGAGAGAATTCAATGAATTCTAAATTATGGGTCTTCAGAGGGCTGCCTTTGTTAAAATCTACATGTCACTATCTGTAAACTCCAGAGTATTCAACAGAAAGCACAGGGGCAGGTGTACCTGGCAAACCTTCCTTTTCTTTCTCTTTTTATAAATTCTTTGTGATGCAGAGGAGAGACTTTATAAAATATTAGATGAAAAGACCCCTTTCAAATTGTGCTGGCTTTGTGGTGACTCCCTTCCTGGATCTTCTGCATACTTAAAAGTCATCACCACCTTGAGTCGATTGCTTGCTTTCAAAAATACATTGCACCCTTCCCAGTTCTGACACTGAGCTACTGGACCTGCATTTTGAAATGTCTTATTGTCATCACCATAAGCATTTCTGCAAATGCAAGCAAAGCCAAACAAAGCCAATTTTTTTTTTTTTAATTCTCCCAACAACAATGCATCGTGTGTACCCTCCATGGCCCGTTTCAGGGCTACATATGACTGTAGACAGAAAGCTATTTCAAGCATTGAAAACAGCCTTATTACCCTGCCATTTTTGCACAGTTTTTTTTTTTTTTTTTTTTCCTTTCCTTCCCTGTGACATTAGAGAGTCCGAAGTGACATACATTTTTTATAGCTTCATAAAGTCGTCTCCTGACCGGGTCACCCTTCTCATAACTAGGGAGCAGAACGCTTGAAAAAATCCATTCATCAACGTGAAAGCAGCCTCTGTCTGCGGGTTCCAATATGCACAGCCTGGCAAGATCCAGCTCAGTGCAAATGCTAACTTACTCCTTTGCTAATGCCAAATGACCCACTCACTTCTATCAGCACACCGAGGAGGACAAGAAGGGCACGGTGGCTGTCCACATCTGCAGGAGTACATCTCAAGACAGCCCAGCACCAAACCTTCCTGCTAAATGTACTGAACACATTCAAAAATTAGTTTTATATTTATACTAATTAAATATTCAATTAAACAAAGATAAAATTATGGAGGAAAATTTGTTCTTGCCTAATGGACTATAGCCCATTTATTACTTTTTCACAGATATACCATTAAAGTTCCTAGGAAAAACTGCTAGAATTGTTAGCCTCATTTTTATTTCTTCAAGTGTTTTTCCTCCATATTTATTTAGACATTCCGACTTAGATTGGCCTATTGTGGGATGACAGGTGGGTAAAAGAAAGCAGGGAAGAAGGGAAACAAGGAGAAAATGGTTACCCCTTAAAAGTCTTGTGATGGGCAGAAAGTTCTGCTATTAAAGCAGAGATCAATCCAAGGGGATATTTTCTGTGAAATTTAATGATATGATTCAGAAACATGCAGGTTTCAGTGATTTGAAAACTACTTGATCATGAGATATTTCACTCTGCTAAAATAGAAGTCATCTGACAGACACAGCCAGCCTCCAGGTCAGAGCAATCAGAACATTCCCCTACTTCCATTCCCATACATGATACCCTGGGTTCCTATATTGAGCCCTTTGCTTAGAGAAACCTTGATTAAATTTGAGTTAAAAGCACAAATGAAAAAAAGATTAAAGTCACACTGAGGGAGTGTATTTTTATTTAGGATTATTGCTGCCATGACATTGAATAGATTGTATATATCCACCTGTGTATTTACACACAGCAATATACATGTATGTATATCTATGTAATATGAAGATATGTGTTTTGTAAATACCATAGTAAATTTTATGTAGCCATAAGCAAAAATAAAATCTGTGTTTACACCAACATATATCATTTGATAAAATAAATAATTGGAATACAATTCAGAGGACAAAATAAAATGATCACAATTTGGTAGGCTGAGGCAGGCCAGTCTCTGCAACTTTGTAAGATCTTGTCTCCATATAAAATAAAATAAAATGACTCAGGATGTAGCTCAGTGGTAAAGTGCCACAGGGTTCAATCCCTAGTACTAAAAATTAATTAATTAATTAATTAAAAGCAATTTTCTGTTATGTTAAAAAGAATCACCATAATATTAAAAATTTCTTTGCCTTTATCTTATGTTTTAGCAGGATTTCAAATTGGCAGATCTGGAAAATAAGACTGTGACAATTTTGCTCACTAACCTGATAATGCATATCTCATATGAATCACCTATCTCAACCCCCTGCCAGGTGTCACTGTCAATACCTAGAAAGAGTCTCTTTCAGGAATAAAATGGTGTCCTCATTCTGTCTTGGGGTCCCCTTCCAGGCTAAGCCCCACTATAAAACACTGAAATCCTTCCACCTTCCAAAACCTAAGTCCACATGAACCTGACAATGGTGTGTTGAGTGGAAAAGGAAGAATATTACAAAATTCAACACATTTGCCCATTATTTATTCTGAACAGGAGATACAAGGCTGCTGAGAACTTTTCTATACGTTCATAAATTTTATTCCCATTAAAATGGAAAATATTCTGAAAACGCTTCCAAAACAGCTTTGGAACCCTGAAAGGATTCATCTTTTTAAAGTGGCCGTCGACAACATCTGAGTGTGTCTCTTATTTTTGAAACAGCAGATGGTGATACAATGACATCTCATTTGATTTTAAGACCCAATTATAAATTCAGGTATAAAATAAAATATTGGGATTAATAAAGATCACATCTGCAAGCTTCCTTAGAGCCTTCAACTATAAATATGAACTACACAGTCCCTAATGCCCAGTTCCCTTTCCTATTCTCACAAGAGCTGATTATTTGCACATTGTCATTTGCTCAGCCCAAAAACCCTAGTTCACGAAGCAAGTTGCCTGCTTGCTATTAACAGACATATCTATCATAATTTAGTTTCAAGGGAGTATATGTCCTTTTAAAAATCATACTAATAAAATGAAAAATTAAGACTTAGAATCATTCTTTTATTCAACTTAATACAATGAATGCAAGTCAATAGTCCTCTGATAATGTAATACTTTCTATTCATTAAAAATAGCATTTCACCATCTCTATTTTCAAAATTTGTGGTGAATTTTAAATGGGAAATTAGGTAAGAACTAAATCGTTTATAAGGTACTTGAGTAGAACTATGTTCGGAAGAATAAGTAGAAGAATGAATATGCTTTTGATATTGTTATTAATATTTGTTAGATTTTTTTGTTCTATTTAAAAGTGATCTGAAATATCATGCCTGTTTTGGATTATAATCCTACTCTTAATAAACTCTTTACTTGATAGCATCTGTCTAAAATGAAAACTCTCAGCAGCTCTATGCCTAGAAATACCATACAGACTTAGATTTGTTTTCTCTATTTATATTGTAATCTTATAAACCTATGGCTCAGTTTTGTCTATTGTTCTGCTCTAAGTACTTTGATAAAGTCATGCCACACAGTTAAATAATGCCTACAAGTTATTTTAAGACCTTAAATTAATGCCCTCTGCCCAGTTCTATCCCAAACATAATCTGTGATTATGTTTGATTTCTCTAAAATTCCCCTGCAGCTTTTGGGACAGATGGTACATGCAGCTTTCCCTACTTTTCCTCACTACTGATCATTCAGCTATGTCAATTACAAAATGAACTGCCCTTCTACACTCTTTAGGAGGGCTGGACTGTAAATTTTATAGGGGCAGAAGAAGGGAGCCACCTCATTCTTCATCCTTAAATATTCAGTACTAGTACAGCATGTTGGCATTTAGTAAGTGTTCAATAAATATTTTCTGAATGAATGGGTTGATACCACTATATAAATAAATAGAATCTATACTGCTACAAGAAGCATGATCAAATACTGGAGAAATTAAAAAGGGTTAGAATGGAGAAGAAGTGAGGGAGTGATAATTTTCCCCATTACTTTGCAAGTGACTGAGATCAAAAAGGGAAATATCGAGAGAAAATATTGTGGAAGGGAGGATATAAGAGGTATAAAAAATAACCAAGGGATGCTGGGGACCATTGTTCCAGCATCTGATGTAAGTGACCTAAACTGGTGAGCTGAGAGCTCTCCCGTTGGTCTCCATATTGAGGAAAACTATGGACATAAACACCCTCCATGATGTGGTTCTACATCTTGTTGCTTTCAAAGATTGCCCTTCACATGTTCCTGAATGAGATGTACTGAAAAAACATTCCAGAAAGATTAAGGAAAATTCATATAGAGTAAACAAACTGCCTCCACCTGAAATCTCCATGCAGTTGGAGACTGTAGAAAACTATATAAAGTATATTTGGCTTTAAAAATAATGATGTTGATTTTCCCTTTAGTTATAAGTTAGAAATGAAGGTTCTAAAATTGTGAACAATCTGCTAATTCTTAATCCAATTGGAAAGTTAATGTCTTGGGCAATTTTTTCTTTTCCATTTTTTTTTCTTTTTTAATATATTGCTAGGGATTAATTCCAGAGTTCTACTCAGGCTAGGTAAGTGCTCTATGACTAAACTGTCCCCAAGACCTATGCAGAATTTTATTTAGATGTATTTTCTGCCTATGAAAGATGAGGTGAAAGGACATTGGATTCTTTAGTTTAGTTCATCAGTGAGAAATCTGAATCACAGAGAAATTCATTTCCTCAATGTTGCTCACACTCTAGGCAATGAATTTTTGGAATTCAAACTTGGTGCCCCAAAACCCTTTGTTTACTCCACTACATACTATTCAATTGTTGGTAGAATAGTTGCCTATGACTCTAGCCTATGTCTATATTCCCCAAAAAGCACTTATCCACACTTAAATATGAAAAACCAAAATTATCAACATTTCCAGCATGCATTCATACTTAACTACCATTCTGATCTAGGAAAGACCAAACTTTCATGTCTCCAGAAGCCCACATTATTTTATATATATATTTATATATATATTTATATATAATATATACATTTATATATATTTATATATGTTATTATATATTATATAATATTTTATATATACACTTATATATAAATATTATATTGTGTAATATAATATTATTTATATATATATTTTAGTTGTGGTTGGACACAATACCTTTATTTTATTTATTTATTTTTCAAATGTGGTGCTGAGAACTGAACTCAGGGCCTCACACATGTTAGATGAGCTCTCTACCGCTGAGCCACAACTCCAGCCCCAGAAGCCCACATTTGACTGTTTTGCAGACATTGCCTCTTTGCACATTTGACATTTATCTCAACTCTAAAATAAACTAAATTAGTATTACCAGTTCTCCAATTTTCCAACATTTTCCTTCATAATCTTTATTAATGATGAGCAGCCCGGTGAGGCACTCTCCACTCCCTCTACCTCATATTCCCTTTGGCAACCAACTCCAGAGAGAGCCAGTTTCCCTCCTTTTTAGAATCAGTATGCTGTGCTACAACCTGTGCCCATGGCTATCATGCAGGTGTATATTTATAAATTGTCCCTAGTGGAAGTGGTAGGCAATTCAGGTGATGCTTCTTACTATAAGGAGCCTAACTTTAAAAGTAATATATCTGGATTGTGATAATTATTGAGCAGAAAAGAAAATAAATGAACTGTATCACCAATCCTCACAACTCATTGAACAGAACTTTTCAAAAAGTTCCACTCAATTATCAAATACAATCCTCCAACATTCCTAGTGTTTGATAGTTAGGAATACCCACATCTAGAGTATCAATTTTTCACGGTTGGAAATTATTCTATTTTATAATAATTTTTGGTGTCTTCATTTGTTTCTGTGAACATTTTTTGTAGTTAGCCTACAATTAAATCTTTGTGGATATCCATAAATATTTTTAGAAGTATAACTCACCATAAAACAATTAGCATCTCTTTAAGCATATATTTTAAGACTTTAGAAAAATTAATTTATTTTGGTGGTACTGAAGATGGAACCTAGGACCTTGTCCACACTAAACAAGTGCTCTACTTCTGAGCTACACTGCCAGCCAAAGGATAAATTTTAATCCTTTAAGTTCAGCTACATTGATTTAGTTTACTTTTATAAATCTATTGATAAGCCCCCAAAATCAAGGAATGGTTATAGGTTTAAAATCACAATTTACATTATTATTTGTAAATTTTGAAGTATTTTTACTCTCATTGTATCATGGAATCCTACTAAATATACTATGGATACTAGAACAACACAAGATATACTGCCAGTCCCTTGAATCCAAAATCCTTGAGGTTTCTAATTCAGGTATTCACTACCTCTCTCAACCTCCTGTAGGATACCTTACAGACATCACATACTTAAACAAGCCAAAACCAAAACTCATAATTTTAACTTTCCTAGAAGGTCTCTATACATTTACCATAAAGACCAGAATCCCATAATCATCACTGAGTCCTTCTTTCCCTCAAATGCATATCAAATAAATAATTTCACCAGTCTCTAAGATTTAAGATTTATCCTAAAATCTGCCACCACTCTCCCCTTCCAAGCTAACTTTCTCTCTTGCCTGAGTTTTGTAAAAGCTATCTAAGGTGTCACTTAAAATTATATAATTAAATAGCTAGAATGACTTTTATTTTTCTGGGACAAAATTTCATACAATATTACCAATTTTTGCAAAATTCCAATCATAATCAAAGCAAAGGTCAAACTGTTTCTGAAGGTCAATATGACCACATTTACTTTCATCCCCATTCTGATTCTCTTTGCTGTAGCCACAATGACTTTGTGCCTGTCCCTGGCACACTTGTTGCATCATATTAGAAGGAGAAAAAAAAAAGTTTCTTTCCCAAAGGTTTTCATATGATTTCTTCTTGGCTTTATCCTGGTTTCTGATTACCTATTATCTTCTCAATGAGACCTTCATTGACTATGATAACTGAAATATAATCTTCCTTACCATCATTATCATCTTCATCACTACCTACTATTAATTTGTCCTCATAACACTAAGTACTATGTGAAACATAGAGGCACAAAGTTTGTCTCCTTTTTCACAGTAGAATTCAGGCTTCATGAGAACAGTATGCTTTATTCCCATATTTATGGCCCCAGACAGACATAGGAACAAAGTAGGTCTGAACATCCCCAAAATATCTTTAAATGAAAAAATGACTCATAAGACCTACATCTCCAGCAACACGGTAAAATGACTATTATGACTAACACTCCCCTTCTGCAAAGTACCATGAGGGTGAATGGATTTTACAATTTATAATTTTTATGTATTTTTATGACTCATAAGACCTACATCTCCAGCAACATGGTAAAATGACTATTGTGACTAACACTCCCCTTTTGCAAAGCACCATGAGGGTGAATGGATTTTACAAATTGTAATTTTTTATGTATTTTTGGATTGCAAAGAAACCAAAAACTGAAAAACTGCAGGATAAACTAGAAGTACAGAGGCTGACAGATATGACACCAAAGAAGATACTCTCTTGAAAAGCAAATCCTTGGAAACAAATTTGGTAGTTAATAAATGCTCAAAAAAATGAAGTCTATGACTTAGATACACATGAAGAAAAGGATTTCAATCAGATATTCTTGCATAAAGAAAAAGCCAGAGATAGAGTTAAGTCACCTGTGAAAAGTGAGGCAGGGAAAAGTTTGTCTGTACTTTTGCTTCATATAAGAAACAAAACCGTCTCCTCAGAACATGTAAGTAAAAGCCTGATGTTTTAGTCAGCCTTCTCACTGCTATGACTAAAAGACCCAACAAAAATAATTTTTAAGGAAAAAAATTATTTGGAAGCTCACAGTTTAAGAAGTCCCTGTCAATAGATAGCCAACTCCATACCATAGGGCTCAAGTTGAGGCAGAACATTAGGGCAAAATGGCGTGTGGTTGAGGAAAGCAGCTGGGAATGTGGCACCAAGAAGCAGAGAGAGACTCCACTCACCAGGGACTATATATATATATATATATATATATATATATATATATATATATCCCTATGGCATGTCCCCAGTGATCTACCTCCTCTAGCCACATCCTGTTTTCAGTTGTCACTCAGTTAATCCCTATCAGGGGATTAATTTACTGATTGGGTTAACCCAACCATTTTACCTGTAAAAGTTATTGCATTGTCTCACATATGAGCTTTTGGGGAACACCTCACATCTAAACCACAATACCTGCTTTTGTGAGAAAGTTACCAGAATCAAGTTTCACTATCACCAAGCTTCACAGAATCCCAAGGTCAGGAAATTGATGTGATGGTTGTGGGACAGAAAATGGCACCTATGTTAGTCAGCTTTTCATTGCTGTGACCAAAATACCTGACAAGAAGAACTTAGAAGAGGAAAAGTTAATTTTGGCTCATGGTTTCAGAGTTTCTACTCATGGTAAACAGGCTCCATTGCACTGGGCCTGAAGTAATGCAGAATATCTTGGCAGAAGGGCATGATGGGAGACAGCTACTCCATTCATGACAGCCAAGAAGCAGAGAGAGTAAGAGGAAAGGGCAGCATGGAAGACAGATCCTTCTAGGACTTGACCCCAGTGATTCACCACATACATTCATGCCCCACCTTTATACAGTTTCTACCCAGTTAGTTCATTCAAACTAGGACGGACTGATGAGGTTACAACTCCAGACATTTCACTTCTGAGTATTCCTGTATTAACAGGGCCTTTTGGATAATATCTCATATCCAAACCATAACATTCTACTCCTGGCCTCAAAAGCTCATGTCCAACTCACAATGTATTTAGTCCATTTACAAATGTTCCATAGTCTTAAAAGTTTCAGCATTTCACGAAAGTCCAAGTCTAAATTCTCACTTGAGGCTCAAGGCAAATAATTGGCTATGAGACCCTATAAAAATCAAAAGCAAGATATATAAATAGATAGATAGATAGATAGATAGATAGATAGATAGATATCCAATATACACAGAATAAACATTCCCACTTCAAAAGGGAGAAATATATACATAGAAAGAAAGGACGAGATTAAAGCAAAACCTAAACCAAACTGAGCAAAGATTTTTTATAGCTCCACCTCAGGCGTCTGAGCAGATGGTGGTAAGATGTTCTCTCCAAAAGACTTGAACAGTCCTGTCCCTTTGATCTTGTTCCTTATGATGCCCATGCCCTCTCTTTTAGCCTGGTTTTCTCAGCAGCCAGCAGCTTTCCTCAGCAGACCATCATATTACTGGCATCTCTTAATTCCTGGCGTCTCCAGTCCTATTTCAGCTTCACTTTCACAGTTTAACCTATTGCCTTCTCAGGAGCAGTTTGCAGGGATTCTGACCCTACTTCACTTTACCTGGTCTCCCAGGCTTTTCTTTAAAATCTTGGTGGAAGCCTCCATGAACACTTTACTCCAGTATCCTGCATTACTGCAGAGATAGCATCATATGAACAATGCCAAAGTTGGCTATCAGATTGAGCAATAGTCAGGTCACCTTGGACAAAAGCTGTAGTGGCCTCTAAGTGCCTGAAAAGCTGAGCATTGTGAAACAAATTCCTAGTTCCCACAGTGTCAGCAGAGTATTCCTAGTTTTTTTTTGTTTGTTTGTTTGTTTTGTTTTTGTTTTTGTTTTTTTTAACAAGGAATTTTATTTCTACATACTTGAGCCTGCTATGGAGATGATCTTGCAATTTCCTGAGATGCCCTCAAGGCATCTTTCCTATTGTTTCTTTGCAAAGTAACTAGCATCTCTTTAATGGCTGTAATCTCTCCAACAACCACACCTTCATTGTCCCCAATTTTACACACAATTTTCTGGGCAAATTTCAAGTTTTTAAAAATCCTTCTTGTCTGCTTTCTGCTCACAATTCTCTTAGTAAACAGCTAAAAGCTGATAGCAACACACAGGCTAATGCTTGAATGCTGTGCTGTCTTTTAATTTCTCTGCCAGATTAACAAGTCCCTTGAAAGGCAAGAACCACACCGGTACTGCCTTGTAGAAAAGGGGGGATTTATTAAGGGAAGGGGAGAAAGGGGGGGGAAGGGGGAAAGGGAAAGGGAAAGGGGAACGGGGAAGGGGAGAGCTGGTGAGAAGATGATGGCAAAAAGAGAAGAGAGAGAGTTCTGGACAAACCAGGCTTAAGTACAGAGGGGTGGGAGCGTGACTTGTATGGTCCGGATTGGCTCAGAAAGGGAGAGCCTGCCCAGGGTTGAATTCCTGCGAGAGGCGAGTATTCCCAGGATCAGGAAGGGTGGGGACTCAGAGCCTGCCAAAGGTGAATTCTCGCGAGAGTTGGGCACTTCGGGAAGGCGCCTGGGGGTATGGCCTGCCAGCCTGAATCTTATCCAACATTCCCCCCTTTTTGTTTTCTTAGGAAGTGGGGCGTCGTGTCTTGATCTGGCTGCTTTGGAGCTGAAACGGGGCGATGTGGGGTGTTATGAGGGGGGGATGTAGGCATACAAAACAGGCAAATCAGGCTTGAGGGTGAAAAAATTCCCAGGAGGTAGGCACGGAAAAGATGAATCTCTGCAGGTATGAGATGGATGAAGTTTCCTTGAGGCCATAGATCGGTGAGGGGTGTGAAACCAAGCTTCTGCAGAGGTCACGGGGTAAATCAACTGTCTTCTCGAAGAGCACGTAGGAATTGTAGGTCTTGCGAGTTTACAGGTAGCAGGTGAAGAGGCCAATGGAAAGTGCAAAGCACATCATAATGAGCATAGGGTGCCAGGTTAGGGGCCTTTCAGAGCAAGCTGGCCAAGAGTCATCCAGGTGTTGTTGATCCCTTTCGAGTCTGGCAAATTCGTTTTGAAGTGATGAGAAGTCATCTGTGGTTTTACAGCTGATAATCCTGAGGAGAAGCTGGTTAAAGGTTTGGTTAGAGATTTTACTTAGTTGTCCCTGCATAAATTTTGACACAGGGAAGGAAGGCATAGAATAAGATAACTTCAACTAGAGGTCCCGATATTGAAAGAGCCTAGCTGATGAAGTTTTGTGAACATGTCCCGATGGGATTGTCGTGCCAGTTGTAATTTTTCCTTTCTAACTGTTCTCCTTCCTGCATACTGTGACCAGGCCCAGTGAGATGGCCAAAAGGTGGGAAGCAGATGGACTGAGGCAGGAAGGGCAGGATGGTGCATCCCAGGACACATGAATTAAAAACTGTATAGCTCCCTGTAGGGAGGGGCAATTCCTGGGACAGGTTACCTTGGCAATGGGTTGGGGCAGGTTGTTGATAAGGGTGGAAGAAGGCCTCTGAGGGAATTAACATTTCAATCCCTCAGGAGACAGTCTCCCAAGTTCCCAAAATTGGCTCACTCAAATTGGCTTTCGACCTGACTTGATTTACCTATACATGCTGACTGCCTATGAGATTTTGGCTTCATTTCCCTTCTATTTTAGGAACTCCTTACTACTGTAAGGGAATGGGACGATGACCGGATCTGGCTTCTTCAAGCTGAACAGGGGCGACGAGATGGGGACAAGTAGTTTGGAGTTCCCTTTTTAGAAGTTAGGCCAGATTGAAGCCGGGGGAAGATTGTAAAGTAATCAGGGACAGGAGCCTCTATGAGAGAAGCAAAAAACATGAGTACAGAATAAATGTTGCAGCATCTGAAACATGTCAATGTATACCATGAAGATGATAATTTCTCACCAGGAGGTGTGAGGGCTGAGAAGTTGTCCCCATAATAAGGCCAGAGTGGATATGGCCTTTATTTGGGAATATAAATCTTTAACATCCCCAGAATCATCAGGAATGTAAACACAACATTTAATATGGTAGTCAAGCTACTTAATGTCATCTGATCCTATAAAATCTTTCTACTGGAGGGCTAGATAATCATGCTAGTAAATATTAAGCCTACCTATGTAGGTTAGGAAGATTTGTTAAACTGTTTCTTTTTAGAGTTATCAGGCATTCCTGCCTAAGAATCTCTTTTGTAGCCTTCAGTCTTGCCAATTCTTGGGGCTAATACAAGTGTATCTCTGAAGTTACATTTAACTATTATTTCTTAAATGCCCAGGAATGATTGTGTTTTGGTTTCAACTGTTTTAGCTATTTGTTTAAGATGAAGTAGGTCAAACTGACTTTTGCTTTTATCTATTGCTAAGAGTCAGCTGATTTCTGATGGGAATAACTCTTGGGGGAACTTAAGAGCAGCTTTTCCATTATGCTAGTGACTTCTGCAAGGATAGGTCCAGGTCTTGCTTGACCTTGTGGCTTCCCTTGGAAGCACCAGTGATGTCTCCCTTTTCCAAGGACCCTCCTTTTAGCAAGTGCACTGGTTGGATTTCTCTTCTCCAGAAGTCTCCTAGCCTCCCTGCTCGAGAGACCATGTGGCCCAAAGTTGCTAAGCTCTTTAGAGCAGTTTCCTGTTCCCTGGATCAGACCAACTCTAAGGGCAAGAGCCAAATATTGGTTTTCTTGGCCCTTTTAATTTAACTTTAAAGTCTTGATCTTAAACATATAGCAAGTTAGTCTCACCAGTCTTAAATTAAGCAAACTGGGCTTTACTTTAATGCCTATAACCTTACTGTCATTTACCCTTTCTATTAATTGGGGTTTGTACCATCCTAAGTGATTCCTTAATCTTGAAGCAATACCTCTGCAAAACATTGACAGGCAACTTTTAGACAGTTTACAAGGAAAATACAAAATAAAATTAAGGAGAATAAAAACACATTTAGTTTGTATAATAACCATCTTGAATTTTGACTGAGTTATATACTACCACCCCCCTTTCTTAACAACAAGAATCATTCTTTAGACCATAACCATAAACAAATTGAAGTTTGGTCTGCCCTGGAGCCACTCTGGCATGCAGTAAATGTGGAAGGCCAGAGCCTTCTCAGGTAAGGTGGGGCTCTTTATAAATCTTAGGTCAGGTGTTCTAGTTCTGAAGCTCATCTCTGCTGCTTAAATAGAATTTTACAGAGTTTACATATATTGTTGCTCGAGTTCCCATGAACATTAGCTAACACAATATTACATTTAGAACGAATTAAGGAAAGGCTGAGAGCTTTTAACCTTTTGTGGAAAAGTTGAAACAATCTTTACAGTAACAGTCAAAACCTTTGAGCCTCTACATACATAGCAATCTTTTATAAACCTTTATACATAATCACACATATCTGTTAACCACTTCACGAGAACACAATGTTCAAATATATAGAATTATACCTGTTGAAACTTCAACCTTTTTCAGTGATGACAAAGTAACCTTAAACCTCTTTTTAATTTACCAATTTATGAAAACAATAATGTTACCCAATGGAATTCAAGGAGTTACTTGATGGCATATTTAACAGTTAGCATTTTAACCTTGTAAATTAATCAGACGTTTAACAAAGTTACTCACAAATCAGACTGAACAGTACTAGTCATATCTTCCATGCTGAAGAGATGTTCTAGGACCAAGGGATATTAGATCTAGGAAAAAGCAAGAGTCCTAGAAAAATGACTAGTCAGTAATTACCATACAATTTGCTTTTTGGTTTAGTCCAATGTAAGTTTAGGTAAAAATATTTTTTCCCAATCTTTTGGAGACTGAGCCATCTCTTACTGAGCTTGCTGGCTTCCCCATTTGCATTTCAATGTAAGTCTCAGCTGAGGTCTGGAAGGTGGGCGCGGGGAAACTTATTCTGAGCAGAAACCTCATGTAGAAGTAGGTAAGCAGCAGCTAGAGCCCTAAGACAAGGGGCCCATCCGTGAACGGTGGGGTCAAGCTGTTTAGAGAGATAGGCAACTGGAGCAAAGGTGGGGCCCTTGTATTGACCTAGAACACTGAGAGCCAGACCCTTCGTTTCATGGACATAAAGGCTGAATGGCTGAAGAAGGTTTGGGAGATGAAGAGCTGGGGCCTGTGACAGTGCCTGCTGCAGATGCTTAAACTCAGCCTGAATGCTTTTGGGAAGGAACTTTCCCTCAATCCCCTTAGCTGCCTCATATAGGGGCTTTGCATAAAGAGAGAGATTGGGAATTTAGGCACGGAAATATCCTGCTAGCCCTAGGAAGGAGAGAATCTCTTCCTTTGTCTTGGGACATGGGAGCTCCTCTATGAGGGCCTTTCTGTCCACAGTAATGACCTTCGATTGATGGGAAATCTGAACTTCTAAATACACTACCTGGGTCTGGGCAAGCTGCACCTTAGATGGGGAAACACGATACCTGCGAGAAGCAAGAAAATTTAAAAGAGTGTAAGAGTCTTCACGAACTATGAAGAAGGAAGAGCTGCAGAGGAAAAGGTCATCTACATATTGCAAGAGAGAGGAGTTAGGGAATTCAAGATATTTGAGGTCTGCAGCCAATGTCTGCCCAAAGATATGAGGGCTGTCTCAAAACCCCTGAGGGAGGGCTGTCCAGGTCAACTGTTGGGACTGCTGAGTATCTGGATCTGTCCAAGTAAAGGCAAAGAGGTCTTGTAATTCTGGAGCTAAAGGGACAGTGAAAAAAGGCGTCTTTCAGGTCAATAACTGAGAAATGGGTGGATAAGGAAGGAATTAAGGAGAAAATAGTATACGGATTTGGGACCACGGGGTGTATGGGCTTAACAGCCTCATTGATGAGACGAAGATCTTGGATTAGCCGATATGACCCATTGGACTTCTGAATTGCCAATATAGGGATATTATAAGGGGAATGGGTGGGTCTGAGAAAACGTTTCCGCAAAAGATCTGAGATGATGGGTTGAAGACCTCTGAGGCTAGTGGCTGGAAGTGGATACTGGGCTTTATTGGGGAAATGCTGGAGATCTTTAAGGTATATTTTTATGGGGTCGCACTGAGCAAGGGAGGGAGTCTGAGTATCCCAGACTTTGGGGTCCACTAAATCGGTGAGGACAGGGTAATGGGAAGTTTCTGCATCGGTAAAAGGTTGGGGAGTATCTGCATTGGTAGAAGGTTGAGGGGTTCCTGCCTCAATAGGGGGTTGAGGAGTATCAGTGGAGGATGGTGGGTCAGTGGCCTTTGAAACAGTGAGAAGAAAGATGGGGGAGGAGACAGAGCAAAACAAGCCAGGGAGCACAATTGAGATAGGCAGATCAGAGAACACAATAATTTCCTGCAGCTTATCAAAATTAACAGTTTTAAAACCACCTACTATGCAAACTAAAAACTGATCTCTCAAGACCACGTACCCTGGGGCATTGTAATCCCAGTTTGGGTCTCTATCTGGAATGGACTCAGGACCAAAGGGTAAGTTTGGGTTTACTCTCTGAGTCTCATCCGTATATGCTCTTGCCTGCTTTCTCGAATGGGTCAGGGGAGCCCTCCCTCAGGGTTTTTGAGACAGCCCTCATATCTTTGGGCAGACATTGGCTGCAGACCTCAAATATCTTGAATTCCCTAACTCCTCTCTCTTGCAATATGTAGATGACCTTTTCCTCTGCAGCTCTTCCTTCTTCACAGCTCGTGAAGACTCTTACACTCTTTTAAATTTTCTTGCTTCTCGCAGGTATCGTGTTTCCCCATCTAAGGTGCAGCTTGCCCAGACCCAGGTAGTGTATTTAGGAGTTCAGATTTCCCATGCAGAAGGCGGCAGAATATCCCTTGAGTCGGGTAGAGACACCGCGAGAGCCGCTGGGGCAGGGAGAAACTCCGCTGGAGACACTGGGGAAGAAGCGCAGACTGTGCAGCTCTCTCCCTGCACCGCTGCCAGAGCTGTTGGGGAAGAAATCGGGGAAGGGGCCAAAGTCTGAATTAGCGCATCTGGTAAAGAACACGTCTCAGAATCCGCAAGAGTGGGGGCTAAAGTCTGAATCGGCGCGTCTGGTAAAGAACGCATAGCAGAATCCACGGAGGTCGGAGCTAAAGTCTGAATCAGAGTGTCTGGTAAAGAACGCATTGCAGAAGATGGCGGAGGAGGCGTGGCAGGAAATGACGCAAAGCGACGGAAGCTGAGTGGGCAGGTGTAACGGTGGAGGAGGTGCGGAACCAGGAACGGGAAGTTGAGTGGGGGGGGGGAAAAAGGCGAAGGAGGAGTGGGCGGGGAAGGTGGTGGCGGAGGCACAGGAAATGACATGAAAGAAAGAGGAGGGTCTACGGAGGAAGGCGTGGTGATTGCGGAAGTCAGAGCCGAAATGGAGAGAAGGGGAGGGGCGGAAGATGATGTAAAAGGAAGAGGAGGGTCTAAGCACAAAGGCGCGGCAATTTCGGAAGTCAGAGCCTGAGCCAGGAGAGGGGGAGGGGCGGAAGGTCTGGACTGCTGGTATGGGGGCTGTGGGGCTTCTAATCCTGGGTCAAAGTCAAGGTCAATCAAGGATGGAAGCGGGTCACTGGGTCTGCATGCTAATGAAACGGTTTCAGGACTACACTGAATACACAGGGAAGGATTTGAACGGAGAAGGGAAAAGGAATCTATGTAAGGCAACTCTGTTCATTTTTTCGACCTTTGGCAAAAGCTGGAAAGTTCCTGCAAAACCCGAGCATCTAGGGACCCTGACTCTGGCCACCGATTGGATAATGGGTAGGAAGGCCAAATTTTTGTACATAACTTTATTAATTTCTTTTTCTTTATGTGTGGCTTTAAGCCTAAGCTTGCCCGATTTTTTAGGAGGCAGTTAAGAAGAGAATCAGCTGGAATTGATAGGGAAGTTCCCATATTTCCCTGTTGATGGGGAGAGGCTAATACGATATTTCGAAAAGCGTCCCTTTCAAAATATGTATTAGAGTGAGATCCAAGTCTGCTCGCCCAGTCGTCACTTGGTCAGGCTGACATGGGATATCATGAGAAATGTCTTCCTCAAGATACCGGAGGACTATGAGCCCCCTGCACAGGGAATTCTCGTGTCCCGTCCCGGACGGGAAAGAAAAGCTCAAGTCCAGAGTGTGGAGAGGAACTTCTCTAACCACTCCCAGCTGAAAGCTCTAATCACTACAGCTGAAAACTTTAGAGCGGGCAGATAGAGGTGGGGGTGGGGGGAGTTCCTGGGGTCCACCGTTGCCTTTAAGACTCGGATGGGGTGCTTTCCCCCCTGCACAGGTCACGGGCGAGATTGCTGGAAAATCGAAGGTCAATTTTCACCACGTAGTGACCAGACAGGTTTAGGAACTCGGGGCGGGGGCAAGGGTTTGAGGCTGCCACATGGTGCAGACTCATGAACCCTGACAGACAAGCGCAGACTTCGGGTGGGGGCTGTTGGATGCAGAGTGTGGAGGTGGCGGAAGCCGCAGGCAGGCTGGAAGCGTGTTCCCAGAAAAAAGGGAAAGAGAGAGAGAGAGATTGAAAGAGAAAGAGCGAGCTCCTTGGGGCCCACTGTAACCTTGAAGGTCTTTGGTGGGGTGCGATCCCCCCCTGTATGCGCCACAAGTGGGGCTGCCGGACGATCAATGGTCACTTCCCACTGTGAAAGGCCCAACGGGTTTAGGAGCCCTGGGGACGGAGGGGCTTACTAATCCGATGACCGGCAGTGGATGCGTTGGAGTGGCGATCAAAAATGAGCGAAAGGCTGAGTCGGTGGTTCCAAAAGCGGTTCCGAGATGGTTATGCCCTCCGGAGGGATGAGGTTCCCGGCCAACACACCAAAATGAAGGGCAAGAACCACACCAGGACCACCTTGTAGAAAAGGGGGGGTTTATTAAGGGAAGGGGAGAAAGGGGGGGAAGGGGGAAAGGGAAAGGGGAACGGGGAAGGGGAGAGCTGGTGAGAAGATGATGGCGAAAAGAGAAGAGAGAGAGTTCTGGACAAACCGGGGCTTAAGTACAGAGGTGTGGGAGCGTGACTTGTATGGTCCGGATTGGCTCAGAAAGGGAGAGCCCGCCCAGGGTTGAATTCCCGCGAGAGGAGAGGCGAGTATTCCCAGGATCAGGAAGGGTGGGGACTCAGAGCCTGCCAAAGGTGAATTCTCCCGAGAGTTGGGCACTTCCGGGAAGGCACCTGGGGGTATGGCCTGCCAGCCTGAATCTTATCCAACATCCCTCACCTTCAAAGTTGGCTTCATACAAAGTCTCAGGACATGGGTAAAATATAGAAATGTTCTCTGCCAGAACATAGTACCAGTGGCCTCTGTTTTAATTACCAACGGAATCCTCTTTTTCCTCTGAACCTCATGAGCACAGTCTTTGTTCTTTTTATTATTTCTAGCTTTCTGGTCTTCTGAAATCCCAACAGAATCACCCATTAAGCTCTTCTTACAACATTTTAAGGCTTATCCAGCCTGCACCTCCAAACTTTTCCAAAATTCTTCAAACCAGTTCCAAAGGCATCTAAACTACATGGTCAGGTTTGTCACAGTAATGATCCCACTACTTGGTAAAATTTCTGTGTTAGTCAGCTTTGTGTTTCTGTAACCAAAACATCTGACAAAAACAAGAGGAAAAGTTTTTTTGACTTATGGTTTCATAGGCTTAGTGCATAGTCATCCAGCTCCATTTTTCTGGACCTCTGATAATGCAGAACAACATGACAGGATAGCATGGCTGAAGGAATTTGCTTTGCTCATGGGGGTCAGGAGGCAGAAAGACTAAGAAGAGGCTTCAGGGAGCATGAACACTTTCAGGGCACACCTCCTAGTAACACACCTCACATTTGCCTCCCACTTATTTCATTCAAACTAGGATGGCCTGATTATGTTACAGCTCTCATAATCCAATCATTTCACCTCTGAATATTCCTGCATGAACAAAGGAGCTTTCAGGGGAAACCTCATATATAAATCATAGGAGGACCTAAAACAGAAAAACTCAGCTCTTTTTAGAGAAAGCAGCAAAAACATCTTTTAATCTGTGCACAGAAAATATCCAAAGATTAATTTAGTAAAATATAAAAAAGCATAATAATAATTTTAAAATTACCAAATACATAAGGAAACAAATGACTATATGTAGTAATTAGTGTTTTTTAAAAAATTACAGGTTTAGAAAGGCAATAGGTTTATAGTCTCTAAAAAGACATTAGGTTTTTAAATTATCAGAAGTAAAATTTTAAAAAATTGTTTAAAATTTTAAAATAACATAATATCATACAAAAATTGAACAAATAGCTTAAAAAATCATCCAAATGAGGGGTTTAAGTAGATTACTGTGATGATTAATTTTATGTGTCAACTTGACTTGTTCATAGGGTGCCAAGACGTTTGGTCAAACATTATTCAGGGTGGCATCTATCAGTGTGTTTCTGGATGAGATTAACACTGAATCAGTAGACTGAGTAGTGAAGATTACTACTGTGAGTGGGCCTCCTTCAATTAAGACATGACTACAAAAACAGGCTGAGGGAGAGGGTGTTCTTCCTGCCTGCCTGACTTGAGTTGGGATATTGATCTTACCCAACCTTCAGGTTCACACTGAGACATTGGCTCTTCTTGGGTCAGGTAGTAGGCCATTGATTTAGCCATTGACTAGCTCTCTTGGTTTTTATGTCCTTGGACTCAGACTGGAAATGTATCATCAGTTCTCCTGTGTCCCAACTTGCCAACTGTAAATCTTGTGAATATTCAGTCTCCATAGTTTTTTTTTTTTTCTTTTACTATGTAGAGTCTTATTATAATTTTAACTAATATTCTCTCCATGAAGAATTTTGCCAAATTAATTAAACTACATTTTCCTAATGATAATGTAGAAAAGAGTAAATCTAGTGACATCTGGAGAAATACACTTAGTGTAGTCACCAATTCTTCCTTGAAAATAGAGCAGTAATAACAATAACCATAATAATAGCCATGAATTTAAACATATTTTCTTGAATTATCATTGTGAGCATCAGAGTTCAGTTCATTTCCCTGATACTAGTTTCCTTTTCTTTATAATAAGTTGAAGGTTGAAGTGAGAATTCCCTTCCCCAGCAGAGATAAGTCTCTGTCAAACTATTTTATAAAGGTTCCTAATATATATTATAATAATGATTCTTCTCCTCTTCATGTAAGGGCAATAAGGGGATATTTCTTGGGTTTTTACTTTGAAATCTGTAGTGGTGTTTGGAGGTAAAGCTGATATCAGTGTGAGGTCCCTCTCCTACATTAAGACTGTATCTCCAAGTTTTTCTCACTCAGTTCACACTAAGTCTCCAGAAATTCATCACAGTAATAAAACAAGTATTGCTACGGTTTACAGCTATAGTGGCTACTGTAGAAGGTAAGCAGATCTTGACTTTTTCCTTCTCTGTGTGTCTGTTTTCACAAATTTCAGACCAATGATATACCTTGTGACTTTAGTTCCCCAGTGGATCCCAGAAAACCATTAATTTTTTTTTCTTTTGCCAACGTTTGGTGGTGGTGGTGAAGCCAGATTCTTTTAGGCAATTAGTATAGATGGGTAAATCAAGTCAGATTGGACCAAGAAAGACAATTTTGAGTGAGTCTGGGAAGCTGAAAACTTGTTGGCCTGAGGAATTGGAATTTTAATTGCTTCAGAGCCCTTTCTCCACCCTTATCAAAACCCTGCCCCAACCTTTTGCTTTGAAGTTGTTAATGTGTCCTGGGCTGCTCCATCCTGCCCTTCCCCCATCAGCCCACCTTTTGGCCATCCCATGGGGCCTGGTCACATGGAAGGAGAAGAGAGCAGGAGAACAAAGGAAGCCCTGGGACATATAAAAAAGGCAGTACTGCCACGCTTCTAGGGATACCTGGGGACCCCAGAATACCAGCAATGGGCCCCCTTCTCCTTCCTGGGAGAAGTGTATGTTACCCCTTTTAAATAAAACCCTGCTTTAAATCCTTGCCTCAGCGTGCTTCTCTAACATTCAAACTTCGACATTTTGGGGGAGCAGAACTCACCACCAGTAAACGGTGGTATCAGTGGTGGTATCAGAACAGGAAAGGGAAAGGTAACTTCAATGCTTTTTACATATTGGATCTGAAATTGGAAATTGGAAGCAATTTTCAATAGATATACACTAGAGGACAATAAAGTAAATTTTGTATTAACTATAGAACTCCAAAGAGCAAGATACCAGAGAAAAAGTTGGATGGATATAAACAAATGAAGTGCCTTGGAAAATGTTAAAAGTAAATGCAGATGCTCCTTAACTTAGAGTATGTCCTAATAAATCCATTGAAAGCTAAGAATGCATTTAATGCATTTAACCCACCAAACATCAAAGCTTAGCCACACAGCACACTGCAGAATATCATTTGCTTACACTGATAATTGTGTGAATTGTGTGAATGACTGTGTTCTGTAGCTCCCTGGTGCTTCCTAGCATAACAAGAAAGTATCTTAACACATATTATTAGCCCAAAATAGAGCAAAGTTCAAAACTCAAAGTACAGTTTCTACTCAATGATTATTTTTCTTTCAAATTATATTAAAGTCTCAAAGTCAAGAGTTAAACCATTGTGAATTGGAGACAAACTATATAAACTTTTTTTTCTTATTTTAATTCACTATAAAAGACAATTTAGCCATAAACAAAAATGAAATTATGTCATTTGCAGGAAAATGGATGGAACTAGAGATCATCATGTTAAGCAAAATAAGTCAAACTCAGAGGGTCAAGTGTTATGTGTTTTATCTCATATGTGGAAGCTATAGGAGCAAAAGGAAAGGAAAAGTGGGGGTGGATTTTACCAACAAAGATAAGTAAAGGAAAGGGACCAAGGAGTGGGGGTGGGGAAGGAGGAGTGAAGTGCTGGGGAGTGATAGTGGACAAATCGTATTGTTTATATCATGTGGAAGTAAAAATATCTAAAAACAAATTCCATCATTTTGTACAATTATAATGCACCAATAAAAATGTGGGGAACAATAAATGAAAAAAAAAAAGAAATGAAAGGATGAACTGAAAGAAAAACAGCAAGACAATTCAATATTTAAAACAAAATAATAGTAATGTATTATTTGGATTATTTACAAGTACAAAGCAACAACGAAAATAATTGTTAAATTGTTATAACAAATAGATCAATAGTGGAAATAAAATGAAATAATAATTTTAAAAAGTTCAATCCCAAAGCAAACTGAAAAAAAAAATGGAACACATGGGAGAAGCATAAATCAAGTATCAAGATGGTACACTTAAATGATATTAATAATTCCAGTAAACATAAATAGTCTAAATATCCCAATTAATTTTTTCCATTATACATAAATATAAGACCAAAGTTTATGTAGTCACAAGTACCCACTTTAAATATAAAAGTATACGTAGGCTAAAAATAATATGACGGAATAAAGTTAAATCATGTAAACTCTAATCTATATTGATTTAGGTATATTGATACCTGATGATGGATGAAGGAATATTTCACTAAAAGAGTAAATTTTAAGTGTTCTGATCTCAAAGAAATGCTGAAAATCTGATACATAGTGATATGTTAATGAGTTTAATTTTATTATACCAAAATGTATAAAAAATTATAAAATTACTTTGAACTCCAACAATATAAACAAGTAAAATTTGTCAATAAAACAAAAAGAGAGAGACTTAATGAAGTGATAAAGCAGTCAACACATGGAAAAGACATTGCAATTACAAATTCTTGTGCACTTAATAATGGAGCTTCAAAATATATGAAATACAAAGAAATGGAACAAAACAACAAAAAAGAAAATGAAAAATACAAAATAATAATTGGAGACATACACTTGTTTCTCTCAAAATTCATACAACAGTAAATGAAAAATCATTGAGTATAGAAAAACCAAAAAGCACTATTTCCAGTTTCACATAATGGACATTTATTGAACAGTACAGCCAACAAATATAGAATAAAAATTATGTTCAAGTGAACATGCAATGTCAGCAGACCACATTCTCTGTCAAGAATAAGACTCAAAGATTTTAAATGAACTGAAAATGAAAAATAAATTGTGTTCTATAAGCATGGTTGAATTAAGCTAGAAATTAATATAAGAAAGATATCTAGATAAACTTCAAATATTGGGAAATTAAAGAACACTCTCATAAGTAAATCATGAATCATAGAGGAAGTTACAAAAACTAAGAAAATATTATGCATCAAATGAAAGCAAAAATAGAATATATCAAATTTTACATGTGGTAATTAAGGGACTACTTGAAAGAATTAATAGTTTTAAAAACTTATAAAATGTAAAATTACTGTCAAGGAATGATTTATGATTCTTCTTTAAAAAACCAGGAAAAAGAATAGAAAATAAAATCAAAATTAAAAGTTAGTTGAAAAAGTCAAATGAAAAAATGAGTTTCTAGTTGGAGTTATTAAGAAAAGCAAAAGATACAAAATGTTCAACACCTCTGGCTATTAGGGAAATGCAAATTAAAACCACTCTAAGATTTCATCTCACACCAGTCAGAATGGCAGCCATTAAGAACACAAACAACAATAAATGTTGGAGAGGATGTGGGGAAAAAGGCACACTCATACATTGCTGGTGGGACTGCAAAATGGTACAACCAATCTGGAAAGCAGTATGGAGATTCCTAGGAAAATTTGGAATGGAACCACCATTTGACCCAGCTATCCCACTCCTTGGTCTATACCCAAAGGACTTAAAAATAGCATACTACAGGGACACAGCCACATTAATGTTCATAGCAGCACAATTCACAATAGCTAGATTGTGGAAAAAAAACCAACACCCATCAATAGATGAATGGATAGGGAAACTTTGGTATATATACACAATGGAACATTACTCAGCACTAAAAGAGAATAAAATCATGGCATTTGCAGGTAAATGGATGGAGTTGGAGAAAATAATGGTAAGTGAAGTCAGCCAACCCCAGATAACCAAAGGTCCATTAATTCCTTTGCTATGATGATACTGAATTATAGTGGCAAGAGGGGGGGGGGGGATGAGAGGAATGAAGGAATGTTTAAATAGAAAAAAGGGGGGAGGGGAGGGAAAGGGGCAAGGGGATAGAAACAATGGCAGAAGGAGTTTGACATCAATATACTAAGTGCATGTATAAAAACTCAAATGGGGCACGGAGTCCATTGCCAGCGGCCCACAAACCGAACAAGCATTAGCGGCGCAGCTGCCGTGGTAGCATTGCAGTATGGGAAGTACAGACCACGGCCTCGAACAGCACAGAATAAAAAGAAAGCCAGATGCGAGCAGCGGCCTCACAGACTTCTTTTGCGTAAATTGCCCAACGGGACCTGCATGCCTCAGAATAACACACAGGTCTGGGGTACTGCTGTTGGGACCGGGGAAGGCACCGCCATTTTGGAGGAGTGCCGCGGCTGACTACAGACATCCAAGGATCGGTCCAGGGCCCGGAGAACAGCACACACCTGGGTGAGAGACGCACAGGCAGCCAGCAGGGAAGGGCCTGCCTGAGGCCAACGCAGCAACCACGAGAGCTATAACTGGGGCCAGGCATGGGGAATGCGTGCCTTTTGGATGAACTGTTTCTTGGTGCTATACACGCACTGACACCCCCCTACCCCCCAGCCATTATTCCTCTGTGCCAATCTGCCACTGGCCAAAGCTGCAGACTAGACTCCACTGTGACTGGGCGAGATCCAGGACAACTGGCTTAAACTGGAAGGGCTTCCCAGAGTCCTGTTTTTTTTTTTTTTATTTGAGACTTGTTCCTGGGTTCCACTTTTTTTTTTTTGTTGTTGTTGTTGTTTGTTTTTGTTTTTGTTCTGTTTGATAGTGTGATTATTTGTGTGTCTGTGTTCCTCTTTCTTTTCTTCCCTTCTCACTTTAGTCTCTTCTTCCCTCATCTTATCTATTTACACCCTGTCATTGTGTACTCATCAGAGGTGAAAACAAATTATAGGCAGAAATTGGTACTTCTAGGCCTGGGGCAATTGAAATATACGGAAAAGCAGTGTTATATATAGTTTACTCTCTATTTTTCTTGGCTCAGTTTCTCTCTCCTCTCTCTTACACTAATTCTTTCTTCTTTGTTATCTCTCATTGTTCCTTTTTTATTTTTTCTTTTCCATCTTTCTTTATTTTTCTTCTCTCAAAGGCTAAATAAGTTCAGTTTATATATAAATCAGTCTTTCCTCTAAATTGCTCACTCCATTCTCTTTCCTCTCCTGTCTGCTGATATTAAACCACTTCCATAGAATTCTATTTTTATACTTCCTAAGAAAGAACATCTCAGTAACCTCACTTGCTTCTTCCTAAACATATCATCTCTGTGTCCAATACTGAAACTGTAAACCCCAACGCAAGCATACAGAGTAAATTGGAAACAATACCTGAGTTAACTAAATCTGTACATTGTGATCAAACTGGGATTTGCTGTAAAGAAAGTGTTAGAGCTTAAATTGTAAGGTATTTATAAGGGGACCTGACAGCATTGTACCACAGGAGAAACATAAGGCTATAAGGTGAAATCAAAATAGGCAAGGTCCCACAGTGCTAGGAGAATAGACACACAAGCATTTTGAAGAAGCAAGGGAAGAAAGTGGCTGAAACCAACCAACATGCCCCCTCAGTAGATTTCATGGCAAGCACAGTTGGTCAAATGCCAGAGATAGAATTTAGAAATTACATATTCCAAATGTTTATGGATCTTAAGAATGAACTAAAAAATGAGATGAGAGAGTAAATAGAGGCAGTAAAAGAGCATTTTGACAAAGAACTCCAAAAGCAAATACAGAAGCAAAAGATTACTTCAATAGGGAGATATTCTAAAGAAAAACCAAGCAGAAATTCTGCAAATGAAAGAAGAAATAAACCAAACTAAATGCTCAATTGAAAGCATCACCAACAGATTAGATCACCTGGAAGAAAGGACCTCAGATAATGAAGACAAAATATATATCCTGGAGAAAAATCTAGAGGACATGGCGACAGAAGTAAAAAAATAAGAGAGCATTCAGGAATTATGGGACAGCATAAAAAAAACAAACTTAAGAGTGATTGGTGTTGACAAAGGTGCAGAGTATCAAACCAAAGGAGTGAGTAATTTATTCAATGAAATAATAGCAGAAAATTTTCCAAACATGAGGAATGAATGGCAAAACCAAGTTTAAGAGGCTTACCAAACACCAAACGTACAAAACCACAACAGATCCACACCAAGGCACATTATAATGAAATTGCCTAATATACTAGGCAAGGAGAGAATACTAAAAGCCACAAGAGAAAGGATTACCTATTGGGGAAAACCGATCAGACTATGCTCAGATTTTTCAACCCAGACCTTAAAAGCTAGAAGATCCTGGAATAGCATATTTCAAGCTCTGAAAGAAAAAGGGATGTCAACCAAGAATCTTATAACCCGCAAAATTGAGCTTTAGATTTGAAGATGAAATAAAAACCTTCCACAACAAACAAAAGTTAAAAGTTTTCACAACTCGAAAGCCAGCACTTCCGAACATCTTGGGCGAAATTTTCCATGAAGAAGAAGAGAAAAATAACAATAAAAACCAACAAAGGGAGATAGTAAACTAAAGGAATTACCAACCAGAGGAGAATCCAAATCAAGCTAAATACCATAATATATTTTAAAATGGATGGAAATAAGAATCACATCTCAATAATAACCCTGAATGTTAATGTCCTAAACTCACCATTCAAACGACACAGATTGTCAGATCGGATTAAAAGAAACAACCCAACAATTTGCTGTCTACAAGAAACACACTTCATAGAAAAAGACATCAAGCAATTGAAGGTGAAAGGCTGGTAAAAGTATTATCATGCACATGGGCTATGGAAGTAGGCAGGGGTTTCCATTCTCATATCAAATAAGGTAGACTTCAAGCCAAAGCTAATCAAAAGGGATAAAGATGGATATTTCTTACTACTTAAGGGAACCATTCATCAACAAGATATAACAATTATAAATCTATATGCCCCAAATAATGGAGCACCTACATTCATCAAACAAACCCTTCTCAAGTTCAAGAGTAAAATAGACCACAACACAGTTATTCTAGGGACTTCAACACACCTCTCTCACCAATGGATAGATCATCCAAACAAAAGCTAAATAAAGAAACTTTAGGCCTTGTTAAAACAATTAATAACTTAGACCTAATGGACATATATAGAATATTTCATCCCTCAGTAAGCGAATACACTTTCTTCTCAGCAGCACATGGCTCCTTCTCCAAAATTGACCATATATTATGTCACAAGGCAACTCTCAGCAAATATAAAAAAAAAAAAAAAATAGAAATACTACCTTGCATTTTATCAGACCATAATGGGATGAAATTGGAAATCAATGATAATACAAGAAATTATAAAAAACTACTCCAACAGCTGGAAGCTAAACAACATGCTACTTAATGAACAAGGGGTTGAAGAAGACATCAAGGAGGAGATTAAAAAATTCCTAGAGGTAAATGAGAACACAGAGACATTGTATAGAAATCTCTGGGACACTATGAAGGCAGTAGTAAGAGGGAAATTCATTGCACTGAATTCCTTCATTAAAAAAAAAAAAAAAAAAAAAAAAAAACAACAAATAAATGACTTAACATTGCACCTCAAAGCACTAGAAAAAGAGGAACAGATCAACACTAAGAGCAGTAGAAGACAGGAAATAATTAAAATCAGAGCTGAAATTAATGAAATTGAGACTAAAGAAACAATTCAAAGAATTGACAAAACCAAAACTTGGTTCTTTGAAAAAATAAATAAAATTGACAGACCCCTAGCAATGCTAACAAAAAGAAGAAGAGAAAAAACTCAAATTACTAGCATCTGTGATGAAAAAGAAAATATCACAACAAACACTTCAGATATACAGGAGATAAATAGGAATTACTTCAAAAACTTGTACTCTAATAAAATAGAAAATACTGAAAGCATAGACAGATTTCTAGAGTTGTATGAATTGCCCAAACTGGAACAGAGGCTATACACAATTTAAATAAATCAATTTCAAGTGAAGAAATAGAAGATGTTATCAAAAAAATTACCAACAAGAAAAAGTCCAGATCCTGGTGGGTTTACAGCCGAGTTCTACAAGACCTTCAAAGAAGAACTAATACCGATGCTCTTCAAATTATTTCAAGAAATAGAAAAGGAGGGAGCTCTTCAAGACATTTTCTATGAGGCCAATATCACATTAATTCCAAAGCCAGGCAAAGACACAGACGCAGAAAAACAATAAATGTTGGAGAGGATGTGGGGAAAAAGGCACACTCATACATTGCTGGTGGGACTGCAAAATGGTACAACCATTATGGAAAGCAGTATGGAGATTCCTAGGAAAATTTGGAATGGAACCACCTTTGACCCAGCTATCCCACTCCTTGGTCTATACCCAAAGGACTTAAAAATAGCATACTACAGGGACACTGCCACATCAATGTTTCATAGCAGCACAATTCACAATAGCTAGATTGTGGAAAAAAAACCAACACCCATCAATAGATGAATGGATAGGGAAACTTTGGTATATATACACAATGGAACATTACTCAGCACTAAAAGAGAATAAAATCATGGCATTTGCAGGTAAATGGATGGAGTTGGAGAAAATAATGGTAAGTGAAGTCAGCCAACCCCAGATAACCAAAGGTCCATTAATTCCTTTGCTATGATGATACTGAATTATAGTGGCAAGATGGGGGGGGGGGGGATGAGAGGAATGAAGGAATGTTAAATAGAAAAAAGGGGGGAGGGGAGGGAAAGGGGCAAGGGGGATAGAAACAATGGCAGAAGGAGTTTGACATCAATATACTAAGTGCATGTATAAAAACTCAAATGGGGCACGGAGTCCATTGCCAGCGGCCCACAAAAAACCGAACAAGCATTAGCGGCGCAGCTGCCGTGGTAGCATTGCAGTATGGGAAGTACAGACCACGGCCTCGAACAGCACAGAATAAAAAGAAAGCCAGATGCGAGCAGCGGCCTCACAGACTTCTTTTGCGTAAATTGCCCAACGGGACCTGCATGCCTCAGAATAACACACAGGTCTGGGGTACTGCTGTTGGGACCGGGGAAGGCACCGCCATTTTGGAGGAGTGCCGCGGCTGACTACAGACATCCAAGGATCGGTCCAGGGCCCGGAGAACAGCACACACCTGGGTGAGAGACGCACAGGCAGCCAGCAGGGAAGGGCCTGCCTGAGGCCAACGCAGCAACCACGAGAGCTATAACTGGGGCCAGGCATGGGGAATGCGTGCCTTTTGGATGAACTGTTTCTTGGTGCTATACACGCACTGACACCCCCCTACCCCCCAGCCATTATTCCTCTGTGCCAATCTGCCACTGGCCAAAGCTGCAGACTAGACTCCACTGTGACTGGGCGAGATCCAGGACAACTGGCTTAAACTGGAAGGGCTTCCCAGAGTCCTGTTTATTTGAGACTTGTTCCTGGGTTCCACTTTGTTTTTTTTTGTTGTTGTTGTTGTTTGTTTTTGTTTTTGTTCTGTTTGATAGTGTGATTATTTGTGTGTCTGTGTTCCTCTTTCTTTTCTTCCCTTCTCACTTTAGTCTCTTCTTCCCTCATCTTATCTATTTACACCCTGTCATTGTGTACTCATCAGAGGTGAAAACAAATTATAGGCAGAAATTGGTACTTCTAGGCCTGGGGCAATTGAAATATACGGAAAAGCAGTGTTATATATAGTTTACTCTCTATTTTTCTTGGCTCAGTTTCTCTCTCCTCTCTCTTACACTAATTCTTTCTTCTTTGTTATCTCTCATTGTTCCTTTTTTATTTTTTCTTTTCCATCTTTCTTTATTTTTCTTCTCTCAAAGGCTAAATAAGTTCAGTTTATATATAAATCAGTCTTTCCTCTAAATTGCTCACTCCATTCTCTTTCCTCTCCTGTCTGCTGATATTAAACCACTTCCATAGAATTCTATTTTTATACTTCCTAAGAAAGAACATCTCAGTAACCTCACTTGCTTCTTCCTAAACATATCATCTCTGTGTCCAATACTGAAACTGTAAACCCCAACGCAAGCATACAGAGTAAATTGGAAACAATACCTGAGTTAACTAAATCTGTACATTGTGATCAAACTGGGATTTGCTGTAAAGAAAGTGTTAGAGCTTAAATTGTAAGGTATTTATAAGGGGACCTGACAGCATTGTACCACAGGAGAAACATAAGGCTATAAGGTGAAATCAAAATAGGCAAGGTCCCACAGTGCTAGGAGAATAGACACACAAGCATTTTGAAGAAGCAAGGGAAGAAAGTGGCTGAAACCAACCAACATGCCCCCTCAGTAGATTTCATGGCAAGCACAGTTGGTCAAATGCCAGAGATAGAATTTAGAAATTACATATTCCAAATGTTTATGGATCTTAAGAATGAACTAAAAAATGAGATGAGAGAGTAAATAGAGGCAGTAAAAGAGCATTTTGACAAAGAACTCCAAAAGCAAATACAGAAGCAAAAGATTACTTCAATAGGGAGATATTCTAAAGAAAAACCAAGCAGAAATTCTGCAAATGAAAGAAGAAATAAACCAAACTAAATGCTCAATTGAAAGCATCACCAACAGATTAGATCACCTGGAAGAAAGGACCTCAGATAATGAAGACAAAATATATATCCTGGAGAAAAATCTAGAGGACATGGCGACAGAAGTAAAAAAATAAGAGAGCATTCAGGAATTATGGGACAGCATAAAAAAAACAAACTTAAGAGTGATTGGTGTTGACAAAGGTGCAGAGTATCAAACCAAAGGAGTGAGTAATTTATTCAATGAAATAATAGCAGAAAATTTTCCAAACATGAGGAATGAATGGCAAAACCAAGTTTAAGAGGCTTACCAAACACCAAACGTACAAAACCACAACAGATCCACACCAAGGCACATTATAATGAAATTGCCTAATATACTAGGCAAGGAGAGAATACTAAAAGCCACAAGAGAAAGGATTACCTATTGGGGAAAACCGATCAGACTATGCTCAGATTTTTCAACCCAGACCTTAAAAGCTAGAAGATCCTGGAATAGCATATTTCAAGCTCTGAAAGAAAAGGGATGTCAACCAAGAATCTTATAACCCGCAAAATTGAGCTTTAGATTTGAAGATGAAATAAAAACCTTCCACAACAAACAAAAGTTAAAAGTTTTCACAACTCGAAAGCCAGCACTTCCGAACATCTTGGGCGAAATTTTCCATGAAGAAGAAGAGAAAAATAACAATAAAAACCAACAAAGGGAGATAGTAAACTAAAGGAATTACCAACCAGAGGAGAATCCAAATCAAGCTAAATACCATAATATATTTTAAAATGGATGGAAATAAGAATCACATCTCAATAATAACCCTGAATGTTAATGTCCTAAACTCACCATTCAAACGACACAGATTGTCAGATCGGATTAAAAGAAACAACCCAACAATTTGCTGTCTACAAGAAACACACTTCATAGAAAAAGACATCAAGCAATTGAAGGTGAAAGGCTGGTAAAAGTATTATCATGCACATGGGCTATGGAAGTAGGCAGGGGTTTCCATTCTCATATCAAATAAGGTAGACTTCAAGCCAAAGCTAATCAAAAGGGATAAAGATGGATATTTCTTACTACTTAAGGGAACCATTCATCAACAAGATATAACAATTATAAATCTATATGCCCCAAATAATGGAGCACCTACATTCATCAAACAAACCCTTCTCAAGTTCAAGAGTAAAATAGACCACAACACAGTTATTCTAGGGGACTTCAACACACCTCTCTCACCAATGGATAGATCATCCAAACAAAAGCTAAATAAAGAAACTTTAGGCCTTGTTAAAACAATTAATAACTTAGACCTAATGGACATATATAGAATATTTCATCCCTCAGTAAGCGAATACACTTTCTTCTCAGCAGCACATGGCTCCTTCTCCAAAATTGACCATATATTATGTCACAAGGCAACTCTCAGCAAATATAAAAAAAAAAAAAAAAAATAGAAATACTACCTTGCATTTTATCAGACCATAATGGGATGAAATTGGAAATCAATGATAATACAAGAAATTATAAAAAACTACTCCAACAGCTGGAAGCTAAACAACATGCTACTTAATGAACAAGGGGTTGAAGAAGACATCAAGGAGGAGATTAAAAAATTCCTAGAGGTAAATGAGAACACAGAGACATTGTATAGAAATCTCTGGGACACTATGAAGGCAGTAGTAAGAGGGAAATTCATTGCACTGAATTCCTTCATTAAAAAAAAAAAAAAAAAAAAAAAAACAACAAATAAATGACTTAACATTGCACCTCAAAGCACTAGAAAAAGAGGAACAGATCAACACTAAGAGCAGTAGAAGACAGGAAATAATTAAAATCAGAGCTGAAATTAATGAAATTGAGACTAAAGAAACAATTCAAAGAATTGACAAAACCAAAACTTGGTTCTTTGAAAAAATAAATAAAATTGACAGACCCCTAGCAATGCTAACAAAAAGAAGAAGAGAAAAAACTCAAATTACTAGCATCTGTGATGAAAAAGAAAATATCACAACAAACACTTCAGATATACAGGAGATAAATAGGAATTACTTCAAAAACTTGTACTCTAATAAAATAGAAAATACTGAAAGCATAGACAGATTTCTAGAGTTGTATGAATTGCCCAAACTGGAACAGAGGCTATACACAATTTAAATAAATCAATTTCAAGTGAAGAAATAGAAGATGTTATCAAAAAAATTACCAACAAGAAAAAGTCCAGATCCTGGTGGGTTTACAGCCGAGTTCTACAAGACCTTCAAAGAAGAACTAATACCGATGCTCTTCAAATTATTTCAAGAAATAGAAAAGGAGGGAGCTCTTCAAGACATTTTCTATGAGGCCAATATCACATTAATTCCAAAGCCAGGCAAAGACACAACCAAAAAAGAAAACTTCAGGCCAATATATTTAATGAACATAGATGCAAAAATCCTCAACAAAATTCTGGCAAATTGGATTCAAAAACATATCAAAAAGCTAGTGCACCACGATCAAGTGGGGTTTATCCCAGGGATGCAAGGCTGGTTCAACATTCAGAAATCAATAAACATAATACATCACATCAATAGACTTAAAGATATAAACCATATGATCATCTCAATAGACGCAGAAAAACAATAAATGTTGGAGAGGATGTGGGGAAAAAGGCACACTCATACATTGCTGGTGGGACTGCAATATGGTACAACCATTATGGAAAGCAGTATGGAGATTTCTTGGGAAAATGGGAATGGAACCACCCTATGACCCAGCCATCCCACTCCTGGGTCTATTCCCAAAGGACTTAAAAACAGCATATTACAGTGACACTGCTACCTCAATGTTTATAGCAGCACAATTCACAATAGCTATGTTGTGGAACCAATCTAGATGTCCCTTGGTAGATGAATGGATAAAGAAAATGTGGTATATATACACAATGGAATTTTACTCAGCAATAAAAGAGAATAAAATAATGACATTCACAGGTAAATGGATGAAGTTGGAGAATATAATGCTAAGTGAAATCAGTCAATCTCAAAAATCCAAATACCGAATGTTTCCTCTGATATAAGGAAGCCGGTTCACAGTATTGTTGGATGGGGGTACATAGGCATAGGAGGATTAGAGGAATACTAGAATGGTCAAAGGGAAGGAAGAGGAAGGGAGGGAGCAAGGGGGGAAGGGGGAAAAGTGGTTGAATAAGACGGATATCATTATTCTAAATGCATGATTGAAGACTTGAATGCTGTGAATATACTTTGTATACAAACTGTTTTGTATAAAAAGATGCTATATATGTATAGTATGAACTGTAATACATACTACTATAAATAAAAAATTTTTTAAAAATCTCAAATGGTATGAAAATACTTTGTGTAAAACCAACAACTTGGAAAACTGTGCTCTTTATATGTAATATGAAGGGAATTGCACTCTAAAAACATGTATAACAAATTAAATAAATAAATAAATTATGACTTGCATAGTGTCATAACCAATAAGAATTATTCTAAAACTAAAATCACACTAACATTACCAGAAAGCTACAAACCATGATCTTTCACTAGCATGTATGAGAATTTCTAAATAAAAATGCTTGCCTATCTCTTTTAATGCATAAAGAAGATGTATCAAGAGCAAATGGGATTTATTACAGTATACAAAGTTTTCTGACATTTGAAAATTAATCATTGCCATTCACCAGATAAGCAGGAGAAAGAACAATAATTTATTTATCACTTTAGATGTTGAACAAATTTGACAAAATTCAACAACTATTGAGTATAAAAATGGTCAGCACATTCATAAAAGGGAATTTATTTAACTGGATAAAATCTATGAAAAAGGTTATCATAATATACTATAAAACCTTGTCATTATACTAAGAGGAAAAAGATTCAACATGTTTTTCCAAAGCCACTAAGATTGTTATTGTTACTTCTATTCAACATCATATTGGAGGTCTTTTAAGTTCATCTTTTATAAACTTGTATAATGATTTTCTGAAATAAGCCAGTTTGACATGATTTAACAAAATTATATGTGATTAGTTATTTGAATTATTTTATAAAGATCCACAGATCTTTTTGGGTTGTCTTTTAGAGTGCTGATTTTTATCATTTTGTAACAATAATGTGAATTTATAGATGGGGAAATGATATTATTTTCACACCCTAATTTTCCTCTTTAAAGGAAAAAAAATGAGTATCTGCACTAAAAAAAAAAAAAAGGGCAACAAAAAGAAATGCAGGCATTTGGATTGGAAGGAAAGAAGCAAATGAGTTTTTAAAAACTTGCAGATGTCATACCCTATGTAGAAAATTCTAAAGAATCAATGAAAAATCCATCAGTCTTGATCTATAACATTTTGCAAGGTCACAGGATGCATAGTATATTAAAAATAAAAGCATCTATATTTTTGTATACTAGCAACGATTTTTTAAAATTCTCATTTAAAATGGTATCAAAATGATAAAATACTCATAAATAAATATAAAGTATGTGTAAGATTTATTTTGATGATAACCAAAAATCATTGATGAGACAAATTACAGAAGACTCAGATAAATGGGAGGATAAACCATGTTCATGGACAGGTACTGCTGTTCATGTCAAGATGTAAATTCTACACAAATGCAAACAGCAGATATAAAATTTTAAATATTTTAGAACATTGAAAAACCTTTATGATGCTTGGTTATTCAAAATTTTTTAGAACACAACGACTATAAATCAAAAAAGTTAAAATTGCTAAAATATAGTTCATTAAAATTAATTTTTTTCTCTTTAGGAGTATTGTTAAGAAAAAGAAAGACAAGCTATTTTAAGTAAAAGACAAAGATAAATTTTTGACTGGGTTGAAATATTTGCAAAAATAACTGAAAAAGGTAAACATAATTATAAAGAAAAAAAGGAAGATTTAAAACAGAGATTTTACCAAGTGAAAGGCAAATAATCACATAGGCTTATTTTTCATTCTCATTAAGCATTAGGGAAATACAAGTTAAATTGTAATGTGATACCTGTATGAATACTTTATATAATGCTTTAAAAAGTATCCTGATCATAAGGGGTAAGTGGAATGTGAAAAACCTAGAACTCTCATAAATTGCTAGGTGGGATGTGAAATTGCAGTTACTCTGAAAAACAGTTATGAAGTTTTGTATAAAGTTAAATATAAACTCATTAAAGATCTCAACATTTTAAGATTTAAATATTTACTCAAAAACAATTAGAATACATGTACATACAAAAATTTGTGCATGAATATTTGTTACAACATTTTTCATAATAGCCCCAAAGTGAAAACATCCCGAATATTGGTATACGTGGAAATGCATAAACCAGTTGAAACACACAATATAATGGTCTCAACAATAAAAATAATGGTAATAACATGGTTCTCTTCCAAAATCATTATGCTACAGCTACATTACCGTCACCTTCCACCTATATGACATTATATTAAAGCAAAAATTTCAGAAACAGAAATCAGATTACTCATTGCTGGGATGGAGGAGTAGAAGGAAGTCATAAATTATGAAGACAATGAGGAACATTTTCAGGATCATGGACATAGCCAAAGTCTTGACTGCTATAGTAGTTCCATAAATATACAGTTTTTGAAATATATACAGTTTTTTAGAATATAATTTTTTTCTAAGTTTGTAGAACTGTTTGCTTTAAAAGGGAAAATTGTGTTCTATGTAGATTATACTTCTAAATTTTGTTCTATGTAGATTATACTTCACTAAAGCTATCTCTACAGTATGTTAAAGAATGATATAATTAAATGTAACAAGACTTTTACTAAGGTCCAAAATACTTAAATACAATTTGATTATCTCAGAAGCAAGTTGGCACCCTAAAAAGTAAATTTTATGTTTGCACCACTGGTGTGCGCTAGAGAGAGAACTATTTTGATGACAACAGAAGAAGAGGATGAGAAGGAAATTATGGCTTAAATTACCTACAGCATGCCATTCTGCTGAAATCCTGGAGTTTCATCTGGTACAGATTTCTTCCAAGATGGTATAAAAAGAAATTACAAATATAATAAGCTATTGTAATGTAGAAAATATTTTAGTATCCCTAAGTATCAGTGTTTGATACAGAATATAATTAAAGCATACTTAATAATCATGAGATTGATTAACAGCTTTCATGATTCTTGCAGAGACTTTTTGCTCTAAGTTTACAGTATAACTCTACTAAAAAGGAAACACACAAATAAATTATGCAAAAGCATACTACACTCATTTTCATAAAAGTATCAGTACTATGTTTTAAAAAAGTAAATATATATGCTATGGAATTTAACCAAATCCATTATAATATTTGTTAAATTGAAAGATTTAAAAATATCTGATAAGACTATAAAGGTTGCTCTTCTATTGGGAAAAAATAGAAAATATGCACTCATGAATATGTTTGGAAGAAAGATGAATTAATCTGATGCAATTTCATACTCCAAATCAAGTTCAATATAACAGAAACTTTAAACAAATGTTCCCCAAACTGAATGCTACACTGAATTCTGTTTTCCTGGATTCACATAGATTTGAAATATAAGAATATAACATAAAATTCCATTTTAATATTTTTTCTCAAACTGAGGAAGTACAGAAAGACTTTAAAAATTCCATATGAGATTCTTAACTGAAGACATTCAAATCAGAATTTACATTTTGGAGGGATTGTCTAAAACAAACCTGTGGACCAGACCACCAAAGTTCACCTGCTGCCATGCTGTTTCTATTTCCTATTATTTTGAAAGATTTTCCTCTTCAGCAATTCCATTTATTCAACCACTGCTGACTAAGAGGTATACTTTTTTCTACCATGAAAAGTATATTAGATGCCTATACAGTTTGATATTTAATCAAACAAATGCATCTTAACTAAATGTACTTTCTTCTATCCCAAGAAACCTGATAAGATCCTAAATGGCTATACACAATCAGCCCAGCAAAATTTCTGTGTTATGGAATATATGATTTCTCACAAATTATATATTCTGTTTCATTTTTTCCTGCTTTTTCTGGTAATTTGGTCTTGGAGGTGAAGTGTCAGTTATCACTAAACCCAGCAAGCAAAACCATCTACATAGAGAAGAAATTTAGCTTTTCCTATTATCTGAGATACTCCTTTACAAAACACTGCTGAAAATAGTAATTCTTAGTTCTTAGCAGAAGCCAGAAAGTCAGAACACCAGAATGAATTATCAGATTATTTGATCATTGTGTATAAACACACACACACACATCATATATGCATTTAAGATATGTGTATATATATAAACATATATGTATATACAATTTAAATTGTAAATATGCATGAGTGTATGCAATTTAATTACCTCCAACTTCCTCAGGGTCAATAAAATAATAATGATTACACACACACACACACACACACACACACACACATATATATATCCAATGGTTATCCTTCATATACAAATTCAATGCACATTGCGGTTAGATGTTGTCTATTTGGAAATGCTGATCTTTCATACAAAAAATGAAGTTCATCAGATAATTCATTTCTTCATTCATAGAAACAGTGATTGGGTTACAATATTTTAATGTGGCTATCGAGATCAAAGTCTCATTATCAGCTGTATAATCATGACAATTCAATTTTCTTAGCATGCTCAGTGGTGACGTACTCCCAGGTTCTAAGTAATGGCAAACAAATGGATAAAAGACTGATGAATAAAATCAAGGAACTGATTTATTAATTTCCAGAAAGATTCATAACTCTCAAATGATTTAGAGTACTCTTTCTCAGTGATCAGATTTGCAGAGGAAACTTAATTAGAGTACTCTCATGGAATAAGACAAATTATCTGTTTGATCATGGTGGCAGATGTTATAGGACTTGATACTTTGTTGTTTCTATATTGATATCTGTTTCCAAGAGCCTGAATACCCTCACTTTTTCACTTCTGAACTGCCTGGAGACAACAGCCAAAAGCTGCTTCTTTAATGTGGATTTTGTGTTGGCTTTCAAGGCTGCTAAAACCTTCAATGACAGATTTTTCTCTAGATAGGTTAATACCAACAGTTCAGTTTCCATGAAGGCTTGACCTGAGATTCATTCTGTCTCTTTCAAAATAACTCAGAACTTCCTGCTTCTCACTACCTAGTCTTACATGACACATGGTTTAGCCCTCAAGTACTTCTAGCAACTGACTCATAAGATACCATTCAGTATTTTATATATTTTCTAACTGGGTACCAGAAGACTGGAAAATCTTTATCCACTGCCATAATTCTCTTTTGTTTCTCTTTCACTTTGAATCTAACTGGAGAAGTTATCTTGAAGTCACATAAGAAGTCACATAAGAAGGAAGTTATATAAATTGCCATGGAATTCAAGTAACTATTTTATAATCTTCATGCTTTCTGATAATTAAGGTGCTAAGTTAGTGATACATTTCCTTAATATGTGTTAAACTGATCTATACATGTCTCAAATCTCATTTGCAGGCTTTGACCAGGCAGTTATTGAGGAATGAACTTTACAGTTTATTTTGAAAAAAAATTTCACAAATGACTCTTTCATATAAAACGAAACAGGAAGAATCTGGCCTGGGGAAGTCCATCTATATAGTTCCAGCTACTCAGGAGGCTGAAACAGGAGGCTTGCTTGAGCAAAGGAGTTTGGGGCCAGCCTGGGCAATACACAATACATGGTGACCTGTCTTTTAAAACATACACATACCAGGAACAAATCCTTCTAAATTCTGATGATAAAATGTTGTCTGAATATGGCAGGTGTCCAATAAATATTCACTGAAATGATTTCTAATTAAAACAATTATTTCCCCACATATAACTGAATAAATTGTATGTTTAAAAAACAACAAGAAGCTCTATCTTAACTGTGATTTTTAATGTAGCACTTATAATTCTCTACCAGGATTATATTCTTAAAACTTCTCAACGATTCTTGAAAAAAAAAAAAAAAGATATTTGGTAAATTTCTTTTGAACTGAAGTTTTGAGGATTTTTTTTTAATATTAGGGGGAAAATACCCTACTTTTAAGAGTGATATTTGTATGCCTTACCTGTCTGAGCAATTATCTTGAGGATAAGTACTCTTCTTTTAATACACAATAATAAGTGCACATCAGGAGAGCTGTTTTCTCTTTCTTAGGTACAAAACCTTAAGTTTGACAATACATCTCAAAACTATTAACCACAATGCCTTGAAAGTTCTGTTTTTTCCCATGGTGCATCTGACATCATCATAAATAGACTCCTTAAATCTGAAGACTTTCGCCGGGTCTGGTGGCGCACACCTGTAATCCCAGCACTTGGGAGGCTGAGGCAGGAGGATCCTGAGTTCAAAGCCAGCCATCAGTAATGGCCAATGGCGAGGCACTTAGCAACTCAGTGAGACTCTGTCTCTAATAAAATACAAAAAAAAGGGCTGGGGCCAGTGGTCAAGTGCCCCTGAATTCAATCCCCAGTACCAAAAAAGAAAAAAAGAAAAATCTGAAGACTTTCCAAAAGTTATTTCTTTCTCTCCTTTGAAAGCCATTACACTGGGATTTCCATGTGATTTACTCCAGTTCCTTACCCAGAACTTTAAATACAACTTCCCAGACATGTAGAACTTTACTTGTAGTATGTTTTGTAGTATATTGTGTTCACAGTTATGGAAGGAATTCTCCCAATAGTTAACACTATTAGGTGGTGTATTACATATTCCCTACTGTCCTAAGCATTTTATAGGTATAGTAAACTCTTGACCAACACAGGTTTGAAGTGCATAGGTCCACATTTTACAGAATGTGTGTATGTATATGTGTGTGAAATTTGCAACAATTCAAAAGGACTCACAGGAATAAAAAAAAGATGATGTCAGGTGTGTTATCTAATGAATGATTAAGCTGTATGTAGATAATAGTCCACTTTATCAGTTAATGTCATAAAATAAACACAAATCTATTATGAAAAGTTAAAATGTATCAAAACTTAAATAAATACAAACTGTAAAAGTTAACATTTAGAGTCAATATAAACGTAAACAATATTAAATCATAATCATATAAAATTAAATGTAGCACATAAATACATAAAGTATTATAATAATAATTTCATAGCCACACCTGGTTGCAATTGTGGGGAGTTGAATTTATGCCTGGATTTTTTACTGTGCAGGGGGTAGGTAACCTCTGCTCCCCATATTGTTTACAGTTTTAGTGTTTCTCATTTTATTCTCACAACATACCAAAGTGGTAAGTAATATGACTACCCATTTTACAGGATATGAGGGCTAGAGATTTATCAGCTTACTCAGGGGCCCAGAGGTAAAAAAAAGAGGTAAACTGGAAATTGAACCTAAAGAGAACCTGAGGCCAGATACTGAACTGAACCATAAAAATACATCATCTTCTAATGCAAAGCATGCATTGCAAAATCTCATTTTCTTACAAGACAAAACCAACTCAAAATCTTATCCCTGGGGAATGCCAATAGTTCTGATTCTGGACACTTAAAAAAAAGTATGCTATTCCATCAGAACAGAATAGACATTTCATTCCCAAGGGAAGATCTGCTATTTCACACAACAGGTTCACTAATGCAATTTATTTATCCTTATGTGTTAGACAGACAGAACTGTGGGTATCAAGCTGAGTACATACAAAACAACATGTTGTTTGGTATGAACCTTGTTAGCTGACTAGAGAAATGAGGGAATTGTAAATTCAATGGGATTATAAGCCCAAAGATAAGCAATGAGGTGACCAAAGGCTAGTGAAACCTCTGTCATAAGTGAAGTATAAGGAATTCCACCTTTATACATTCCAGGGAAAAAAAGAAAAGTGTAAATAGTTACCTCAGAATTCAAATACATATCAGAAAATAAACCATAAATGAAATAGATTTATCATTTAACACAATGTTACATGATAAAACATTGCTGATAAAATTTAATGGAGAATTACTTGTTTCATAAGGCTAGTGCTCTCTTACTAAGTGTCTTGGATGTATAAGAGATCCGGAGAGTTCAAATTTTTATTCCTCCCTCCTAAAATTCCATAAATGTAAGTTACTTATAAAGCTCAAATTATTATTACAAAATGTCAAAGATGGTTGAATAAAATCAGTAAGGGAAGTAGCAGTGTCTTTGTTCCTCAAATCATAATGTTATCTGCATATCACTGAATGCAACACAATCCTACACTCTGCTTTATTAGAATTTTCTGTATGTCGTACTAAGGCAATTTCAGCCCTAAGGTGGTAATTGAGGATTCTTACTCTCTCACCTGACCATGTGTCTGGACAGCATTTGGAGAAAGAAGGAAACCGGATGCAAATTCAAACCCCTACCATGTGACCCTGTCCTGTGCCTGCCTCCTTTTTCTCCCTCTATTGCTTCTCCTACCACCTCTCGGTACAGTTGAACTTTAAGAGGCCCAGGAGAAGGAAAAAATAAGACTTTAAATAATTTATTTGAGAAACAGCCAGTGAAGAGGAACAAATCATGTTTCGCTAAAAGAACCGGGACCTTTGACACTCCCCTTTTCGCTCCACTACCTGGAGCTCTAGCTGGATTGCATTAGTGAAATTTTCCTTTGATGGCATTTTAATATTCTGCCTTGATGACTTTTTAGCAACATTTACTTTCAGAGGTCTCGAGTGTTCCCTCGGAGGAAATGAAACATGTCAGAGCCCATTACAAAAATCAAAATTTAAATACCTCGACCACGTTCGGGCTTACACACAATCCCATCAGCGCTTAAGCTGGAACTCACAACTACTATTCATTCTCTTGCTCAATCAGTAATGAGTACATTTGATGAAGCATTCCAGGGTCAAGGAACACACGTTAGTGATCTGGTTTAACCCATCGATTGCCTGGCCACAAAGGACCAAGGCAGGACTTGATTAAATTGGAACATGCAAATAATTTTCAACAGCACCAAAGGAAACTTTTTTTTTTGATTCTTTGGTTCTTTCATTTCTTTAACAACTACAATTCCCATAAATAAAGGGACAGAGAAGTGATACAACAGTGGTAGATTAGGTTCAGAGTTCTTTGGGAATTACTATATGTTTATTTGTCCTGTAAATCAACTTGTTTAGATTTTATCCAACTATGGCCATAGTTACTATATTAATAAGGGCTATGACTGGAGTCACTGAAAGCATTTATTTGAGCATCACCTTACCTTTCTCATATTCCCTTGACTCCATCAAGAAAAAAATTCAGCATATTTCTGGCAAAGAATTATCCCCAGATTATAATCTGATAGTCCGTGGCATATTGTATTTTATTTGACATTATGAGGCTGGCCCCAGAGTCTTCTTGGATCTTGATCTTGTACAGAAAAGCATAGTGCTCTTTGATATCACATTCAAATACAATTCATTTCACAAAATACTTACATTTTTTTATTTGGAAAAGATTCACAGACTTCCTCTCTGCTCCATTTATTTTTCCTCTTCCTTGTCCTTAGCCAAACGGAGGTGACTAATACAGCCAAGCAGGCACATACACTACTAGATTACAGTGTCATGGTGTTGTGAACTTCAGGGAAGCTTGCTGCTGTTCCCTACAGAGAGCCTGTAGTCAGGGAGTCAATGTTGATGCTTTAGATCTTCTTTGTGATTTCAGTGTCCTTCTCTTTGATCCCACTAGGGAATGAATGATTCCTGGCTATTTCCTTCAGGAGAATTAAGAAATCTCCCTTTGAAGAAATTATTCAAAGTATCCAGTTTGGAAAGGTGTAGTATAATTCTGCCTGGACAATCTCTTCTGGATCTCTGATACCATGTTTATATACTCCCCATTAAGCCCTTATAATACTGTCTCAAAGGCCTGGCACAAGATGTCAAAAATTTAAGACATAGTGTTGCTATGTTCTCCTTAGGGTAGTCACTAGCCTCCCACTGGGTCCAGGGTGGCAGATGCCTCTTGCTAATACTTCTCTCCATCAGGTTAGTGAGGATAGCCTTAGAGTTCTCAGTGACTTCTAAGATTTATATCATCTTTTTTATTTGCCCTGAGAAAGGTCTCATTTAAGATAGCAGATGCATTCAAAAGCAAAGTTCATTGACTGTCCTTTTTTGATTACTTACATGTTGCCAGAGGTATGTATATGATCAGTACTTAGAAAAATAAATCATCATAGAACAGTCAAAGAAATTAAGAAACTACAGGATGTCTAACAGAATGCTAGAGAAAGATAAAGAGTAAACAAAATAACCTGGAAGGTACTCATTGCCCAGCAAGAAAATAAACTAAAAATAGTTTTCTGTTAACTTTTTCCTTGCTACCTTACCTCTATCCTGGTGCGACTATGCCAGGAAGCCAATCACATTCAGAGATGCAGTTCCCCGCCCTGCCAATCATTAGTGAGAGAAGACCCATTTGGAAACTTTAAATTGAAAATGCTTGATGAAGAGAGGAGGTCATGAAGCAGTCTAAATGCTTCCACTGGTGCATAGCAATCCAAATCTTAAGAAATTTTAATACTGCATAAAAAGCTTAGAGATGAAGAAGTAGCTGATTCATTTTAATTATGTCTATCCTTCTCAGACTTGAATAAGTCCTGCAGATATAGCCAAGATTATGGAAAAAATAGTGATACTACTAAATTGATTCCATTCGGAGTTTTGGTAATGATAGGCTTAAGAAGACCCATTACAATTGTTTGGGATCACTTCACTATCTTGTTTCTGTACACACACACACACACACACACATACACGCACACACGCATATAGACACTGAAGTTCCAACTAGAAACACATATTATTCATAGCTGAAGCCTCTGCTTCTTATTTTCCAGTTAGGTTCAAATCAGAAAGAGAAAATTTTTATTCTGAATCTTTAAGCAAAACTGCCACTTCCATAATCACTTTTCCAAAAATAAATGAAAATGCATATTGAATATTTAAACATTTTATAAACTCACCCAGAGGCATCAACTTTACTCTTCACCTCAATGCCATCCACTCCTTCTTGTACAGCTACCCCTTTATATTAAATGTTTATCAACACCTTATCTGCATTCTTGCTCCGTTATCCTTCTCTGCTTGCAGCCAGAGAGAAAATATTTAAATGTGGTCTAGAACTGTGATTTGGACTTCCTTATCCATGGTTAAGAATAAGCAGAAATGCCCAAAAGGCACAATGGTCTCAAATTCATTTCTTTATCATTCATACACTTAGGATAATGAGTTGTGGTGATGACAAAGTGATGGGGCCCATGCATGGCTCATTGAAAATATGTGACTTACCACTCTCCCTTAAAGAGTGTCAGCTGTGGTCATTGTCACAAATATTAGCATAGTTGTACTGTTTTTTCTAGCTGAAATCTTTTTCTTAGGTACATGGTATTCAGTGGATGTGACACTTCTCCTCTTCTGGCTCTGTGGATTCCCATTGACTTTTCCTTTCTCTCAGATGTTTGCCTTTGTCCTTATGGGCCTTCCATTCCCACTAACACCTCCTCTCATAGGCCAATCTTAGCCTAAGATATTAAACAATGATGAGAACTTTCAGTGATTGTCTTTCCAGGAGAGCAGCACCTTTACAGAGATATTAACTATAAGAAAAGTGAAAAAACCCAGCCATAGAATGTGAAGTAGCAGCTGGCCAGGAGAGAGGGTATGGTTTGAGACATATTAGGGTCTTTCAAACTTCTTCAAAAAGAAATGATATTGATAATTTGCAGTACACTTTGACAATCAAAGATTTGGGGCCTCAGAAAGAGAAAAAGAAAAACAGAGAAAAGTGAGGGAGGAAGGAAAGAAAGAGAGAGAGAGAGAGAGAGAGAGAGAGAGAGAGAGAAGGAGACTAAAAACTTGGAAGAGAGAAAGGAAGGGAGAAAACAGTGAGTATTGAATCTAATTCTAGCTTTGTTTTCTCCTAGAAAATTTGGGCAAATATGTTTTTCTTTAAACTTTACAAGAATTGTATTCTTATTATCTGAGCCTAAGAAAGTTTCAACTAAAACTTAATTTCACAGTAGATTCCCAGTTCCAAATCATTAAGAGAAACAGAAAAGAAAGTATATGAGTTAAAACAGATTGAGACCAAATTGAAGTACCATTTTTCACCATGAACATGGATGATAACAATTCTCTTATGCTCCTGAAGTTATTTTTTATTTTACAGGTCTATGGAAACCACTTTGAAGAGCAAATTTATTTATTATGGAATGAAAGCTAGAAAATCAAAACATCTGCCAAATTGAAACTCCTACAAATAATTTTAGAAAATCTCATAAGTAGACTTTGATTGAAACTGAGAGAAGAATTTTCTCTTTTTTATTATTGCTGTTGACAGACAGAGCCCCAGGAGAATTTACTTATACATGTTAGGTGTTTGGAATAAGTTTGTTTGATGGCCATACATAATTTTATATCATGAAATATAGTTGTTGAGATATAATTATCTCTAGAAATGTTAAAATACAGAAATTTCTGCAAAAAAAAAAATAGCTAAATATTCCGGTCTATAAAAGTGATTCATCATTACCACATTGAATGAGATGGACATCATTACCGTAAGTACATGTACAAAGACACAAATGGTGTGACTCTACTTTGTAGACAACCAGAGACATGAAAAATTGTGCTCTATGTGTGTATTATGAGTTGAAATGCATTCTGCTGTCATATATAACAAATTAGAATAAATAAATGAGTTTAAAAAGAGCGAGAGAGAGAGAAGCCAGTTCTAGCCAACAGAGGGGAATGTTTCTTATGTAGTTTCCACTGGAAACTACAGATTTCCCCACCACAGATCCATTCTCTTGACATGTCTTTGTTAATAAAGTATCAGGCAATAACATCATTCAAAAATAATGTGGTTATAATTTGCAGCAGTTTTATCAACCGGATCCAGGACCTGTATATGGATTCCTTGACCCCCTTCCTTCGCCTATTGATCTTCCTCCTGCCCCTCACATACATTATAAATCCACCTAGTGGCATGCCACACTGCTCTTCTGTAACATGAATTTATGCTAATGGCTGTCTGCATATGCTTATATCACATATCTATATTAAGCTTAATAGTCTGTTACATTGCTTCTTAACCCTGTGTCCACACATGATTAACTTTCCTGATTTCTTTCAAAACCGTTATTAACACAGTGTAGCATTTCACTCAACATGTCACTAAGTTTCTCTGCCTAGTGCCAGAGTTGGGGGTGATTATAAACCCCTTAGCTTTTGCAAGTAAAAAAGCATATAAAAACTTAAGGATGCATGAAGACAGTCTCCTTTATGTTTATTTGTATAACTTGAAGCTGGTAAAAGCTTGAAGCCTCACTCATAGGTAACAAACTCCAGCTGGTCTTCTACAGGTTAGCAGAAAAGGATACACACTAGGAATGATGAAAAAAAGAACAGCAAGAAAGAGTGTGCTCAGGCAGTGCCGACTGGCACATCATGAGTCAGCCATAAAATTTTAGAATTTGGCATGAGTATATTTGAAATGTTCCACTAAATCCACTAGTTGTGAATAAAAGAATAATTCTAAAACCTTAGGGATATTTGTTCTTATACTGTAGAATTTAGGACAAATGAATGAGGATATTCAAGCTACCAAATGTCCAAATGTTCTTGAAGGGATGAAATCTTTAAAGCATATATCAAAAAATATTCTGAAATGTGTTCTCTTCATTTAGTAAGCTTATAGAATCTTCTTGAAGAGAGTTTGAAAACCCTGAAAGGGTCAAACCTTGAGGTTAATTATATAACTCAACACCTATATTCAGTTAGGAAGTAGAAATTTTGCAACTATACGTACAGTTAGAAATTGCTATGCATCAAAAGACCCATGGGTTAGAATTTAAGTTAAATGTCCTTTATATACAATGCAAACGTTTTCCATTAACTGTCAATAAACTTTGAACTTAAAAATTATGTAACATCACCGGATGCAGGGCACAGGCCTGTAATGCCAGTGACTTGAGAGGCTGAGGCAGGAGGATCATAAGTTTGAGACCAACCTCAACAACTTAGTGAGGTTCTAAGCAACTTAGTGAGAACCTGTCTCAAAATAAAAAAGTCTGGTATGTGGCTCAGTGGTGAAGCACCCCTGGGCTACCCAGTACCCCCCAAATTATGTAACACCTGTATGAATGATAAAATGACAAAATTACCATTCTTTCTAAATTGTTTCTGTGCATGCATGCATTAGAAGTAATAAAATAGTTTTTAAGAAAAACATTAAAGAATGTACATTTTATCCATTCACTTATATGTATGATTATTTCTATTAATTGACAGAAAATATATGCAAATAGGATAATGCAAACCATGCCTCAAAGATCATCCTGAATTACTTAATGAAACAATACAATTGAGTAGTCAGTTCCCATACACAACTTTCTCTCTGATGTCTAGTTCAACCACTTCTTGTATGTGCACCTAGATGTAGTGATCATTGTAAAACCTACCTTACAAGTGAAATATGAGGACAAAACACCCATGATGACATAAATCTAGATATGAATCCAGCCTCTGCCACATGCTGACTGGGTGGCCTTGTACAAATTCACCTAACATTTTTAGCTTTGTTGTGTTTTTGTTTCATTTTCATTTCAAATTGAGGATAACAAAACTCTTAATATTGCATGTAGAGTACCCATCCATATTGTAAGCCTGATGCTTATCTGATAAATAGAAAGGCCACATAAGTCTTTGACTACCAGAAAACTCTTCTCTAAACACTACCAAAGTCTGGGTCAAGTGGGAACACGTGGTAACTATACTTGGACTCCCATTCTTGGCTCTGGTTACCACCTGACTCTATGTCTCTTTAAAGAGGTACTACTCCTATCCTTTCACTCCCACAACACATCATTATTGATGGCTCTCATGTATAGCAGGATTTACTGAAGGAAAAAAAAATAACAGAGGAACTTTAGTATAATATATACCTGGAAGCAACTTTAATTACACATTAAATCTCTGCAAGTTTTCTAAGGAATTTGCTGTTTAGGGAATTCATCACTTGGTTAATCCTTGCTTAGTTTCTGTCTAGCATCCTGGAGTGCCTACTTGGCCTAGAGTACAACACTTTTTGCTCTCATTTATTCCACTATATCCAAACTTCAAATTTTTCTTACCTGAATGGAAAAACAATTTAACTCTCAAGCTGTAAGCCAGGCTAAACATATTTCAAAAGCCTAAGATTAGTAATTTATTTTTCCCATATTACTTTGTTTCCTTCCCATTGGAAGGGTGGACTTAGTCCAGGCATTCGAAACACACATGCTTGCGGGGGTCAGACAGATAATGGGCTGAGTCTAATGGGATGAGGAGTCATGTCAGTTCATGGGGCTGACATCCATATAGTCCAGTACATTATTGTCATGTCCTCTGCTGCTCAAGTTACTGAATTCTTCAAGAAAACCTGAAACCATTGTTATATGAAGTATTCTGATTTGTCAAAAGACAAGCAAAGCAGTTTGGAGATCTGTCTATTTGAGAGGCTTTTGCCTTGCGTCTTCCTCATGTGCCATGTCTAATGAAATCCCAAGATCCTGGGTGGTTACCATTTGCAGAACACCTCATGGGTCCTTCTGGTCTGAAGTACACTTAATTTAAGGTTAAATCCCATGGCAAGCTGGAGTCTGAAAATAAAGAAAAGCTCATCTTTGAGCTTCTTCAAATATTTGAGGGACTAGATGAGCTGCTGAAGGTCCCAGAGAGCCTAATGCAGCCTCAGAACTGTTATTGATGTTATAAATATTATACCATGTTTTCTCCAACATGCAGAATACACCTCTTTAGTTTCTTCATAGGGTGCCTTGTTCATTTGTATGCTTACACCTCTATTACATATTGTGTTATGCTAACAAATGATCTGCTGAAGGAGCCTATAATCAAGGAGATAGCTAAAGATTGCGGTTAGCTGAGAGCCATAAAAGATGTTCTAGTTTCCACCTGATAGTAATACATTATCTAAAGAATCTTTGTATGCCCGTGAACACTGCGTGACGCACCTGTAAGCTCGAGCTGTAAGCACGTGTCCTTGTTAAAGCGATATGTATATAACTGGGTGAGTTTAGTTAGTGTGTGTGGGAAGAAGAAGAAGGTGGTGGTTGGAGTTAGAGCGTTTGGAGTGATTGCTGGAGCCGGAGAGAGAAGAAGAATAAAAGACCTTTTTTCATTTTCATCCTGCCTCCGAATTTTCCTGCGGCGTTCGTTGCTCCAAGGCGGTTTCCGCTTCAGGCAGCAACAATCTGCATTGTGGGTTTTTATTCTTACTGATAATCCTAGCCATAGTTTTATTTCTAAGATTGCTGAATATCAAGGTTTATCAATTCATTAAACATACTAACTATTGTAAGGGGATGACACTGAAATCCACCATTCAAAGTGAAGGTGTGAAAGCTCAAAGACTCTGTCAATTTTCTGTTAAAAAAAATAGTTTACAGGGTCGGGAGTACAGCCCTTGTCTAGTGTGCACATCCCTTGGTTCTATCTCCAGCACTGCAAAAAGAAAAAAGAAAGGAAGGAAGGAAAAAAGAACAAGATTTGTGTACTTGCCTTAATTAATACCAGTTATGAAATAAAATACATACATAAGACAGATTTTAAGATGTATTTCATAGTAAAATACTATAATAAACTTCCCATTTGTTTACAATGTAGTCATCTAATGCATAACACAGTACATATTAAATATGTCTGGTTGGATAGTATTTATTTTGTTATGCTTTGATATATTTATGTCAAAAGCATATGTGATGCATATGCTAAATAAATAAAAGAAAACATGTTTGCCATCAGATCAAAAATATCTCTGGTAATGAAACATGCTTTCATTTTAATAAAGATGCTTTATCAGATTTCAGAACTAAAGAAATGATTCATAATCCTTGAACTCCGAGACATCTTCCTGTGAATGAATTAGTTTGATTCCACTTCTCCTTCATCTCTGAAAAATCCACATGTGCACTGCCTGATTTTATGTGGGCAAAATGGTTGGGAGAGTCTTTTCACACTGCATTGCTTTAATGGGACCATAGGTTTTTTTTTTAACCAAATTTTCAAATGACTGCCTGCTAATTTCAAATTGCCTTTCACATTCCCTTTTTTTCTCATTTGGGACTTGGCTGCAGATTCACAGCATAAGAATACTAGTATGGTTGCTGGGGTTGTGGCTCAGTGGTAGAGTGCTCACCTAGCATGCATGAGGCACTGGGTTCGATCCTCAGCACCACATAAAAATAAAAATAAATATATTGTGTCCACCTAAAATTAAAAATAAATATTTTTTTAAAAAAGAATACTAGTATCAACTACAATAAGAAAACTTGTAATAATCCTATAGTAAGTTCAATAATTCATAGAATGTATCTGAGCAATTTCAAGTATGACCAGTGAGTTATAATACAGTAAACTTTTCTTCACAAACTGGTAGATTAGCTATTAGTCAGTCAACACGAACTCCTGATTTTTCAAGGATATATTGCTGGACCATTAACAACCAAATACTTCTGGTACTCATTCCAATAGGCATGCTATTCATTTTATGGATAAGGTTAAGAAAATACATTGATTTTTGATTACCAAAACACTGAAGATGAAGACCTATGAAATATTCGAAAGCAAGCTATCAATTAAAATGTGATGGACAAGCTGGGCACTGTGGTGTACGCCTGTAATCATAGCACTTGGGAGGCTAAGGCAGGAGATCATGAGTTCAAAGCCAGACTCAGCAATGGCAAGGCACTTAACAACTCAGTGAGACCCTATCTCTAAATAAAAATTTAAAAAGGGCTGGGAATGTGATCCAGTGGTCGAGTACCCCTGAATTCAATCCCCACTGCCACAAATAATAATAATAATAATAATTTGTGATGGACAGCAGATGCTAATAAGAGACCAACACAATTCTTCATATCAGTACTTAATTACGCATAGCTCCTTCATCATATTTCAAGTTGCTTTTCCATTTGCCTTTTTAACTAATATTTTCTTTAGACAGAGAAAATTTGCTCAAGTGAAAAGAGTTATTCAGAGTAATATTTCCCAAAATTAGATCTCCAGGGAAGAAAAGAATTTTGAAATCCATTAAGTGAAGGCAAATGCATACACTTACACACTTGGAGTGTTGCGTGGATATTAGCATGCTAACAGCATTGGAGAAAGCTGTTTAATATTATTAAATTCAATGTGTTCCAAATATTTGGCCAAGAAAACCTGAATTTTGGTAATAACCATTGGGTGAGAAAAGGTTAAATCAGAAGGCCTGGGTTGCTCAAACACTGGACATTTCAAGAAAGGTCAATCTTTTAGAACTGTGTCTTGGTTCATGGGAGATAAGCTCTTAGTCCTTGGGATAGTCTACCTGATGAGAGTGATTTATATGCCTGAAGCCTTGCACAATGCTGTATCAGTTTGACCAGAAACATTTATCCTAACAAGGCAACTTGTGGTCATCTACCTGGTTTGCTTGGTTGGGGCTGGAGTTTGAGTACTTAAGGTCAGATATGAGAGACCTCTACCCCTACACAACTGTCCCCAATAAAAAGCTCTTATATCAAAGCCCAGGTATGCTTCCCTAGCTGGCAACACTACACATGTGTTGTGACACATTATTGTTGGAAAAATCATGCAGGTCATTTTGGATCCCCTGGGCCCTTGTACTTGCTATCTGCTGGACTCCACCTTGTGCCTTTTCCCTTTGCTGATTTTAATCTGTATCCTCTTGCTATAATAAGTTAGAACTATAGGTACAACAACTTTTCTAAAGCCTTTGCTGCCTCCTAGAATGTTGTCAAGCCTAAAGCAATCTTGGGTACTACAACACACGCATTCATTGATATGCCACAAAAATGAATTTTCATGGGCAATGTTGAAGCTATTTGTAACCAGTGAAATTTATAAAATATTTTTTAAAACAGTGATGATAGTGATACTAACAATGAATATCCTTTGAGGTGTACTTTGGAGAAAAAAAAATAGAATACCATCATTAAACGACATTGATGAGGAAGCAGTCTTTGGTAGTTTTCACTCTGATTGGGGATATTCCATTCATCAAATTAAAAGGTAGAGATATCTAACTTTGAATAGACATGTAGGACACACACAAACACACACACACACAGAGGGACATAAGCATACACAAATATCCTTTCAATACATTTTTAACCAATTGGTGAAAGAAATACAAACACCAAAATGTAGCCTTTCATGATTGAACTACTGTCTAATATTTTAGTTTAAGCTGACTGATAAAATGGCAAGTAATTCTTTTAAAATTATACCAGTTCCTCTCATTTAAAATCTGACTTAAAGACAAGTCAAGTAGTGAAAACACAATGCTAGGAAATGTGCTCCCTGTGCTTAATATCAACTGGTAGGGTAGGAAGTGAGATATTTCAGATTGATTGCAAACCAAAGGGTAAGCCAATTCTTTTTACTGCTCAAATAGTGGTTGAACAATCAGGAAAAACTTTTATCACTCAAACATGAAACAGGTAGGGACTCCAATGGGATTAACTCTTTTATTGGCCATTTTCTGGGACAAAATGTACGTGGATGATAAAACCAGATAAGAGTGTAGAGAGTCAAATACAGAGGAATGGCAGACCATTATGGGGATTGAGTGAATTGCAGAGAAGAATAAAAAATGGAAAAGGAAATTAGACTTTTCACTAGTGGAAAAAAATGACTGGGCAACTCTGGGATATGTTACAACAAGCTCCTGAATAAAATAAATAGGAAGTATTTTTCAGGCTGTGGGGATTGAATGAATGCAATCAATCTTCCTTGTGTGGGAACCGCATTGCTCCTACCTACAAGCTCCCTCTAGTGAATTGAAATCTCACAACAACTCAACTATAAACAGTAGTCCAGCTTGAGCAATGGTCACTTAACCAGGCAACACCCTGCACCTAACCAGTCATACATCCACAATAGCCCTGTATTTTGTTTTGAGTCTATTCTCCAAGAAACCATGTAGGGGCCACATTTTTTCTCTCTTTTTTACTTTAATTATATTGGACATGAGTATACATAATCACACTTTTTGACAATAGGACCTTTGCAATATTATCAATGTCAAAAGCTGACATAATTTTCTTTAGAGCTTTTTTTAAGTGTTTAACTCTATATAGTAATCTATGTCTCTGGGAAATGGATTTTACATACTATGGTGTAAATGTGAGGGGAGGATTTTTTGTTTTGTTTTGTTTTATTTTTAATAGACCTAACACAGGTGACTTGCCTTTGCCTTTTGGTTACCACTCCATTCTTTCCACCCCAAAAATCTACACACACACACACATTATATTTATATATATGATACATATATATTTATGTGTACATATGAGAAATCAGAGATATCAATTGTTTTAACTCTCAATAAATGGACAATAATGTCATGAAGAAGTAAAGACTTCATTTGTAAAAAGCAAACTATATAAGAAAATCATAGAGGGCTAAGGATGAAGTTTGATGATTAAGCACTTCCCTAGCTATTTCAGGCTGCGGGTTAAAAAACCAGCACTACAAAAATTTTAAAAAGGCATAGACAAACAACTTTACTTCTGGAAATAAAACCACAGGCATTTACAATGACCTCTCTTCCTGCTATTGAAAAGGAAGACTTCTATATCTGAATTGATGGCTACCAGCAATGGGCTGAGATGAGCAATGGGATGACTGGCTGAACTGGAGAAGCCCAGAGAGATCTTGTTGTTGAATGAGAAAGCATAAAGGAGAAGATAACTAAATGGAAAAGTCATGAAGCAGTGGGGAGATGGTTCATTGAGAAGGGCAGGGAATGAGATGGTGAAAACAATGCAAAAAAAAAAGTAGCAAAAGGTAAATGATTCGGGCATTTTGCATAAAACAAGGGATTGGAAAAATATCTGAAAGGGGTCCTAAAAGTTGTTTTGGTGTGGTATGAAATCCATCCATATCCTTAATAAATATTTATTACACATCTACATTACTACACAATTGAATGATTGGGGATATTAAAATCATTTTTTGGTATTTATTATGATATGCACAATAGGCTTTCTACTATTATTGGTTGAATTGAACTCTTCTGTGTTCAATTCCAGGCATAATCACTCAGTTTCCATTCTGTTGTACTTAATGTGGAAACGGTAGAAGGGAAATATATTTGATTGATGTTCTTTGTTCTGTTCAGGTACTTATTATATTTTTACTTTTGATTAGGCGAACACTTGGACTAGTGGATGGGAAACCTTGTGGAATATTGTGAGGTGGCAGCCAGCTGGCATAACTTGTTACGATCACATGGCCTACTTGGAATACATGATGACTCTATTCCAATGCAGGATCGGTCACTTGAGCAAAGAGATTCACTCAAGTCTTAAGCACAGCACAGCTTTTGGGAGAATTTCTAGACAGTGTTCTTTATCAGGGAACTTTTAGATAGTATATTTTCAGCAGTGGTGTGGAAATAGTGCAGCTCTCTGGTAAAACAAGAAAATGAATTATTGATAATAATAAAAATAAAAGATCTAGTTTGTAGCATTTCCCAATTTTTGCAGTGTAACTATTTCTACCCTGGCTAATTTCAAGCAGTCATTGGTTTAACAACTGTTTCATAGAATTCCTGATAGTTTAACAATTGCCTATCTCAAACCAGCTCCACTCTCCTACAGAAGATGAGCTCTGGGATACTGAGTGAGTGAAAAGAGGCCCAGCAGCCCATGCCCAATGCATAAGTGCAATGTGGAGGACGAAACTGGGACCTTGGAGAAAGTCTACGTGTCTTCTTCGTTCTGGTCATCTTCTGTGACCCTGCTCTGTCCTGGTGCAGAGAGGTCCTGGCCATGAGGACATCACTAGGAGTAAACACATTTTGCCATGACTGAGACAGAAATTTAAACAAAGCAATAAGCAAGATGGAGACATCTGGGGTTTTTGTTTCCTGTTGTTATTACCACTGGTTTTAGATATATCAACAAAACTTTTCTAGTTCTCTAAGTCTCCAAAAGCAAAACCAAAATCATGTTTTGTGTCAATCATGAGGACAGTGTACTGAAATGGACTTTTCAAAATAGCATTTAGAATCACACAATGTATTGTGGTCTAATATCTGTAAAACCCAACTGTGAATTAAGTAGGCTGCTTCAAACAGAGAACTAGACTAGACAATTTTACTGTCTGTTCAGATAAAGTGAAAGGAGATGAAGGAAAGAAATTCTGCAAAGGTGGCTGAGGTTAGAGTTTGGCCTACAGAAAGAGCTGCAGAGCCCCCTCTCAGATTCGCACAGCTCAAGTACTGGACACGATAAGAGGCCTCAATGACAGTGATCAGACATTTATGTCAAAAGATGCCCCTCCCTTCATTTCTCATCTTCTTCCCCTTTCCGCTGTGAGTAGTGAGAAAATGACTGAAGACAACATGCTAGTTTGCAGCATTGTGCACTGGGGCACTTTTTACTTTGCCTTGACTTGTGAATGACTGAGAATTGTTTTATTGTAAAAAAAGTTTCTGGAAGAAAATAACTTTTAATTTAGCTAACAATGCAAGAAGGGGAAGTAGGCAAACAGTCAGTTCCTTGGGTCCAGCCACCTCTCAGACTGAAATTGTTCACAGGGTCTCTGTGCTGGGAGGGTGCTTCTTCTCCAGTTTCTCTGACAGTGGCTGCGTGTGTGAGGTAGAAACACATCACAGAGAGCCCACTAGATTCTGTTTAATTCCATCTTGAATTTGTCAGGCAAACTATCAGGGCCTTTTAGCATCAAAATGAGAACTGCTTCTGAAAGCCTAATTCGCAATGGGTTTGAAAAAGAAAGGAAAAGAGAAAGTATTGCGATTTGTCCCATGCCATTATGAAGTACTGAGATGGAAGAAAGGAGAGGGATGAGGAGCTTCTAGGGGTGTCCCTCTTAAAAAAAAAAAAAAAAAAAAGCAGATACTGACACTCATTTGCAAAAACGTTTTAACTGTGGATTCAGATTTGATAGAGAACTGCCAGTCATTTATAGCTTCATCAGGCATTTTTTAACCCTTCATTGCCAAAGGGGCATTAAGACAAGAAATTATAGTACAGAAAGGAATTTAGGATGAGTAATAGGGTGAGCCAAAAATGTAAATGTCAATTAAGATGCTTGAAGGAGAAGAAATTGTCAAAATATTATGCCATGTGCTATAATAATGTTTGATGTCTTCAGGAACCAAGGAAAAAGACTTCCTACAGAGTATTTTTTAAGCTTATGTAATAGAAAGACCAAGGCCCTTTTTAGGTTCATTTTTGCTAAATTCGTTTATCCTATATTCTTTGATTAGGGTTACAGTGTTTCTTTTTTAAAAAATTTAATTTGTTCTTTTCAGTTATACATGACAGTGGTGTTTCCTAACAGGTCTTGTGTACAGCAAATGCAAAAGTTCAGAAAGTAACAATATGTAAAGATATAAATGACAATGATTTATTTAAAAAATTGAATTAGATAAATTATGAACGTTTTCTTTATTCATTGTGCATGTGAATGCATATTCATTTCTTTTAACTTATCATCAGAACTTTTATTCAGTTCCACAGGCAACTGTGCCTTCAGGGAAAAAAAGTAAAAAAAAAAAAAAAAAAAAAAAAATGTAAACAAATTGGCCATTCTGTTACTGGTATCAACACCAGAGAACCCCAGGTAGCCAGATTGATCTGTTCTCGCCCACAAAAGAAATAGGCAAATTATGGAAAAAGGAAAAATAAATTTTATGCTATTTGATCACGCTGCACCATTCTATATTCTACTGAAAGAAGAAAACAGAAATGTCTTCCAGTGGTTTAGACCAACATCCTAAATTTAAGATAGGATTGTCGCTGCATGAGGAGATGCTGCGGCTTTAAGGCGACAAGCCTTCTGTTGACGAGCCAAGTTGCATAGCATATCAAATTCTTTAAACAAATCAGCTGCCCTGAGTTCTATCAAGTAACACACTGAGTTCTCTAGACAAATATCCGCAAGGCATTGTCCCGTAAAGTCCCAAACAATGAAAGATCAAAATGTTCACTTGTTATAACACGTTGATCTAGGAGGCCCCATGCATGCAGAGCAGAGGCCACACTGCTGGTGAGGTTGTTTGATGCTTGAGCAGCAGGGATGCGCTTGCAGTGACCGCGATCCTTGCAGCTGTAGCAGCAGCCGTCTTTTTTATGTCTAGACAATGCCACCGGCAAATCTTCAGGGCCCGCTACCTAGAAACTCAAGCATCAATTATTAAAGGAAAGGCAGTGCTATTCCAGCACTGAGTCAAGAGGTGAGTTGTCAAACTAAAAAATAGAATTATTAGATTAGAAAATTAAAGTTGATTTCTGCTCACACACATTGCTGCTTGAGCTTTCACAAATATAAGCTGGCAAAATATCATATTCAGAACAAAACAAAGAAAGACTGAGGGTATTTACTGCATTAAAGATAGATTAAAGGAAAGCTAAAGGCACTTTGGAGAAATAATTTGTTAGCTGGAACCCTCGAGTCTCTGTAACCTTCCATGAAATTATCTGTTGAAATAACTCAAATTAATCAGCTATAAAACAAATAAAGTTAATTAAAAATAAACGTTCCTATGTCAAAACACCAAAATATCAGGTTATACAGCATTAGTCATATTCTTCGCTAAAGAGAAATCCCTGGGACACCTATAAATCAAAATTGAAAGTACCTTCACTTATTAAATTATTTACCCAAATTGAATAGTCTTAAACTTGAATGAATTAAAGTTATTTGGATCCATATATATATATATATATATATATTCATAAGCGCTTTGTTATTTGTGACGTCACACTGGACAGACACACAAACCTACAAACATATATTTGTGACGTCACATTTACATGAAATTTAGACAAATGCACAGACATGAAGACATATATGAAAAGAGAAAAAAAAATACAATTGTGTGCACAGTAAAGAGAGATCTCCTTGTCCTGGCTGGGAGGAATGACACTTAAGTGGTGAAATATTTTGAAGGACTCTTTTAAGGGAATCATTCCATACCTTCATCTTGGTCCTCTTGATTTTGTACCTTTTTTATTAATCTTGATTCCTCAACAACTTCATCTTGATCCTTATGATTTGGTACATGCTTTATTAATCTAGATGGTATCCATATTGGAGAGGATTCGTGCTTTGGAAAAACACAAACAGATCCTCTCCCCCAAATTAATACTGGATCTGGACCCTTTCATGTACCTGAAAGAACATCCTTCCAGTAAAACAAAGGTTTATGTTGTTGGTATGGGTTCCAATGTCTGTCTCCAGCAGAATAACCATTAGAGTCTAAAGTTAAAAAATTTAAAGTAAACAGGGAAACTGACAATCTGTCCCTAGGATGTTTCCAATTTCCTTCTTTTTGTTTTAATAACATAACTTTCAGTGTGCGGTTTGCTCTTTCAATAATGCCTTGACCCTGAGGATTGTATGGGATGCCTGTTTTATGGGATATATTGAATTTTGCGCAAAACTGTTTGAAAGATGAGGACGTATATGCAGGGTCATTATCTGTTTTAAGCATTTTGGGGATGCCCAATGCAGCAAAAGCTTGCAAACAATGAGATTTAACATCTTTAACATTTTCTCCAGAATGTAAGGAAGCAAAAATCATGCCTGAGCATGTATCTATGGTCACATGAATAAATTGCAATTTTCCAAAACTTGGCTCATGAGTAACATCCATCTGCCACAAATGATTGGGCATTAATCCTCTAGGGTTAACACCAAAATGAGGATTGGGCAAAGGTGTCATACAAGATTTACAATCTTTTACAATTGTTCTGGCTTGCTCCTTTGTGATTTTAAACCTACGCTGCACGGTGGTGCTATTGATGTGAAACTGGGAGTGAAATAAAGTAGCTTGCTGGAGCGCTGAAAGTATAAAGATTGTTTGGGTAAGGGCATTGGCCTTTTGATTACCTTCATGGAGGGGACCAGGCAAGTTGGTATGTGCTCTAATATGCCCTACAAATAGAGGTTCTTTTCTTGCCCACAAAAGTTTTTGTATTTGATAAAACAATTTAAAGGCTGGAGTATGAGGTGCTATTGGTCCTGCTAGCTCTAATTTTGGAATGGAATGTACAATATAGTGGCTATCTGAAAAAATGTTCATGGGCTGCTCTCTAAAATTTTCCAGAGCTCTTACTACAGCTTATTCCAGTTACACTAGTTGAGCTGATTTGTGTGCAGTTATGTAAGTTATATTTTCTTTTCTAGTGACTACTGCAGCAGTACCATATGAGGACCCATCTGTGAATACATTTAATGCCTTAGGAATAGGTTGATTTTTTATTACCTGTGGAAATATAATAGGATGATTGATACAAAAAGATAATATAGGAGACTTAGGAAGATGATTATCAAAATTTGCAGAAGTAGAGCATCTAGCTATAGCCCAATCATTATCATTGAAGCATAAATATTCAATCTGTGATGATGAGGAGGGAGTAATAATAGTAGCAGGGTGAATGCCAAATATTTTAGTAGAAGTCTTAAGTCCTTGAAGAATAAGGTTAGCCACCATGGAGGTATAAGACTCAATTATACTTTTAGGAGAGATGGGCAAATGTATTCATAATAAAGGCCCTTGTTGCCAAAATACTCCTGTGGGTGTATATTGTGAAGAAATAATAATCGATATCAGTGGTTGAGTTAAATCAAATCTATCACAATGAGCTCCTTTGATGGCTTTTTCTACTAACTTTAAAGATTTCCTAGCATCAGGAGTCAATGTTCGCGGTGAAGATGGATCAGGGTCCCCACAAAGGATGTCAAATAAAGGTTTTAGTTTGCCAGTGTGAGGTTTAGTGTAGGGCAAAGCCAATTAATATCTCCTAGCAATTTTTAAAAGTCATTGAGAGTGGCCAAATGCTCCTTATTAATTAATATTTTTGAGGCCTAATAAAAGTGTCCATAATTTGGAATCCTAGATATAATAATGGAGATCTAATTTGAACCTTTTCCTTAGCAATGTTGAATCCATATCATTTCAAGTTTTCTGATATATCACTAAATATGGTGAATAAGACTTCTTGATAAGGATGAGCAAGCAAAACATCATCCATATAATGGAGGCACATAAGCTCTGGGTATTTATTTTTGATAGGCTGAATAACTTTATCTACATAAATTTGACACATAGTGGGGCTATTAGCCAATCCCTGCGGCAAAACTTTCCATTGATATCTCTGATCAGGGCCATTATTGTTAATAGAAGGAACTGAAAAAGCAAACCTGGGGGTATCCAGAGGGTGTAGAGGAATAGAAAAGAAACAATCCTTTATATCAAGAGTAATAAGATGGAAATTTTTTGGAATAGCTACAGGATTAGGAAGTCCAGGTTGAGTAGGGCCCATGATTTGCATGGTTTTATTAATTTGTCTAAGATCATGTAACAATTGCCATTTTCCTGATTTTTTTCTTGATCACAAATATGGGGGAATTCCATGGAGAGGTGGAAGGTTCTATATGTCCTGCTTCTAGTTGTTCCTGAACTAGTAGGTGGGCCACTTGTAATTTCTCTTTAGATAGGGGCCACTGAGGGACCCACACTGGCTTATCAGAAAGCCATGGTATTTTTAAAATTATTTTCTCAGTGGCCCTGAAGAAAAATATCTTTTTCCTTTATGATAATGATTTCTTTTAGGGTTAAGCTTACCCTGTACTTTTTGATAATGATTTCTTTTAGGGTTAAGATTACCCTGTAGATTTTCACATTTAACATCTGCAGGCTTGGTTGCAAGGTGTACTCCCATTTGTTGTAAAATATCTCTTCCCCATAAAGTAACTGGTAGGTTAGGTAAAACATAAGGCCTAAATGTTCCTTTATGCCCTTCATCATCCTACCATTTTAAAATTACTGCACTTTTCTCTGGGAGGTTATTATATCCCAAGCCTCTTAAACTGGTTGAAGCTTTTTGCAGAGGCCAGTGCTTGGGCCATTGCCGTAGATTAATGATGGAAGAGTCAGCTCCAGTATCTATCAGTCCCTCCATCTCTATTCCTTGGATTTTTATTTTACACATAGGCCTCCTTGAACAATCTTGAAACCAGCAAGCCATGGGTCTCGAGTCAGTAGAACAAAATCCTCTATTGTTCCTTTTTTGAGGCATACTCATTTTAAATGAATTATGTAAATTTGGAAGGAGAAGCAGCTGAGCAATTCTATCTCCTTGATTAAAAGAACTTATACTTTGGGGTGAGCTAAGCATTATTTTTATTTCCCTTTGTAGTCTGAGTTTATTACACCTGCGGTCACTTGCAAACCTAATAAGCTTTCAGGACTTCGCCAGAGAATAAGTCCTACAGTCCCTGAAGGAAGAGGTCCCCTGACTCCTGTGGGAATCAGTTGAACCCCCATTTCAGGTGTTAACACTTTTTGGGCAGTGGAACAGAGGTGTAATCCTGAATTTCCTCCTGTTCCTCTGGCGAGGGATTGGATGGGTAGTAGGCATTGTGTCGGGGAAGCATCTGAGTGGATGCTTGAGGATACTCCTCCTCCAATGCCTCGTACATTTGTGGGCCCTGGGGCATTGGGCCCTGTGCCCCGTTTTTTTAATTCCTGGACAAATGATTTCCATAGATGTCAAATTTTGAATGGCATTTATTGGCCCAATGATTTCCCTTTTTACACCTGGGGCAGTGGCCTGGGGCACGGTATGAGCTTGGTCTTATTTCTCTTTGGGGATTTTGCCCAGAATAGCCTGATTGATTACGATAATTTTGCCTGGAATATCCTGATGGATTATAATGTCTAGGTTGAGCCCTTGTGAAATTTTGAAGGGAAGCACCTCTCATTGCAGCTGCAATCACATTTCCTGTGACAAAGGCGTCATTTATATCTTTACATAGTTGTATATATATGGAAAGATCCTTTTTATTCTCCATGGCCTGATGACTTCCTGGCAGTATTTATTAGCATTTTCGTATGCTAATTGAACAACTAATGGCATAGCTTGATCAACGTCTCCAAATACTCTCCTTGCAGTTCTTAAAAGTCGATCAGCAAAGTCAGCATATGGCTCATTAGGTCCTTGAATCACTTTTGACAAGCTACCTTGTAGATTCCCAGGTCCTTGTATAGTTTTCCATGCCTTTAAGGCATCGGCATTTATCTGAGCACATACACCTGGGTCATAATATTTTTGAGCCTGTAAGTCTGCAAACTGCCCTTCTCCTGTGAGCATTTCTATATTATGGTCTCAAAACACTGCAGCTGCATTTCTTTTAGCCGTTTCTAAACAAAGTTCTTGAAATTGTGATCGCCAAAGCAAGTATTGCCCCCCACTTAATGATGCTTTACATAGACTTTTCCAGTCTGAGGGGGTTAAGCTAAAGGTGTTAAGGGACTCCAGCGTACTCAACATGAAAGGAGCTTGGGGCCCATACGTCATTACTGCCTCTTTGAAATTTTTTATTGTTTTGAAATCTACTGACTGGTGGACCCTCTGTCCATTTTCATTTTCAAATACTGGCAGTTCCCAATGTATCTGTGAGTTACCCTTGAGAGCGCATAAGCACTCAGAAAGACTTTTTATTTATGTTTCTAGGGTATGCAAGCACCTAGTAATACCCTTCATATTTTCTGTAATGGATTCCACCCATGGGGGAGTAGAGGACACAAGTGGTTCCTCTACTTGACGGTCCTTTTTCTTTTGTAATTTCTTTTTGTTCTTTTTACTGGAGACTATGCTCCCAGAATGACCCTTTGATTCCTCTTCACTACTAGTTTCATAGTTCCTAACCAGCTTAGTGGAGGAGAACGTACTTTCATGGTTTGACTCCTTCTTACTACTATCACTTTTACTGGTATCCTGAATTTCAGCTTCTGAGGAGAGTACATATTCTTCGGCTAATTTCAATAAGTTTCTGGTGGCTTTTGCAGCTCTTACTTTTGAATTTACACCACTACTCTTCTCACCGGTATTAACTGACTCAGAGGCTATGCTTTCTTGATCACTTTCCTCACTATCCACTGAGTCTGCAATATCGAAAAACTCATCCATGGCTTTTATTATCTGACCTTTTGTTATTTTCACTCCCATTTTTAAAATTTTCTTATTTCTTACCTGCTGACCGAAGTCCCTGTATGGGCCACCACTTGTCGCTGCCTGAAGTGATTGCCGCTTGGAGCAACGACGCGGTGGGAATAAGTTCAGAGGCAGACTGGAAACAAACAGGCTCTTTATTCTGCTAGCTTCTCTCTCTGGCTCCAACAACAACAACTCCAACACCATCCACACTCCTGCAACCACCACACAATGGCGCCGACCCAATCCGCAATGTCCTGGGCCAAGTCTCACGAGATCATGGAAGGTGGTGATGCTTGAACATCTTTATGGCTCACAGCTAACTGCAATCTTAGCTATCTCCCCATTTAGGACTCCTACATAGGCTTTTGTTTTGAATATTAAGCTCATTTTCTACATGGGGAAATAAACTCATTATTGTGTACAGAAGATGCTTATTCTCCTTAGTCAAGGAAATAAAATTAGATACCATTTCTGTAAATATGGCCCTGAACAGAATTTTACATTAGGTTCATTGTGGATTCCTAAGGGTTCTTACCTTTCTCACAATAAACCAACTTTCTTGAGCAGAGGCAGGAGGAGGAGTGGATGGGTCAGATGATGGGGGCAGCAAGGCAGAAGACAGCTGTGTTAGTCTTTCATAGCTATGACCATAGTACCTGACAAGAACAACTTAAAGGAGAAAACATTTATTTTGGCTCAGACATTTCAGAAGTCTCAGTCTATTGTTGTTCTACTGCTCTGGGCCCAAAGTAAGACAGACTGTCATGGTGGAAGGGCATGACAGAGGGAAGTCGCTCAGTTCCTGGTAGTCCAAATTCAGAAAGACAGAGAGACAGCAAGGTTCCAGGGACAAAATATACACCCCAATGTCATGCCTCCATTGACCTACTTTCTCCAGCCACACCCTACCTGCCTGTATTCACCACCCAGTACAGTAGTCCTTTCAAATTAGTAATCCAACAAAGGAATTAATGTACTGATTAGGTTATAGACCTCATAATCTAACCTTTTCACCTCTGCATTAACACATGAACTTTTTTGGGTGACACCTCATATCTACAGCATAACAGAAGCCAAGACAAAATGGCACCAATCTCACAATTTTTTTTTATGGAAGAATTAATGGACAGTACAATATTTAACCAACCTCTTTATATCCTGCTTTGGCAGAAGCAGAAATGGCATTGTCATATTTATTATATAAAGAGATTGATTCGCTAGACACACAGAATAGACAAATTTAAGAAAAAACAAAAATGACTACTTCTGAACTAGTCACATTAATATATGTGCAGTCGGTATAAGGAGTCATTCTTCATTCATTCAAATACATTTATCTTATTCCTCCCTCGTGTTAGGATCTGGGAAGACAGGAGTGAAAAATAAACCATCACTCTTTATAGTCCTGGGTAGTTCATTACAAAACATTATGTTCTACCTTCCATAGTAGACAAATGGACAAAATGTGATGAGAGACTGAAGGAAGGAAAATTAACCCTGAGGGCAGGGATTGGAAAATCCTTAGTGCACAGAAAAGGTTACATGAGAGGTTCACATAGTCCCAAACTTCAGATAAATGCTTAAATAAAAATTGCTTCTGTTATATTCCACTCCCAGTAGTACTGGAGGCTAGCACCCACCTAACTGACTTATGTAAAGAAAACAAGGATAAAACCTTCATCTAAGATAAACAGCAACAGACAGACCAGTGGAGAACACACACTCACACTGTAAGTTGGAACAAAATGAGGTGAAGTGCCTTCACTGAAAAAAAGGAAACTGTTTTTAATTTTAGTGTCAAAAGGGGTTTTTACCTAGTGGCCAGAATCTTGAAACTTGGGAGGCCAGGATTAATATAGAGATGGGGGGAGTTGGGGGATGGCAAATGCAGAAATGGATGCTCAAATTCTGTCTTCCCTTACCTTTGTAAGAGTCAGAACCATGCATTAGTGGAACAGGCTGAAGTCAAAATGTGAAGCCAAAATATTTGTGCAGAGACCAGAGGTAATGGCCAAAACAGTGTTTAAAATTAAAGATCAATGAAGAAAATTCTCCACAGGTAATTACATTTATCAGAGAAAAATAAAGAACCCAGAATCTCCACATCTTAACACTCATAATGATTGTAACTTTATGTAAAAGTAGTTGTCATGTTAGAAACCAGAAAAATGAAACTTATTCAAGAGAGAATAAACTGAAACTAGATTCAAGATGACCCAAATATTGGAACCAACAAAGATTTTATAGCAGTATATGTAACGCTCACCTAAATAAATCTATTTATACTCATTATGAATTTTAAAAAAATAATAAGAAATGGCTTCAGAGAAGCAGAATTGATTTTAAAAAAAGAACCAACGTCAAAATATAAGCTGCCTACAAGAGATACATGTCAAGTATAAAGACACAGATAGACTGAAAGTAAAAAGATAGACCATGCAAACCATGGATATGAGAGTCAAAATGATTGTACCAATATTACCTAAGATAAATTTCAGACAAAAATTTTACCAGACATAAGAGGACACTTCATAATAATAAAAGTATCAATCAAGCAGACCTAAGAACTATAAAGATTTTTGCAACTTACAATGTAGATCAAAGTAAACAAAAATTAATCAAAGTTTTAAATAATTAAAAGTCACATACTCACAGTTGAAGATTTTACTATTATTTTCTTGGAAATTGATGAAACAATAATACAAAATCACAAAAGCTCTAAAAAATGCTATCAACTACTTGGACTTGAATCATACATGTAGATCACGAAAAACCTACAGAATACACATTATTTAAAGGGGTATGTCTACCAAGAAGACCAAATGCTACCATATAAAAACAAGTCTCAAAAAACTAGAAAATATTGAAATCATGTAAAATATGTTTCAAAAAACCTGGAGTTTGTACTAGAAATTAACATAATAATTATAAATAATAATATAGAAAAACCAATTATATTAAAATTCATGAACAAATTTCAATGATATATGAAAAGAGAAATTACAACATAATCTATAATCTAGAGAAAAAACTGAAAAGACTTTGAATGATTATACTCTGTGTTAAAATCAAAGGGATACAGGTAATGCAGCACTTAGAGTAAATTTTATAAGCATTAAAATGTTTGTGTTGGTAAAGAAGAAAGATTTCAATACAATCCTTTGGTTTCCACCTTAAGAAATTATTAAAAGAAGAACAAATAAATATCAAAGTATGTAAAAAATAGAAACTAAGTACAGTAATTTAGAGTAGGTCAGGGTGGCTCTTGCATGTAACCCCAGCTACTTAGAAACCTGAAGCAGGAAGATTGCAAGATCTAGGACAGCTCAGGCAACTTAGTGAAACCTGTCTCAAAGTAATTTTTTTTTTAAAAGGGATCAGGGATGAAGTTCAGTGGTAGAGGTCTTGCCTAGGATACATGGGTTCCTGGGTTCAATACCCTTAATTACACATTGCACACCCCTCTTCCCTGAGAAAGAGGGAGAGAGAGAGAGAGAGAGAGAGAGAGAGAGAGAGAGAGAGAGAGAGGATGTGCGTGTGAGAGAGAGAGAGAGAGGGAAAATAAATCTATGAAAACAGACTAAAGGGTTACAAGAAATGTTATGCAAACAAAAGCTAGTTTTTAAAAACATTATTATTGTGAAACTAACTGCAAGTTTCAGGATCCCCAAGCTCACAGTTTTGATAATTTGTTAGAAGTTCTTACAGAACTCACAAAAGCTTTTATACTCATGATTATGATTTATTATAGTAAAAGGATCCAGATTAAAAATTCAGACAAGGGAAGAGACCTATGGGACATAGTACAAGAAATGTCTAAAAGTAAAGCTTCAAGTTGTCCTTTGTTAATAGCATCATAAATGATGCCAGTTTTACCCCGAAATTATGTGTGTCCATACACGTGAAGCACTTTCAAGTCTTGGCAACACCTAAGCCTTGCCGTCTGGAGTTTATATTGGTCTGAGACAGATAGATGTCTTTGAGTATGAATGTGGCTGCACCCTCAGTCTCTAGCATTTACACAGGTGGACTGATGCCAACATAAAGTACATCGTTAGATGTCCAAGAACCAAAGGCCTGGGGAAAGTATGACATGTTCATCAGACAAGATGTTCCAAGTCTTAGAGGTGACATCTCAGGAATTAAGGTCAAAGGGAAACCCTATCTGCATAGGAAAATTTTTTACATATCTTCATATAAAAGACTCCAGGTTCAGATATTATCATTAGTAAATTCTGTTCAAACACTTAAGGAAGGAATAGTATTAATCCTACAAAATCTATTTCAGAAAATAGAAGAGAGGGAATATTTCTCATGTTATTTTATGAGAGTTATATAACTATAATACGAAATGAAACAGACATTGGTTTTGATTATAAACACAAAAATCCTTTAAAAAAATTAGCAAATAAATTTCAACACTATATAAAAAGTATAATCCATCATCATCAAGTTGGGTTTATCCCAATGATGCAATGTTGTTTCAAAATTAGAAAAAAAAAAAAAAAAAAAGAAAACAGTGGAATGCCTCAAATTAATGGAGAAAATAAAAAAGCTATTTGACCATTGAGCCAGGTGAAGAGAAAAATCATATGAAATAATTTGGCATTCATTCATGAAAGAAAAAAATTAGGTAAATTATAAACAAAAGGAAACTTCTTTAACCTTAGTTAAAAGATTTGTAAGAAAACTAAAGTTAGATCAAAAATCAACAGTAAGTAGGTCAATGTTTTCTACCTAGTATCAAGACCAAGGCAGAGATGTGTATTCTCATCATTTATTTTCAATATTGTTTTGTCTTCTGAGCAAGAGAAGTAAGGTAAATGAAATAGCATACAGTTTGGAAAGGGAGAAATATAGTTACCCATCTGTCAATGATATAGTAGTTTGCAAATAAAATCCTAGTATGGAAAAATCCTGCTAAAAATTAAATTTAGTAAGATCTGAGGATACAAGGTCTAGATACAAAAGAAACAAGCAAAAGCAAAAGTTAAATTATATCTGTATACATTAGCAATGAACTGTTAGAAAATAAATTTTTAAAATATCTCTGATGTTGGAAAATTAAAATAGAGAAAACTTTACCAAGGATATGCAAAACTTGCCACAGAAAACTGTCAAACATTACAAAAGGAAATAAAATAATATTTAATATAACAGAGAGATACACCAGAGACATGGATTAGAAAACTTGAAATTGTTGATGAGGACAGAATAAAGCACAACCAGAAAAATGAAAATAGTAGTAAGGATGACAATAATAAAGACTTCAAATTTAAAAGATTTTCATCTTGACAAATGAAGTTAAATAAACACAAAAGGAAAACACAAATAGGGTACACATATTGACAAAGCATATGTCTGTCAAAGGATTGATATCAAGAACTTATAAAGAACTCTTACAACTAAATAATCAAACAAACACTCCATTTAAAAAGTGGACAATTGATTTGTGAAAACACTTCACAAATGAAAATGTGTAAATGACAATGAACATGAATATTCACTCAATATCACTAATCATCAAAGTAATACAGATTAAAGTTACAACAGAATACCATTATACTAGAATACCATTATACTAGATTAGCTAAGGTTCAAAATCAGTCAAGGCCAAATACTGAGGAAGGTATGAAAAAACAGAACTCTTGTTCTTGTGGGATTCAGAATGGTATAAGCACTTTAAAAAAGAATATATGCATATCTTATAAAGTTATACTTCCACTTATTTTGTGATCGATCTGGCAAGAGTCTTAAGTTTTTGCCCAAATGTACAATCAACTACAGAGAGCTTGGAGAAGCTCTAAGATGATAAAGATGTCTGATTGTTGTGGTGGGTAAAACATGAGAGTACACAATTACCAAAATCGTCAAACATACACTCTGCAAATGTTGTTGCAAATTATAGCTTAAAACTGGTAGAAAAAAATCTGACAACTATTTAAAAATATATATATATATTGCAGTTTGTAGTTTGTAGTGTCTGCCAAGACATACCTGATAGGCTTCTTCAGTGTGGAAAGTAGCAGAGTTTAGACCCTAGCTTGGATAGCCAGTCATGAGACCTTGGGATAGCGGAAAGGAGGGACTTCCTGTCTAAGCAGAGCCTCCTCCTACTGGGGTACAGAACTTCCAGTCTTTTGAATTTGAATCTCCAGGATGACTTTCACCTGGGTGGCCCTGGATCCATTGAAAGCCCTAGGATAAGCTTCACTTCTGGGCTCTATTTTTAATTCTCTTTTTTAGATATTTTATGAGTCCAGATTATCTCTATGATACCATTCTACACTAAAACAAATGAGCTGAGGAAGAAACACTGCTAATGAATTTGACCATTTATTGCAGGTAAGTGCAATTCACTAAATACACTTATTTCCCCATACATTGTTATCTGTCCTTCCCCACTCACTCTATCTTTTCCACAGAGAGCTCTTAGTTAACTATTGCTGAAATTGGAATCTCAAAAGCAATTCTGATGGAAAGAGCAACATTTCAATTAAACGAATAATCAAATTCCAAATGTTATTTGAATAATTTGAGTTCTTAAATTAAGCACACAGACTTTTTTTTCCTGCAAGTAGGCTATAAATTACATTTTCCGCTACATTGGCAGTAAACGGGTAATTAATATTTCAACTTTTCCTTCTCAATGTTGATTTAAAAAATAAAATTAAATAAGCACAGAACATAAATCAGCACAGCCATTCAAGATTAGATGTGATTACCCATCTCCTGTTTTTATCCTATTTTCTGTGGAGTTGGAGCCTCCGTTTTGGAGTGCAGCCTGAACCCAAAAGAGCATCTTCCACACAGGATAGAAGTTGACATCATGGAGATGACAATGGAAACTTTAGAGACATAATAAGATCCATTTAACAGCTTGTATATGCTTCTCTGCTCTAAATATATGAATTATTTTCATGTAAAGAAGTTATCATATATTTAATATATTATTTCCTTTGTATCTGTTTTAACCATGGGAAGGATGAAATTTACCAAGAAACTATTGTTCTACAAGTTATACTTTCTAAATGATCACTATTTAGTTAAAAAGAGCCACAAAATGTTACTCCAAAGAAGTCATATGAGGATTTCGTGTGTTCCCAGTCACTGTTGTAACTGCTTGAGAAACATGAGCTCATTCACGTTTTATAAGCATTGAAGCATTTTACTTTTACAAATTCAATCTATTAGATGCTAAAACTATGGAAAGAAGCTCACTGATCTGGGTAGTGGCAGGGCTGGGATGGGGTGAGGGCCACTTCTTACCATGCCACCCTGCCTGCCACAGTGTGGATTTGCTCCTACTGGTTTACTGAAGTGAGAGGGTTTTTCTTTTCTTTTTTTTCTTTCTTTTCATGAGTACAATGTGAATCAGATGCTAATCACAGGTACACAGGTCAAATTCCACAGGTTAAGGGCACTTTGGTCACCAGCTTAGGGGCTTCTGCATCACCTGCACTTCCGACCAATTGACTAAGTATTTGTAGATTCCCACCATCCTTCAAGTTTGATAATTTCCTAGAATAACTCCCAGAACTCAGGAACATGCTATAGTTATGATTATAGTTTTATTATAACAGTTACAAATCAAGATCAGCCAAATGAAGAGGTGTATAATGTGAAGTCCAGGAGGGACCAAAACACTGTTCCTGTGTCCTCCTGCACATCCCTCTTCCAGTACATCCAGGTATGATGGTCAATCAGGAAGTGCATTTGAGCTTTGGTGTCTGGTTTTGTTTTGTAGCATAAATGATTTAACAATTGGCAATATGATTGAACTCATCTCCAGCACCCCTTCCTCTCTCTGGAGTTCAGGAGGTCAGGCAGAAATCATGCAGCTCAAAGTCCAGTGCTCTAATGACAGGGTTAGGCTTTATGGCCTGACGAGCCCTCATTCTAAAATTTCTAAGGGCCTCCCATGTGTCATTTGCTTGGACTCAGGTATGGTCTAAGGGTCCCACTGTGAAAAACAAAGACACTCTTATAACTGGAGAAATTCTAAGTGTTTGGAGTCTTCCTCCTGGGACAAAGTCTCTGCAAATTATTATGCAATAATGAATCAATTCAATGAATATTGCCCTCATCTTACAGCACTTTCTCTTTCCAGCAGTCTTTGCAAGGTCACCTAAAAATCCTAAGGACCAAACCAGCAACATCTGTCCAGCAACGGAGATGCCTTTGAAGCAGTACTAGGTAAAACTCTGCCATCCTTGGGTTCTTAGGGAGACCTAGACCAAGAGGTCCAGGGCAGGAATGAAAATTGGCCATTTCTCTGTCTCTTTCACCTTCTACATTTCTAATCTGGGGCAATCATCACTAATATTCTAAGCCAGCTCTGTCCTTCAGTATCAGGCTCCTCCTATTGTTTGCTCCCCTTTCACAGGTGCCTGAGACCAATGTTGCTGCCACCTGCCCACTGTCCATTTCTTCCCATGCCCTAAGTTTGTGTTTCTTCAACCTTCCCATTTCCTCCAGTAACTATCGGGCTCCTTATGACTATGTTACTTTCAGTATTTACATGTCTTTCAAAATTGGGATGCATCCCAGTGGCTTGGGAGACTGAGGCAGGAGGATCAGGAGTTCAAAGCCAGCCTCAGCAAAAGCAAGGCACTAAGGAACTCGGTAAGAACCTGTATCTAAAGAAAATACAAACTAGGGCTGGGGATGTGGCTCAGTGGTCAAGTGTCCCTGAGTTCAATACCCAGTAACAAGAAAAAAAAAAATGGGATGCAATGTTGAATTTAAAGATATGTTCTCTTGTCTTTACCACAAAACCAGTCTTCCAGTTTTGTTGTCTCAGTGACCATCATATTGTGCTATTCTGGTCTTTCTTTTTGTAATTGTACAGATTTATGGTATTTATCATGATGTTTCCATGTATTACGAATTGACCATGTTCATCTACTGACCCTTCTACCTTCATCACCCAGCCCATACACATTCCCTTCCCAGTCTCTAGTGATCCCTCTTCTACTTTCAGGTCAATGGTCATTCTATTTTTTTAAATTTATTATTATTATATTTTATTTTGTGGTGCTGGGGATTGAACCCCAGGCCTTGAGCATGCCACATATGCTCAAATGAGCTGCATCCCCTGATATCAATGATCTTTCTCAATCACATAACAAAACACTAATTTTGCTAGGGGAGAGGAAGGGGAACTTCTAATGTTGCTTTTCATTTTGAGGTCATCTAATGCATTACTTTGTAATCAGATTCATAAGTTATATTTGCATGTTAAAGTATCAGTAAAATGTAAAAAAAAAAAAAAAAAAAAAAAAAAAAACAACAACAAGAACAACAACAACAAAAACCTCAGCAATAGTTAACAGAAATAACTGGCTCCAATTTATTTCCTTCTAGGTCTTTTAATGAGAAGATTCTTCCTAGTTATAAAGGTACTTTAACACCATTTTAAAACTAGATGATTTTATCTTTGACTTTTCTATTCATTCACTTGCTCATTAAGTTAATGCATATCTATTACATTCAAGGCACATGGTAGGGAGGTAAGAAGCAGGTATAATAAAACACCAGTCCTTGTTCCTGTGAAGCTGACATACCTGTGGTGAAGTGAAATCATGGATTATTACATTGAGAGGAAGTTAAAATTCACCTTCTTCAATATCATGCCTAAGGCAGAGATAGTGTAAAACATTCCTTTCATCTAGTTGCAGTTTAAGCACTTCCAATTTTTGATCCTCTCTGTTAAAAAATGTTTCTTGAAAGTCTCTTCTCTCTTCTACTCCCATCCTACAAAAACCAGAAAAATATTATGACTTCTGTTACATCAGTCTCCCCTCCAGCTTACAGTAATTGATCCAAAGTCCATGCTCACAGACACTACACAAAATAAATCCTAACCCTCCTCAACCAAACACAGTGCTCCCTGGAGCATTGCCTTCACGGTCTCTGATGCTACTGCCCACAAAGCAAAGCTAACTGCGTTTCAAATTCTCCTCACATGGCATGGTTTCTAGATGCTCTGTCATCCTGGATGCCTTATCTGGGCCCACTCTAAACTTTTAATGTTTCCTTGTGAGACTCAGCATATGCAGCTAAATCCTGAGATACTTAGTGGAAAGAATGGTTTGAGGGCCAGACAGAGATGGGAACAAGTGCCAGCTCATCTAGTAATGAGGCAGGTGATCTTGGACAGGACACTTATCTTCTCATAAAATGAGGAAGGTTATCTTCCAGGGAAAGGATTAAAAATAACATGTGCCAACGCATAGTTGCATGCAAGTACTTAGAGACATGTATTTAGGATTTTTTTTTTTTACTACAGATATGATTTACATAGTGATAATGAACTAGATGTGCTGATTCTGTTAATGCTGTCTGTATGTCTCTATCCTCCTGGTGAGCACACTACATCATTGGATTAATGTTCATCCATCAGTTTACTAAAGACTTTCATTTCCTTGTTTTCTTGTTCTGTGTTTTCTTATAGAAACAGGATGCCCTTGCCATCCTGGTAATTTATTGGACTTCAGAACAGAGCTTACCATTTGCAGAACTAATTTATTAAATTTACAACATGAAATAATTGACATCCTCGTTCTTCTGCTTCTCATAAAACAAATATGAGCAACACCAAGAAAGCATACTTCTGGTTTTATTTTGGCAACTTTTTCAATGTCATCAATATTCTCAAATACACTAAGGAAATATAGTAAAATTGTGAAGGTTATTCATAATATAAGAGTGAAAATTCATCAGCTAATTATTCTTCTGACACTAGAGAGAACTATTTGATTACTAAAGTAAAAGTCAAGAAATGTGATTCTAGTTATAACGTTGCTGTTTTCTTGTGTTACTGCAGGAAAGACACAACTTCATTTGTAGATAATGTCTGAGGTCCCTTCCAGGAAGAGACATATTTAATGACTTTTCAGCCCATAAGTTCATATTGACATCTTTCTCAGCTTCCCACAGAAGAAAATTCCAATTTCTAATTTCATTTTTCTGATCAAGGATGTTGTCATAATCGCCCATGTGTTCTGTACTTACTATTTCAATCATTAAACAAATGACCAAAAAAAAAGTTGAAAAAGAAAAGAGAGAGGGAAAAGAAAGAAAAAAATTCAAGAACAAAACCTTTTTATTTGGTGTGTAATATTCAAACTGGCACTTATATTTAATTTTAGGAACCTGGTTTTTCTTCCATCTCAAAAAGCCTTGCAGTTACTATTTTATCCTATAAATGAATGTTTATGCCCCTCCAGAATCCCTAGAAAGGAAGACTTTAATCAGAATCACCCAACCTATGTCAAAAGATTTTGACAGTGAAGCAGACTCCCTCTGAAATTAAAAGCACTTTCTCATATCTTGTTTCCCTGCATCCAATACTTCCTCAGCTTGAGAATAAAACATTTCTTCATTTTTTGTTTGTTTTGTTCTAGTTAGTTACACATGACAGTAGGATGCATTTGACACATTGTACACAAATGGATCATAACTTCTCATTCCTCTGATTGTATATGGTGCTGAGTCACACCAGTAGTATAATCACACATGCATATAGGGTAATAAGGTCTGTTTTATTCTACCGTCCTTCCCATCCCAAACCTCTACCCCTCCCCTCATTCCTCTTTGCACAATCCAAAGTTACTTTATTCTTCCACACCCACCCCCACTATGGATAAGCATCTGCTTATTAGAAAAAACATCCTGCATTTGGTTTTTGGGGGTTGGCTTATTTCACTTAGCATGAAACTCCAACTCCATCCATTTACCTGCAAATGCCATAATTTTATTCTTCATTAAGTCTGAGCAATATTCTATTTGGTATATGTACCATATTTTCATTATCTATTCATCTGTTAAAGGGCATCTATGTTGGTTCCATAGTTTGTTTATTATGAATTGGTCTGTTATAAACGTTGATGTGGCTATGTCACTGTAGTATGTTGATTTTAAGTCCTTTGGGTATAAATCAAGGAGTGGAATAGCTGGGTGGAACAGTGGTTCCATTCCAAGATTTCTGAAGAATCTGCATACTGTTTTCTATAGTGGTTGCACTAATTTGCAGTCCCACTAGCAATGTATGAATGTACCTTTTTCTGAACATCCTGGCCAACACTTATTACTGGTTGAATTTTTGATAACTGCCATTTTGACTGGAGTAGTTTTGATTAGCATTTCTCTAATTGCTAGAGATGATGAACATTTTTTCATGTGTTTGTTGATTGATTGTATTTCTTCTTCTGTGAAGTGTCTGTTCAGTTCCTTATCCAATGTATTGATTGGGTTATTTGGGTTTTTTTTTTGTTTGTTTGTTAAATTTTTAGAGTTCTTTATATATACTAAAGATTATTACACTATCTGAGGTGTGTGTGGTGAAGATTTTTTCCCATTCTGTAGGCTCTCTCATCATGTTATTGATTGTTTACTTTGCTGAGAAGAAGCTTTTTAGTTTGAATCCATCCCGTTTATTTATTCTTGATTATACTTCTTGTGCTTTAGGAGTCTGATTAAGGAAGTCAGCTCCTAAGCCAACATGATGAAGATTTGGACCTGCTTTTTCTTCTATTAGGCTCAGAGTCTCTGTTATAGTGTCTTTGATCCACTTTGAGTTGATTTTTATGCATGGTGAGAGATAGAGGTTTAATTTCATTTTGCTACATGTGGATTTCCAGTTTTTCCCAGAGCCATTTTTTGAAGAGGTTATCTTTTCTCCAATGTATTTTTCCCCCTTCAACTTTATTACTGTTTCTCTGGGTGTCCATGGTCCTTCTGTCTTTGAAGGGATACTTAGGGAATTGGGCTGCTGAAAGGAGGGTTATTCACATAAAATAAAACTGAGGGTAAAATCCCAGGCCATAGATGGGAATCCCTGTTATTGCATGCCAAACTGTCAAAGAACATTGGGAGGTTATCCTTCAATACCAATGGAAACCATGCTGAACTGGCCATCTTGATGTAGGTTGAGAATCTCTTATCTAATATCTTGAACCAGAAATGTTTATATTTTGAAATATGTGAGTATTACATAATGAGATAACTTGGACATGGGAACCAAGTCTAAATGCAAAAGTCATTTACATTTCACATACTCCTCACACACATAGTTGAAGGTGATTTTGTGTAATATTTTGAGTGCTCCTACATTTTGACTAAGACTTGTCACATGAGGTCGGCTGTGGCATCATGTCAACACTCAAAAAGTTTCAGATTTTGGAGCATTTCAAATTTTTGAATTTCAGGTTGGAGATACTCACTGTGTACAATGCTCCAGGCTACCTTGAATGGAAATGTGATGGGTGCAGTCATTTCTTGGCATCTGTGTGGTTTTCAGACAGTGCTGACAGACTGCACTTGCTCAACTGGCATGGGACAGTTCCCAGGTGCTGATACCCCTCCTATCAGCTGATCACTCAGTCTGGCTGTCCAGTTCTGTATCCACAGATCTTTGCTCTCAACATGGTCTTCTGTCTTCTTCCTTCATCTGCTACATTCTTCATAGCTGTGGTCAGGATAGCCAATATCTTTGGTTCTTCTTCAAGATTTTTTAGTTCTGACACGGGTACTGGTTTTAAAAGTCAGAAATTCTAGTTTCGGGTTTTTTTTATTTTTAACTCTCCAAAGTTTCTTTTCCTTAAAATGGTAGCTATAGGATATGGAATTTACAAAATGAAATAAGGCCTTGTGTCACAGGGAACAGAAAAAACACAAGAATTGGAAACACAGTTGCAAATATATAAAAATATTTTCCTGTCCCATATCTACTTTAAAAATTTGGTACTATTTTGGGTATTAAAACATAAAGAAAACTGCAGACTACAGATACATACCCCCTTAGTTTAGCTTTGAGTAAGAGATTCTAGTTCAAAAGTGGGATGTAATCAACATCCTTCTGGGAACTGTCAAGAAAGTTAGATGGAACCAGTTCCATAACATGACTCTGTTACAATGCAGCAGTAAGAGAAGAGGGGTCTGTAGTCTGGATGCATAGTGCTTTTTATTTTTATATTTTTATTTAATTTAATTTGTTATACATGCTTGCAGAGTGCAATTCCTTTCATATTACATATAAAGAGCATAGTTTCCAAGTTATTGGTTTTACACAAAGTATTTTCATACCATTTGAGTTTTTATATGTGCACTTAGTATATTGATGTCTAACACATTCTGCCATTATTCCTGTCCCCCTTGGCCCCTCCCCTCTCCTCCCTCCCCTTTGTTCTATTTAACATTCCTTCATTCCTCTCATTTCCCCTCCCTTGCCACTATAATTCAATATCCTCATAGCAAAGGAATCAATCAACCCTTGATTTTCTGGGATTGGCTGACTTCACTTAGCATTATTTTCTCCAACTCCATCCATTTACCTGCAAATGCCATGATTTTATTCTCTTTAAGCGCTGAGTAGTGCTCCATTGTGTATATATATCAAAGCTTCCCTATCCATTCTTCTATCTATGGGCATGGGGTTGTTTCTACAATCTAGCTATTGCGAATTGTGCTGCTATGAATATTTATGTGGCTGTGTCTCTGTAGTAAGCTGTTTTTAAGTCTTTTGGATATAGACTGAGGAGTGGGATAGCTGGGTCAAATGGTGGTTCCATTACAAGTTTTCCTAGGAATCTCCATACTGCTTTCCGAATTGGCTGCACCAATTTGCAGCCCCACCAGCAATGTATGAGTGTGCCCTTTTCCCCACAACCTCACCAGCATTTATTGTTGTTTCTGTTTTTGATAGCTGCCATTCTGACTGGAGTGAAATGGAATCTTAGAGTAGTTTTGATTTGCATTTCTCAGAAAGAGAAACTAGGAAATCCACCCCATTTACTATAGCCTAAAAAAAAAAAAAAAAAAAAAAAATACTTGGGAATCAACTTAACAAAAGAAGTGAAAGACCTGTACAATGAAAACTACAGCACACTAAAGAAAGAAATTAAAGAAGATCTTAGACAATGGAAAGATTTACCTTGTTCATGGATAGGTAGAACTAATACTGTCAAAATGACTATTCTACCAAAAGCACTATACAATTTCAATGCAATCCCAATCAAAATTCCAACATTATTCCTCAGAGAAATAGAAAGAGAAATCATGAAATTCATCTGGAAAAATAAGAGACCCAGAATAGCCAAAGCAATTCTTAGCAAGAAGAGTGAAGCTGGTAACATTACTATTCCAAAGCTTAAATTGTATTACAAAGCAATAGGAACTAAAACAGCATGGTATTGGCACCAAAATAGACCAGTAGACCAATGGTACAGAATAGAAGAAACAGAGACTAATCCATACTTCTACAGTTACCTTATATTAGACAAAGGTGCCAAAAATACACATTGGAGAAAAGACAGCCTCTTCAACAAATGGTGTTGAGAAAACTGGAAATCCTCATGTAATAAAATGAAATTTAAACCTCTATCTCTCTCCATGCACAAAACTCAACTCAAAGTGGATCAAGGACCTAGGAATTAAGCCAGAGAGCTTGCACCTAATAGAAGAAAAAGTAGGCCAAAATTTCCAACATGTTGGATTAGGCCCCAACTTCCTCAATAAGACCCCTGTAGCACAAGAATTAAAAACACATATTAATAAATGAGATGGATTCAAACTAAAAAGCTTCTTCTCAGCAAAAGAAACAATCAGTGAGGTGAACAGAGAACCTACAGAATGGGAGCAAATTTTTACCACAAGCACATCAGACAGAATATTAACTTCAAGGATATAAAAACCTTTACACCAAAAAAACAAACAACCCAATCAATAAATGGCCTAAGGAACTGAACAGACACTTTTCAGAAGATGATATACAATCAATCAACAAATATATGAAAAAATGTTCAACATCCAACGTATGTTTTTGGCACCTTTGTCTAGTATGAGATAACCATATTCATGTGGGTTTGTCTCTGTGTCTTCTATTTTGTACCATTGGTTGACATGTCTATTTTGGTACCAATACCATGCCATTTTTGTTACTATTGCTCTGTAATATAGTTTAAGTTCTGATACTGTGATGCCTCCTGCTTTACTATTCTTGCTAAGGCTGGCTTCGGCTATTCTGGGTCTCTTTATTTTTCCAAATGAATTTCTTAATTGCTTTTTCTAGTTCTGTGGAGAATGCCATTGGATTTTTATAGGAATTACATTAAACCTGGTCAACAATTTTTGTAGTATGGCCATTTTGGCAATATCAATTCTGCCTTTCCAAGAGCATAGGAGATCTTTCTATCTTCTAAGGTCTTCTACGATTTCTTCCTTTAGTGTTCTGTAGAGAACATTTCTTCATTTTGAGCATAGAATCCAAGGGAGTTAAGACTGACTTGTACTCTGGCTAACAAAATAGATATATATATATCCTGCCCTTTGTCCCACTTTGCTCCTCTCGTCTTATTATAAAATCTTTCCATGATCCTGAGTCCCCTGAAAATGGGCATTTGACACAGAAAGCTCTCCTTTACCTTTCTCAATACCAACTTGGAATAAACCCCTTTCATGCCAACCTGAACTCAAGTGTTTGTGGAACATAGGAGCATAATACCCATTCCTTCTGATGTCAATATGACCAACTCTTTCTGTGAATATCATATCTTAGAAAAACATAGTTACAGTAATTCAGTGAGCCACTATTGCCAAAGGAAATGTACTGACTCCTACAGGGAAATGAAAATTTTTAAAAGAGAGGAGACCAATAGCCATTTGGCACACAATTCAGGGATGCAAACTCAAATTTCTGCAATGGTTGAATGGGTAATATGAAATTGAATTTTCAAGGAGAAGGGGTATAATACTGAACAAATGGCAAAAACAATGGAAATCCCTAGAATGTATATCTTATCTAGTAGAATTCAATAATTAAAGAAAAAACAGGCATAAGGATGCCTTATAATATGGATTAAATATTATCCAAATACCAAATATCAATAAAACTGAATGTCTGTGGGTCTGTACAAGAACCACTTAACTTTGTTATTACTGACATTTGAGTCAGATAGTCCTCTCTTGTGCAGTCACGGCCTGATAGGTGTTATCAATACCAGAATATGGTGCTCAGTGTCCTATCTCCACTGCATGCCAGTAGCACTCTTCACAAGGCTGCAGTAAGTCATAGCAATTAAAAGAATCTTCAGATAATAGCAAATGTCCTATTGAGAAGCACGGGTATCAACAATTCAAAGTATGCAAGCCTTTATAAATATGTGGACATAAGTATATAACAGAGATGAAGATAGTATTTCCATTAAGGTAAACACATTTGAGAATAAAGGTCAAATCTAAGATTTATTTTAAAAGAAGAAGAAGAAGAAGAAGAAGAAGAAGAAGAAGAAGAAGAAGAAGAAGAAGAAGAAGAAGAAGAAGAGGAGGAGGAGGAAGAGGAAGAAGAAATTAGTGGACTGCTTTGGCACATGCCTGTTATCCAGTGGCTTGGGAGGCTGAGGCAGAAGGATTGTGAGTTCAAAGCCAGCCTCAAAAAAAGTGAGGTGCTAAGCAACTTAGTGAGATCTTGTCTCTAAATAAAAATATACAAAATAGGGCTGGGGAAGTGGATCAGTGGTTGAGTGGCCCTGAGTTCAATCCCTGATACTGAAAAAATTAAAAAATTAATAAAAAAGAAACTAATTTTTAAAACTCTGTAAATATATCTTAAATGTAAAGCAAACATTGATACTACACCTTCCAAACAAAAAGGAACATATTGAATATTTTAGGGGAAAGTATATTTGTTAAGGGTATAATAAAGAAAAGAGAGGTGAGGGGAAGAAATCCAGTGAAAGATAAAGAATATGAAATATATAGAGATGTTAAGAATATAAAAATGTATAATTTTATGTCAAAATACTTAAAAGTTTGAGTGAAATAAGATTATTTACTGAGAAAACAAAACTGACTCAAAGGTAATTGAACACATAAAGATGTTAATTTTAACTGACTGAAAAATAATTTCAGAAAAACAATGCTAATGGGTTAGAAAGTATTCTGAGTGGATTCATTAAAACTTTCAAGAAAAAGTTAAATCATATACTACAAAACCTCTTGAGAGAAAAGAATAACATGAAAATGAATTTATTTTCTAGAGTTCCTAACTATTTAATATGAGGAAAGTCATCACTATAAAAAGAAAGAAAATATTTATTTATATTCTAACCAATAACCATTATCATAAATAAAAGTAAACTGCTATAATAATTTTCAAGGTCAACACTATCAATAATAGTTATTTTTTGTTAATGTATTGTGGAAAGTGATATAAAACAGAGCTAAGTCTACTAGAAAAGAGGAGAGTGTATTCATATATATATGTATGTGTGTGTGTATATATATACACACACATAATATATGCACATATATATACATAGCATTTTTTACCTGAAAAATGACAAATATCAACCTAAATGAAGAAATAGTGAAAGCACCGACTCTGAAGTACAGAAAAGAATGATATTATTACTTCTTTTCAACATTGTTTTGAGTGCAATAAGTATAAATATTCAAAAGTGTTGTTAAGCCAAAATTCTAGACTGAAGGGTATCTGAAATAAAGGGGTTCATTGGGCCATTACAGCTTACAGCTGTTAGAGAGACAGGGCAAAGACTCCCTGCCCAACAAACACCCGGGTTGTTCCAAAACAAAGAGCTTTCACTGAAGGTCAGCCATCAAGGAAAGAAGAGGTGGACTCAAACCTGTCTCTCCAGTTGTTTTGTAGGGTTTCATAGAAAGAGCGAGGTTGAAAACTGTTTTTTGATAGGATGAGTAGGGGAAATTTAAGGGTTCTTGTGGAGGGTGGTGCATAGGTCATCATGCCTCTCCACAGGTCACTAAGTCACATTTTCTTTCTTTTTTTTGTAAACAAGTTCTCTCTAAATTGTTGAGGCCGGCATGTATTTCCTCACCTGGTTCAGGTTTACAAGTTTCTTTTCTTGGGGAGGGGTACTTATCATGGTCTTCCCCTGTGAATTTTGAGTTTGTGACATCAAAAAGTTATCAACAGGACAAGCAGGCTACTTCTGTACATGTCTCTACTTGGAAAACTGGTTTCAGGCTGACCCTGGATGATGAAGGCTTTTCCTAGAAGACAACTTAAGGAAACTTTATTACTTAAAAAATTTACATCCGGGTATATCCAGGTTTTAGCTAGTTTCCCTAGCTAGAAAGAAAGGACCAGTCCTGAGACAAGAGATCCCCTTGTCCCCAGCAGCAAAGTTAGGTAGCAGCCGAAAAAATGCCCATCACATCTAGAAAGGCAAAGTCTTTAATAATCCAGATTTAGGAAGAAAGGAATAAACTGTTGACAAAAAAACCCTACGTTGGTCATAGATGAGAGAATTGGGATGACATGAAGCTGCCTCTGGATTGGTTGGGGTAAAGCAGAATGTGACAGCACCTATGGGGTCTTGAGAGGATTTAAGTTAAGGTTTTAATTTCATTTTAATCCCATTGCTTGTTACTGATTTACTTCCACTTGCCCCCATTTCTCCTCACTTCCATCCTCTGGTCCTTGGCAATTAAATTGAGGACATCTTGGAATTTTCCTCTTATCAACCTTAAGATAGGAGACTGAGAAACAATAGTGATTATTTTAAAGTTGGTGTGATGCTTTATATAGTAAGTCCTAAAATATCAGCAAGTTATTAAGAAAAATACAGAAATTTAGAAAAATATCTGTACTTCTAGAGACAACTGAATTTCTACTGCAACAAGCAGTTAGAAAAATAGTTTTATAAGTATATACCATTTATGGGGCTGGGTTATAGCTCAGTGTATAGCATGCCTAGCATGTGTGCGACACTGGGTTCAATTCTCAGCCCCACATATAAATAAAAATAAAGTTCTATCAACAACTAAAAGAATTTTTTTAAATACCATTTATAATAGCAAACCAAACAGTAAAATATCATCATAAATATAACAAAAATATGGATAAGAAAGACATAAATTTTAAAATTCCATTGTAGGTCATTAAATAAGGTATAAATAAATAGAAAAATGGCACACGTTCAAGGAAAGGAATGACCATCCTATAGAGATCAAATCTCATTAAATTAATCTATTTAATTCATTCCTATTCAAAATCACAATATCCTTCTTCAGGGAATTTGAGAAAGTTCTTTCAAAGTCTACGTGGAAAACAAAGAATCACCACCCATCATAATACACTTCTGAAGGAAAAAAAGTAGAGGGCTTTTTTTTTTTTCTTTCTTGTACCAGATAAAAGACATATGACAGAGCTATAGTAATAAGACAATATGGCATCAATAGAAACACAGGTAAACAGACAAGCAGATTAAAATAGAAAATCATAAATAGCCCATGGAGCTTTGATATGTGACAGAAATGTTTGTGAGACTATTGGGAAAGGAAGCTGTTATTCCACAAAAGGAGTAAGTAAAGAAATGAACTTCACATTCAAAGAAGATGTTTTAATACATTATCTTAAAAGGAGTTAGTTTTGAGGAAGCATAAAGAATTCCTAAAAACCATTAAGGAAAAAAAAACTCAGTAGACAAATGGTAAAAGACAAAGAATTTTCATAGAAAAAACATATCATATTTGTCTAGTAAATACCACCAGAGATTAAAAAGCAAATCAAAACAAATACGAGGTATTTCTTTACCTCTTATAAAGAATAACTCTTTTTAATTTTTATTTTTCTTTGAGCTGGGACCTCATGTATTCTGGGCAAGCATTCTACTACTGAACTACATCCCCAGCCCCAAAATTAGAATTCTTGTTAATACCAAAAGTCATAAAGGATAGGGTTCAATATGAATTCTTATGTTTTGCTGTTGCTGTATATATTGGTACAACTCATTTGGGAAATAATTTGGCTTAGTCTTGTAAAGTAGGATTTTTGCATACCCAGAATTTTCTCACCTAGTTATATGCACAATAGAAACTTTAGCACCTATCTACAGGAAGACACATACAAGAATGCTTACCACAGCTCTTTATTCCCCTGGAAACAATGCAGTGTTACTAGATGATGGCGTGGATGAAAACCTTGACTTACTGTAAGAAAAAGGAATTGCAGCCAGACCAAATGAAATGCAGCAAAGCAAAAAGACATAGTCACACTTACTATTATGAATGATTGTCAATATAGTTTAAGTGAAAAAAAAAAAGTTTAGAGGACTGCCTACAGAATAGATATTCTTCATAAAGTTCAAAAAAAGCAAAATGATACAAATGTTATTCACTGAGACATGTATGTCTCTGTTTGTGCGGTAGCTACCTCACTCTCTGGGAACTACTACAAGCCTTTGAAGGTTTCTTTCATTTTCATTTCTTGTGATCAGCAAAAACAAACAAACAACAACAATCAAAAAAAAAAAAAAAAAAACAACTCTGAGCACTCCTAAGGTGTCACTAGCATTTGGTGAATCACCTCTGCACAATCAAGCAGTCAGTGGAGACTTGGGAGGTAGGTGATGACAATTTAGATCATGGGGTGGGCTGGCCATGTGTTGAGGCTCTTGGAATTTTAATCTGGCATTCCAAACCACACAGAGTAACTAAGGGTTAGGCCGGATCCTTCTTACCCCAACTATGGCTTCTTCTTTCCTCCTGCAGCTCCAGGAGGGATGAGACCAGCTATAGGCCTATAGTAATTTTGAAGGGATTTTTTGCATTGTAGAATTAATTTTATTTTGGCTTCTTCATGTTCTTAGTCCTCTGATGGGTTTTAAATAAAGTAGGATTTTGTACCTTATCCAGAGTGTTTTGCTTGTTGAATGTATTTGGCTTAGTCTTGTAAAGTAGGATTTTTGCATACCCAGAATGAGATTATAAGTCCCTCAACTTTTTGCAGACTAGCCCTAAATGTGTGTCTGCTATAATCTATTTAAAGCAATCAACTCTTATCAAATATGTCATTGTCATTCATCTAAATTTGTCATTAATTTTTTCAATATTTATATTGAGTTAGTCATTAAAGCATTTAGAGCATCATGGATTGTAGGTTTTGTATGTTGCTTACAGAGATTTTCCTTAGTTTTGGATGAGTTACAAAAAATATCCTCTCATGTTTTCTAATAGTACTTTAATGTACTTATTTTTAGCCTAAAATCTTTAGTCCATCTGGAGTTTATTTTTGTGATGGAAATAGAGTAGAAATACAATTTTATTTTCTTTTCCAGATGGCTACTAAGTTGTCCTAACTCCATTTATGGACAAAGGATATGAACAGTTTTTATGTAAAAGTAATTTTTAAATGTACAAAAAGATGTTCAACTATAGTCATAATTTTTTAAACTGCAAATAATAGCTATAGGTAAATATTATTTGGAACTATATGCCTAAATAAAATGTGCACAAACATACCCTTTGACCAAGAAAATTATTTCTAGGAAATTTGTCTTTAGATATTCTCACATATATTCATAAGTATATACATTTGTGTCCCAGTGGCTCTGGAAGCTAAGGCAGTATGATAGCAAGTTCAAAGCCAGCCTCAGTAACTTAGCAAGATGCTGTCTGTGTCTCAAAATAAAAAAATTAAAAGGGCTGGGATGTGGCTCAGTGGTTAAGTGCCTTTGGCTTCAATCCCTGGTAACACACACACACACACACACACACACACACACAGAGAGATATCTTGACATTTATTATTAACCTGTCAGTAAATAGGACAAAAAGAAAAAAAGTAAATTCAAGTAGGAGATTTTTAAGAATGGATATTTTAAAATTTTCGTGTACCTACAGTAAAGGAATGTGAAGTCTTAAAGTATGCATATTAAACATGCCTGTTAACATATCTAAGACATATAATTAAAGAAAAAAAACAAAATACTTATATGTATCTATTATATTTTACCACTTCCCTAAGATGGAAAACATGAGCATACTTATACATATAAACACATGAATGCATTCACATTTATATGCACAAATTATTTGAAAGGCCACTCAAGCACCTGGTAATAATAGTGGTAACTTCTGAGGAATAAAACTAGGAACAGAATGATTATATTGGGAGGGGGAATCCACCTTTGAATGAGTACTTTTTCTGAAAGTAATTTCAAGAATACTGCTAGGCACTACTAAATCAAGACAAAGAATTTCAGCTTCACCTTATGAATAAAATGGTACATTTATAGATTGCTGTGACAGTCATAGGTTCTATTAGTTGTTTATTTTTCAAACAAAATCCAAACCAGGAGCAGAACATCAGGCTTAAATATTAACATAAAATTTACTGAGTTTGATTAATTGACTTTAGCTAAATGCAAAATGAAGGAAATGTAATTTCTACACTTTTCTCCACCATCACCCCTACTGCTAACATGTTTTCTAAACTAGTGGTTGTTAAATTAAACTTGGTGGAGACCCAGGCTTTCCACTAAGAGATTTTAGATAAGGCCAGAAGAGGCAGGAGACAAGAGAAGATAAGGGGAAGTTCCTCCTCCTTTCTTTCACTTAGCCACAGTAGTTCCTCCATTGCCTTATTTTATTGTTGGGCATGAGTGAAAAGTCTGGATAATGTTTTCTTTTTAAGAAATGAATCCTAAGCCAATCAAACAGAAATCAAAATGTATCGTTCTCCTCCATGCCATTCCAAATGACATGCTACCATTTAACAATAAAACTACTTCAGAAACTTATCAAAGCCTGGGAGTTTAGATCTAGGAGAGACCTTGAAAACAATATAGCTCTGCCTTTTCAGTTGAGACAGGGGAAGGAAAGTGAAGTCACAGAGATAACAGAGGATCTGCATGGTCCCATTTGGTTTATTGGTGGCAGATCAAGGACTAAGGAGCCAGCCTCCAATTTCCCAGGGCTTTTCTCTCTGTTGTTCATTGGTAAATTATTATTCCACTCCTGTATGTTGACATTCAAAAGGAATGTGGATCAACATTTTTCTGCTGTGACTGTAAGTTACTCATGCGACCATCCTCCCAAGTTCTTCTCTAGTGAGTATCTGTAGTTAAGCTCAATATTTTTGAAGTTTTCCACCAATCAAATATTATCCTAGGAAGGAAATATCTCCCTCCCACTTTTTGTCACCTCTGACATAAACCTAAGCTCAACTAAAGACGAAGGAACTCATCCAAAAGGGAAAATACACCTTTCAAATAGGTCTGAAGGTAAAAGCCTGGTGATCATTGTATCTGTCTATGAGTTTGCATTATCATTTCATAAGGCAAAACAGAAGGTGGCAAAAGCCTACTGCCATCCCTTAGTTTTTGATGGAACATATTCATCAAAAAAGCATTCAGTCCCCTGAGCTTGCAGCCATATGCTACAGGAAAATGTCACCAGTTAAAGATGTATTCATTTGCTGTTTTGAAAACTCTGTTTGATATTCATGCATTCCAAGTGTTTTGACCTAGATTTCAGTAGAGGCATTAGATCCAGTCTTGTGCAGGCAGCTAGACAGCTGTTGCTTGTGTAGTCAAAGGAAGAATCTAAAGTTAAAAAAAGAGGGAGAGAATGAAAAAATGAAAACATTTATTAATGGGTGCCAACATTTTGCACAGCCAATATGTTTAATACTAGATTAACTAATATAAGCATATGGGGATGCATTTGTTGCAAAGCTTTAAAGAAAAGAACAAAGAAAAAAAGTTGGAAGTAGCTAAAGTTCAAGGGAGATGGAATTTGCACTTTCTCCTGTAAATGAAAGCTTGGTGAAATGGCAACATACTTTAATTATAAGCAAGTGGCTAATGTCATAGCATTTAAGATTTTTTTTCAGGGGAGATATATGATGTTTCATGCTTGGCACACATCTTAGATATATCCGAAGTCTATATATAACAGCAGATCCTGGAAATCTTTTTAGACACCAATCTTATTCTTTGCCAGAGTTGTCCATTTTTTGGTGTATAGAAGTTTTCATTAATTCAGCTATAAATTGATATTACATAGTTTAAATAATAAAGAAGACAATAAATATGAATGCTCATTCCTTCTCAGCTCTATCACATCCCAGCAAGAAAGATCAAAGAAGCATGCTACCTATGTAACACTCCTGTGGCACATTGCCTACAAGTTAGACCAAACTACTGATCAGAATTCTCTTCCCACCTTAGTAGGGGGATAGTACTCAGCTTGCAATTACAGCATATTTTAGCTACCTACTCTCAGACTTTTTTTCTCCAGGTTTTGAGCTGAACTGTTGCTAAATATACATCTGTAGAGCAAGTGGGAGCATGAGTCCATTCATCCATTCACCTCCAAGTGGTCACTGAGCACCCACTGAGAATAGAGCCTGACAGCTTCTAGGAATACAGAAATAAAAGCCAAAGTCCTGGATTTGTAGGAGGCTAGAGGATGATAGATGCTGACTCCTCAGAGAAATAAGATCCTGATTTGGTACATTCAGGATACTGGAAGAGCTTGACTCAGTTGACTAAAGTGTAAATTTGTTGGAAGCTATGGAAGAGATGACGGAATGTCGGGGTGTCCTGCAGGGATGCTCCCTCTAAGCACCTAGGAAGCAGAAGAACACCACATTTAGACTGACCACAGACCTTGTGTTTCTAATTGTGCTTTATTTTTATTTTCCCAAGCCCTAGCATGAGAAATTGACTCAAGTTCTTCCTTCTACATCCTGCTATTCAATCAATCAAAAAACACTTTTTTTTTTTTCCTGTTTGAACACTGTATTGGACATTGTAGAACTAAGAAACCCAAAGTTGGTTGTCTAAAGATGCTTTGAATCCAAAAGGGACTATAAGGGCCTAAACTACTAATTGTGAATACAAAACAATCAACACTGCTTGAGATATATATATAAACAATACCACTGAGTTGCAGAATTGAAAATTATTATGCTGAGGAAATAATATATGAATTGGGTTCTGCCGGATGCATATTTATAACATGCTTGGTAGGAAAGGTAAGAAATGGTATTTCAGGGAGAAATAACAATGGTAATGGGCTTGAATGTGATGGGTATATTTGGGGGAAAAAGAGAATATAGCCAAGTTGCAATGAAGATAAAATGTTGCATTAATCCTGTAACTACTGAGGAAAAAGGAGATGCACAAGGAAAAGAAAGAGAAATTTAAGAAAAAGAAAGGAAAGGAAGAGGAAAGTGACCAGCTTGAATTCAAGGATCAAGAAGATTGAAAACAAAGTGATCATGGATCTTTGAAGTCACTGTAAGCACAGAGTAGGAAAAAAACTAAAAATTATAGTGGAAAATAAAATGTTATTTGTTATTTGAATAAATATGTCTGTAAATCTCTTGGGCAGGTGGTAACTCTTTGAAGGCATGCTCAAGAAAGAGAAAATCTTGGTTAACTGATATTCTAAAGCAAAAAAAATTTGAAAAAGAAAGAAAGGAAATCTGCATGAGTCTGAAAAGTGACAAAAAGAGAAAGAAAGTGAGAACCAGGTGATAATTGGAAGCTACTCACATTGAGTGCTTACTCTAGACCAAATATATTCTAAATGCCTCATATGTAATAATTCATTTATTTTCACTACAACCCTATGAGATGGAAACTATTTGCATTCCCAATTTAAAGATGAGGAAACTGAGACCATGGGAAACAAAGTAATTTTCCCCAGGACTCAAAGGTAGAAAGCAACAATTCTTATTGAGCTTATTGCTCAGCTCCAGAGTTTGCATTTTTAACTGTTATACTCCTCCTCCTTATAACTGTTATATTCCATGTGTAGGACCTTTCAAACCAGGTTTTCAGTATGGTTTTGGAAAATCAGTTTTTAGAGGGAAAATCTAAGGGGTTTTCAGCTAGATTTGATATGGGACAAGTGAGTGAAAGCAAATGAGAAGAAAGGAAGAAGCCCAAGGTAGTCTCAATTTGGGACATCTTGTATCCCTGGGACTGTGTGGAAGAGATGATTTTGGATTTCCACTCTAGATAAATCTTTCTCTATGAAATAAACACAATCAAGCATAGGTTAAATAGACAATCTTCAAAAGAGGCTATATTCAAATGTCCTCAATAATTTTAAATAAGTGGAAACCATACAAACTCAATTGTGAAACAATCCCTGTTATTGAGGATGAAGTTATCGGTGAATACATTCCAATAAAACAGGCCAATTAGAATATTTTAGATGTACAGCACCACAATTTAGGAAACTCATTCTGTATTGCCCAGCCCTACTGTTAAAGGATTTAGGCACTGGATCCTACCTCTGATGGGAGCAGTAAGGATTCCCAGCACACCAACTCACATGGTGATTCATAGTGGGGGTTTTCATCAAACGGAAGCAGAGCTATAAGGGTGAGCTCTGGCTTAGCATAAAGTACAGCACAATTAGATGCTGATACAAAACCTGAGTATGTTCACTAGGTCTACCTTCCTTAGACTTTAATCAAGAGATGGAGGGAGACTACATTTTCATTATCATAACTTGAAGCTTGACTCTTGAGACAAAATGAAAACTGAGCCCCAAATTGTGATGGCTAACAAAGAAAATTTGGGGATTGACCATAGACCAGTGATTACACAAAATTGAGTCAAAGTTAGACACTAGAAGGAAAAAAAAGAAAAGAAACCAAATTCTTAATTTTAAAATTGATATATGCCACTTCTGTTAAAGCAGATTCAAAACCAGTAAATAATCATAAAAAATACTCTACTTCCTTTAGTTGAAAGGAAGGGATTATTTAATTTAATATAGAAGTACAGACATACATAATAAAGTTGAATATGAAAATCACAAGAATGTGCTAAAATAATATGTATCACTTCAAAGAAATTCTGTTGTTATGAAATATGCTATAGCACAGGTCCACATCCTCCCTACCCTCCTGCCTTCTAAGAGCAAGTTTCCTTTCCTCAGTAGAACATCTTACATAGAAAAGATTGAGAAGATCTGATGAAGAACATTACATTCTGAATAGATTGAGTGTCTAGACTAAGAAAAGGGTTGGGAGAAAAGTGCAGGTTCAGTGAGATGCAACATGTTCTGTCTGATTCCAAATACTTCAGAACCGATGGGTTTATTAGTGCTTTATCATGCTACAAAGGAGAGTTACTAGCTTTATTATTGCCAATAAAGGATCAGCATTTAATTAAAAATGAAAGTTGACTGACCTTTAAAGCATCATGTTGGAAAGATATAATTAACAAAAAGTCCCAATCCTCTGCCAGAAATTTCAAATTCCTCACCTATTGCCAATACATTGGGAAAGCTTTCCTCTCCAGGGTAAATGACCATGTATTAAAATTCCACCAATTACAATGATATCAAATTAGAAAATATTTGTTATAGAAGACCAGTTACATGTGATGCCGTTTTCAATTCAAGGAGTAAGGTGACTTACACCTGCCAGCATGGATTTAATAAATACCTTGTAATTGTGTGCACGTGTATGTATATATGTATGTGTACACACACATTATATATATATATATATATATATATATATATATATATATATACACATACCATATGAATTTTTCAAAGTAGGAATAAGAGTCTGTGCTCAACAAGCATTTGAATAATTGTTAATGAAAACATTCTTGGGTTGTTTTCCTTTTCTTAGGACATTGCTTTTTTGACATCAGACACCTAAGGTTCACATTTGTGTTTGTCATCCCCAGTGAATACAGCTATGAATAAGCAATCTTCAACTGAATTCATGCCACCACATGTTTCACAAACCGTTGTAATGCCATAGTTTCATGTTCATCTCTCTACCCATCAGGGATGCTTTCCAAATAGACTAGCTTCCACTCTGGCAACAACTACTTAGGCAGCCATATGTACCCTACCCGCGAGTCACTGACATAAAACCCCGTACACTGTGAGGATGCTTCGAAACATGGAACAGAGTAGATGAGTTGTCAACGCACATTCACTCATGACCGTTACATGTGTACACATGGGAGGCAACTTAGAGCAATTAGGATTGCAGATCCGACAGCTTCCCTGTGAGCTGCCACATTAGGTTAAGAAGTAAGGATTACAGAGGACCAAATGTTTCTGTTGCAGCTCCAGAGGATTAATTTTTTTTCTTTTTTTTTTAAACTTGGCAAAGGAAGACATCTGAATTTGAAAACAGAGAGAAACTAAGGAATTGTAACGAATGCATCTTAGTAAGTCATCACAAAGGTGAGAATCTACATATTCCCTGATTTTGACTTGAAAAATGGAAGTGGTTGGGTGTTGTTTGATTTCTAACCTGAAGCTTGATCTCCACAGATCTTTTAGAATATGACTCTTCTACCCCAAGAGCCCAGATTGCTGTATCAAAGAGGCTATGGGAAACTATGAATAATTTCTTTTCATTAATAACATCCCTATTTCTAGCCTTAAAGCTGAACGTCTTAATGTGCGCCAACTTAAACTACATGCAGTTAGCTGTATCACAGCCAGTTTGAACAGATGGATTTAGGAGAATCAGAATCAAATATATATCTGTTCAGAATTTGGCTGCTTAAATCACTCATGTTACTATTAGAAAGAAAGCTGAATTATTGAAGCTGTCAGAGGCTTACTCTTTGTCAACCTCTGTAGTAGAATTTCCTTGCTTCACTAATGAGAATTACTCACAAATTGAACCTACTGAGAGAATTAAAACATTCTCTAGGTTCTGTCCTTTCCTCTCCCTGTCTGGAATAGAGACAAGTGTGTGTAGGAAAGGCAGGTGGTTGGCATAGCCTCAGAGACATCCCAGCAAGACCAGTGGAGTCAGCAGTTAATCTAAAGGCAAAATATGCACAGTTCCATAAAGACTGACCTTCCAATGGAGTTAGGTCCAGCTGGGTGGGAGTAGGGCTTTAGGAAAGTAACTAGAGGAGTGAGTCCTTCTACCAGTGAGTAGATACAAAATCAAGAAAAATCTCTGGTATTCTGGGGAATTGTATCAGGAATAGGGAGAAAGGATGGGGAAAACTTTACTGGAATTGGGAGTAAAGGCGGGTAAAGAATTGTGACTGAGTTAACATCAGTAATGGTCAACTTGGATAAATGGAAAGTCAAATGGCCCTCCCTTCAAAGAGGACTGATGCTAAGTGAAGAATATATCATGAAAGCATTTAAGAAATGCTAAATAACTACTCATGTAGCAATGGAGTTATGCCACTTGGAATCATTTTCTATAATTCTTTGGATGTAATGTTAATTCAAGAGCATTAATTTCCAATATATACATATATAGAGAAAACCATCTCCTGTAGAAACCACAATTGATAGTGCCCCCAAATCTCCCATATACAACCTGTAAAGGAATTATCATGCGCATTGAGTTTGGGAATATTGACTAGACTACAGAATAGAATGAAATAAGGTTCTAAATACAGGTGTTAGCATGTTTAAATAATTTTCCTTATAACATGCAGATCTTTCTTAGCAATTAGGTGATGTAGAAAGAATTCTATCATGATATGGTATTCTGACCTGCATACAAGGTCATGTTATATTTAGATTTTCTATGATGCTTCCATGACTTGAATATATGAAGAGCTGTGTTTTGTTCTAATTGTTAAATAAAAGAACAAAGTTGTATCTTACAAGGAAACTAGACCCTAAAGTCCACAGGAACACTAGGTGCTAGTTATAGTTCCAACATCATTTCCTGTAAGTTCTATGGGCTTCCTTCACATTCTGTTTAGAAGTAGTAATATACAAAATAATCCGAGTCCTTTGGGCTAGATATACTAGAGACATTAGTTAATTTAATCTTACCTGAAACCCCGAATGTTAGATATTATTATGCCTATTTTACAGGTGAAAACACTGAGACTCAGAAATACTAGATGAGCTGGGCGTGGTGGCACATGCTTGTAATCCCAGCACTTGGGAGGCTAAGGCAGGAGGATCGCGAGTTCAAAGCCAGCCTCAGCCATGGCGAGGCACTTGGCAACTCAGTGAGACCCTGTCTCTAATAAAATACAAAAAAGGGCTGGGATGGGGCCCAGTGGTCGAGTGCCCCTGAGTTCAATCCCCAGTACCAAAAAAAAAAAAAAAAAAAAAAAAAAAACTAGATGACTTCCAAGTCCATCAAACAGCATGAAACAAAGCTATCGTTTAAACAAAACCTTACCTGCTTCCGTAGATATTCTCATTCACTCGCAAGTATAATTCACTATTAATAGGTCACATTTTTAGAAGAACTGCCATAATGATCTAAAAATTAGGTTTTAACAATACATATATCTCAAAATGTATCATGCTTGCATGTTTAAACTGAATAGATACAGTTGGCAAAGGACCAACCATATTCTCCTTGGAATCTTTTTTCCAACTTTCCAGACTTAATTCAGCACAGAAGCTATGAATTTCTGGGACCCTAAAATATAAAACAGGACAACTATCTCTCTGTTTCTCTCAAATAATAATAATGATTAAAAGTGAAATGAGACAAGGTTATTTTCCAGGGACATGGCTTACCAACCATTCTAATTTCTCTCAGCTAATTAATGGAAGAAGAAACTAAATACCTAATTTTTTAATTGCTAGTTTAGCACCATTTTCTGTTGTGCAAACCTGCTTCTAGGCAAAATCCACATGAAAGCCATATGGATTGAAAAAAAAAAAAAAACAATCAATAAGATAAGCTTGTTTCCTTTGTAAAACATAAACAGGGCATGAAGAAATATGAAGGGATTTGATTTGGAATATTGGTTGATGTGATTCAGCTTTCTGACTTCTGTTGAGCCTACTCTGTTTTTTCTTTGCTGTCTTGCCTTTTAGGGTTGGTTTGTTTGTTAAGAGGAATGTGGGGCTACTTTTCTTCTAAGCTCTTTGCAAATGGATAACTCTATCTTAGTATCAAAAATATGTGTGTCCATATTGGGTCTGCTGACCTGCTTTTATTCATTCAGCAAAGCACATGGATGACCTGGGCTCTGCAGTCTCAGCATTGCTTCTGTGGGCTTTGCCAAGGTGAGGGTGAATTAGTGAGTTGAGCCTCCATTATAAACCACATACCACGTAGACACTTCCTACACACCAGGACAAAGGTGTCCTAGGCAAAGTGTCGTCAGGGAAGGTCCCATGGAGAAGGTGACCCATGAGCAGGGATGTGAAGGACAAATGGCACAGCACCTCTGCCCTGCAGTTTCACACATTTCACGGATGAACAAGCTGAGGTCTGGAGAGATCAAGCAATTTGCTCAAGATGGCAGTACTATGGAATAGAAAAGGTGAAATTCAAGTCCAAGTCTATCTGACTTCAAAGCCAATAACCTTGTCATGACATAAAAAACCTGAGCATGAAATGATTCCCAAAGAAACAGGCATGTGAGAAAGATGCTCACACATCTATGCAACTTGAGACTCTTTGAAAGATTATAGGCTAACTTTTTCTTTTACTTTTTAATACACAAGACTGCATTTAGCTCAGAGAAATTTGTCTTTAATAGAGACTATTCAGAGAGACCAAAATCACCAACAGCCCAAAAAAAAAAAAAAAGCTGGAGATGCTGCTTTTCCTTAGCAAATTGGCTCTGTCTCTTTGGTTCTTCTAATATACACAAAAACAGAGTGATAAAAAAGGAAGAAATGAGACAAATATTTATACATATGGTGGTGAAGACACCTGGCAGAGCAGGTGAATTAGCTACAGAATGAGATGTTGCCTGCAGATTCAACTACGAGGAAAAGTGACACATTTTACAGTTAAACTTAATGCAAACCTGTTCTCCAGCTTATCCCCAAAGCTCCATGGAAGCAAGGGATTCCTTTGTTTTCTTTTTATATGCACACGTAGATTTTTAAATTAGGTGTTCTATAGTGTTGACTCTCCACTCTGCACATACTAATTTATGAGTACAGAATTGCAAATTTTTGCATCTCACCCAGAATGGGATGTCACCTATATCATCCCAGAATAAAATCCAGCCCTTACAAGTAGTATCATTCTTGCCATTAGTGTAATGCACACATGCAGGCAACTGTAATGATTATTTAATTGAATATAGATGTTGGCTGAATACCAGTGCAAAATACCATGCATTTTAAATCAATCATGATGCATATTAATTCAGCACTCATAATAGGCTATTTCCTATAACAAATGTAAGAGGAAATATCTCAGCCTTGTGGGAGTTTATAACCTACATTAACACATAGTCTACCTTAAAATCTTTCATATTTCATTAGGAGATAAGGGGGGAATATGACAAAAGTTTTAATTTTGCTTCAGTGAGCAATTTATTCTTGCATAATGAGTATAATGTTTCTGAGAAAGTAACTTAATGCTTTGTAGTATTATTAATTGTATTAATGGTCATTTTTGCACAAATACTCCTTGAGACACCTATTATTTACCAAGACACTATTTTAGGTGCTGGATATAAACCAATAAACAGGAAAACAAAAGCCTTACTCTTGAAAACTTAAATTTTAATGGTAGGATATACAATAAATTAGTAGATAAATGAACATATAATGCTGCAGAAGATGCCAGTGTTCTGACAAAGACAAAGACTAAAGTTCAATAAATGTAATAAAAGCAGTAGGGTAGGTGAATTAGTTTACATTAGATGATCAGAGAGAAATTCTCTGCTAAGGAACCCACTGACTATTGGTGTAAATGAATTGTGGAGCTAGTTGTGTTGATGTCTCTAGAAAGAGAATTTCAGAAAGAAAAAAAGAAAGCAAAAGAAAGAGAAAGAAATATATATCAGTTGGAGTAATAGATTGGAAAACAATTTTGTGGTTTCTCAAAAACTTAAATATTGAGTTACCCTCTAAATCAGCAATCACATATAGATATAGATAGACATATATATCCCCAAATTAAAAACATATTCAAACACTTGTGCATAACTGTTCATGCAGCATTACACATAACAGACAAAAAGTGGACACAACAAAATGTCCATCAATAAATAAATAGATAAACAAATCTGATATAACCATATAATAGAACATGATTCAACCATAAAAAGGAATAAATTACTGGTACAGGTTACAATGTGCATGAGCTTTGGAATCATTATGCTAAGAGCCAGACACAAAGACCACATATTGTGTGATCCCATTTGCAGAAAATATCCAAAATAGGTAAATCCACAGAAATAGAAAGCAGATTGGTGCTTTCCAAGGATTGGGGGGAAAGTGACATGGGAGACAACTGCTTATTGGGTACACAATATGTGTGTGTGTGTGTGCGTTTGTGTGTGTGTGTGTGTGTGTGTGTGTGTATGTTTTATTGAGATGTTGAATATAATTTGGAACTTGGTAGATGTGATGGTTGTATAACATTGTGAATGTACCGAGTAGTTCAGGTAATGTTATATGAAAACCAGACAATGAATAATAAAGGAAAGAAAGTAAAAAATGTAAGAAAAAAAAAACAGAAAAGAATGCCTCAAGGTTGCTCTCAACTATCCAAAAATGTGGAGTATAACTAAACCTGTATATGTGTGGTCCCCTTCAATTCCATCCTCTCAGACACTGACTCAGTGCATAATTAACAAGGAGCAGTATAAAACTGTATCTATTCTTAAATTTTTGTTCATTTTATATTTCAAATATGATAATTTTGTTTTTAAAAATTCATACAATATAGTAGTATGTAAAATGGTTAAAATCCTCCCCTCATTTCCACTCTTCATTGTTAACTGCTGTTAATAATTATCCATGATTTTTTGTGTCATGTAGCAATGGATGATTCCTTGAAGGATCTGACATCTTACTTAGGAAAGTACTGTCATATTTTGTGACTAATGACAGTTCCAAAAAATCATACTACCTTGGTTATTGAATCTGACTGGGGATTTGTAACAAACATATTTTTTATGAGATTACCATGTTTTTGCTACGTGCCTAGTTTTGTTTCAGTGGAAACAAAAAGCAAAAGAAATATCCCTCCCCCTGTGTGTGTGCACACACACACACAACTTCTGACAAAACCATCCACTGACCTAGTTAAATGAACTGAGTACTGCAAGTTGAATTAGATGGACCATATTCCATTGCACTAAAGATGACAAACCAACTGAAACAGATGGAGAGGCAATGAAAGTCAATGAGCCCAAAGAGCTTGCAAATAAACCTTGCTTCACCTCGTCAGGAAACACATGAACTTCCAATATATTGTTGCCTTATATATGGCTTTTTTATGTGCTATATCACAAATAAGGGCTTATCATCTGAAGGATCACTGTGTGCAATAATCTTAAACCTAGGAAGCATTCCATCCCAGATGAGAAGTCAATTGGGTTGTGATAAAGTCAAGGAAACATATAAATAAATATAAATATTTGCATACTACTTTTGAGTTTTACATTGAAAATTTATAAGTTATTAAATTTAATATTGTTATGATTTGGATCTAGAAATATTTCATGAAAAACTCATTTTTTTAGGCAATGAAGCAAGCTGTAACCTCATCAATGAATTAATCCACTTGAGTAGATTAATAATTTAAATGGACTACTGGTGGTACTGTAGGTGGGGCATAACTTGAGGAAAGAAGTCATTGGTAATATGTCTTTGGGGATCATATCTTGTCTCTGGACTCTTATTCCTCTTTCTCTGCTTTCTAGATACCATGAGCTGAGTTTCTGTCCTCTACCATACCCTTCTACCTTGATGTTCTGCCTCTCCTCAGGACAGGAGCAAAGGAGTCGGCCAACCACAGACTGAACTTCTGAAACTGTGAGCCCAAAATAAATCTCTTCTCCTCTAAATTGTCCTTGTCAGGTATTTTGGTCACAGCAACAAAGCCATGACTAACACAAATGTTTATCTTATTATTTGAGAAAGGAGCTATTGTAATTGATTACATAAAAGCATACATTGATGAAATTTTGGTAAATTGATCTTTGCACTCAGTAATAAATATCAAAATGCACACATGGTAAAAATCATCATTGTACCTAGCTATTTTTAAACAGTTGCATTGGTAAAAACCCAGTTTAATAATTTTATACTTTTAATTCTGCTTTATTTGCCAGCACCTATTTATTCTACAATATTTTTTCAACAATTTGCACAACCCAGCTGCGTTCATCCCTTAATACCCCTTTGTCTAATCCAAGCATTTTTTTCTTTCCTACCCCTCCCTTATTGTGAGTTAGCATTTGCATATCATAGAAAATATTCAGCCTTTGGTTTTTTGGGATTGGCTTATTTCACTTAGCATGATATTTCCCAGTTCCATACACTTACTGGCATATGCCATAATTTCATTCTTCTTTATGGCTGATTAATATTTTACTGTGTTTTAAAATTTAAAAAATTTTACCACATTTTCTTTTTCCATTCATCTGTGGAAGGGCAGCTAGGTTGTTTCCATATATTAGCTATTGTGAATTTATTTGCTATAAACATTGATGTGGCTGCATCACTGTAGTATGTTCATTTTATGTCCTTTGGGTATAAACCAAGAAATGGGATAATTGGGTCAAATGGTGGTTCTATTCTAAGTTTTCTGAGGAATCTCCATACTGCTTTCCATAACATGAATAAATAAATTGTGTTCCTATATATCAGTCATGAATCAAACAGAAGAGAAATTACGCAAACTATCCCATTCACAATAAATAGCCTTAAAAAATAAAATAAAATATTTAGAAATAAATCTAACAAAAGAGGTGAAAGACTCTATAATCAAAACTACAGAATACTAAAGAAAGAAATTGAAGAAGACCTTAGAACCTGGAAAGATCTCCCATGCTCTTTGATAGGCAGAATTAACATTGTCAAAATGGCCATACAACCAAAACTGCTATACAGATTTAATGCAATTCCTATTAAAATCCCCAATGACATTCTTCATAGAAATAGAAAAAGTGGTCATGAAATTCATTCAGAAAAATAAGAGACCCAGAACAGTCAAAGCAACCCTTAGCAAGAAAAGTGAAGTAGGAAGCATCACAATACCAGATCTTAAATTATACTACAGAGTTATAGTAACAAAAACAGCATAGTATTGGCATGAAAACAGACATGTAAGCAATTGGTACAGAATAGAAGACACAGAGACAAACCCACATAAATACGGTTATCTCATATTTGACAAAGGTGCCAAAAACATACCTTGGAGAAAAGATAGCCTCTTTAACAAAAGGTGCTGGGAGAACTGGAAATCTATATGCGGAAAAATGAAACTAAGCCCCTCTCACCCTTCACAAAACTCAACTCGTAGTGGATCAAGGATTTAGTTAGGCATTAGAACAGAGACCTTGCCACTAATAGAAGAAAATGTAGGCCTAAATCTATATCATTTCTGCTTAGGAACCAAATTCCTTAACAAAACTCCTAAAGTGCAAGAAGTAAAATCAAGATTCAACAAATGGGATGGAATCAAACCAAAAAGCACAGCAAAGGAAACAATCAGGAGCATGAAGAGAGAGTCTACATAATGGGAGGAAATCTTTGCTACCTGCACCTCAGATAGAGCATTGATCTCCAAAATATATAAAGAACTCAAAAACCTTAACACCCAAAAAAAAACAAATAACCCAATCAATAAATGGGCAAAGGAACTGAACAGATACTTCACAGAAGAAGAAATATGATCAGTCAACAAATATTTGGAAAACTACATCTCTAGCAATTAGAAAAATGCAAATTTAAACTACACTGAGATTTCGACTAACTCTAGTCAGAACGGCAATTATTGGGAATACAAGCAATATGTTGGTGAAGATGTGAGGGAAAAAGGCACACTCATACATGGCTGGTGGGATTGAACATAGTAGTTTTTAACAATGTACTTAGGAAATGAGCTTGAAATACTCTCTTGCTGATGTAAGTCTGAACTAGTAAAACAAACACTTTGGGAAACTGTATTAAAATATAGAAGTTTTGTTAAAAAGATTAATTTTCTGGACTGCTGGCTAATTCTCCCTGACAGGGAAATAGACCACATCTCAGACATGTTAGCAAGAATGAAGATGTCTCTTAAGGGATTTGCTAATCTGGAAAAGAAAACTGCAAAATGAATTTTTAGGGAGTAAGAGAATAATGTTATATTTAGGATATTCTAACATTAGCAAAGACAACATGTGGGGAAAAAAGTATGTTTTTTGACTGGACATAAAATTAGCTGAGAGCTCTTAAGAATCCACAAATCCAGGCAAAACATTTGACAGGTGGAACCCTAGAAAGCAAGACCAAGAAAAAAATCACAAGACATGCCAAAAACAAAGGAAAAGCACTGTCAGAGACATAGCTATCATCAGAATCAGCCGCATGTTTGACAGAAATGTTGGCATTATTAGACTAGAAATTTGAAATAACCATGACTCAGAGGTTGTGGTAGTGTGCTTTGTGCTACTATAACAGAATGTACTTGGCCCTCTGTATCCATAGGTTCCACATCCATGGCTTCAACCTACTGCAGGTAAAAAACATAAGAAAAATAAAATAATAAAATTGCCTCTATACTGAAAGTTACAGACATTTTTTTTTCTTGTCACTATTTCCTTAATAATGTTGCATAACAACTATCTGCATAATATTTACATTTTATTAGATATTTTAAGCAATCTGAATAAAGTATAAGGAAGTATGTGCATAGGTTATATATAATTATGCCATTTTATATAAAAGATCTGCGCATCCATGACAGAGCCTGGAACCAATCCCCTACATATAGTAAAGGATAACTGGAACAGAGATGGGTCAGTTATTAGAAATACATTAGCTCTTAAGAGGCTGAAAAATCTAAGGACAAGGTGCTGGTAGGCTCAGTGTCCCTTCTTCCAAGACAGCACCTAGCATGCTCTGTCCTTTGCATGACTCCTCACCTGGTGAAGATGGAAAGTCCAAAGGCAAAAGCTTAGGCCCCAGATCCTTTTAATTAAGGCATGAAACCCACTTATGGGAGGGAAGCCCTCAGGGTCTAAATCACTTCTTAAATATCACACCTCTTAGTACTGTTAAAATGCAATTAAACTTCAGTATGAGTTTTGGAGGGAACAAACATTCACAAAATGTCATATGTTATAGAAAAATTCAGGCAACACGTTAAGTCCAGATGAGTAATATAAGCAATAAGATGAAAGAAACTTTCAGAATCCAAAGTAATACCTAGATATACAAAGCCAGACAATCAGTAATGTAGCTGAAGAATGCCATCAGTAGTCTCATTGGTAGAATTGATACAGCTATTAAGAAAGAATCTGTAACTTGAAGATGAGTCAATAAAAACTTTCTGAACTGATATACAAAGACAAAAAATAAATGTAATTTAAAAATAAAAAGAATAACAAAAATATAGAATGTTTATAAACTAAGGAATATTATTAACAGTTATAATACACATATAAATGGAACGTATGAAAAAATAAGAGTGGCACAGAAAAAATATTTAAGAAAAGAATAGTCAAAAACTGTTTGTAAAAAGTATATATATATATATATATATATATATATATATATATATATATATGACAGATACCAAATCAGATCTAAGAAACTCACAGAATAAAATAAATACCAAAAAAAATCTGAGCCATATGACATTAAACTACAGAAAAACCAAAGACAGAATGATAATCTTGGAGAAGGCTTGGAAATTCTTATCATGAAAGTTGAAAGTAGAGTAATTTTTTTTTATTTACAAAGAAAGAAGAGAAAAAATTAAAACTTGTCAACCTAGAAGTCCATCCAACAAAATTATCCTTAAAAAATGAAGGAGATGTAAAGACCTCAGGATACCAAAAATTAAGGAAATCCATTACCATGAAATAAAACCCATAGAGAGAAAAAAAATATATATCCTTAAAAAATGAAGGAGATATAAAGACCTCAAGATACCAAAAATTAAGGAAATCCATTACCATGAAATATAACCCACAGAGAGAAAAATGATAATGATCAGAAGTTTGTATCTACGTTGGAAAGGAATAATAAGGAAGAAGGTTAAGATGAATAAATGTAGGTAAAATATTTTCAGTGCTCCTCTTTTAAGTTACCTAAAGAATAACAGTTCTTTAAAGCAATGATAGTAACGGTGTCCTTGAATTTTTATAGCATAAAGATAAGTGAAATACCAAATAGCTATTTCATAAGGAAAAGGGATAGTAATTTGAAATCCCTTTTTTAATAGATGCACCACATGTAAAGTGATAGTGTTATTTGAAGGTGGATTTAGATAAAAATATATATTACACACTATAGAGAAATAACATTAAAGTTTTTTTTAAAAAAAATGCAAATGCTACATCAAGATAGGAGATAACCTGCAATCATAAAAAAATTTCTTAATGAAAACCAAAGAGGACAAAAGGAAAAAGAAAACAAAATGAGGGGTATAGGGAAGAACAAAAAACAAAACAAAAAAAAAAAACAAAGGAAGCAGAATATAGGTGAAATATGATCAATTTTATTTCAACTATATCAGTAATCACTTTAAGTTTGAATTTGTCTAAATACACCAATTAAAAGAAAAAGATTGTCTAATTTGATTTTTACAAAGTGAAACAAGCAAAAAAAAAAAAAAAAAAAAAATACAAAGACCCAACTACATGCTATCTGCAGGAAACCAGCTCTAAATATTAAGGCTCAACTAGGTTAAAAGTAAAGAAATATACCATGCTAATAGCAACCAAAGGAAAGTAGGAATAGCTACATTATATTAATTTTGACAAAAAGAACTTGAGAACAAGTAAGTTGATTAAGGTTAAAGAGATATATTATATAATGATAAATGGTCAATTCTCCTTAAAGATTGAACCATCTTAAGTACATGTGCACCTAACAACAGTTCATGAAAATGTAATAAGCAAAAACTAACATAACTTAAAGGAAAAACAGAGAATTCATCATTTATATTTGTAGACTTCAATAGTCTTTTCTCATTAATTAGTAGATCAAGCAGGCAGAAAATGACAAAATATATAAGAGCTGAACACAGCCATCAACTTAATCTAATGGAAATTTATAGAAAATTCCATTAAATGATAATATAATCAAGGGCACATGGAACATTTGCCAAAATAGAACATTCTCTTAACTATAAAACATACATTGACACATTTCAAAGAACAGAAACCAAAGCCTACTCCCAGTGCACACTAGATTCCAATAAGAAATCAGTAACAGTATGATAACATAAAATTTCTTACACATTTAGATATTGGTCACACTTTTAAATTACCTATTAGGCAAATAAGTTCCAAGATAAATTTATAAATATTTTTGAGATAAATAAAAATGGAAAGACAGTTCATTAAAATTTGTGAGGAACAGCAAAATAAATGATTGGAAAGACATGTATGTATAGCATTAAATGCCTATGACTGAAAACAAGGTAAGATCTGAACTTAATAATGTTACTGAGCTTCCACCTTTGGAAATCAGAAGAAGATGAGCAAACTAAAGAAACTAAAGAAGAAGATGAACAAACTAAAGAATATGAGCAATCACAAGAAAGGAAATAAAAAGTAGAACAGAAATCAATGAAATTGAAAATGATACAAAAGATCAACAAATCAAAAAGCAATTTCTCTGAAAATATCAACATGTATCAAACTCTAGCCAACCTAATCAAACAAAAAAAGAGTGAAAACAAGACATAAATTACCAACATCAATCATAAAAGAGGGTCATCATGGGCATTAGAAGAATAATAAGGGAATTCTTGGAACATATTTCCATACGGCTGTCAGTAATCACAACCACACCTAAAAGACTGTACCAAATTCCTTTTTTCTATACATTACATGAATCATCCAGTGAAGGAAAACATATATTGCTGACACTTTGGAAAAACATTTGGAAGTTTCTTATTCAGTAAAATATTTATTTACTATGCAATCCAGCAACCTCACATTGCTCTGGGGGATTTATCATAGAGAAATGAAAACTTGTGTTCATACGAATAAATCCTGTATGCAACATTTATAGCAGCTTTACCCATAGTTTCAACAACTGGACACAATCTACATACTATATGATTCCATTCATGTGGTGTTCTGGGAAAGGCAAAATTATAAGAAAAGAATACATCAGTATTTTCCAGGAACTGCTGGAGTAGAAGCTGGGCTATTCAGTAAGAAGTGGCACAAGAGATGTTGGTTCTGAGATACTACACTCCTTTATATCTTGATTGTGCTGTTGGCTACCTGAATGTAGACATCTGTCAAACCCTAAGGTCAAAATAAGTGATTTATACTGTATGGAAATCTGAAAAAGTGAATTAAATAATAAAATCCAAGGTTTCTGATTAACCAGAATTATCACATCAGCTACAATTTCAATGTATACAAAATGAAACCAACCACACCAAACATCCACAGCTAAACAGAATAATCACACACAGTTTGGCTGTATGTTAAAAACTTGAACGTCCAGCCAGGCCTATAATCCCAGTGGCTTGGGAGGCTGAGTCAGGAGGATCTCAAGTTCAAACCAGCCTCAGCAATTTAGCAAGGCCCTAAGCAACTCAGAGAGACACAGCCTCTAAATAAAATATAAAAAAATGGCTGGGGATGTGGTTCAGTGGTTAAGCGTCCTTGGGTTAAATCCCCAGTACCAAAAACAAACAAAATAAAACAAAAAACTTGAACATCCAGCTAAGAGATTCAGTCATGATACTCCAAAATGTTTTAGTTGAACTGGGCCATATTTTTCATCTGACCTCAAAAGAACTATCTGTTTTAAGAGTCAATAAACAATGTTTTTAAAGCAGTGCATCTGGTAAATGGACAAGCCCTGGCTCTCTTCCAGGGTCCTTACTTGGTATTTGTCAACCACACCTGAAATATTGTACCAAATTCTTTTTTTTTTCTCTATCTTACATGAATCATCTGAAGAAGAGCAATTTAGAGAGTGAGAAATCTTGAAATTATATTGCAAGAAGGATGGATGATGAAATTGGTTACACATGGACTGCAGAGATGAGAGTTTTAGGTGTGGGAGGAGGTCACAGAAGTTTTTAGAGATTTGAGAGTCTTTCTTACAAAGGAACCAGGCTTGTTCCACACATTAGTGAACGTCCAATTATTGACGAAGTCCAAACAGAATGCATGCTGAGTGTCACAGATCTGATGAAAGGGATAGGTCATACTGGAGAACTGTTGAAATACCTTCAAATCCTTCACAGTCCTGGATTTGAATTGAAGCCCACCATTGATGATGTGCACTGCCCTGCAAAATAGTGAGCCCTGCTTCATAGGCAGTTTTCAAGAGCCTCAGAAATCTAGCCTCAGATGGGAGGTTGGCCAGGGGAATTTTGGGTTTTGCAACTATCCTTAAAGTTTACCAATTCATATCCTGTTTCTGCTACTTAATAATTGTGTGACCTACAGAAGTTACTCAACCTCTTTGAGCTCCAGTTTCCCTAACCGAATGAAGTGAATAATGGTATTAATTTCAAAGTGTTATTTTGAATATTGAGATCATATATGTAAAGCACTTAGAGCAATGTCTGCCAAGTATTAAACTCCACAAATGAACAGTTTATAATTACTAACTTGCCTTCACTATCTTTTATCTTATAAATCCTCTTTTATCTTTTCCTTGCCTTTACTTTTAAATATATATTTTATACTATTATTCAGATATGAAGCTCCTTAAATAGCTATTGGGAATATAAAAATGTTCCATGAATAATTACATTGGGCACAAGGACTGGGTTTATTATTCCATAGTGTACATCTACCTTCAGGTTATCATGTGATAAATAAGATGCAAGAATGAAAGATGAGCAGTAGCCACCAGTAGTCCAAGTCCCAGATGTATTCAAAGACAGGCCACATTTTAAAGATTAGAAAAACTGTTGAAGTAGAATTTTAATAGAACTTTGAAGAATTGGTCTACCTAGGTAAGAAAGAAGTTTCATTCCAAGGAAAAACAGCACACTTAAAACAAATTTCAGCTAAATATAAAATCCAAAGATTATGCCCTCTACTCAATGCTTTACCTGGGTCCCAGGAGTTTACTGATTTGACACAATTCTCTTGAAAGATAACCCATTCAGTGATTCTATGAACCTTAGAAAATAAAAGAGGGACATTTTTCTCCCTAACTACTTCAAAGATGCCAATGTTTACTTCATTACTTTTCTCAGGGGTGGATTTGGATGGTAGCAGGAAGAAAGGCCCAGAAGAGTTAAATTGTTTCTAATGTATCCTTCATCCTCTTGTATACCCAACTTCTTTGCATGTCCTGCCTTCTCCTAATGCTGCCTGAATCCCTGTTTTGCCTCTGCTTTCGACAAATCAGTTGATCACTCTCTCCATCATCAAAAATAATCATCCTGGACTGGCAGTCTTCCTTTCCATCCCAAGCTTGGCTGTCACCTTGGGTTAACTCATCCTGAGTGTGGAAGCCCACCCAACAGCCTGGGTTCTCAACACCCTCACCACTTCTTCTCCAGTGACCTCCTTTGCCACACTACTTCATTCACTATCAACAGCAGACAATCTATCTCACCTTGACAGACTAGCCATGTCCTGCCTTACCATCACTTACTCTCTCTCCACATTTCAGGTATAATTACTTGAACTTTGACTATCTTGAACCCATCTGTCCTCCTCCTTTCCTTTGACATCTGCCTCACCTTCTCCTCCTAAGACTCTCAGATTACATGGGTGATGCCCAGACTCTCTTGACCTACGTTTCACTGCACTAAGGGGTTCCGAAGTCAATAAAGCAGACTGATACGGAAATAAAAGGGTCCTTAATACTCCAGTTATTTTCTTTCAGTTATTCCAAACTTTGTCACCAAAGACAAATCTACCTCTATTTCTAATCGATTAAACTATGAATCGACTCCTGTTCTGTTACAGTAGACATATATTCCACCATCCACACTTACGCTCTACTAGACGACATCTCAATAATTAAAAGGCACCTCAAAATCAACATATTTAGAACGTGCCTCATAGCCATCCTTTCCAAAACGGATTTTACTCCATACTTCTCTGTCTCTAAAATGGCTCCACTATAATAGCTACATTTAAAGCCATAAGCTTAGGGGTCATCCTTGTCATATCTCTTTCCGTGCAATCTCCCATCATGCTCTGTGGACTTAACCTCTTAAATCTCTCTCCTGAATCGGCTCCCTTCTTTCCATCATCATCTTGGTAAACCTCATCAGCCACCATCTTCAACCTGAATGAAACAACAGTTTCTTAATCAGGAAAGTGCTCCTTCAATCTGTCCTCTATATGGCAATCAAATCTGTACAGGAGCAGCAGCCACTCTGGGACCCCTTCATCATTTCTCAAGGCATACAATGTTCCAACCACCACTACAGCAAACTTTGTGTTTAGTGTTTCCTCTACCAAGAATGCTCTACCCATGGCTCCGGAGGCTGAGTCAGGTGGATCACCAGTTCAGATCCAGCCTCAGCAACTTAGTGAGGCCTTAAGCAACTTAGGAAGATCCTGTCTCTAAATAAAATATAAAAAAGGCTGGGGATGTGTCTCAGTGATTAAGCACCCCTAGGTTCAGTCCCCAGAACCAAAAAGAAAAAAAAAAAAAAAATCCTCTACTTTCCCACAGTGACCTGCCCTGACCAGTTGAAATCCATCTCCAATATACCTTAAAGCATCATGTATCTCTTATCATACAAATAATTATACTATTTATGTATTTGTCATTAACTCATTTCTATTCAGTAGATTACAAACTCCATGAAATTAGGAATATAGAGGTTTTTGTTGTTTTTAACACTGTGTTAATCATCAGCTTTCTATTGCTGGAACAAAATATCAGAGAACATCAACTTAAAAGAGGAAAGGTTTATTTTGGCTCACAGTCTCAGAGATTTCAGTCCATAGACAGCTGGCTCCATCACTTTAGGCTTGCAGTAAGGCACAGCATCATGGCAGAGAGGCCCTGTGGTGGATCAGAGCTCTTTGCCTCATGGCAGCCAGGAATCAGGGACAGAAAGAAAGGGTCCAGGGACAAAGTATATGCTTCAAAGGCATGTCCCCAGGGTCTTAACTCTTGCAACAAGGCCCCTTTTCCTTAAGTTTCCACCAGTTTCCAACAGCACCACCATTCAACACAGGAGACTTTCGGGGACATTCCAGATGCAAACTATAGCACACAGTATTTGCTGTTAAATAAATTATTTCTTGGCGCTTTTATAAAAGAGTGGTTTTGAGGCATTTGAACCTCTGTAGCATTCTGAACACAAGGTAAAATTATTGCTCTCTCATTTGTGTTCTTCTTCCATATTATATAGCATCACCACATCAAATTTTAGTTGTCAGTCATCACCTTTCCAGCCCAGCCAGTGAGTTATTACTTTACATATGAAGACTGTTCTATTTATTTGTGGACCCTTTCACCAAAGAGCGTTTGCACCATAGTGAGCCCTCAGCACAAGTTAATCAGGGAAACCTCAAGGGCTAGGAAAGTCTGGCTTAAACCATACAGGGGCTTGGATTGACATTCTTTGTGAACACCATCTAAGACAGAGATTTACACAAAATAGACTTAGTCATTTATTAAAGGGGGTTTTAGGCCACATTTCCCAAACTGAAATGAATAGAAAAACCATAATTCCAACTTAATTATCTGTGTTGATTCATCAACTGTTTCCAAATATATTTGTGTTCATTCTGCTTTACTCTCCACCTAAACACTTGTCATAGAAATGACAACACACACTTTTCAGACAAAAGGCAAGGATCACTTCAATTGTACAATCTAAAATTAAGAGAAAAAGAGATAGAGTGCCTAAGTCTTTAAAAGTGCAGAAAGCCATAAACAAGTACTATCTATAAATTTCTGTGTTTCTACAAGGTTTTCTAGATAACCAGCTCAGAAAGAACTTGCCTAGAGAAAGAATTTTTTCCACAGTACTCGAAATAAAATTAGAATCACAACCATTACAATTCAGAAGTGACAAAATATGATTATTTTACAGTATGGAATCCTAGCAAGCCTGGACTTCAACTGGGGCTGTCCGTTGACTTAGTTCTGCACCTGCTTGGTTTTCCTCCGAGTTTTTCTCTCCTCATCTGGAAAATAAAGATACCTTCAAAGTCACTAGGTTGTTGTGGAGAGTGAAGAAATCATATAAGTCAGGCCTTTGGAATACCGCCTGCCACATTAAGCGTTGAGGAATCTTACTACTTAAAAAACACTGCTACCCTGAGGTCTTCTGAGTATCACCTGTTCAGAAATGATACCAAGACAGCGCAGAAACAAAGAGAATTGGGAGGAAGGTTCTGGGCCTGGTCATCACATTACAAACCCTCCAGTGCAAAACAGCTGCGCTGTTTGTTTGGCCGTCGATGGGACGATAAGCGGCGGCAGGATGTGTTAATTTCTTGTTAAGCGCGTGTGGATGTGCGCGGGGCGAACAATAGGCTCCGAGGGGAGGACTGCGCCCGCCCGGCCCCCACCGGCGCCCCGTTTCCGGGCTTTCGGCCGCACACATCCCCCCTTTGTTTTCCCGGCCCGGCCGCGCGTGTCGCCGCCGCGGCCACCCCACCAAGCCTTTCCGCCGGCCGCGCCTCGCCGGGAGGCCGCGGGGTCGCGGGGAGGAAGCGGCGGCGGCGGCGGCGGGGGCCGGCGGCCCGGGCTCGCGGAAGCGCCGCCGCCCGCCGCGCTCGGGGAAGGCCTGCGCGCCGCGATAAGGGCCGCCCGGCCCATTGTGTGCGCGCCTGCGGCCGCCCAGTGAAAGTCCCGGCCCGCGGGATGCGCCGCCCCGCCGCACCTGGAAGCCGCCGCCCGCCGGGACACTGGCCATTGTGCGCCCCGCGCCCGGCCGCCCGCCCAGCCAACCCGGAAGGGCGGAGGGGGCTCCCCTCGGAGTCACCCGCCAAGGCGCTGCAAAGGGACGTAGAAAGAGCTTTGTTAAACAGATCGCAACTCCAGCGGTTTGCCAAGGAAAATGCCCCTGGCCTGGGGCCAGGGTAGAACCTGTCAAGTCCTGGGAGAGTCAAGGCCACTTGCATTTATGAGCCTCCGGGTTTCAAAAAAAAAAAAAGGAAGAAACTCTGAAACAAAACATTTTCGTGGAATGTATACTCACGGATTAATGAGTTTAATATATACACGTACAGAGCATGCATCAATATAATTGTGCTATTTACAAGATAATTACAGGATTTCAAAACATAGCAACTTTTTTTTTTTTTTTAATTTAAAGCACTCGTGTTTAGAAATGAGACCTCCGTTGAAAGTTGTATGATAGATTTTTGCTCCTTTGAGGATGGCAGGCCCGATCAGAGGGAGGTCTAATCCTTCTATTCTCATTCTGTGCCCCAGCCCAGAGCCAAGAAGGTCTGATACTCTTGCCTTCTCCAGGATGGTGTGTTTGCAGCCTATTCCCTCTTCTTGGGCGACTTCCCTGTGTAGCCTTCTAAGAAATCCACAGGGATGATCCCTAATCATTCAACATAGAGTAGGGAAATAGCGTAGAAAAGAACATCCTGTTCATTCATAAATCTGTTGCTGTATGTACAGGACCATCGATTGTATGATAGATTTTTATGTTTATTTCAAATCGTGTGTCTGTCTTTGACTACATTTAGTGCTCTAAATGAGCTTCTCAAAACTACATTAAAGGTCCCTTGGGGGGCAGGGAATGCTTTTCAATGGAAAAATATGCATTATCTATAGCACATTCCTCCCAGCTGCCATTTCTAGGACTGCTCACATAGTCTTTGAGGTGTTTGGTAACTTTCTGTAAATTGTAGGTAACTGATTGCAATTTAAATTCTGTCCTATCTAGTAAAGATCTAGTTGAACAATAGTACCTTCCTTTGGGGGGGGGGGGAGCAGTTTTGTCACCCTTTGCAGTTGGTCTCAACATTGATACATTTGTGTCTATTGGTGTCAATTCCATAGAGCTTGTGCTCTTTAAACTTTTCCTTTGAACTGGTTGCTATGTCCATCTGGTTCCTTAATACTATGAGAATAAAATAAGTTCTTTAATGTGTCATAATTTGTATGCAAGTTATGATTTTACCTCTTTCTGAAAATTATCTTTAAACACGCCTCTCAATTAAGAGTATTCCAAATCAAAAGGAAACTAGGAAGGAAAGTCAGGGAAAAGATTTAGTGACAGCTTTAGTTTGTCATCAGATGCAGTAAATAATTCATTCATATGTTCACTACATATAAGGAGCTTTTAAAATAGATATAGTAAGAGGCTAATATGAAGCAATTATTGTCTTTCTGAATTATTTTTATTATTCTTTTATTATTCTTTACTAGTTAGTAAAGAAATTTAGGGGAGATAGGAAGAGCCCCATTGTTACTACCAGAAGATCGCTAAGTCATGGATTTTACAACTTAATGTGGCCCAAGCAAGGTGCTTAATCTTCCTTATCTATAAAATGGGACCACTAATGTCTACCTCTCAGAGTTGTTCAAGGAGTATATGAAGTAGCCTCTTTGAACCTGCCTCTACTTCACCAGCTGTTCAGGAAATGTTGATTGTTGTTTTATTCCATTTTGTTTATTATTTGGGGTAATAGCAAGATTCACGAAATATTCAAACTGAGGAACTATCCACATATATTGTAAAAAGGACTTAAAGGCAAACCTAAATATAACTTTCAGGTCCAATACTTAACTCTGTGACCTTTAACAAATACAATCATATCTCTAAACCACTGCTTCTTCATTTGAATATAGATATTAAAATGTGTACCTGAGAAAAAATTGTAAGAACCAAAAGCAATAGATATGAAGTTCAGCTTGAAGCAGTAACCTGCAGAAAGAATACACTCAGTAAAAATCTCCTATCAATAAGTCCTACCAAAATAATTAAATTCAACCTCTAAATCATGACCACACTTACTGATATTTGGTATGTTATGGTTTGGATATGAGGTGTCCCCAAAAGCTCATGTGTGAGACCATGCAAGAAATTTCAGAGGATAAATGATTGGATTGTGAGAGTCTTAACCCAATCAGTGAATTAATCCCTGGTGGTAACTAGAGTGGTAACTAGAAGCAGGTGGGGTATAGCTGGAGGAAGTGGTTAATTGAGGGCATGGCACTGGGGCATATATTTTGTATCTGGAGCTGGACTTTATCTCTCTGCATCTTGACCACCTCTGCCACACACTCCACCATGTTCTGCCTCACTTCAAGCCTGGAGGAATGGAGCAAGCCTTCTCTGGACGAAGACCTCTGAAACCATGAGCTCTCAAATAAATTCCTTCCCCCACCCCTGCCACTACAGTTGTGCTGGTCAGATCCTTTAGTTACAGCAGCAAAAAAGCTAACTAAAACATGGTAACATATTTCATAGACAATCATACCTGAATGGTAAGATTCCTTTAATTTAAAGAAACCACCATTAATCAAAATTCCTTCTGACTTGGACATTCTCTCCTTGAAGTGGCTGCAGACTATAGAAAGGAACTAACCCTAAATACAAACATGCCAAGTCTGTTTCTACATAGAGGGGGATGTTTAGTTGTCATCTGTAACAAGGACCACCTCTGGGGCTTAAGGAAATAGAAGCTTCAGGAAGGGTCTAGAGGAATTCACATCCTCAAGTGTTTCTTAAGTTAGTGCTCTAACACTGGAATGGTTGGGGACTGTTTTCAGTCAATGGTAAGGTTAGGTTCTACTAAATTGCTTCAGATGTTTGTTGAATAGAGTGGAAGAAACAAACTGTACAATAACATGTAAGAGACAAGTCAAGGCAGCCATAGTTCTATAAGAAACTAAGGAGTGACCCCCACCTCCCTACCCCTGCCCCCAAATAAAAACATAACTGTCTAGTCTAAATGTGACACAAGTTCCATAGATCGATATGCATTAAGAGATGGCCAATAGATCAATGTGATTCTGTTTCCAAAATTCAGATTGGAAAACAAAAATGTCAAGTAATAAACTGTAGAAAATAATAAAGCTCTCTCTCTCACACACACATATACACACAAAAATAGGCAGAGACAGACACATTGAAGAATCAGAACAAAACCAAGTTTGAAGGTAACTGGAACAATGAGTAAGTGGGAGTGGGAATGGAGAAAAGTTAAGCAGAGCCAAGACAATGAATAGGCCACAGGGTTACTTGGCAGAGATTACTGGCCTCATGCCTCTTTTTCCACTACTGGTAGTCAGTCTTGGAAGCAGCTGCCCAGGAAGGGTCACTGTTTCCCAGTCCTAATTGCATCCACAGAAATTGTGATATTGTGTGGGGTGGGCTAAGCTATTTAACATAGAGGAGAGTCTCTTTCTTTCCATTTTTTTTTTTTTTTCTTTTTCTTTTCGATTTGTACTAGTGGGGATTGAATTTATGGGCACTCTATGACTACATCCTCAACATCCTTAGGCCTTTTTCCTTTTTGTTTTGAGACAGGGTCTCAATAGATTGCCTAAACTGGCCTTGAACTTGGGATACTCATGCCTCAGATTCCTCAGTAGTTGGAATTACAAAAGTACATCATTGCACCTGACTCTCTTTCTATTTATACACAGGCTAGACACAGCAGACCTCACAAACCTAAGAGACTAAAGAACTGTGACATGGAAGGAGCCTGGCTTCCTGAATCACTGTGGGAGAAAAGTTGATCTCTGAGATAGAGATCTACGTTGGACCATTTCTTGAGTAAAGAGCAAACTTTTATTGTATTAAGGCATTCTAACTTATATAAATAATATAGGGCTGGGGTTGTGGCTCAGCGGTAGAGCACTTACCTAGCACTGGGTTCAATCCTCAGCCCCACATAAAAAAAATAATAATAAACAAATAAAATAAAGTTATATTTAAAAAACAGAATAGAATGGTCTAGAAGAATAGAACATCATGTGACAACAGGCATGATCATAGTCCATGCTATGGACTAAGCAGATGGCTAGGTAAGCCTAACAAAGAATTACATGCACCCCTAAAAGCTCTTTGCACCAGGTTCTAGTCCACAGGTAGCCCTGAAACACACCTTCGCTCATTTGAGGTAAATGACATGACATCTCTGACCTTTATATCACATAGGAAAAAAGATATAAATATATCCACAGAGACACACATATGTACATCTATATGCATAATTTAGATATTTACAAGATACCTTCCTTATCTTTTGTATACATTTCAAATTTTTAACATAAACATATATTTTCTTTATAAAATATTTATGTGCACATTTTCATATGCACAAAAACAATACTTGTGGGGGCTAGGGTTGTGGCTTAGCGGTAAAGCTCTTGCCTAGCTTGTGCACAGCCCTGGGTTCAATCCTCAGCACCACATAAAGATAAATAAATAAAATAAAGGTATTGTGTCCAACTGCAACTAAAAAAAAAAAAATCAAAAAAAAAAAATACTTGCCCAATCTTATGTAGCAAGTATTTTCCTATTTTGTTAGACACCAATTGTCCCTAAAAGAAAAATATGATATTTTGATCCTCCTTTGTAAAATATTTACTAAGTGAAAAGTGGGGTCAACAAACAGTTAGTGACATTCTCTCCAAGTTAATTACAGGTTCTCAGGGGCCAATTTTGTGGTTAGAGATGTTTGGGATCTCTCCTGAGGTTCAAAAATTATCTCAAAAGATTTTAAAAAAATTAAAAGTAAAAAAAAAAATGAAGAGACAGAGAGAGAGAGTGAAGAGATCAAGGAAAGAGAAATCAAAGCAGCACAACCATGCAAAGTCATATTTCCCTTGACTACCAAGGCCAGAAACAGGGGACTAGTGTCAATTTCTGCAAGGTAGAATAGCAGAGTGACAACCTTAACACAAAAATATGAACACAATAGCCAACTTTGTCCTTAGAAAGTTAGGGGAGAAAGGTGACTTTATACTGTTTTGTTGTTTGTTTGTTTGTTTGTTTTTAATGTGTGTGTGTGTGTGTGTGTGTGTGTGTGTAGAAGCAATGAGCAGCACATATTAAAATAATCATGATTTGTTGCAGGGCGTATGTATTGGCTCTCTGTATTCTAAACATTTTCAGACTTCTGGCATAAAGGCATGAAACATCCCAAGTGTCAAAGCTGTACTGATTATTTGCTTGATTATTTTATCTTATTTGCCTTAGGAATGTGAATTGAATGCCTATCAGAATTAACAATCTCAGTCTTAATCACACACAGCTATCATATGCCCAGGTCTGGGCCCTCGGTCTGTTCTGAGGAATTGAATCATCTCTTGTGTAACATGATGTTCCTGGAATTCTTTGAGACTTCCTGAGTGCAAGCTAGAAAGGGGCATGTCTGAGTGGGATAGAAAGCATAGGATGCTTAATTTTAATTGAAAACTCTTTTTTTTTTTTTCTTGTTTCTGACACCAGGAGATCCTGCTGTGTTTGACAAATATGTTCTAGAAGGAAGCTCAATCTAGATGTTATGTGTAACTTTATCTTATTCCCCTTTGAGTACTACTGTTCTTACAAAGTGATCTCTCTACTGCCCGAAGTCATTACACCCTTTCCCTTTCACATTGTCCCTCTGTAAATGTCAGGCATAACTACATTTTTATTTGCAGAGATACCACTGCTATGAATGAGTAAAATTTTTCTGTTCCCCCGCCTCTCTCTCTTTACCCTGTGCGCATTCTACTAATATGATTTGTTGAACAAATTGTTCCATTAATCTGGGGCTGTTTGACAGAGTGAGAAAATAAGTGCCAAAGTGAGAAGATTCACAAGAATCGGAAATCTCAGTGCCTCTTTCTCAAGGTAAATAGTTATTATATCAGGGTGTCAGACTGGTGAAATGGATGTGCTTTCATTCTCAGTTTGTAAATGTCACTTTTCCTCAGCCCATCAGGGTGACAAATGAGGTGTGGGTTACAGTAAGAGTTCATTCTTTGACAAAGTTCTTAACAGTCTATTTCAACAGAAAGCATTCAGGCTTCTTCACTTTTATAATCTAAAGCCTGTACCACTGCCAGAAACTCCCCAGCTCTGCTCACACCGCTTGATCACAATCCTCAAAGAGAACCATCTCTGAGGCTGTGTTGAAAAATCCAGTAAGAGTAAAAGTAAATAGATTAGAATGTAATTTATAAACCACAACACAGATTTCCAGGGAAATTCCATTTACTGCTTCTCAAGCTTTTATGATCCCAGGGAAATTTATTACATTAAGGTCTTTGTTTACATTTTCTTTCACTTTTTCTACAGACATGTAACCTTGAGAATCTTTTTATGGATTTTTAAATTCTGGTTAGTTAATAAGTCTATCCTAATCCATGCAAATAACTCAGGTAATCAAGTTGCTATAACACTAAATTAATGAGCAAGTGAGAAGTTGAATGTGAGATAATTCTGCATCTGACTAAAATATGTTCCCCCAAAATGTGCTACTATGATTTAGCTAAGAAACAAAATTTTGAGCAGAAATGAGGTAGGTTGATTGTATAACTAAAAGAGCTTAAGAGAAGATGTGCAAATATATGGAGAAAAAAATGTCATGATGACCAGTCATACTATGGTGAAAAGACCAGTGCTAAAGTATGGTATATAAGTTGAGCCTGTTTCCCCAGAAATTTCATTTGTCCAGAGTGCAAGTAAAAATGTTTTATCAATGGCACCCATCATCACTGCAAAGTCTTTCTCAATGAATTTACTGCATTAATGTATTGGGATTAGAGTCACAAGGAAAAGATTCAATAATTGATTCATCAACATCTACTTCATTCTGTACCACTTTGTCACTGTGTCATTTAAATTCCATGAGTCTATAATCCATCTATAAAATGGGTAGATTTTCAGAGTTTCACATAGGTTATGCTCACACCACAATTGTGAGGACCAAATAAAATAACGGAGGCATATACTCTGAAATTTTATGAAGAATAAATCATATTTATTTACATATACACACTTTTCCAGGAAAGAGAATTGATCAATTTCCAAAGAAATTCAGGAATTCCCAAAAAGCAAAGAATCACTGAATTTAAGGTTGGCAGATAAACAGAAGGAAAACACATCTAACAAGAAGATAGGAAAAAAGTTGCATCCACTAGAAGCCAAAAGAGAGAGGAAGAATGTATTGATTGAAAATGCCAATTTTGGAGAGAATGAATAGGTCCATTGGATTGTGAAATGAAGATGTAAAAGAAAATCAGAAGATAAAAACTATCAGCCAGGTGCGGTGGTGCATGCCTGTAATCCCAGCACTTGGGAGGCTGAGGCAGGAGGATCACGAGTTCAAAGCCAACCTCAGCAATGGCAAGGTACTTAGCAACTCAGTGAGGCCCTGTCTCTAATAAAATACAAAAAGGGCTGGGGATGTGGCCCAGTGGTAGAGTGCCCCTAAGTTCAATACCAGGTTCCAAAAACAAACAAACAAAAACCTATCAGCAAGTCCTAAAGCTCCAAGTGAAGATCCTTCAGGCACTATGTGAAAATTAGTGTGAATGACAGGAATGACAGGCATAGCATTGCCAGGGAGCCTTGAGAAGGCAGAATGGAGAGGGAGAAACGCTCAGAGTGCATGGAAGGGCTGTCCTGGGTCATCCAACCTTAGTCACATGTGGTGAGTGAGAGGTGAAGCTCTGTAAAGATGTAAGGGTTGGACACACACAGGCAGGGTTCTCTCTGCTCCTGTCACAAGGGTCATGTATCCAAGCATTTAGCTGCAGGTGCTTTCTCAAAACATATCCATCCCAAATTTAAAACAGGACACAGAAAGCAGTCATCATAAAGGGACATTTTAATAAACTCCATCAACATGCAATTGAGAACTTCTGTTCATCAAAATATATCACAAAGACAAGCCATACACAGGCAGAAGTTTTCACGAAGGCACAAAACCAGAAAGTCTATTATCTAGAATATATTTTAAAATTCTACAAATTAGTAAGAAAAGAACAGACTGCTATAGGGGAGGAAAGTTTTTCTTCAACCTTCTCAGAGTTTCTAGCTGGATATGAAAATAAATCTTCCAAGACAGATTAATAGGAAAAAGGCATACAAAATTATTTAATAAGTTTTATGTGACATAGGAGCCTTCATAAGGAAATTAAGACACAAGGAAAGTAAAATCTGAGTATTTTATGCTGTTTGATGAAGCAGTGGGTAATTGTGAAGAAATATAATTAGACAAAGGGGTATGATCTAGTGTAGTGATCTGGGTGAACTTAACAAGAGCGGTTGCTTAGGTTCTTCCCTGGGTCTCTGCATCTTCAGAGATGAGTTCATTCCTTTTCTTGGTATATAAGCAGGACCACTCTGGAACAAGCATCTTATGTGCTACTTCAGGGGAAGGCCAAGTAGGTCTCATAAGATGCTGATTGCAGAGTGGTGAAAAGGCAAGGGGGAATTCTAATTTCTATGGCCCTTTTCAGGAGAGAAGGGCAGGAGAAGGGAAGAAAGACCCTTCTACTTCTATGGTTTTCTCAATTTCCTTAAGTCTGCAAATCAAAACAACTCTAAGATTTCATCTTACTCCAGTCAGAATGGCAGCTATCAAAAATACAAACAACAATAAATGCTGGCGAGGATGTGGGGCAAAAGGCACACTCATACACTGGTGGTTTGACTGCAAATTGGTGCAGCCAATCTGGAAAGTAGTATGGAGATTCCTAGGAAAACTTGGAATGGAACCACCATTTGACCCAGCTATCACACTTCTTGGTCTATACTCAAAAGACCTAAAAACAGCTTACTACAGGGACACAGCCACATTAATGTTTACAGCAGCACAATTCACAATAGCTAAACTGGAACCAACCTGATGCCCATCAGTAGATGAATGGATAAGGAAACTATGGTATATATACACAATAGAACACTACTCAGCACTAAAAGAGAATAAAATCATGGCATTCACAGATAAATGGATGGAGTTGAAGAAAATAATGCTAAGTGAAGTTAGCCAATCCCCCAAAACCAAAGGTTGAATGATTTCTTTGTTATGAAGATACTAACTTATAATGGCAAGGGGGTGGGGGGATGAGAGGAATGAAGGAACTTTAAATAGAACAAATGTGGGGGGAGGGGAGAGGAGGGAGCAAAGGGATAGAAATAATGGCAGAATGAGTTAGACATCATTACCCCAAATGCATGTATGAAGACACAAATAGTGTGAAAATGCCTTATGTAAAACCAGTGACTTGAAAAATTGTGCTCTTTATATGTAATATGAAATAAACTGCATTCTGCAAGCATGTATAACAAACTAGAATAAAAAAATAAAATAAAATACTCAATGCCAAGGTGCTATTTTGGGGTAATGTGTTCTGAACCCCATCACTGCCCTGATGAAGACTTCAAACAGGTATCTTTTAAAACAGAAAATCTAAATGACCAATGAACATGGTAAAATTCTGCTCAATGTCATTAGCATTCAGATAAATGAATATGAAAACCACAATTGGCAATTAGGAAAATGTAGACAGAAATAGATTGACAAATATTAAAACCACTTGTTTTCAATCCCAGGTATTGCCGAGGATCTGTATAAATCTGAACTTCAATACGTTGTTAAAGAGAGTGAAAATATTTACTATGTTTTTGGACAATACTCTTCAGTAAAGTTGACAGCAAACTCAACAATTTATTTCATATGTGTCCCAGGGTACATACAAAAATGTGAATTAGTATCAAAAGCAAAATATTTTAAACAACACAAATATGTACATCAAATTGGATCAAAAAATGCTAAATTTCAACAATGGGAATGCTATGCAGCAATAAAAATGAAAGAAGTGCAGCTACATAAAATAACAAAGATAAATGATACCAACAGAATGTTGAAATGAATGTCCATTTATTAATTCATTTACATATAATGGAAAAGAAAAGCAATAATTTTTTTAGGATCTAAACCAGAGAACAACAAACTGAAGTCCACAGGATTTTTTTTTTCTTTTAACATGAAATTTTTAAAAAAGGATAAAAAAAAAAACAAAGATGAAATAAAAAGTTAAGATAAAGAAAGTGGTCTTTAAAGTTTAAAATATTTATATCTGGTTCTTTTCAGAAAAAATTCACAACCTCTCATCTAAACTATAAATAAATGCAAGAATTCAATTGCAACCATTAGGGTAGTGCTAGGTGGTGGTGGGTTTTTTTTTTTTTTTTTTCCTTTTCTCTTTTTCTTTCTTTTCTTCTTCTTATTTTTATTTAGTTTTGTTTTTAGTTTTGTTTTTGTTTTTGTTTTTGTTTTGCAATACAAGGAATTGAAACCAGGGAGACTGTACCCCTAAGCTACATCTTCAGTTCTTTCTAATTTTTATTGCAAGACAGGATCTCAGTAAATTTACCAGAATGGACATGGATTTGCAATCCTGCTGCCTCAACCTCTTGAGTAGCTGGGATTACAGATGTGCACCAGTGCATCCAGTTAGGATAGTGGTTATGTTTTAGAAAGGAATAAAATTGTGAAGGGCAGGTCACTTGGTAAGGTTTCTGGGGCTTTAGCAATGTTTTATATCTTTAACCACATAAAGGATATTTGGGTCATTTTTTAAAATAATAATTTTAACCTGTACATCTACACCTGTATATTTAACTTGCACATTTTTTGCATCTTCCATTTGTATGGTGTACCTAGCATTTGGTGGAATGCAGCCTTCTTTACACATGGGCTCATGCTCAGAAAGCTAATGGGAACTCAGTGGGAGTAATTACCACAAAGACCTATAATCAAGAAATAGTATTGGGGGGCAGCTATTTACACAGGTCTGTCTGAGATGATGGAGATAGGTACTTTTTGGTAGGAAGGGAACAAAAGGAAAGGACTTCATTGAGGATGAAAGCAGAGACCCTAAATGAATAATGAGTAGTGATGATGGGAGTCCTTTGTTATGTAGCTCCAAAGTGACCTGGGTAAAGCACTTAAAAAAAAGATCAGTAAATGGTGAGAGTATATTGGAAGCCAGCTGTGTTATCAGCCAGGTAGGACCAGTAAGGATCAGAATTCAAATATCAAGATGCAAAATAGTATGTAAAAATTTACGTTATGCTTGTAGAACAACTTTCTTCAAATAACCAGAGAGTAGCATTAGCATTAGACAACTAACCTATGTCATTATTTGCTCCTAGGTTGTTCCATCTGTGTTACAATATCCGAAAATTCCATGTTGGTGCTTCTTCTTTTGCCCTTTGTTCAGTGTTATTATCTGGGAGAAGCAAAATAAGTATTATATAAAAAAAAAAAAAAATACCTTCCCACTTTGTCATAAACCTGATTTTGTAGGAAAATTCTTTCAAATGAAAACAGATGGTTATAGACTCAGTCAAGAAATTACTATAGTAAAATACTATTCGTAGGAAAGTTAGTAATAATTGATTTATTCAACCCAGTTTTTACGATTATTAAACGTGACTAGTATAAGTGTCTTGGTGACTCTAAATACTTTTGCTTTGGTTTGGCTCTGTGTATATTTTCCAACTCTGAGAAAATTAAAAAGGGATATCCATAGATTGAGAAATTAGAAGTCCACCATCCTTGATGCAGTTATAAATCTATCTGAATTTGTTTGATAAGAAATCACATTTATATTATATTCTCTTATGTTTCCAACAAACTTATAAAATGGGCAAGACAGATTTTATGCTCCCCACTTTTTCAAAGAAGAAACTGAGACTCATAGAGGCTAAAGTATTCACTCAGAATCATGATTCTGGTTATGATTCACGGTTAGGAGTCATGACTCTGAAGCTTGAACCTTCTGATGCAGTGTCTGGAATGCTTTCAATTTTCCCGTACTGTTACTTGGTCATTTTTAAATGAAAATATGAATGCTACCTGGCAGGAAAATTCCACTTTAGCATGTTCCCCTGGAGTTATTTATTATGCATGAAGATAATATTGTGATAAAAGACCAACAAAGAGGTGAGAGAAGCCCTGGGAGTGACAGAGCAGGAATGTGCAGAACACAGTAACAGCATTGCTAAGTCAGGATAGGTGGAGACTAAGAGAGAAGTAGAGGGTGGTAGGCTGCAGATCATTGGTAATACTGAAATAAGAAACATCAGAAAAAACTGGAACAATAAGGGTGGGTTCAGAGTGAAGCCTTCAAATATAAACTGCCTTTTTAACAGAATATCTGTGGTCAGAGCCTATGGGGGTACTTTATATCTCTTTTCTCAAAGCACACTATTACTCTCCATTTCCACTGGGAAAAAAAATCACAACTGCATCTGAGGATGGAAATGTTGAAGATAGAATTCTCAGAAACGATTTTAAAGGTTCCTATGTGTAGAAACCACATATCACCATCTTATGTATTTATAAATTACTCTGTCTGTATTCTTACAACTTTTAGTTGAAAAAATAAAAAAAAATTGGGAAAACATATGCAATATTAGCAAAAATATTTCATTAATATGTTTAATCTGTAAAGAGCTATTTTAGTAAAAAAAAAAAAAAAAAAAAACACCCATGAGAAAAATATACAAAGAATGTGAATATCCAGTTCTCAAAAGAATGCAAATGACCATCATAAATATATAACGTAACATTCTCCTTTACTAGTGATTAAAGAAATTCAAATTAATATGAGATCATTTTAATGTTACATTTCTTAAAAAACTAATGATATTTTCTGGTGTTATAAAAGATATAGGGAGAAATGTTATCACATGTTGCTGTGGAAAGGTAATCTACATGTTTTCTGGAGATAAATTGGGTAATTTGTGTCAAAAGTCTTAAGAATCTGGCCGTGGTGGCACACGTTTGTAATTCCAGCACTTTGGGAGGCTGAGGCAGGAGGATCGTGAGTTCAAATCCAGCCTCAGCAATGGCGAGGCACTTAGCAACTCAGTGAGACCCTGTCTCTAATAAAATACAAAAAAGGGCTGGGGATGTGACCCAGTGGTCGAGTGCCCCTGAGTTCAATCTCTGGTACCACAAAAAAAAAAAAAAAAAAAAGTCTTAAGAGTGCTCAAATATTTGACTCATGAATTTCCATACTGGAAGGAAAATGTAGAATCAAAAGTGATAAACTCCTGGTTTGAACCCAACACTATCTTGATTCTAAAACCAAACAAATACATTTATACAAGACAAATAGAGGCCAAAATCCCTCATCAAAATAGATTTTAAAACTTTTAATGAAACATTTGCAAATTGAATCCAGTAGGATTAAAAAAAAAAAAAAAAGTACTGTCAGTACTAAATGGAGCTCATTCCATAGCCATAAGTTTAGTTTAGCTTCCAGAAATAAATCCAGTTCTCCCTGTGAAAAGAATAAAGGAGAAAAATATGGTTATCTCAATACAAGTGAACAAATTATAATTCAGGGCTCAGTCATGATACATACTAGGGGTAAATGAAAACGTAATAGAGTACATGTAGCTATCACCATACTTCATGGTAAACACATAACATTTACCTCTAAAGTGGGGAACAAAAGAAAGACATCTATTCTCAACACTCAAATTCAAAATTGTATTGGAGGTCTTTGCCAATGCAATGAGGTAATGAAAAGAATTTAAAGGAGCATGTATTAGAATCAAAGTATCTTTATTTTAAGGTAATGATGCAATACTATAGTTCTAAATATCAAGTAATTAAAAAGAAAGACAAGAAGGAAGGAAGTATTGAAGAAGGGAGAGAGGCAGGAATGTGGAAGGTTAAGAAGAGGAAGAAAAGGGTATGAAGAGAGAGGCAGAAGAAAGGAAGAAAAACTGTTCTTTAAAAGATGACATTAAGAAAATGTACTTAAGCCATAAACTGACACAGTATTTGTATCCTATATTCATAATGTTTAAATAACTTCAATTTTAATAAGAAAAGACATTCATTGAAATATGGGGCATAAAGGTAAACAGATAGTTTATTTATTTATTTTTAATTGTAATTTGTTATACATGTTTGCAGAGTGCAACTCATTTCATATTACATGTAACGAGCAAAATTTTTCAAGTTGCTGGTTTTATATAAGGTATTTTCACAACAATTGTCTTCGTACATGCACTTAGGGCAATGATGGCCAACTCATTCTACCATTATTCCTATCCCCTTGCCCCCTCTCCTCCCTCCCCGCTCTTTGTTCTATTTATATAGTTCTTTCATTCCTCTCATCCCCTCTCTCTTGCCTTTATAAGTCAGTATCTTCATAACAATGAGAACATTCCACCTTTGGTTTTTGAGGATCGGCTAACTTCACTTAGCATTATTTTCTCCAACTCCATCCATTTACCTGCAAATGCCATGATTTTATTCTCTTTTAGTGCTGAGTAGTGTTCCATTGTGTATATATACCAAAGTTTCCCTATCCATTCATCTGCTGATGGGCATCCAGTTTGGTTCCACAATCTAGCTATTGTGAATTGTGCTGCTATAAACATTGATGTGGCTGTGTCCCTGTAGTAAGCTGTTTTTAAGTCCTTTGGGAATAGACCAAGGAGTGGGATAGCTGGGTCAAATGGTGATTTCATTCCAAGTTTTCCTAGGAATCTCCATACTATTTTCCAGATTGGCTTCACCAATTTGCAATTCCACCAGCAATGTGACAGTGTGCCTTTTCCCCACATCCTCGCCAGCATTTATATTTGTTTGTAGTTTTGATAGCTGCCATTCTGACTGGAGTAAGATGAAATCTTAGAGTGGTTTTGATTTGCATTTTTCTAATTGCTAGAGATGTTGAACATTTTTTCATGTTTATTGATTAATTGTGTATCATCTTCTGAGAAGTGTCTGTTTAATTCCTTGGCGCATTTATTGATTGGGTTATTTTTTGTGTGTGTGTGTGTGTGTGTGTGTGTGTGTGTTAAGGCTTTTGAGAGCTTTATATATCCTTGAGGTTAGTGTTCTATCTGATGTGTTTGTGGTAAAGATTTGCTCCCATTATGCAGGTTCTCTATTCACCTCACTAATTATTTATTTTGCTGAGAAGAAGCTTTTTAGCTTGAATCCATCCCATTTATTGATTCTTGGTTTTAATTCTTGTGCTATAGGGGTCTTATTGAGGAAGTTGGGGCCTAATCCAACATGATGGAGATTTGGGCCTACTTTTTCTTCTATTAGGTGCAAGGTCTCTGGTTTAATTCCTAGACCCTTGATCCACTTTGAGTTAAGTTTTGTGCATGCTGAGAGAAAGAGATTTAATTTCATTTTATTACATGAGAATTTCCAGTTTTCCCAACACAATTTGTTGAAGACTCTGTCTTTTCTCCAATGAACATTTTTGGCACCTTTGTCTAATATAACTGTAGATGTGTGGGTTGGTCTCTGTGTCTTCTATTCTGTACCATTGGTCTACTGGTCTATTTTGGTGCCAATACCATGCTGTTTTTGTTACAATTGCTTTGTAATACAATTTAAGGTTTGGAATAGTAATGCCACCAGCTTCACTCTTCTTGCTAAGAGTTGCTTTGGCTATTCTGGGTCTCTTATTTTTCCAGATGAATTTAATGATTGCTTTTTCTATTTCTATGAGGAATGATATTGGGATTTTGCTTGGTATTGCACTGAAACTGTATAGTGCCAGATAGTTTATTAAAAAAAGAAATAAAGGTATTGTGTTCACCTACAACTTATATATGTGTGTGTGTGTGTGTGTGTGTGTGTGTGTGTGTGTGTGAAACGAAACAAAACTATACAAACCAAAGACACTAATCTTTAAAAGTCAAGGCAAGGAAAAATGACTACATTAAAAAATGTTAAAAATGAGGAAAAAAAAAAAAAGTATTTGTATATATGCCCTTAACCAAGATTTTTAATGAAAAATGAAGGAAATGTCTCCATCTAGATAGTCAAAATATTTAAACTAAATGGATAGTCACTGTCTGTGCCCAGCTGTCTTTTATTCCATTTCTTCTTTTTTTAATTATTTTTATTCTAATTTGTTATACATGTTTGCAGAGTGCAATTCATTTCACATTACATATAAAGAGCACAATTTTTCAAGTTGCTGGTTTTGTATAAAGTATTTTTACAACAATTATGTCTTCATACTTGTACTTAGGGTAATGATGGCTAACTCATTCTACCATTATTCCTGACTCTTTGGCCCCTCCCCTCCCTCCTCCCTCTTTGTGCTGAGGATTGAGCCCAGGGCCTCACACATGTGAGACAAGCACTCTACCGCTGACCCATAGCCCCAGCACTCTCATATGGTTTTCATTTGTTCATTTCTCTTGTCTTTCTCTCTCATCTTCTGCTAATAGCCAAATTCTATTGTTCTTTCTTCCTCTCTCCCTTTACTTTTCCTATTTTTCCCCTCCTGCCTTATAAACATCACTGGCTACATCTCTTCTGCATTCTCTCTGTTTACATTTTGAAATTGTACATGCTGTTCTACCCTCCTAGCACATTTTCTTTTCCCCTAATTAACTGTATTTTTACCATCTTTCAGAACTAATTGGTTTCTATAACTCCTGCTCTCACTATTAACACTGATGCTATCGTTACTGCTGTGGATGACATAGTTAACACCCGTTGTTTGCTTTAAGGCCAGATCTACTTCATGATTATTGTTTTTATTGTTGACAATCACTGACTCCACCATTCCTATTTTTTGTGGTACTTAATGTTGTAGATGTCATAGTAGAAACAGGGTACTTATTCTTATGCTGTATGTTGTTTGCATTAATTGTTACTATTGTTTGTTTTGCCCTACTCTGTGAGGTGCAAGGAAACTACCAGAACAATACAGATTCATAGGTTAGAAACTACTGCTGGACTAAATTTATCAAAAGACAGCACACCTTGCTTCACACACAAATTAATGACACTCAATCTTCAGCAACATTTTAATACAAAGAATAGAAGTGATAAAAATCCAAACTAATGATTAGACTATGTAATTCCTACTCCATTCAAGTTGGTGTGACTATTAATATACTGGACAACCTGCTATCAAATGTCAAAAAAAAAAAAGAAATAAAGGAACAGTTATGAAGAATATAAAAACCATCCAACATTATCAGTCAGTCACCACGGAAACTCAAATTTGAAACCAGAGTGAAATACCATTCCACACCCACCAGAATGATTAAAAGTAAAAAAAAAGAAAAACTGGTGATATTAGGCATGGCTGAGAATGTAAAACCCCTTAGATCCTCATTTCCTGGTCAAAGTGTAAATGGAACATCTATTCTGGAAAATATTTGGCAGTTTCTTACTGAAGTAAATATATATTTAACTTGTGACCCATCAATTTAACTTCTAGGTATTTACCCAACCAAGGAAAAATATGTATACAAATGTTTATAATAGTGATATTTATAGTGTTCCTACTGGGAGTTGTCCAAAAAATATAAAGGGTTATGATACCTTCATTCCAGGAATATTAATTGACATTTAAAAGAGACACATGGTGGAAAAGCACAACTACATGGACAAATCTCAAAAATATTCTTCCCAGATAAAGAAGTCACAGTCACATGTGAATATCCATCTATCTATCTACACATACATATATACATATATATGTGTATATATATGTTTATATGTTATATATGCATATGTATATATGGAAAACTTATGAATACTGCTAAGAGAATAATGTTTGCCTGAGACTGGAAGTGGGGATGACTCAACTGCTGTGTGTCACAGGAAAATTTGTGGCAGCATAGAGATGTTTTATTTCCTGACTTGGGCCAATAATTACCTGGGCATAAATGTTTATCAAAACATGTTGAACAATACACTCATAAGGGGTGCATTTCCTTGCATATAAAGCATATATATATATGTGTATATATATATGTATATGTGTATATATATATGTGTGTGTGTGTGTATATATACACACAAATATATGTGTATGTACAAATGCCTATATATAAAAGTAGGGCTTAATTAAAGGGTGCATGTGAAGCATGTGACAGAGGAATTCATCTTTTCTCTTGAACAACTGATGTTATTGTTCATTTACTAGAGAAAGATTACAGGATAAGAAGTAGATTTAAGGGTAGAACAAAAGGATGAGTATAGTTTTGGATTTGGTAAGTTTAAGGTGCCAAGATATCCAAATAGAGACATCCAGTAAGCTGCTAAATACACCTGACTTTTGTTCAAATTTTAAGAAAGACTAAATGTGGAAGGTGCATGCCTATCCATGATATGGTAACTTGACACAAAGGATGTGTGGAACACCAAGAGATTTTTTGAGAAGTTTAAAATTAGGGAGAGTTAATAAGGAGGAGCAATATGTGAGTAGAATGTAAATTTTGGTTTCAGAATCTCCAACTTCTTGCCAATTTTATGCTTAATAATAATTCATTATCAAATGAATAGTAAACAGATGGAGTCAGGTCTTATCACTCTTTGACATGAGGAGAAATACTTATTCTGATTGCAGTAGTTTGGATGTGAAATGCCCCCAAAGTTCCATGTGTCCCCAGTCCATGGCACTATTAGGAGGTGGGGGGACCTTTAGAAGGTGGGGCCTAGTGGGAGGTCTTAGATCATTGGGGGGTGCACAAGGAGGTGATTATGAGGCCCTGGCATCTTCCTTTGTCTCTTTGCTTCCTGGTTGCCATGAGTTGAACAACTTTGCCCTGTTATCCTTTTACCACCATGATGTGCTCTTTTACCATAAGACCAAAATCAAGGGGTCATAGAATCATGGACCAAAACCTCCAAAAACAATCAGCAAAAATAATCTTTCCTTTGTATATGTTGATTATCTCAAATGATTTTTTTTATAATAATGGAATGATGACTAACACACTAAATAAAGAATTACATTGACTTTTCTAAAGTTGCATTTTCTTTTTGAGAACAACTTCAAGCTCTCTTAACATTGATTTCATCTCATTCAATAAGCAAAATGTTTTATACTTACACCATTACCCAAACATTGGTGATTAAGGAGAACTAAGATTTTGATGTTGCCTTCAAAGAGCTTATTTTTTAAAATATTTATTTATTTGCTTTTAGTTGTACACAATGCATTTATTTTTACGTGATGTTGAGGATCGAACCCGGGCCTCGCACATGCTAGGTGAGCGCTCTACCGCTGAGCCACATCCCCAGCCCCAAAGAGCTTATGTTTTGATGGAGAAGAAAGGCACACAAACATGCAAAATAAATATTTTAAGCAAGTGGATACATGTAAGGTGATATGGCAAGCATCTAAAAGGGAGGAGTTATTTCTTGATGGGAATGAGAAAAGACAGAAGATGAATAGACGTTTTGACACAAACAAAGGGATGGTCATGAAATTTTGAAAAGTGGCAATAGCATGATCAAAACCACAAGACATAACCTGTCAAGGCAAGTTCAGGGAAAGTAAGGAGATCTGGAGCATTGGATCACATCAAAAGAGCATGGACTGAAGATGGGGTAGCTGGAGCATGCTCCACTCAGTGTCAGGGATGGACTAAAGATGGAACTACAGAGACAGGAAAAGAGCAGATATCAGAGTATTTACATAATTCTCTGGTTAGCATAAAAACCCTAGAATAATAAGATAATATTTATTTCTTCTCATAAAGAAGGTTTCCCTCCAAGGGTCCCCAGCTCTTAGGGAAGGGGCTAAGATAATAAACAGACATAATTAGGAACATTTTAAATTTCAGAACTATCAGTCTTGTGGACATTTTTATACAATCTTAACTCATGCCCTCCATGAATTTCATTGATTTTTGAGCATTTGACAGGAAATAAAAGCTAGAGAAGTGGCTACATATTTACACTTGGTTGGATTGCTGAGACATTTCAAGTGTCCAGATTAAGTAGAAACTGTTGAATGATTGGAGAGAAAAACTACTCAGTCTGGTCAAAAGACATTAGCAAGTCAACATAAGGAGCCATTTACTGAGAATTTTAGTGGTGTTTCATCTTACTCAAAAGTAACATTCCTGATTTTTATTCCCTTAAAATTTATCCATGAATAACTGGTTTGCTATGACTATTTCTGTTTGCTTTAAAAATGAATATAATCAAGGATGCCTCCTTCTATTTTATAATTGTGTTTTATAATTATGGCTTAGAAAGGGTTTTTGCATATATCATTTTATTTCTTCCATTCAAGGAAAATAAGGTAAGTAATATCATGGCTACTTTAAATATTAGAAAAAACACACAAAAAATGTATATATATATGAATCTCATGGAGTTAAAATAAATAGCCAACAATTACAAAGCAATTAAAGATAGGCCTACAAAAGCTAGAAGGTCAGTCTCTTGGCACAGTCTACTCAGGCTCTGTAACATGTCCTCTTTTCCCATTAAACAAGTAGAGAACAAATAGCCATGCTCCAAACAGAGCATTATACTTGACAGACAAGTCTATGATGGGTTCGATGTCCAGCCATGGACCAAGGGATTCTGAATACAGAGAATTCCAAACATCATCTTTCAAAATGATCTCTGTGAAAGACTTTAGGGGTCATGAAGATATAAGGGCAACCAGGTGGGTTACAGAGAGCGGTTTGCATTTGAGAATGCAGTCATGTGAGAGGTAAAGAAAACAAGAGAAATAGCCTCAAAATTCATTTTCTCTATCTGTAGCTAAGAAATGCTTAAAGGCTTACAGGAGTCAGAGTACTATGTTCTGGAGGTGATAGACATGGTGGGATGAAATTGCCATGCTGGTAACTTCCCATCTGTCATCCGAACCCCCTTCTCTGCCTTCAATACCCTCTATGGATTGACAGGCTAACTCTTAGGGAATGCACTAGTAGACTCCTTGGCCTTCTAACTCCCTAATGGGTTCAGTCAATAGGGGACACTGGCTGAAGATTAAGGACAAGAGGAGAAAAGGATATTGGTGTATTGACCTTCCTGTCCCCCAAGACATGGATGCTTCCAAAACAAAAAAGTGTCCTCTATACAGCCGAGCCTTTCTCTGTATTTAGATAACTGTTTCTTCCTCTTGCCCTTTAGACCCCTGGAAGTGTTATTGGCTAAATGTTTCTAAGACCAGAGTAGTTTATTATCTTTTGAACATTCCTTAAATCCTATTCATGCATCTTTCAATAATATCTGTTTTCAAATCATCCAACTCTACAAATCAATCTTTCTAAGTCTGTGATCAGAAAAACCATGTACTTGTCTTCTACTCGTTCAGTGACAGGGAATAGTTCCCTCTAAATTGGGAGATTCCGGGTGGCATGAAAAATCATCTCTCAATACAAAAGGGGATTTTTCTTCATCAATTTCAGTTAAGTTGCTTAAGTAAATTATAACCCCACTTTTTAAAATTTCAGGTAATTCCATTTCAATGCAATGCTTTATCATGTACATGTAAACTACCTTATTTGAGACAAAACTTTCATTTAGCCGTCTATACTCAATATTATTCAATTCCATTTTGATTTAGTTAATAAAGTTCATCTTATTTAAATGCTGCACCCATGACTAAAGATCACTTTTCTCCTTCTCTTTCAGCCTGAGCCCTGGCTTTCATTCATTCAGAGCAAATGGAATGTGGAAATAATCTTTTGCATCTCATTAAAATATCAAAGTCCTCCCAGGTTTCCAAATATCAAAATGTTGTCTCTAGAAGGGGACAATATTAATCCTCATAGCTATAAAATTCTTAGTACCCAGAAGGATCTCTTTCATTGGATGTCATTTGCTTCTGATGTTTTTTATGTATTTATTAATTTATTTATTCTAATTAGGTATATATGAAAGCAGAATGCATTTTGATTCATTGTACGCAACTGCAGCACAAATTTTCATTTCTCTGGTTGTATATGATGTAGCATCACACCATATGGGCAGTCATACATGTACCTAGGGTAATGATGTCCATCTCATTCCACCATCTTTCCTGCCTCCATGGCCCCTCCCTCCCCTTTGCCCCATCAGAGTTCCTCCATTCTCCCCATGACCCCTCCCCCATTATGGATCCATTATGGATCAGCATACACTTATCAGAGAGAGCATTTGGCCTTTGGTTTTGGGGGATTGACTTAATTCGCTTAGCATGCTATTCTCCAACTCCATCCATTTACCTGCAAATGCCATATTTTTATTCTCTTTTAATACTGAGTAATATTCCATTGTGTATATATACCACAGTTTCTTTCCATTCATTTATTGAAGGGCATCTAGGTTGGTTCCACAGTTTAGCTATTGTGAATTGAGCTGCTATAAACATTGATGTGGCTGTGTCACTGCAGTGTGCTGATTTTTAAATCCTTTGGGTATAGATCAAAGAGTAGGATAACTGGATCAAATGGTGGTCCCATTCCAAGTTTTCTAAGGAATCTTCATATTGCTTTCCAGATTGGTTGTACCAATTTTTAGTCCTACCAACAATGTATGAGTGTGCCTTTCTCCCCAAATCCTCGCCAACATTTGTTGTTGCTTGTATTCTTGATAACTGCCATTCTGACTGTGGTGAGATGAAATCTTAGAGCACTTTTGATTGCATTTCTCTAATTACTAGAGATGTTGAACAAGCACTCTACCAACTGAGCTACATCCCCAGCCCCTGCTTCTGGTGTTTTAATCCCTTAAGAATGTAAACCCTGGGGTTAACTGTAGCCCAGTCCTCCCATTATGAAGGGGCTCATTAATCTAACATCCTTGTGTATAATTTTGGAAAAAGTAATTTCTTAGGAGTGGTATAGTTTATTAAAAGCCGCACTATTCCTGGAAGCTGTTAAAGTTTTTTCTTATTATTTTTTTCCTATAGCAATGATTATTTCAGGTTTCCTATTTGTAGTTTCCTTGTCTGCTCACCTACATTAATCAGAAAAAGAGGAACTCATACTCATGAATCCCACTAAGGAATGAATTAGAATCTTCAGGTGTGCAAGTAATGGGGAGGGGTCCTTCTTCAATATCTCAAGCAATGTAATAAAATAGATGTTTTACTTTAGTAGTTCAATGCACATTTTATAAGACTATATAATTTTATTTTTTCAAGATATCACTTTTTACCTGTTTGTCTGATATATATCTTTTTTTCACTTTGATGATTGAGAAGACAGGATATTTTCAATTTTGCTAAAATTATAATTATAAAAAATATGTTCCCTGATTTAAAGTGATAGTGCCATGACATCTCATAGCAGAGTATATAAGCACATAGAAACTGCAAAATGATTATTTTCTACCAAACCGATCTTTAAAAAGACCCCAAAATGATAGCCTATAGGACTAAAATGTGCTTTAGACCAAGCGAAAGTGACAGAAGGTGCACTTCTGTTACAATATTTAGACATTGGCAGGCTTTCAATTATCATATTTTGATGTCTCCTATCTATGGATCAAATTTGCCTGTGATATTCTATATTCTCCCCCTGGCCCTGCTCAATGCCTATTGCCAGAGATGATGACCAAATCAGAGAACAAAAGCAAGACAACGTGAACAAAATCTGTCATGCAAGAGCACCCTTCTATTTGTAAACACTATGCTTTGCACAGCATTATCAGTGATTCATGTGCTCACCAAGCAGATAGCTTTATAACTATAATGTGAGCAAATTGCCTGTAATTCATGGTCTTAGGAACACATATCTATAATTTGGGTCAAAATATGTCTGCTCACTCTAATTTACAATAAACTCTGAATGTAGTTGCAGTCACAGTAGACATTTCTTGAGTTTTAATCTTTAGTGCTTGCCCCTAGAACTACAAAAAGGGACTGTAACTGGAGACTAGTTCAAAGCTTCAGGTGACACTGATGCAATCAGGAGTTCAAACCTTGTGGGATATACTCAGAAAGGCTATCTTTGCCTTTACCCATTGCATGGTTGAGTAAGTAACCCCAAAGTTTCATATGTTGTAGGTTTGATCTGTGGTGATATTGGGAGGTGGTGGAATCTTTAGGAGGAGGGGTCTGGTGGAGGAAGTTAGGTGATTGGGAGCATGTCCAAGAAGGGGATATTGGGACCTCTGCTCCTTTCTGTCTCTATCCTTACTTTCCAGCCTCCATGAGGTCAGAAGCTTTCTCTACTACACCCTTCCACCATGATGGTGTGCCTTCCCACAGTCCCAATGGCAACAGGGCCAAGTGACCAGAGACTGAAACATCTGAAACTATGAGCCAAAACAAACCTTTTCTCCTTATGAGTTTATTACACCAAGTATTTTGTACAGCAATAGAAAGGTGACTCATTTATCCATTGTCATCAGGCATTGCGTTCATTCTAGGAAAAGGCCTGGAATTTAAAGTCAGGAAGATGTGTGTGCAAGCCCTTGCATAGTAAAATGGTGTGTCATAACCAACAGGGGATGAGATGGCTTCAGTCTTCACATTTGCAGCATCAAAAATTCCAACTTCATGAGAATAATATGCCTAGCAAATTACCTGCTACATTGCAGGTGTTTCTAAATTGTGGTTTTTCTCTCCTATGTTGTGTTTGGTCTCTCCTTTAAAAAATAGAGAAGTCATCTGCTGTTTGTGATCAGTTATAAAAATGACTCTTCTATCTTTCATACCATTGAAGTGTAAAGCTGCAAATCTTCTCACCAAGACGTGGAATCTGTTTTCTCAGCCCTTGATTCTTGGCGAGCCATGGGACTTACTTTGAAGTTTTAGTTAGCTTTTCATTACCATGACCAATTTTCCCAAGAAGAACAACTTGAAGATGGAAAATTTATTTTTGCTCATGATTTTGAATGGTCATCTGACTGCACCTCTCTGGGTAAGAGGTGAGGCAGAATTTTATGGCTGAAGGGCATGATGAAGGAAAGCTTCTCAGCTCATGTCAGCCAGAGAGGGAGGAAGGAGATAGAAGAGAAGAGAGGAGAAGAAAGAAGAAACAAAGAGAGACATTCCAGAAACAAAATATAAACTCCAAAGGCACACCCCAGTGACCTACTTCCTCCAGCTACATCCTACCTGCCTAGAATTACAACTGAGTTAATCTGTTCAAGTGTATTAATCCACTTATTAGGTTACAGTTCTTATAATCTAGTCATTTCACCATGAACATTCTTGTACTGTCTCACACATGAGCTTTTGGGGAATAACTCACATCTAAACCATAATATTTGGCTACAAGTTAGCACACATGATACAAGCTAAAAAAGCACTTGCACAATAGGACTTCCTTTCTTGCTGTACTTCGGACAGAGGCCACTATTTCACTGTTATGAGTGACTCCAGGCTAAGCCCTAGTCAACTCTACTACTGATAATCAGCCAACTGCATGATGTGGAATAGCACTGACTGTTCCAGACCAGAAGAAGCACCCAATTCACTCACAAGTATGAGCTAGAGGAAATTCTTTTTTTTTTTTTTTTTTTTTTTTTTTTTGTTTTAGCCACAAAGTGTTTGGGTCTACAGCAAAAGTTAACCGATATATGAATGAAATTCCATAAATTCAAAATTCTGATGTGGCAGTGTCTTTCTATTATGCATGCCTCATTTCTTCCTGTTGTTTTATTTCTAGTCCTATAAACTTAGAATAACAAGGATTATGTTGTCCCTTCTCTCTCTGACAGATGAAGCTATAGACAGGATGCATCTTCAGTATCTTAGGGCTGGTTCAGAAGGGACTTCTAGCTGGTGCTATGGGAAGAAACCAATTAAAGAAACATAACAAATATCTAAGAGGGTCATTTAATAGGAGAAATCAAGTCAATAATCCATCATATACAAAAAGTGTTTGATGCTGCTACAATCAAAATCATGGAAGCGTTACCTAAGCAATAGATAGGGCAAATGATTAACACAAAGGCAGAAGTGAATCTTAGCAGACTTATTCCTACAAAGGTAGCATCTGTTGAAAGGAGCCAAAGTAAAAGAACACGTTGGGGACATGGTAATTTGGGTACCTAAATAAGCACTTTGGGGCCTCATTTCCTGGGAATCAGATCCTGAATACTTGGTAATGGATATATGACTAAATAAAAGAGCAAGACCATCTGGAACCATTGAGTGCTGGTTTCAGTGCTTCCTGGATGCTTCCTGATTTTAGAATGCTGAGCATAGAACTAGTGCAGGATGGGCAGGAATGCATTTGTTGTTGGAAAAATTAGATTCATCTCTGAGAAGTTGTGATAGAATTAGGCTGTGGGGGGGCTGAGAGTAAAAATTTCATAATAGAAAAATTAATATGAAAGGGGCATAAAAGTTTTTTTTTTTGTGTGTGTGTGTGTGTGTGTGTGGCATTTTTTCATACAAAGACACAGGTCCTGGTCTTACTAACAACTAGTCTTCAGACATTGGGAGAAAGTATACAGATCATCTTTGCTTCCTCTTCAACCCTTAGAAACTTAACCCTTAAGATGTCCAACCTCAGTGCAGAGAAGAGAAGACCCCTCTGTGCCTTCTCTGCTACATGAATGCAAGTGGATACAGTAGGTGAACATACAATCATCACCAAGTCATCTAGTGATTTTTACTTTAATGCATATCTATTAAATACATATGTATGAAATTTAATTTTCTTCTTTTGCCATTTATTGATTTTAAAAATTTTGTCCAATATGATATTATGTTTTAAAATGGAGATAAATATCAGATAGGAAAAGATCAAATGATTAGTATTTTAAAATACTATAATCAAGTACTTAAAATTTCCAAGATTATTAATGAAAAATATTGCTTATAAGACTATAGTAAAGTATTAATATAATTTATTTCCTTTTAAAAATTAAGAACCATTTATAAGATTTAATAGTATTCTTAGAATCTATATAATACCTAAAAATAAACTAAACAGGGACTAAATGAGGCTCAGAAAAACATACATTTTTCCTGAAGGGCATAAAATATGACCTGCATCACTGGCAAGATACTGCCTTCCTGGATGAGGTAACAAAAAATTGTAAAGATGTCAATTTTCCTCAAATCATCTTATAAACATGATGCCACTCACATCAAAATCCTAATGTATTTTTTAAAAACCTTGACAACTTGATAATAACTTTTACCAAGAAGAATGAATGCAGGAAAATAGGCAGGAACATTGTGAATAAGAATAATGAAAGAAGATTGCTTTGCCAGATATCAAAATTTAATGTAAAACTCTAGTAATTAAAATAGCATGTTTCACCTATGAGGATCAACAGATCCATCATTAGAAAATGATAGAAATTCCAGAGATCTATCCATATTTGTATGGATTGTGCTTTTAATAAAGGTTGCATTTCTAAGCATAGAAGGAAAGATGGATTATTCAACAATTGGTTTGGCATTTGGAAATAAAATTAAAAATAACCCACAACCTCTTAAGTAACATCAGCCACAAAAATACACCTACCAGATTAGATGTTTAAATTGGGGGTAAAAAAGGCCCTGGTGAACATTTTTATAATTTACATGTAGGAAAGCATGGCATAAAGGTAAGAAACTATAAAAGAAAAAAAAAAAAAAATGACCCGATAGACTTGGCAAATAAAAACATTTAACTTCTGCATTAAGACAAAAGATAGACTAGGGAAATATTTTCCAAATATTCCATATAAACAGTTTTTAAAATCACTACAAAATCATTTTTAAAGCTTTGTCTTTAAAAGAAAAGGCAATGGAGATGAAGTAGCACTACACAAAGGAAGTGATGTAAGTCAAATGTAAATCTGCAATATCCTCTTGTTAGCAAAAAATGCAAATTTTTGAAAAATCCTATTAAATTATCATTGATATTAGGGAATGTTTTTTAAACATTAAACTTACATAAGTGTGAGTTTATATGTCTATAAAAATAAAAAAAAAAGTCTGATATATCACTTCATCTGTTTAGGATTTTATAGCTTTTCCTTGTTCAATTGCTACTTTTATAAACAACATCCACTCAAAATAAATAAGAAAATTTGACATATTTTCATAAAGCAATGTAACCAAGACAAAACCTTCACTTTATCTAGAAATATGAAAATTATTTAAAAAATTTTTAGTTTTCACGGAGCTGTTTGGGTTACGCAATTGGATAAATACTGGAATGTAGAGAGAGCATTTGGTAACCTTTATAGCAATTCAAAAGAGTAATTTTGCATTCACTGAATCTAGTGAACAGAAACTGTGGCTTGCATTTTATGTATTTATCCATGCATTTATTTTCAATGGTTCTTTTTTATAATATTGTACAAAAATAAGAATCCCTTCTCTTTTTTCCTTTTCCATTTCTCTTTACCTTTACATCTGCCCTTCACATCTTTCCTTTCCTGCCTTCCAATCTTCTCTTCCTTCCCTTCTCCTGGGTGCAGTAACCCAGAGGTGGAAGGGGTACATGCCATGGTGAAGGGGAATGGAGCTCTGCAGAGGTTCAAAAAAAGGGGGCACATTGGTGGAGGGAAGAGGAAGAGGCCATCATATTTAAAAGCCTGGACACATTGAACAGGGCATGTAATGATTGGGCAAACAATAATAATATAAATAATACACGTAGTTTCTCATTGTCAGAGACAATATTTAGGATGATGGAAAATGGGGAAGGCTAGAAACAACTCATGTGGAATTGAAATTGGGGGCATCAGACTTAATATGTTTTTTTAATAAAACATACACAGATAAAGAAATTGTAATATAAATATAGATATAGCATTTATGTACATGTGATTACATGCATACTTATATATATGTCTAGCACATATGTAGGTCATTTATAATATTTATGTAATATATCTATACTGTACCATATGTAATATATATAATTATATACAATATACAATTTGAATATTGTATACATCTGTGGACACTATAAGTATTTCTATATTATGTATACCATGAATATTATATTTGTTGGTATTATATATTTTATATTATATATGCAAATATAATGTTTTGTTTGTAAACAATATTACATGTAGTTTATTTACATAGTTTGCTATATTATAGTATATATTCTATATATTAAAATTACATATATTATTAGCACATTTTACTTAATATTTTTATATAATACTAATTATTTTAGCTTGTGTTTTATATATATACATATCTCATATTTCCTAGTTCTTTCCACAATGAGCTTTCCAGCTCATCCTTTATTTCTGCCAGAAAATAATGATCTACAAGTGTTGCTGCCTGAAGCGGAAACCGCCTTGGAGCAACGAACGCTGCAGGAAAATTCGGAGGCAGGATGAAAATGAAAAAAGGTCTTTTATTCTTCTTCTCTCTCCGGCTCCAGCAATCACTCCAAACGCTCTAACTCCAACCACCACCTTCTTCTTCTTCCCGCACACACTAACGAACCTCACCCAGTTATATACATATAGCTTTAACAAGGACACGTGCTTACAGCTCAAGCTTACAGGTGCGTCACGCAGTGTTCACGGGCATACAAAGATTCTTTGAATAATGTATTAATATCAGGTGGAAACTAGAACATCTTTTATGGCTCTCAGCTAACCGCAATCTTTAGCTATCTCCTTGATTATAGGCTCCTTCATACAAGAATCATCTAACTGAAAAGTACTCTCACTGCTGGCCTGAGAGCTACATGTCACCACATCAGGGCCTCAGCAGAATTTTGGATATTCACATTGACTTTTACTTAGAGAGTTCATCAGATTGGGAGATCTACAGAAAAAAAGGAGTATGGAAATATATCAAGTACCATCTTGGAAAGACTCGGGACTAGAGAACCAGGGTGCGTACACAGCACTGAGGCAGAAGAATGAAGAACAGTAGGTCATGACAGAACTCCATGGGCCAAAGCTCCCTGGGCAGAGTTATTAAAATGGGTCCATCAATGCAGAGCAGGCTTTGGATGGCTCCTGGAAAAGAAAGAGGAGCATTCAGACCCTTCAAGATGTAACCTCTGCAATCCGTCGGGATTGGTTTCAAACATTTGCTGTCACTTGATTTCCTTCTCTGAATGTTCATCTGCTTCTCCTAAAGGCTCTTATTATCTCTGGTGATATTTCTTCTTCCTGTGTGCTAAGCAGGAACAGAGAAGATATCAGGTCAGATAAACTCAAGAAACTACTTGAAGGCAGTAGAGAAGGATCAAATGCAATAGGTTAGGATGCTTCAAAACAGACAAGGCAAAGAGGAACTGCAGTAAAGAGCCAAGGAGAGCTACAAAGAACTTGTTTCTTAAGAAGAATTGTAAATATTCCAAGGGTTTGCCATCAGGCAGTGTTCTTAGGACAGGTCTTTTAAAAACATTTAAGAATTTAACTTTTCTTATTTTTGCTCACCTTTAGAAATAAGAGATGTCTGTGACCTCCTCAGGAGCTTTCTTCTCTTTGTAGAATTGTGCCTGTGAGTTTTTCTGGTGAGGGATGTAAGTCTCTGCTTCCGAATCTTCCTGTGTGGGCCTCTCACTTGCAGGGAAGAAGAGTCCTAGATAGAACAGAGGCCACCTTTTACCAATCAGTTTAATTTAAGGAACTAGTATTCTTTTAACTTGAATTTTATTAGCACTTTATGTTGGGAAAGAGCTTAACAAATTTTCTGTTCATATGGATATCTAGAATTTATATTCGTACAAAAAGGAAGTGTTTCAGTCTATTAAGGCAGCTGTAACAAAAGCATCTTAGACTGGGTAATATATAAATAATAGGAATTTAATTCTCACAGTTCTGGAGCCTGGGAAATTCAAGATCAATGTGCTAGCAGATTCACTCTCTAGACAGTGCTCCATTTCTTGCAGAAGGTGCATACTGGCTGGGTCATATCACAATAGAGCAAGGAAGTTCTCCTTTATAAGGATACAAGTCCCATTCCTGAGGGTGAAGTCCTCTTGACCTAATTATATTCTATAGGTCACATCTCTTAATACTATCACACTGGGGATTAAGTTTCAATTTATGAATTTGGAAAACACAAACATTCAGACCATAGCCAGAAGTTAGGTACATATTGTGATTTACTAAATTCCTAACGGAGCATGAAGTCACCAAAAATATGAGTTCCTGAAATACAATCTAATATCTTCATGACATAGATTATACATAACACTTTTTTTGTTTGATGGAATGTTAAAATCCCTTATTTTATGGCTTACACTTCTTGAATGTATTTTCAGCTAAATATACTAATAGCTGAAATTGCATAATTAATTACTGTTGTCAAACATAAACATGGAATGATCTAGTTTACAGATTAAATCTAGTTTTTAAGTTTAATGCATAGATTCGGGTGTGAGTACAACTGGTTGCAAGATTCCCTGAATTTTTCTTACCAGGGTTTATGTAACGATTTCTACATTTCGGGCCCTTTTCCAAGCACTTTTAAGCATGAACTCAGTTGTTTTGTGCTCCATGAGGAGGACATCCTAGCTCCATTAGGTGCATGCTCTCATTATCTCTATATGAAGCTTCACACTGTTTGGATCAATTTGATTCTCTACACTTTTTTGAAAGCTTATTTAAAATTTAATGGGGAAATACAATGGATTGGGAAGGGATTCACAATAAAGAGAAACATAGCCTTATGTTAATATGACTGTTCTTCAAACTCTGGATATTATATTAGCTTGATGAATTAGCTGCTCCACATTTTTGACCACTGAAGACTTCTGTAATTTCTTTGTATCGTATTCTTTGGGTTCTTTGAGACCCACAACAGATTTGCCTGTATTTGAACTAAGCATTCTGACTAGTGTTTTCTGAATAAATTATCAATTTAAACCAAAAGGAAAAAAAAATCATGGAACAAATGTCCACTTTGAATTATCACAGAACAATTATTCTCCCAAGAGATAAGGCAATTTGAAACACACTGATAGAAACTACAAACAATGTCACCCTTGCCCATAATCCCCTTGTAACGGTCTGGGAGGGAGAATGCAGCATGAAATATCTGAGCTCAACAGCTTGTTAGCTAATTTCATCATTTTTCATGAAAAGAGAGTGAAAGAAACAGAAATATTCATTCATCTAAAAGAGCCCTGGAATGCTTGACAGGTGGCCAAGGAAGAAATTCCCATATTTACAATTAGCCAAGAGCTCAGGGATTGACAAAGCTGCATAGAAAGAGGCTCTTGAAAAAAAGAAAACCAACAAATGGCATTGGGTTTTTCCCTAAAGTGACCTGAATATCTGAAGTTGGTGAGTGATCGCCACATGCAAAAGGGTTCATGAAACTTTGCTGTTGGATGTAGAAGAAAAGTTCATGTTGTATTATCTGGTTCACACAAAACAGGCATCAAGTATTATGCACTTAATAAAGTTTTCGAATTAGGTAATGTAGAGGCCTTCTAAAACCATTGTTTCCTTCTATGTAATTTGGGGGAAGAAGAGCATAAAACAGAGATGGATAAGGGAAGATAAAGTACTGAGGGCCATAACTTTGTCGAATCAGTCACATTTAATTGTTGTATCTATTCAAGCATTTACTCACCCAATAGGTACTTAGAGGGCTCTGCTCATAGTAAGTCCTCAATTTTCAGTAGATGGGTGTTATAGTTTAGATGTGGTGTCCCCCAAAAGCTCACTTGTGATACAATGCAAGAAGGTTTGGTGGAGAAATGATTAGATTATAGCCTTAACATAATCAGTGAATTAATCCCTAATGGGTTTAACTGAGTGGTAAGTGGAGGCAGGTGGGGGTGTGGCTGGAGAAAGTGGTCATTGGGGGTTTGGCTGTGGGGCATATATTTTGTATCTGGAGAGTGGAGTCAGTCTTGAGCTCTCTCTCTCTCTCTCTCCCCCCGCCTCCATGCTTCCTGATCACCATGATGTGACCTGTTCCCTTCCACCACATTCATCCACCATGATGTTTAGCCTCATCTATAGCCCCAAGGAATGGAGCCCACCATCTATGGACTGAGACCTCTGAAATTGGGAGCCCCCCAAATAAACTCTTTCTCCTCTACGGTCCTTTAGTCTGGCTGGGTCCTTTAGTCACAGCAGCAGTAAAGCTGACAAAAACAGTGGGAAAATAGAATATGAAATATAACGTTACTAGATAAGGTAAGCCCACATGCTTCTTAATTACATGTTAACTCCCCTGAAGGGAGACAAAATTTGCCAAATCAGGTTATTTCCAATAATATCACTCAGCAAGAGTAAACCTTCTATTACTTACCCTCTCAGAGATAAGACAGTATTTTTTGATTAATCAAATCATCCAGGTAATGGAGAGCTGCCTTTTTGAGAAAATGATGCTTTCCTTCAACACTTCTGTCTTCATGAACTCTATATGTCATTGAGAGTATCTGGCTCATCATCCAATATGGACTAAATTCTGCTTACATTTTTTTTATGAATTTTTATCTAATTATATGTTTTGTAAACAAAACTACAGTGACCTTGGCCTGGGAATCAGAAACACTCTATTCTGAGCTTTGCTTACCTTGCTTAATAAGGATGACCTTTGTTTAAAAAAAAAAAAAAAAAAAACCAGGAAACAAACAAAAAACACTTAATTGTTCTTGGGCTTGTTTTCCTTCATTAAAAAAAAAATAATAATAACTACAAGAGCACTGTGTCTATAGAACTCCACTATCAATGTGGAAAATGAAGAGATGTTCTTGGCCAGATTATTTAAAGCCCTGAGTGTCTTCAGCCAAACTGCACAATATAAACTTGCCCTCTTATTTTACTCACGGGTTCAGGTTTCTTTTTATAGATTTACTTCACATTTCAAGGCCCTTATCACATCTTGGTTTGCTTACCTTTGAATGTAATTTCTTTGTTCTAAGGTCTAGGAACCTCACATACCTACATATCCAACAATAATATATTTTTAAAAGAAAACTAATTTGAAAATAAACTAAAAGGCAACTCACTTTTTTCTGTTTCAGGGGGGAAAATGTGATTTGAGGTCTGAATGTGCTCATACTTTTAGTTGTTCTTTGACAGAAAAGTGCAAGAGACAGCTAGAAACGCACAGCCAAACCCCATAGATCATTGAGGTCATTTTAGACAAACCCTACACTGAAATGCCACCTGCTGTCATCGATCCTGTAGATGCTTTGTGCCACATGAAGGAGAGAGAAAGGCTGCCCTGAATGTGGGCTCTTACCTTCAGCATTCTGAAACTCCTTCACCCTTTGATGTATTAAAATATTTAATCAAAATCAAATGCTGCTGCCCCTATTTATACAAGTGCTTTATTATCCTGTACATTATACCACAACCTGCCTGGTTCTTAATGTGACCTGAAGAGCTAGCCGGCATTTATTACAAATGCGAGGCACTGAGCTCCTGGCTGAGCAATTAATCACTGACACCAAGGAATTTCTTCTCTTCAGGTGGGGAACCCATCCAAAAACTAAGAAAAATAATCGGGCTAATTAATTCTTATCTGCAAAGAGCAATTAGATAAATGACCTTAAAAAAAGTCTTGTCACCCCTGGTGAGACACTCACTTTCTAAATAGAATATGTCGCAGCCTCTTTTCACTGGGCAAGTGATACTGTGAAATGGAGATGACAGAAGTGAATGGGAGGGAAATGATAGGGGAGCAGGTTAATTAGAATGAAGGCAGATGAGAGAGAGAGAGAGAGAGAGAGAGAGAGAGAGAGAGAGAGAGAGAGAGAAAGGCAGAAGACGAAAAGAGATGAGAGGGAAAGAGAGAGATTTGGCATGATTTTGCCACTCTGCCCTCCTTGTGAGTACGGGTAGGTGACAAACAGAGCAAATTCTTATACTTCAAACATTTTGGAACTCATGAGGCTGGACTGCTCTCTGCTTTCTTTTCTGCAACACATTGCTTTCTACCAGTGAACTGCATGTCCTGTGCTTGGCTTTCCACACATAACCCTGCAGGTGGGCAGGTACAGAACACTGTTAAAAACCACCAAGTATGTCTTTTTTCAAAGATCCTTTTTGAGTCTGACTCTCTGGTCATACACATGCTTGACAACAGAACCAGGTAGTGGAACAGTTTGACCTTAAAAGCTGACCGCCAGGGCTAAAATATTTACATATCCAAAATACACCATTCACATGGTTTTTATAAATAGTTTTGGCAATGTGATTTATCTTTTTTTTTTTTTTTCTTTTTCTCTTTTTCTTTACAAGAGAAATGGCAAAGGGTTGGGGTTGTGGCTCAGCGGTAGAGCGCTAGACTAGCACGTGCGCAGCCCGGGTTCGATCCCCAGCACCACGTAAAAATAAAATGCATTGTGTACAACTAAAGCAAATAAACAAATATTTTTTAAAAATTTTAAAAACTTAAAAAAAGAGAAATGGCAAAACATAATTTTTGCTGGTGAATTAATTTCATTTTTCTCTTCTTTCTTCTCATTTTCTTTCTCCTTCTCCTCCCTGTTCTTTTTAATGTAAGCAACTAGCAAAATTCCTGACTTCACTTGTTTTTGATGACCTTTACAATTTGAAGAAGGTTGGTCAAATATTTAGGATACCTTTTAATTAGGGCTTGTCTGCTTTTTTGATTGTTTATGATCAGACTGAAATTACACATTTTGGGGAGGAAGACAGTAAGGTAAAGTGCCACCTTTTCACATCATATAAAGTGTGCAGATGATCAACATGAGCTACCACTGCTGGTATTGACCTCGATCTTCATACTGAGGTCTTGTTTCTCAGGATTTTCCAGTGTAAAAATCATTCCCTCCTACTTCCCATATTTCCATATTGTTCTCTGAAAAAGAGCCACTATGTGAAGCCTGAACTTAAGGGATGGGGAATTCTGCTCCATCCCTTGAGGATGGAGTATCCAGGTAACTTACTTGGAATCCTTCTGCATGAGCTAATTTTTTTTTTTGTCTCCCTATTTATTTACATATTAAGTTATTTATTTATACACATTTAGACTCATATTTTCTCCTTTTATATTTGGATATAATGCAATATTATTTTATTTGTTTTAGAATTTGAATTGTTCCAACTTTGCTGACTAGATACTTTTCTGAATTGGCCCTTGTGTCCCTTTAACAAACCTGTATTGAGGTGGATTTTTTTTTTTAATTTTTTAGAACTTTTTTTTTTTTTTTTTTTGGCACTACTTGATGCTCCCAACTCCAAGAATAACTTTTTACCCCACCATTAAAGGTAAAGCATATATTGACAGAGAGGTAACAGACAAACACCAGGTAAAATTCAAATGAAAGAGTTTTAGGAGACAGGAAAGAGAGAAGGGAAACATTGCAGAATGGAAGAATATGCAGAGGAGCCCAAGGAAGAGGCCTAAGGCAAGGCAGTGGCTGGCCTAAATTCCTGGTTTGCTTAAGTCCTTTCTACAAGCTGCTATAAATTCAGTTTTTCAATGTTTATATGTTTATTCCTAAAACACAACTGTTTCAACTGTTTTGTGTACATAGTAACATTGTATGATAGGGTTATGAGGAAGACTATACTAGTTAGATTCTTGGTTGTTTCATTTACTAGCTGTGTGATCTATGGTAAGTTTAACCTTTTTGGGCCTCAGCTGATTCAAAATGGGCATACATGCAGGTAGACAGACAGATAGAAAGAAGGAAGGTTGGAGAACTGGTAGGTAGATGGATAATAGATAGATGAATGGAGACAGAGTGTAGGATTCCTGTGAACAGTTAATACACTAGCATATTAAGTGCAAGATGTAAGAATAAGCACAGAGTGGGTGGGTATTAAGTCTGTCAGCTCCTCCTGCGAATCTAGTTATCTGGTGCACTGACCTGTCCACCTAAATATGTTTCACCAATTCGGGGGGCCTCTAACATCAAAGTATTGAGTGTGCATGTGAATTATGCTGAAGGCAATGTTACTGAATCTACTTAACTAGCCCCAAAGTAGCAGGCCTGCCTGCTTCTTAAAAGCAATTTTTATTTTAGGCAAAGTAAACATTTAGTGAAAACTAATTTCTCCTTGTATAAATATTTTACATTTCATAATCCTTATGAGATGAAGCAGAGGGGGAAAAGATAAAAAGGAATGATATATACTTCAAAAAGTTTTTCAAGGTTTATTTCAGATCAAAGACAAGATAAAAGGTTAACTTAGAGGTTCTTTCAAGCACCACCCTAATATGAATAACTAGGGAAAGAGGGAATCCCCCAAAGGGTACAATTTATACATTAGCTTAAAGTACTAAACAAACTAAACAGGCATTTGCAATGGTTAAGGTAAGTCTTTATCTAGCTTACACTAACACTGTAATGCATAGTAAGAGGGTGGCAATAGATGCAATTCATTTCCATTACAGTGAGTTGCTAACAGAGGACTACCTCTGCAGGAATCCAATCAGACGATTATAAAACTAAGGCTGCTATTCAGTAGGTGGGAAGTGTACCTGCAAATGAGCCTCTTATTAAACTGCAATTCTGCTCCATAAAACTCCACTGGAAAATAGTACATGTTGACAGCAAAACATAGGACATAGTTAGTGTTAACCCCAGGTCTCTCAATCCCCATTAGAGACAAGTTTTTCTTCAGCAGAGTTACTGCAAATGTATTATGTGCACTCTCTTGTTTAGCAAGGAAAAATAAAATATGTCTCTCTGAATGCTTCTCAAATGCACACTGGATATTGAAACTTTAACATCCAGAAAATTTATTTTTTGAACTTGTAAAAGTTGAGATATCCAGAGAGAAGGCACTGAGTTGCTGATGACAATTATGATGGTAATAGCTCATTTCTTGCTTTGCTAGTGTATTAGTCCATTATCTGTTACTAAAACAAAGTACTCAGGCCGGATAACTTGATAAAAGAAAGAGGTTCACTTAGAACATAGTCCAGGAAATTCAAGGGCATGGTACAGGGATTAGCTTGGCCCTGGCGGGGAACTCATGGTAGATGGCTTCACAGTGCAGGAGCATGTATAAGAGGGAGAGATCACTTAACCAGACAGAAAGCCAAAGAACAGCCTGACACTGGCCAGACTTGTTCTTTTAAGACAACCCTCTCATGATTACTAACTCAGAGGCCCATGAGAACAACTTTAGTGATTCTGAGGGCAGAGCCCCAACAAGACCAGATGACCTCCCAATAGGTCCTGCCTCTTAAAGGTTCTATCACCTTTCAATACTGCCACACTGGGGACCAAGATTCTGACACGTGAACCCTTGGGGAACACATTCAACTTATATGGACACCCCAGCAGTCAGGTGTTTGTAATGTACTAGTACATTACGAATATTAGATTACTTACATATCCTTCCTTTAAACATATTTGTCATTAGAACTACCTAGTATTTTAAAGAGCTACATAGAATAATTATGGCTTCCTTTCCTATTCAATTTTAGGAATTCAAAGAAAATTGAAATAAAACCATTTGAGAGAGTTTTCTGACAATATTATAGATAGTTAAATCACTAGATTTTTAAAATTAGAATGTCATGTGTGGTATTTTTATATAATACATAAAATCTGTGTTGTCACATTTAACAAACATGAAATATAGGAAATAGGAAATATTACACACACACACACACACACATATGTGTGTATACCTGTAATTTCATGTGTGTGTGTATGTGTTTGTGTGTGTATATATACACACATTTGTTATTCATTCCATCCCTTTAAGTGATTTTATGAACTGAAAAGAAAACAAGTAACACTCAGAAGCTAAAAACTAACCAACAAAATTACTGTCAACTTTGAAAGCAGGTGCCAATGGACTCCCTGGGACTGGGAAACAAGAGACAAATCCTAGACTCCAACCAAGGAGGAAGGGTCAAAGAAGATGCCCACACATAAAACTGAGACTACACTTCACTGTTACGATGAATAAGAAAGAAAATTTCATGTAAATTCTCCTCTTTCCTGAGATATTAAAATTAATTGCCAAATCTTAGCACTGAACTATAAACTGGCTCTTTTGTGGACTTAAAGCTTGAATTCATGATACATAAGTGATCTCAGATGTCTCAAACTGAGAATCTTTAAAAACGCACTTGTGACTATAATCCTTTTTTGGACCCCTTACAGGAACAAAGCCAAACCAAATCAAATGAAATCAAAACAAACAAAAACAAAAATCTAAAACAAAAATCAATAAAACCTCTCCCTAGGACTTTATCATCAAACCAGAACTCATAAGATTCCCACTGATAAAGTTCCAAGAATGTGAGTTCTCAGTCAAGAACACACACACACACACACACACACACACACACACACACAAAGGAATGAAAGGAGCCAGGAACAAAAGAGTAGAATTAAACTGCAAAATCTTCTGGTTTTTGGAATTATCAGCCACAAACTATAAAAACCATTTGTATAATATGTTTAAAGAATAAAAGACTGAAAGTATGATAAAAGCAGAAAATAATAAAATGACCATGAATATTTGAAAAGCAATCAAATATTATTTCTAAAAATGAAAATTCTCAAGAGTAATTAAAATTTAGTGAATTAAATATCCACTGATTAGGATGTAAGCCAAAGCTAAAGAGAGAATTACTCTTATTAACAGAAAAGACATATTCTAATATCAGACAAAACACAACTAAAGAGAGAATTAATAAAAAGAAGAGAAAGATGAAGAAAGATTACAGAATGGAGGATAGAGCAATAAGGAGGGTACAACACTCACAGTAAAAGAGATTTGAGTACATGGAAAGTAAAAGGATAGTAAGAGGATCCAATAAATGTACAATTTTAATGTCATAAGTAAGGGAGGGAATCCAGGCACAACAATGTATACCTGTAATTTCAACTATTTAGAAAACTGAGGCAGGAGGGTCATGAGTGTATGGCCAGCCTGGGTAACTTAGTGAGACCTGTCTCAAAAATAAACTAAACTAAAATAAAATAAAACAAAATAAAAACAGAGGGGCTGAAGATGTAGTTCAGTGGTAGAGTTCTTGCCCAGCCTATGCAAGGTTTTGGGTTCAACACCCAGCACCAACCCCCCCCTCCCACCACACACTCACACACAAGACAAAAAGAAAAAAAACATATGAAAGAAAGGAGAGAAACACTTTGTGATGGGGTAGAGGTACTCTCATCCAAAACAAGTCTTACAATTTTCTAGAACTGGTTAAATATGCCAATTTATAATTTCTGGAAACCTAAGATAATATAAATGAAAAATAAGTCAAAGTTTAGACCTATCATGCTAAAATCAATGAACATGAAAAATAAAGTCAAAATCTTCAAGGCATTTACAAAGAGGGATGACTTTGAAAAGAGCCACATTGACACTGTCAAATGACTTCTTAGCAGGCCCCAAATGGATGATGGAAGGAAGATATCCAGGAGAATATACTAAACTATGAAATTCTTCAATAAAGAAAAAACACACGAAAATGATGTCTAATGAAAATTTTGAAATGCAAAATGAATGATGACTCTACAAAATAAAAAGTGTTTATGAATGCTATAATAGTCTAAAAATATTACATCTTTAAAAATAAATAAAATGTATGATTTGTGACTTTAAAAGATAAGATTAAAAATTTCCCTGAACAAAATAAAATTTAGTGGAGAGTGATGTAAGCAAACTTCTGTATATATATGGATTTTTTATGAAGAAATTCAACATATTGATGAATTTACAATTTGATAAGTAGATTAAAATTCCTAAGATATCCAATGAAGAACAGACATATGTGTATAACTTATCTGTGATAGAAAAAGAGGATGTCTGCAAAACCAGTATCACATGGATGACACTAAGGTGTGCTACCAGCCTGAACTTCACCTGAGCCCACATTAACCATGTCTGAATTTCTGAACACACAGAAACCAATCTATGGGAAACAATCCCCTAGGTAGCCCTGCGCAGCAGAACACCTTTGGTCTTTCATACTGAATAAAAGTCTTTGAGCCTGTCATGTGTAGGGTTTTACTGATTCCTAAAATGCCCTTGAGACATTTTTCCTATTGTCCAGGTATGAAGTATTTGGCTCCTTTTTAATGGTGTGAATTTCTTTAGCAATAGTACTCTTTCCTTGGCCTCAATTTTAATCATGCTCTTTTCTGGAAATTTATCTTTCTGCTCTGCTTTTTGCTCCAAATTCTCATAGTAGATCTGACAAAAAGCAGCCAACAATATCCATGGCACTGCCTGAATGCTGTGCTGCCTTGAAAATTTCTCCTCCAGATTAATTAGTTCATCATCTTTAAATACAACCTCCCACTGACTCAGAGCACAGATAAAATGTAGACAAGTTCTTTGCTGGAATAGAACATGAATGGTCTCTAACTCAATTTCAATAGTGTCCTCATTTCCATCTGAAACCTCATGAGTGATGTTAAAAACATAACTAATACAACATCATCAAAATTTTCACCTGTTTTCTTCTAAGAGTTTATAGTTGTAGTTCTTGAAGTTAAGTCATTATCTCTGTTTTTTTTTTTTTTTTTTTTTTTGGAGGGGGTTATAGATGTCCAGTTGTTCTAGGAATATTTTTTAAAAGACTATTATTTCCCCCACTAAACTGTCTTATTTCATTTGTTAATTACCTTAAACTATAATGATCAATGATATATTGCCACAGTACTGATTAAATTAACAAATTTACAAAATAAAAAACTTAATTACACACTTGTATACACAAACTTACCTAAATATATATTTATATACATATACATACTTAATACATACATGTACATATATAAGAAAGATGAACTTTTTCATAAATACTATAAGAAGAACTGGTTATTCAAATAAAATAAAATAGATTTCTACCTCACATCACAACAATCAATTATAGAATGTCCTTAAGTGAAGAGCAAAACTATATATGTTTTAAAAGAATAAAACAGGGACATTGTTGTTTCCAAGGTAAAATAAAATTTCTCAAACATTACCCAAAATGTGCATACTGTGAATTTGATATGATTAAAATGAAAAATAGGTTCACTAAAATATATCATAGAATGAAATCACAAGCCCAAAATAAAACACACACCCACACCTTCAAATTAACTGTTTGCAAAATATAAACATCACTGTAGGTAAATACAATTTTACATAACAGGTATTTTGAATATCCAATACACACATTAAACAATGTTCAACTTCATGGATAAGTGAGCCAATGCAAATTACAATCATAATGAGATGATTTTCACATCAGATTAGCAAGAATTTAAAACCATGCTTTACTTAGAACTTATATATAAACAGAACCAAGTAAATACTCTTTGTTTTAGTGTTCATTGATACATCTCCTTTAAAAAACAACTTGGCATCATCAAATAAAGTCAACTCTGTGTATTTCATAATTCTTCTTTTCTACTCTAGGTCCATATCCCAGAAAAGTTTTACATATGTATAATAAGCTGAAGTTGCACTAAAGTCTATATAAAAAAAAGAATGGATAAATTATTGTACAATGAAGTCCTACAACAGGGAAAACAAATGAGTTACACATCCATGGAAAAATATGGAACAATCTAAGACTATAATTTTGGGCAAATTAAGACAACAACAACAAATTGCACATATGATTCACCTTATATATGAGGTTCAAAAACACCAGAGAAAACACTATTTTGTTAAGGTCACAAATGTGTGTTTGTGTATGGAAATCACTAACTGGCAAAGGAATGACAAAGTTCACAATAGGGATCACCTCTGAAGATAAATATAGAAAGGTGCAATTGAATAGAGACATGACAATGGGGCTCTAAATTAGTGGCAATAATCTAATGCTCTATCTCTTGACCTGAATTGTGCATATTATTTTTTTGTTTATAATAGTAGTATGTATTACAATTCATAATGCACATATATAGCATCTTTTCACATACAACTGTTTGTATACAAAGTATATAAGTACCATTCAGATCTTCAATCATGCATTTAGGATAATGATATCCATCTCATTCAACCACCATTTTTTCCCTTTCCCCCCTCCCTCCCCCTTGCTCCCTCCCTTCCCCTCCCTTTCCTTTGACCATTCTAGTGTTCATCTAATCTTCCTATGTACCCCCATCCAACAACACTGTGAATTGGCCTCCTTATATCAGAGAAAACATTCGGTATTTGGATTTTGGGGATTGGCTAACTTCACTTAGCATTATATTCTCCAACTTCATCCATTTACCTGGAAATGTCATTATTTTATTCTCTTTTATTGCTGAGTAAAATTCCATTTTGTATATATACAACATTTTCTTTATCCACTCATCTACTGAGGGACATCTAGGTTGTTTCCACAACCTATCTATTGTGAATTGTGCTGCTATAAACATTAAAGTGGCTGTGTCACTCTAATATGCTGTTTTTAAGTCCTTTGGGAATAGACCCAGGAGTGGGATAGCTGGGTCATAGGGTGGTTCCATTCCCAGTTTTCCAAGAAATCTCCATACTGCTTTCCATAGCGGTTGCACCATTTTGCAGTCTCACCAGCAATGTATGAGTGTGCCTTTTTCCCCACATCCTCTCCAACATTTATTGTTGTTTGTGTTCTTGATAGCTGCCATTCTGACTGGAGTGAAATGAAATCTTAGAGTAGTTTTGATTTGCATTTCTCTAATTACCAGCGATGTTGAGTATTTTTTCATGTATTTGTTGATTAATTGTGTATCTTCTTCTGAGAAGTGTCTTTTCAATTCCTTAGCCCATTTATTGATTGGGCTATTTGGTTTTTTTGGTGTTAAGTTTTTTGAGTTTTTTACATATTCTAGAAATTAGTGCTCTATCTGATGTGCACTTATTAAATATTTGTTCCCAATTAGTTGGCTCTCTATTCACCTCAATGATTGTTTCTTTTGCTGAGAAGAAGCTTTTTAGTTTAAATCTATCCCATTCGTTAATTCTTGGTAATACTTCTTGTGCTACAAGATTCTTATTAAGGAACTTGGGGCCTAATCCGACATGTTGGAAATTGGAGCTTACTTTTTCTTCTATTAGGTGTATTGTCTCTGGTCTAATTCCTAGGTCCTTGATCCACTTTGAATTGAGTTTTGTGCATGGTGAGAGATAAGGGTTTAATTTCATTTTGTTGCATATGGATTTCCAGTTTTCCCAGCACCATTTGTTGAAGAGGCTATCCTTTCTCCACTGTACATTTTAGGCCCAGTGCTAACATTATCTTAAATGGAGAAAAATTGAAAGCATTCCCTCTAAAAATTGGAACAAGACAGGGATGCCCCCTTTCACCACTGCTATTTAACATAGTACTGGAAACTCTGCCCAGAGCAATTAGACAGATGAAAGAAATTAAAGGGATCTAGACAGGAAAAGAAGAGCTCAAATTAGCACTATTTGCTGATGACATGATAATATACCTAGAAGACCCAAAAACTCTACCAGAAAACTTTTACAACTAGTAAATGAATTGTGCATATTATTATTCCTTATATCATTCACTATTTTTAATTTTTTAAACATTAAAAACATATATATATATATATATATATATATATACATATATATATATATGTATATGTATTGGGGATTGAATTCAGGGGCACTTGACCACTGGGCACATCCCCAGCCCTTTTTTTGTATTTTATTAGAGACAGGGTATGACTGAGTTGCTAAGTGCCTCGCCATTGCTGAGGCTGGCTTTGAACTCGGGATCCTCCTGTCTCAGCCTCCCAAGTGCTAGGATTACAGGCGTGTGCCACTGCACCCGGATTTTCTTTCTTTCTTTTTTTTTTTTTTTTTTTTTTTTTTTGAGAGAGAAAATCTGGTGAACAATACTTGTCCCAATTTTTAACATCAAATACTAGGTCCTTTAGATTTATGAATTAAATCAAAATGGATCTTGCATAACTAGTCCACGATATAATTGCTACCAAATCACATGATCAATTATCTTATATGATTCAGAAAGTAACAAGAATTTAGCTCCCAGAACTTTAATTTTAGATAATTTCAAGCAAAGTTGAAAGAATAAAAAATAAAAACGTTTATCAGCCACTTGCAAAATATTTGTTGAATTCTGCCCCCCCCCATCACTTTTGAGTTTTTAAAATTCATCATGTTATGGTCTACTACAGTCTTTTAAATAAGTCTTATGTTCACTGTGCCTCCTATAACAAGTGGAATAAATATTGACTATTTTCTTTTCACTGAATGCAAGCATACCTTTGATGTTATAGCCGGTTTTTGTTAATTTATTGTTATTTTTTGAAATTGTGTTCTGATTCGCTGACTACATATCAAACCTCAAGGGAGCTATCAAAAATGGGTTTTGTCCAGAGAAATCTGCTTACAAACAAAATCTGTTTGTTTCAACTGTTTTAAATAAAAAACTGACTCTTTAAGTTCCCTAAGTATATGAACTATGTCTTCTCCTCCTCCCTCCTCCCACTGAGTCTCTTTAGTACAGATGTCCAATTAATATTAGGCAAGTGGCATTAAATCCCTCACATCCCTCGCTGCTCTGCGTGGTGCCCGCGCGTGTGTGCGCACCCACGTGGCCTGAATTGAAATAACCTGGAATGAGGGTGGGCGGAGATCTCTAAGTTAACAGAAACCACATTTCATCTTTATCTCTTCACTTAAAAGCTGATTGGCCTCTGTTTTTCAAGGTTATCACCCTTGTCTGAGAACTGAAGGGGCTTGAAATATTCCTCAAAAATGCCGTTGTTGACTTCCAAAGAAGGCTCTTCTCCCTGACTCCCGCTCCTGCTCCCCGCCCCCGGCAGAAACCGGTGGGCTTTTGAGTGACTTATGCTTCAGTGGCTGAAATGATTGAGGCTGACTCAAACCCTACAGGCAGGCCTCACAGGCACACGCTCGGCCTAACTTATGTAAACATCGTCCGATGACAGCATTCTCCTACCCCATCTGCAGCTGCAAGGGAATCCATTATTTTTCCCATCCCGGGGGAAGGGAAAGGTCTCCGGCATCATTACTCCTAGGCAAATGTAACTGACTCTACCGCATACCCTAATTTGCTTGCCATAATTATAGGTCGCTCACCCGCTTTGTTATTTTCAACTCCCACCCCCCCTTCTTTTTTTGTTCTTATCAATAATAAATGGAGCCCGTGAATCATTCCGCTGTAATATTTGGATATTATGAAAATGCTAATAATAACAAGGTAGCGTCAGCAACACCCTGGTTTTATCAGCTGGTCAGATGCTCTATTAGGCAGCCAGTGAGCAGTTCAAGCAAATTGGTTATGTTAATGTCCTGCAGTACTTGGAAAAGATGAGGAGTTGGCAATTAATTTTTTTTTTTTCAAGCTGCAGGCCGACAGGCAAATTTATATTCCTCCTTCTCCGTGGGATCAAGCTCAGAGAAGGTGAGGTAGGAAAGTGAGCTTCAAGCAGCTTTCCAGGATCTAATTGAATGGTGCTAAATAAAGCCTGGAGAAAAGGGGGAAGAGGGGAAAGAGCTACACCCAACAATGGGCAAGCTCTGCTCTTCCCCATTCATTCCGCTGACAGGGCTTTTGCAACTTAAACCTGTTTTATTAATTATGTTTGACATTTCCTTAATTAGTTTCATTTACATCCCATCAGCCCCAACCAGACGATTGCTCCATACATCATTTTACTAGAGGAGCGTGATGCCTACAGAATTATAACAACAACAGACAATTTTATGTAACTTACGGGAAATTAGTGGACAGTCCTTTCCATTTTACATGGCTTGGTAAAGTCATGCAAATTGTATATATTCATATACTCAAGCTTACTATCCCACTCTAGGTTTTAACAAATCTTCAAAAGTAATGGGAAACAGAAGTGATATAATCCTGAATAAATGAAGTAGGGCCACAAACAGCAAGGAATTGCCTTAATCCTTGCAACCTAATGTCCCCTGTTCTCACTGGTCAAGTCTAACTATTGGCTCCTTATCTAGGAACTCAGCCAGCAGGCAGATTTAGGAACCTTGGGGCTTGCCAAGCCCTGGGTATGTGGTTGACCAAAAAATTAATGAATGAATAAATTGAAAGCCCCGGGTCCAGATCTGATCTGTCCAAATTCACTTTGTGACTGTGAGTCATCTAACCCTCTGGCTTTGCTTTGAGAGTATGGAATAACATAATATATATGACAGGCATTTAAAAGCATGAGGTACTGTGATCATATAAGGTACTATTTTTGTTGGCATTACTGTTGTTCAGGTCTTATGTCTGTGATAGAAGTTCTTTGCAGGGCTCTTGACACTTGTAATTGTGGATCAGTGCTTTAAGAGCCTGACTCTAATCTTTAGACCATTTGAAGAAAGTCCTAAAGCCTTACATCTGAGTCCTACTGAGGTCCTGATTCCAAAATAATAGTCTTATTCCTCATGTTTACAAATGATATCCTCCCACTATCCATTGTCTTTGTTGAGTTTCTTGGTTTAGTTTTTATGTTCCTGATCTTCATTCCTGTGGCTAACTTTATGGAGCTTAACCATATGGAACCAACCAACCCCCCTCTTTGCCCAGCTTCCCTTCATAGGATGGTCTCTTACTTCCCAGGTTCAAGAGTGATATTTCCCTAAAATTTATATTCAGAATCAATATAAGGGGAATGACCTTTGCCAAGTTGTATTTTTTTTTTAAACAACTAGGTACTATAGGATGTGGTTTCTAATTAACACACTACCATTTACACAAAACTATGGTCAATCATGTCTTTCTGGTTATCAGCACTATTAGTCCAGTTTACAGTGCATTCATTCCCAAAAGTTCTCATTATTTTTTATTGAAATTATAATCTAGGGTTATGACAGCTATTGGTTTTGCAATGTTTTATTGAGTAATAGCCAATCAAGATAAATGCACAGGGCTGTTCTTCATTGTTTCAGGTTGAGCTTCAGAGGCAGGAATAGGTGTTGCTTCTAAGTAATGAGCACAACATGTACTACAATTAATTGGCAACTTCTACATAGGTTAATCCATAACACTTTAATGAGCACCAATGAACCGGCATTATCACATAATTCATTATTGAACATATTAGAGTTTACATTAATGAGTCTTGTATTTCTCTAACCACTAAACATTTCTCTTTCTTTCTGGAGCTAGTCTTAAAATTCATTTCAATCTTAGAGAAATCCATGATCCTTTTCTTTCCTAAAACTATCTGTGGTATGAAGTTGTCCTTCAAAGCTTCTGTCTTAAGAAGTCACCTCTCTCTAGATTTTTGACACTAGTAACGTCCTTTTTTTTTTTTTTTTTTTTTTAACTAGAACAAGAAGGTTAGGAAAAGAAAACCTCAAAATCATCTCACAAGGTCTCCTAGTTCTGCTTTATTTTTAATTCATTTTCACTACTGGGTTCCTTAAGTGAGTCATAGGTATCCACTATAACCTGCTTCTTTCTCTGACTACCTTGCAAATACCTTTAAACTTCTACCATTGATGTAAAATTTCTTAAAGTCATCCTTTCCCTTCTAATTATCATCTACAATTCCAGTTTGAAACCCTAGATTTTTTTTTGTGTGTATATGTAGCACTTAAATGGAAATTAGCTCTTCCTTCTTGAAACTCTACTTTTTCCTCTATTCATTCATATATATATATATATATGTATATATATATATATATGAAGGGAAGCTGGGTAAAGAGGGGGGGTTGGTTGGTTCCATATGGTTAAGCTCCATAAAGTTAGCCACAGGAATGAAGATCAGGAAGATAAGAGCTAAACCCAAGAAACTCAACAAAGACAATGAATAGTGGAAGGATATCATTTGGAAACATGAGGAATAAGACCTCTTGGAATCAAGACCTCAGTAGGACTCAGAGGTAAGGCTTTAGGACTTTCTTCAAATGGTCTAAAGATTAGAGTCAGATATATATCTATGAACTTACGAACAACAAAACCAAAAATCTCAAGAGTCTCCTTTGCACAAAAAGGAATGCTTAAGGGTTTGCTAGAAGGAAATTTTTACTCTTTCAAGAGTTTGAACTGGGAGAAGAAAATGAATGTGTAAACATGAATGCTAATGTATTGAAGGAAGTGTACCAATGAGCATAAGTGGTCTTTGTTTCTAGACCAGCTGGTATTTCAAAGCCCTGTTCCTATGGCAAGGTCAATATTCTCAAAGTCACTAGTCACTAGTCTTGCTTTTTGGGTTTTGTTTCTTTCTAACTCTTCTCTTATCTAACACATTTCTAATTATTGGTTATTTTTCTCTAATGTGGCTTTAACTAGATGTTTTTCAACTTTTCTCTAATAACACCATTTCTTGAAAGCTAGCATGGATCAAAAATTCATCCAAAATACAGCTGCACCTGCCAACAGTCCCTTCTTTTTGTTTAAATGGAACACATCTTGTTCTTATCCTATTTCATCCCCATTGCTCTGTGTCCAAAACTTTGAATGATTTCACTGTTAGCTAAAAATCCACACATTTTAACCTAGGGTTAACAGTCCTTTCCCAAATGACTCCACTGCTGCCTTCACATGCCTTGTCATCCACACTGAATCATGATGTCCATTTGCTTGGGACTATACCTTGGGTTTGCTCAGCTCTTGCTTTAGTTAATGCTATTTTTTTCCACTTGCTATGTTTTCCAGATAAATTTTCCACCAATACAGACCCCTTGCTTGGAGTTTAGCTCAATTTCATCCAAGTGTGCACTCCCCAGCTCACGTACAGGATCTCCCACTTTGAAAATCTCACTATTTCCCATCTCTACACTTTCACTTCTGCCCTGACCTTGGACAATTCTTATACAGTATAATCATAAATTTTTGTGCTTTTATATATTAACTTTTTGCATAGCACACGTGTGGTGTTTATTAAATATTGGTAAAGAGCAGGACAGGATGCTGTGCTTATTACCCTGTACAAATTAACTGGGGTGTCAGTACAAACTGGTCGTAAGAAAACAAATGATGAATGAGAATTAATATTTTCAGAAAAAAATTTTAAAAAGCAATACACTATGAAAAGATCAAAGTGTTATGAAGAGTCATTTATAAAATTACCAGGACACTGTTGTTTAAAGTATGGATTATTTACTTCATTTCATGTAAATAGATAATTAAAGGGAAAGTATAATTATGTACATAAAATTGCATTTACAGAATAATAACTAACTTCAATAGTGTGCTTTCTAGGTACCAAACACTGTGCTAACTTCTCTACATGGATTATTTTAAATAAACACAGCATAGAGTAAGCATATTTATGTATATCTTGTATAGAAAATTTAGGATTGAAGAGAGGATAAAAACTTTCAAGTTCGCAAAACTACACCTAGTACCAGAACTGGGATTTGAATTTGGATCTCTCTGGGTATAAAATAATGTTCTTTCTACCACACTGTGAATTATTAATCATATTAGAACTCTACAACAATCACATTAAACTTGTCAATGCTCAGTTGGTGCAGATTGGGAATGAGAGCAAGTGCTGCTTGTGAATTTGACTTATCTCCTAAGATAGCTAGTATTCATTGAATATTTACAACATGCTAGTCCCTTATCTTAGAGCTTTACTTGTGATTGCCTTAAAAATTTCAATTACATCTACCACACTAACTGGTTCCTGTGATTCCTACTTCACAAAATAAGACATCAAATCATGAAAAGTTTTGGTTCCTGGTCCAGGTCATAAATCAAGAGATGGCAGAATCATATCTGACTAATTTAAGAAGCCTCCAGAGCATCTCACCAGAGGCACCAGTTCCTTCCCCCTGGCAGAAAGAAAAATACCTCTAAAACCTCTGTGGTGAGGCCTTTGACAACAACTGGAATGCTTTTTACCTTTTTTAAGGTCCATACTTCATAAGGTCCCTAAGTGGTGAGGAAGATTTCATGCTAAATCTACATATATGTCATTGTTGCCACTGACAGCACTTCTCTGCTTATATTACACAGGGTGGAAATCAGAGAGGACAGCAGACTGTGCAAGTCAACATCCCTGAGAAAAAAAGGGGGAAAGAATCAGGGAGAGAGAAAATGGAAGAGAAAGACGTGTAGAGGAAGGTGAAGATGAAAAAGAAGAGGAAAATGAGGACCATGGAGAGGAAGGAGAAGGAGGAGGAGGGAATGGTAATAAATAGTGAAAGAAAAGAGAGAGAGAGAGAGAGAGAGAGAGGTAGGGAGGGAGGGAGGGAGGGAAGCTGAACTGGTGATGGACTCCACTGGTAGAATGCTTGCCTAATGTGTGCAAGGACCTAATTTTGATCCCCAGTATAAGGAAAAAAAATCAAAACTCAAGAAAGAGAGAGAGAGAGGAGGAAGGACGGAGGATGCTTCCTATCTGTGAAATGGTAGCTCTTGGACTGTCCTCGCCTGTGATGCTCCTTCAATTTGCCCTCTTCTTGAGCCCTGTGTCCTGAGCATTCCAAATTTCAGGTCTTAGGGGTCACTTTCTGTTCTACTGCTTCTATTTCAGTACTCTATTTTACATTTGTATTTAGAGAAAGTACTTCTAAAAAAGCTTATTGCATCCAGGGAGGTAGGACAGAGGCCAATTAGGAGACCACATGGAATGTGAAAAATACAACTGAGGTCCTGATCCCAAGGCCATTAAGGCCTCTTTATAGAGGTCATGGCAATAAACTTAAATAGTCTGTTTCTATCCTAGATAATTATGTGCTGCCTTCTTACATTCCTCCTGAGTTCTTAGTGATGTAAGTTCATTAAACAAATCCTTAAGTTAAAACCATCTCTATTCTCTACTTCAAAATGGCCTTATTTTGGTACATGAATGAACTGAGATCTGATATTAATCTTCTGATGCTATAGAAATATGGCTGAAAATAGCACTGTGAATTAAGCCACAACCTCTGTGGTTACATTCACCTAAGGCTGCCAAGGAAACTGTTAACCTTACAGCTGCAAACAAAGTTCATGATCCTTTTAGTCTGGGTCAATACAAATTCCATTTACCCCATTTTTATCCCAATATTACTTAATGAATTTGCAGGGCTTTACTTGGTGAACACTGATCAGGTCTAGATAGTGTTCTGGTGATGATGACAGAGAAGATGTCTGGTGTCAAGGAGTTTACATGCTACTGGAGAAATGAGATAATGTAAGAAAGAAGAGCACCAGAAAAAGAAGTGGTTTCATGAGAGTGACAGGTTGGGGAGACGAGTGGGCTGAGTAGCATCAGTCAGGTAGTTAGGGAGAGCAGGGTAGTTGTAAAAGGTCAAGATCTGTCAAAGTGAGGGTTGGGAGGGACTTTCAGGTTATAGGGAAGGGCATGTGCAGAGCTTTTCAACAGAAAAGAGTGTTCAAGGCAAAAGAAGTCAGTGTAGCTGGACCAGAGTGAGCAAGAAGAGAAGCATTACTAGACATCAGAGGTGGACTGAGGGCCGTTACCTAAGCTCAGTGAAAAGCTGCAGAGGATATGTCTGTTTTATTTCCGAACAATTAAAAATATCAACATCAAATGGGTATGAGTAATTAGACAATTATTTCAATGATAATGCAAGTTTAATGTAATTTTAATTTTGTTTTGTTTAGGCTGCACATCTTATAAATATGTGGAGGGAAAAGACTTGGTTGAAATGCTTAGGGGTTTCTTGTAAGCTTATTAAAAAATGGTTTTCGAGAGGGGATTTTTTTTTCTCTTTCTTTCCCACATCATTGTCAGCTACATTCCCCCAAGAGTTTATGAAGAAGTTAGAATGAGAATTTGGAGACATTCCAGGCATAAGGTTGAGAAATTGAACCAAAGGATTGTTTTTGTTATTATTTTATTTTATTTTACTTTAGTTTTTGTTATACCCAAGAAGCCATTCTGCAAATATTGGGAAGAAGCTCAGAAAGGTAAAAAGAAATGTTCAATGTTTTCTTGGCACTTATGACAACCCTGGTGTAGAGCATGAGAATTCATGCCCATTTATTTATTTATTTATTTATTTATTTATTTATTTATTTATTTATCTCTTCTTAAGCCAAGTCCCAGGGTTCACTGATGACCAATACTGCCTGATATTCTCAAAATGAAGGTTCAACCACTGATTTAGGATTCAGTTGAAATCTAAAAACGACAACACAAGCATCCAAGGCAATTAGCTGCCTGTCCCATTTTCTATAAAACACTGTGCTCATTTACAAGGGCTGTAAGAGATCTGAAATATCATCAAATGGTGAAAAATCAAAATATTTTGCTGTCATATGCTGTCACATACTGTCAGAAAGCCTCATGCTATGGCCACAGTCAAGTTGAATCCGATTAAAAGATCAGCAAACAAGGCAGGTTTAGGGGTATTTGACCTCATCAGTGCTGTGCCTGGAAGTACCTGTCAGCGTTTCGGTTGTCCTATGCTGTGACACCATTGCTTATGCAGCTTGCCAATGGATATGCCTGATGACATCCTGCAGAGGAAACAACAGATTGATGTGTTCAGTTTTCTATTTTCAAATACTGTTCAGTGCTGCAAAGATGGAGCTTAAATTTAATTCCAATTACCAGTTCCACAAACAATGAATTATTCAAGATAAACTGCCCAGTTTTACTGAAGCATGTGTGTAATATGCATATGTTTGCTTCTATCTATACATATGTGGACTGAGACAGAGAAATTAAATTAACTTATCCTCACTTTATTAGAAAACCTTAGTGCTGTGTATCTCAAAGAGGCGGATCAATATTTGCAGAACTGGGGCTGTGTAACTCACACAAACTTCACAGCTTCAAATGTAAAAATGTATCCATTTATAAAAGTTAAAACTATAAATGAATGAAATAGAAAAACTGGAAACATCAAATAACAACTTTTATCTTATAGGCAAGGAAAAGGCACTCTAGGTAAGATACCTGTGTGAGAGTATGATTGTGTACTCAAGACTGGGTGAAGCAAATAAAATGATAGACTAGATTTTTTTTGTCTTAATTTTGTATGGTTTTGGCAGTGCTCAGGATTGAGCCCATATTAAGCAAGTGCTCTACCACTGAGCTACATCCCCAACCTGATCTTTTTTCTTTAAACCACTCTGATATTGCATCAAAACAAATAATGTTGTTACAGTGTTGCCATCTCATAAAGTGAGTGAAATTAATATATGAGGCAGTTTTAAGAAGAGGCAATGCCTCCCTTTTCATTGTGATTCATGTGGAAAAAATACACATTTTACTTTCAGTGATTCTGCCCTGAGAATTTTTGTATATTTGCCTTAGGCAAAAATGAATTTTTTCTCCTCGTTTAAGATTTTCATATTTCACAGAGAAAGAAGAAAATCTTGCCTAGCTGGAGCATGACAGTTTTCCCATCTGTGAGAAGCTGCTCTGGAAACACTGATATAAATGTAAAAATGTTTCCCTTTTTAAAAGCCCTCAAATTTTAAAGTGATCTTTTTTTTTTCCCTGAATTATAAAAATATATAGAGAAAAATGGACAGAAAATTACAATTGGATGAATTTTCAGAGCCAATGCATTTATGCGACCATTTTACCAGTGAACAGAGTCCCTTCCATGTTAACTCCCAGTGTCAGCCTGCCTTCTACGGTCATGAGCTAGTTCTGCGGCTTTGAATTTGTATCTGTGGAATCCAGTTGTATGTCCTCTTGGCTTATGGTTTCTTTCACTAGATATTATGTTTGGGAAATTTATCTCTAGTATTCTCTATAGCAGTCATTCTTTCTCATCGCTGTATAGTATTCCGTCGTTCAGTTCCATAGACCACAATTTTTTATGTGACATACAGATAGTGCCTTTTTAGGCTGGTTGGTGTGATATTCATTTCAATCACCATTGTTACAATCCTTCTTTTTTTAATAAGAACATCCACTTGATGTTGCACTGTTTGTTAGAAAATTCATCCTCCTTCTTACTGTATATATACTTGAGTATTACTTTTGTCAAAAATGAAGTCACCATATCTGTATTCATCATTCTATAGCTTTATTTTGTTCCATTGCATTATATGAAAAACAAAATTTATTATATTATGATCTTCAATACTGTAATTGCTCCAAATTTGTTCTTTTAAAGGCTTTTGTTGCTAATTTCAATTTTTGTATTACCATATATATTTGTGGAAAAAAACAGTAATTTCCAAAAATAACATTTTGTGATTTAGTTTAGTATGACAATAAATCTATAAACCAATTTAGGAAGACAATATCTTGATAGTGTAGAGACTTCCACATATTGGTTTGATATATTACTCCATATTTAGAAGCTAAGCATTTCTCTCAATATTCTAATACTTTTAGAAGTCTCACACATCTTTTGTTGCATTTATTCCTATTTGATTTTATGCTATTATTACAAAAAATATTAGTTTAAAAATTTTATTTTCAAAGTATTTTGCTACTATATAGAAACAGAAGTGATTTTTGCATACCTAACATTGCTAGATTGAATCAGTAGTTTTATTTTTTGTAGGTGTTGTGGGTTTTCTATGTTCATACCTATTTCTATATTCATATCTATAGGTTTGTATTACAAATATTTATACCTTTTATCTTTACTTATTGCATTTACTAATACCTCCAGGATAATTTTGAATAAAAATATTTAGGTTGGGCACGGTGGTGCACGCTTGTAACACTAGGTGTGGATTACAGGAGGCTGAGACAGGAGGATGGTGAGTTCAAAGCCAGCCTCACCAAAAGTGAGGCATTAAGCAATTCAGTGAAACTCTGTCTCTAATAAAATACAAAATAGGCCTGGGGATGTGGCTCAGTAGTCGAATACCCCTGAGTTCAATCCCTGGTAACCCCAAAAAACTTCATAGGAGGGATCCTTGTTATATTCTTAGGATTTTAGAGAAATAGCTTTCAATATTATTTTAAATTTGCTATAAACTTTATGGATTCTCATTTTCAAATTTACATGTTCTCTTCTAATGGTAGTTTTGTATCAGGAATGGGTATTAAATGTTATCAAATATGAGAAGTTCATATTTTCCTCTTATATAACTGTTGAAAATTACATTGATTCCACAGTTAAAACAACCTTGATTTCTAGATAAAAATCAACATGGAGTGATCATCATTTTCTTAATATGTGGATGTATTCAACTTGATAATATTTTATTTAGAATTTTATGTTTTAAGAAGGTTGATTCATCTACAATTTTTCTTTCTTGCAATTATTGTGCAATATTTTGGTATTGAAATTATGCTATTATAATAAAACAATTTGATAAATGCTCCCTTTTCTTCAGAAATTTTTGTAATTTTGTTATATAAATTTCAAGTGTTTAAAAGAATTCACTAGGAAGGTCATCTGAGTCTTTATTTTTGGGAGAAGGTATTTAATTGCAATTTAAAATAGATAATAGGTATAAAATCATTCAAATATTCAATTTCTTCAATTTCTATTGTGTTAATTTAAGGGGGTTGTGATTTTCTACTAACCTGTATATTTTAATTTATAAGTTAATTAGCATAAATTTGATATTTTTTTGTTTATCTTGACTCTGTAGGATCTATAGTGTTCTCTACTTTTTCCTTGTGCATTCTCCTTTTAGTTCCTAACCAATTTTTCTAGCAGTTTGTTATTTTATCAATCTTTTCGAATAACCAACATTTGACTTCATGAAATTTCTTTCATAATTTTCACCTCTTATCTTTCTTATTTTTTTTCTCTTTTACTTATTTTGGCACAATTAACTTCTTAGAATAGATATTTAGATTGTTGATATTTATTGAATTAAATTTGTTTTTAATATTGTCAAGTCACTGATTTTTAGCCTTAATTATTTTCTGGACTATACACACATGTTCAAGCCACAGTAACAGCATTAGAGTTCATTATTATCCCTTCTAGTCAAAAGGGAGTAGGGGATTGGAACCTTAATCAAATCAGAGAATGAGTTGGGTTGAGACTGAGTTGGGATTTCTTAAGATTTCTATCTTTAACTCTTTTCTGTTCCTAGGGTTTGATCCTCTGAAATCTAGCAATTCCTTCACTTTTTATATTTGTGGCTTAATGTCTTTCATCAATTTAGAAAAAGCATTGGCAACAATTTATTTAGATATCACTTTCTGCTCTATTGCTGACTCTTCTCCTTTGAAACTTTAATTACAGGTAGGTTATAAAATTTTTCTATGCCTTACTAGTCTCTGCCATTTCTTCTTTTCCCTCTATTTTCTATCTATTCTCCATGCCTCATTGTCAATTAATGTGAATATTGATTCCTTTTCTAGCATGTTTAATCTGCTCTTAATACTATCTATCTATTTAATTCTCAGGTTCAAAAAAAAGCTGCACTTTTTCAGGTGCAGAATTTTTGTTTCTTTTTTTCTTGTTGTGGTTGAGATTGAATCCAGGTAATTACACATGCTAGCCAAGTGTTCTATCACTGAAACACACCCCAGCCCTCCAGCCCTCCATTTATTGCTTAAATAGATTCTAATTCTCTAGGAAAATTCCTCAAAGTGTTATCTAGCTTATTGGGCATAATTGTTTCAGTTTTTTAAAAGTCTGTACTCAATATCTCCAATATCTCATTCACCTGTGTCTCTTCCTATTCTTAGGTTTGATTCTTGGCCCTATTTCTTGTTATGATGTAAATATTTATTGAATTCTATGTTTACAAAGAAACTAGAGAATCTGTGGATGCAGTTTTCTTCCTCTGTAGTGAGGACATATCCTATTTTGTGTCAGATAGATCCTGGAGTAATAAGTATTTTTATTCTGGTAAGAGACAAAGCTATTTGGGATGAAGATTCTAGAATTTTAAAGACTCCTTATATTTCTGGCCCATCCATATTGCTTGAACATAGGTCTCAGATATCTTGGTTGAGTATCTGACTTCATTTTTCAGGGCCTTCTTTTCCTTGGTGGGTGCTGGACTCCACTCTTTACCTTCTGACAATGTGAAGGTTCTTTTCATCTTTTCAACCTCCACGTGTTTTTCTGGCTTTGTAATATCTTGATGTGCACAACTGTAGAATTAGCAAATTCCTCATAGGAAAACTTACACAGATATTAATCTCATTTCTCTATTCCTTCCTTTCTCTGGAATTATAGAATTTAAGTCCTGGCCATTTTTGCAAGCCTGAACTTGACTTTTTCAGCTCCATAGGAGTGTTGCAAACTTTGCCATTTGTTTGGTTGTTGTTTTTGTTTGTTTGTTTTTGCTTATTGTAGTGGCCCACTGCCTGGATCCCAGATTTGTAATTGTTATTATTATTCCTGTTTATCTATTAGTCAACAAATATCCAGAGGGAAAATTGGAATTCACAATAACATTATGATGATAGTTTTGTATTTCTCCAAAATCTTGCCCCCCCCCAAGTAAAAACATACTTGGGAATTCTCTGGTTTCTTGAAGTAGAATATATTTGAAATTTTGTATAGATAAATGAACTGTTGTTAATAGTAGTGATAGTCTGCCTCAAGCTATCCTAGCTGGAAGCAGAAACTCTCAAGTGTTTTAAATTAAGAAATATTTTGTTCAATTAACTTTATCCCCTATCAAGAAAATTTGTGTACTATAATACCTAATGAACAAACATCTGATGGGACATATGATAACAGTGAGTAGAAAAAGGGGAATAATATGAATTAAATTTTGCACATTTGAAAAATATTATAGAATATCATAGGCAAATGCATATGGTCATTTTAAGTTCTGAGGTTACTACTTTTCCCCATACCTAATAAATTTGAACACTTTTTACATTTGTACCAAGTTATTACTAAAATTACAAAGTAAATTTATTTTAAAAAAGGAGATGTTCCCTTTGGGTTTTAGGAGATCTCTCATTATATATAATGTCATGACATACTGACTGACAGAATATCTGATGGACTGTCATTTATGATAGAGTGACTTCAATTAAATTGATAACAAGATGACATATTCATGTAGTTGGTATCCTACTCAGTCTGGCCATATTTTCCTCACAACAATAGTGACTTTAAGGACCATGTTGTTGGTTATTTAGTGAGAACTTATTTCCTCCTATTTATTTTCGGAGTCAAAGCAAACATTCCTAAGAAGTGTTTCCAAATGTTAGCTTGGGAAACTCTTCTAGAAGAGGATTTTTCCTGCAAACTTGATGCCATGAATACCATGTTATTTTCTAAGTTTTTATCTTCCAAATACACACACACACACACACACACACACATACACACACACACACACATACACACACTAACCTCCCCCTTTTCTCTCTTCTTCTCCTTTCCTTTTTACCAAATGTTTAGTATAGGTGAAAGAATAACCAGATTTCTTATAAGGAAAAAAAAATATGGCTTCACATTATTGGCTAGTAGTCAAAAATACCATTTTAGTTCTATTCAGAAAACATTGTTGATTAAGCCTACACTATACTGACATTTTTCTAATCTGAAGTTCATCAGCATCTTCTTGCTTGGCTCTTACAGATGTGGCACCTCGTGGGCATTCTTTCCCTACATACATTATCTCAGGTCAGCTTCCCTTAGATGCAGAGCCTAAGGTAGGGATTTGGATACACATGATTGACAGATGGGGTGTTCTTTACACAAAACAAACAAACAAACAAACAAAATACCACAAGGGAGTGAAGCAGGATGGGAAAAGGCAAAGGATAAGGCAAGAGATAGTCCAAGGTAAAGTTTTGTCTGGATCTGAGCCTCTGGGATCTCTGAAGTATAAGTCATGCTGCAGAGTAATACCATTAAGACAAGCAGGCTGGGCTTGTGGCCTGTTGTCATTCAGCCATTGTCTGTTGGTACTCCAGGGATGGTTGTGTAACTTCTCTGTAGTCTGCTCATAGAAATTTGGTGGAGAGGGTAAAACTGTAGTCCTTGGGAGAAACAGTCTCTAACCTGTGAGTCAGTTGATCTTCTAAAAATGCTGCTGTAATTGTATCAAAACTCTGCTTAAAGTCTTTCCTATTTAGAAAAAACAGAAAGTCTTTCCCACTCTTTCTGCCATTTATCCCTCAGGCTGCATCTAGCATTACTCTTGCCTTCATTCATTCTATTAGTAGTAACAAACCTTCATGGAGAATGTACTCTGTGTAGTGCACATTTCTAGACATGGGAATACAGCTGGGAGAGAAGTCATGGCCATACAGTCAGCTGCTTCTCTCACTTTTTGGTCACCTTCTTATGGGCACTTGCCTCTACTTCCTGCCTAAAACATCAGTGTTATGGTTAGATAACTCTACCCCAAAGGTCCATGTGACAAAGGCTTTGTCTCCAGGGTGGCACTATTAAGGGGTGGTAGAGCCTAGTGGGAGATCCTTAGATCATTGGGGCCATTCGCTTGAAGGTCACTAGGGACCTTTCCTCTTTTGTTTTTTAGCCATGAGTTGACCAAGTTGCTCCACCGTGTATTCCCTACTATCACCATCAGGCATGCCTACCAGAGGCAAAAAGTAATGAATTTGTATAATCTTGGACTGGAATCTCCAAAACTGTGACCCAAAGTAAACCTTTCCTCTTTGTACATTAATTATTTCAAGTGTTATGGTACAGTGATACGGAACTGACTACCATTACTAGAATTAAAACTAATTCTCCCTGGCAGGTGTTATGGTACTCATTCTCATTCTCATTTCCAATATTACTCCTTTAGAAAATACTTTTCCTGTTATTTTTCTATTGTTTGTTAATTTTGGTCACACTAATCACAATGTATACTTTATTTTCAATTAGTTTTATTTATCAATGCACTATGTCAATGTTGTGTGTATCCTCTATGACACCGTATACTTTGACTCATTTGCATTATGATAATAGCCAGTTCCCGGGAACTTTCTGGATGCCTAAAACAGTAAGAAACTAAGTGAAGGAATTTTGTCTCATGTAATTTGGAGGGGCTAGAAAATTTTGAATACCTCTAATCTTGGAGTAAGTATAAGCATTAATGGTACAGCTTATATCTCTATTTGCTTATCTTTGCTGAAACATTGCACATACAACTGACTTTAAGTACAATTTTGATTAACTGAATTCACCTTCCTGACTTGGGTAATCTACATTGCAGTCTCCAGCAACAAAGTTTCAGAAATATTTTTTTTAATATGCTGTGATGTATATCCCAAGTAGAGGAAGTGAGGTATAAGCAATTATATTCTATTCAGTATAATTGCTGTTTGTTCACATTTAAAAATAAGGAATTTCTTAACCTGGATGAGCAAAATGTTACAACGAAGACACTGCCTGGCCTCAGTTCTCAGTTCTAACCCATGGAATGAACACAGAGCTGATGGTTGAGAGCCATTTATACCCATTCACTATAAGGAATCATGTAGCCATTATGGAATAAGATGTGCTGCTAACGCGTTGGAGCTCATGTGTCAAGCTACTAGGATGTGGACTATAGATACTTGGATGATGCAGTGCTGATGGGGAGGGAAACTCATATGGCAGGTAGAAATTGGGAAGCAAGGGATGGTTTCATCATTTCACATTGACTCCCTCTGCCCCTACAGCAGCTTCTGTGGAAGATCATTTCCTTGGTATGTGTGTGAACATACCTTTGAGGATGAAATGCTGCTGAAAGTACAGCCCATGTTCAATATCCTGGGGGCTTCCAGAAAAAGGAAGCTGGAGGGGAGGGAATCAAGGAAAGAGAGAGGGGAGAAAACCCTGCTGAGTTTAATCTGAACAGTGTATCCATCACCCAAAATGATACAAATCAGCCATTACTGGATCATGCAGAAGCAACTCTCCTACCTGAGATCCCTTCTTTGCTTTCTAAACCTCTTTTCAGCTCAGCCTAATGAATTGTCAGAACTGTCAGACAGCTCTAAGGAATGACAAATGTCTATGATTTGCTGCTGCTGCTGCTATTTTGCTAGAAACACCTGATGTATGTAGTCTTGCATTCTTCAGTTTCGAATTAGAGACTTGGAAAACAAAATCAACCTTGATAAATATAGCAATTTCTCCCCTGTTCTGTAAGCTGAACTGAATGGATATTTTTAAAGATAAAGAACTCTCTTTTGTTCTTATAATATGTACATGGCACAGGGTAAATATCAAACAAAGAGCTAAATATCTCAATGATGGGTAAGTGTGTGTATGTGAGGGAGTAATCACCAATTTGTGAATTAGTTTTCTTTTTACATTACTATAGTCAAGGTTAATAATCTATTCTTTTAAAATAAGTTGTGTTGCCTTGATTAATGCCATTAGGAACCAGGAAGTTTCAAAAACCTTGTATTTCCATAGTAGTCATTCAGGATCAGCTAACACTCCACAGGACCATTGCTGGTATTACTTATAATTAAAGAAACAAGAGTAATTTTGAAAAATTATTTGATGCTTTAAGAAAGGAAAAATATCTTTATTAATATATAAGTTTCTCTAGTCATCTGAAAATTATTCTGGATGCTGCATATTTAACACAAAAATAAAACTGAGGCTTTGATTATATTTTTTTTTCAAAAACAATCTTCTTCAAGTAACTATAAATTTAGTGTAAGTTTGAATAAGTTTGAATAAACAAAATATTTGACTCACAGAGATAATTCTCTAAATTCTCCATTGCCTTTTTATGCATATGTACATGTCCTGATTACATAGTTTTAAAACTGATATTTTAAAATACCTTTTTTTTTTATCAGAATCTCTCAGCATTTCTTTTTCTTATGCAATGATTTCATATTAGCTCTACCAGGTAGAAAGGCATATGATGCTTTTAGAAATCACAATATCGCCAAATAAATATCACTTTTAGCCTATCAATCATACTGGGGTCAAAACTTTCTCAATTAAAATTTATGATTTTATCTAATAAAATACTTTCTATTCCTTCCTATAATTATCTCAATAAGAACTATGTCAATTTTCCAAGTACATGCTCCTTTTTCTCTTTTTGGTCAACTTCTAAAAGAAATTTCACAGATTCTACATTTAATAATGATAAAGAGGCCTAGCCCAGGGTGTGTGTTGGGGTCATACTTTGAAAAGTTATAAGTAAGATTTTTAAGTAGGAATATCTTCTTCTTCTTCTTCTTCTTCTTCTTCTTCTTCTTCTTCTTCTTCTTCTTTTTTTTTTTTGCATACTGGGGGTTGACCCTGAACCTGAACCTCACACATACCAGGCAAAGCTCTACCACTTAGCAACATCCCTAGTCCCTTCTTTCAATTTTTATGTTTTATGCAATGGATGGCTGACTGAGGCCTAACAAGTCAGTGAGATGATGCATGTCCCCACAGTATGAGACAGAACAAAATAGAAACCTGACCCCTTGATACATAATCCATTAGTTTGTATTACTGAGTACTCAGTGGATCAATGGGTAATGGGAAGGCAGAATGCCATAGTAAACAGAGCATAGGGTTTTTTGGGAGGTGTGTGTGGGGGTGAATGAACAAAGGAATGCATAATCACTGATCCACATCCAACTTTTTATTTTTTTAATTTTGAGACAGGATCTCACTAACTTCCTTAGAGCTTTGCTAAGTTTCTGAGTCCGGCTATGAACATGAGATCCTGCTACCTCAGTCTCTGGAACTGCTGTAAAGGGGTGCACCACTGTACTCTGCCTGAGCACAGGTTTCATATTAGGAAATTTTGGGGATCTAGTCTCTTCACTCTGGAGTTTTGGTCAGGTCCTTCATCAGTGAAATAGAAATTCAGAGCCTTCATTGTTGTTTCCAAGAATAAAAGTTATATATATCATACATAGAACACATCCTTGGCACTTTGTAAATACATTTATATTTTGGCCATATATACTAATGATAACAGACTTTCCCAGTTGTATGCTTTTATTTTCTAAAAAATATGTTTTTGGATCTTCGAACAATGTAACTTCTCACTTCAGTATCCTATTTCTAGAGAAGCCATTCAGAGTTGCACGTTGGAACCCATTTCCTAGATGAAAACTTTTGCACTTGACAAGTAATGTAAGAGCTTTCTTCTCCTGCCCCGAAGACTCTCTGCAGCCCTTTGTCATAAGGGAAGGACAGAAAGTATTTTTCTCCACAGAGTAATGTGAAAAGAGGAGGAAGAAAAGGAAGAAAAAATAAATGCCCAGAGAAATAGAAGGCCATAATGATACTACTTGATAACTCTATAAAATGTATGCTTTCAAGAATTACTTAGACTCTATGGAGCACTTTATATTTGTAAAATGCTTTATAATGGTTAACCAGATAGTTTTCCCCCATACCCCTTTGAAATATACTAGCATGTTGACCTCCATCTCACAAGAGTGGAGGCTGCATTACAAGGACATTAAATGATCTCTTCAGGGAAAAATGCTTTTGAGCTTGCACAGAGGCATATAGGAAATACTGAGCACCCTGTTTCGTTCTGGACAGTAAGTTAAGTGCTGCAATGGGGAGTGGCAGCAGTGATGATTTTTGAGTCAACAACAGGACTTTTGAAAACTGAATGGCTGTGCTGAGTACCTGATTCTTTGCCTCTTTTCCCATGGCAATTCTGGGCTGGGTCTGTTTGTTAGTTGGGGAGGACCAAGAGCTCAAGGTCAGGGAAATTCTGAAACTGGGAGCAGGTGTTCTTATCTCAGGTACAGATCAGCACAAGGGCCTGTTTACAAAGGTGAAGGGAAGAGAACAGGGATCCACTCCTTTACACCATGACTGGACAAACATGTCAAATAAATTTCTTTCTTTGTATTATTTCACAGATAACAGGAAGCTTGATTTCTGAATTCAGGGTATTTTAAACCTCATTTTTAGGCTAATAGTAGTGATCTTCCTATTTTCTGTAAAATTTATAACTATTCATTCAAAATATGCAAAACCACAGGGAAATTAACCTTTTATTTCAGTTCCATTTTTTCTCTAACCTTTTCCTAACCTCACTACAGAGTTCCTTCATCTCCTTAGGTTGGTGATTAAAATAATGGGTGACTGAGCTGAAAAGGGGGAGAAAAATTGTCATTGGAATTAAAGAAATCCAGTTTTTAAAAATCAGCTCTCATCTCTGCTACAGTAAGGATAGAATAACAAACTTCAAAATTTGGACAATAAATTGGATGTACTGAACAAGAAAGAATCAAATGGATTTGTTTTTCTGGGGTGCAGACATAAGGCAGGCCATGTTTTAGATGCTGAGACAGGTCTAGACCACCTCATACTACAACTGTATTAGATGGGAATAAGGAAGACAGAATTGAACACCAACAGAATGAGGGAGGGACTCAGGGAGCTGGGATTCCCTCGAGGGGTGGGCAAAAGGTGTGGATAAAATAAGAACCAAACTGAACTTTCACCTGAGCCAGAGTGAAATCAAACTCTTTGAAGAAAAAAAATTCTCAATGTTGTATCATTTCTTTTCACATTATGGTTCATTTTTGCCCCCTTTGACATCTAGAAAATCTCAAACATATGAGATGAAGAAATGACAAGACCTCTCCTAGCATTATTTCCAGACAAGAAAAAGTAAAACCCAGGGCCACTAAAGATGCCACCTAAGCCCAAATATATTTAAGTGCATATAGGTATGATCACATGTCCTCCCCCATCTCTCTTTCTCTCTCCTTCAATTTCTCTCTCTCTCTCTCTCTCTCTCTCTCTCTCTCACACACACACACACACACACACACACACACACACACAGATATACTCATGCAAATTTCAGCAACCAAGAGATTAAAGGCACTGAATTACAACCCATGTTCAGTTATACTATTCAAACGACCATGTTCCCATCTTCTGGGCTTCAATCATCAACACACACAAACTTTGGCAGATAAAACACCCAAGCATCTTCCTCTCCTATCTGTGGTGCCAGATCCCTTGGTTTATGAGACTATCCTAAAGCAATCAATGTCAGATGGCTGGTGAATGGGCGCTGCCCCTGATCTACAGCCTTGGAGCATCCAACCATCACACCTGGCCGGCGCCTGGCTATCCCCCACTTCATCATCACAGGGTACAGGGAGGGTGATTGAGCAGCATAGATTCAGAAGCAATGGGCTCTGCCCAGGCAGTGCCTGCCCCATTTCCTAGTGATTACGCTGCACCATGAAACCTTACGGGACACAATATCCTTTTTGTGACCAGCACCTATTGCACAAGAACCACAGGTGTGGGCCATGCAGAGCTGTGGGGGGCACGTTTGACTCACTGACTCGCCCTCTCTCTGCCCACCCTCAAGGAAACACTTTCTCTGATGCTTTCAAAGGCACAATCCTGTGTGGCCTGGCAATCATTCTATTTTACAGCCTATTTATAGTTGCTGCCACTCAGCACACTTCTAACTTAAAACCAGAAGTTTGAGATGAAATAAAAAAAGCAGCTTCCAGAGACAACCATTACTTTGGGCTCCACTTCTCCTCAGTCCTAAACATGAAAACAATGCTAAAATAATCATAACCGCAAGTACCAATGAGTCTAAGGGACTTCATGTATGTTTCTCTACAAGAACCACTTAGAGATAAGGAAATTGAGGTGGCAAAAGAGTGCCTGGGCAGTAGGGGGTGCTTATTGGCCCACTGGGAGGGACAGTTGTGGAATGCAGAATGAAAGGACATTCCTCTATGCCTAAGGCCTTTACCTGCCAGCATCTCTCTGATGAAGCAATGACCTTTCTCTCTAGTGACCCTTGCAGATAAACTGGAAGTCAACACTGGCACAGGGGGAAGGATTAATTACCACCTGTGCACATAATCACCTAGCTCTCCTGGGCCTGTGTTATGTCAGTTTCAAAAAGGAAAAATAGTCAAAATGTTGTTGTCATGTTGTACATGGGTGACCATAACCTCTGTGGACAGCTTAACCATCTTACCCACATGAGTGAAGGAGGCTGAGTACAGGGATGTGATGACAAGAACAAACTGTGTTTCAGACCAAACATTTTACATTGTCATAGAATCATTGATTGCATTCTTTTCTTGGTTCAAGCATCAAACTTTTTATGGTAAGTCCAACTGTGAATTGTGTCCTCACAACCACCCCTCCCACCAGATTCATATGTTCACTACCTCAGACTGAGACCCTATCTGGAGATAGGGTCTTTACAGAGGTAATCAAGTTAAAATGAGGTCATTAGAGTGGACCTTAATCAAATATGACTCATCACAGACACCTGTGATCCCAGCCACTGGGGAGGCTGAGGCAGGAGGATGGTGATTTCAAAGCCAGCATCAGCAAAAGCTAAGCTTTAAGCAACTCAGTGAGGCCCTGTCTCTAAATAAAATATAAAATAGGACTGGGGATGTGGCTCAATGATTGTGTGCCCCTGAGTTCAATCCCCGGTACACATACACACACACACACACACACACACACACACACACACACACACAATATGACTCATGTCCTTTTAAGAAAGGATTAGAACCCAGAGATGTGCCTAGAGTGGGGCTGATATAAACATTAAGCCAAGGAGAGAGTCCTCAACACTTTTGCCTCACACCCCTAAAAGTTACCAACCCTGTCAATCATACCTAGATTTCAGACTTCTGGATTCCAGAACTGTGAAGCAATACACTTCTGTTGTTCAAGCCACCCTGTTTGTGCTACTTTGTTATAGCATCTCTTAACAAGTTAGTATACATTCATAATTTGTCATTATTCTATTGTGGCCAGGTGCAGTGGCACATGTCTTTAATCCAAGAGACTCAGGAGGCTGAGGCAGGAGGATTGCAAGTTTGAGGCCAGCCTCAGCAACTTATTGAGGCCCTAAGCAATTTAGCAAGACCCAGTCTCAAAATAATAAAAAATAAAAAGTGCTAGCTGGTCGCGGTGGCACATGCCTGTAATCTCAGTGGCTCAGGAGGCTGAGGCAGAAGGATTGTGAGTTCAAAGCCAGCTTCAGCAATGGCAAGGCACTAAGCAATTCAGTGAGACTCTGTCTTTAAATAAAATACAAAATAGGGTTGGAGATGTGGCTCAGTGGTCAAGTGCCCCTGAGTTCAATCCCCAGAACCAAAATAAAATAAAATAAAAAGTGCTGGGGGTGTAGCCAATAGTAAACCATGGTAAAGATTGAACCCATTGGTTCAACCTATTGTGTACCTTGAATAAAAATGGCATTTAGTCTTCCCAATAACATTACAAGTGTTTTATTAGACAGATGGTAAAAACTAAAAGGTAGCATTTAAATAGTTTGTTCAAATCTCCAGCATTCTGGCTGGGAGGTAGCCCCAGACCTGACTGACTTGAAAATCTGTGTGGAGCAATAGGTGACATGGAAAGCAAAACTATATAATATATGTCTGTATTCTTAGGGTTTGGTGAGGTCCACATGCCTATGTCCATGGGTGTGTGTGTTTGTGTGTGAGAGAGAGTCCAGGTACGTGAGCATGTTTGCCAGGGCCTCCAGAATCCATTGAAGTTGTAGCAATGGAAATTCACAGACCTGTTCCATCTATAAAGCTGAGGAAAATGTTGGGAGAATGGATTGGAAGACATGAAGAAAGAAGAATGATTATCACTGAGTGACATCTATTTCCCAAAAGGCATGTGGACCACTTGTAAAACCCTAGACAGTATCACAGGAGCAAGGAGAAGAATCAGAATTGCTGCACAGTAATCACTGGCTTCCGTTATTACATTAGCTGAGAGATAATAGCTGAGTCTTCCAGGATCGAACCATAAGAAACCCCTTAAGTGGCCTGAAACTCACGCTATATCATCACTCGCTATTGTCATAGAAATAATCATGCAGATTCTGCAGCGGAGGAACGTGTCTGGTGGAACAGAGTTCATGCATGACATATGATGTATCTGTTCAAAGGGACAGATACATCTTTCTTACTGCCGCCACGTAGCAGCTCTCATCCACCGTCCCTCCCGTCCAAATCACCTCAAATAAATGTGAGTACTGCAGTGCTCACAGTAATTCCTTCATTTTTAAACACATAATGGAAATGTATAACTAGTCCTCATAAAAATTTATATCTCAATCCGTCCCTTTAATTTATAACAGGCCCTCTAGGCGGTTATTATTCAAACATTAATAAAATGCCTATGGATCACCAAAAGCAAGCGTCTCCAAGTTCACTTCCCTTCATATTTGTACATATATAAAACTAGATTAGCGTTAATGCCACTTCTGGTTCTAACAACAATTATGTCTTTAATAAGAGAGGGCTATGTGATGTATTATCTTAATCATGTTAGGAATCTGGGCTCCCATCATGAAACCAAAGTTGAATTTTTCATGCCCTTCGCAACAATTGTTACTCTTAATGCTCTATAAGTTTGGATTCTGCAGTTTATGCAAATGCTCCTTTTCTATAAATTTTAGATTTATCTCCATTTGTCATTGTATGCATTCTAATATAAGGTGATTGTGGGTTTTTTCCCCCTAAAATATGATTAAAATCCATTTCAATTATTTATATTTGGCAAGGAAATAAAAGTAGATGGGGGTTGCCTCTCCTGCGGGGTTAATTATGTGACTTTTAAAATGTTAATAAATTTAACAAAGTCCAAACCTCTTCTTAATTTTTTAAAAATAGTTGTCCTGACAAAGACTTCGTTGAACCAAGCAAAGAAGATCATAAGCATGCAGCTGAAATGGTGGATTTGGAATGGTCTGTGGGAGGGTATTTTTCACTCTTCTGCTTCTGCTGAGCAGTTCTTGTTCTTATATTTTCCCAGTAGCTTTACAATCTTGTAGCATGTGTTTTCCTGAATTAAAGAATAAATATATAGCAGACCTGCTTTCTTCTCTAAACTTGAGTGAAGCCTTTCAAACTCAGCTGGATGCTTTCTACAGTAGCTTTGTATAAGGCAGGGCCACCCCCATAGAGTAACATGCCTATGGAATGGAGGTCTTGTTCTAACACCTTCTGTGTTTAGCAAGTATTTTTTCAATATTTGGGTAAGTCTTAGTCAGTGCTTAACATCAAGTGGCCTAGAGAGAGAAACACAAGGCTCCTATGTAACATGTGTTCATAAGAAAAGTTTCTTTTCCTAATAAGTTAAATTTCTCCCCATTCATCTCTCTGCTCAGCCATTTAAAATACCGTTGGGAGAAACAGATGAGAGATTTCCAGTGGACCAGGAAAAATCTTTAATAAGGCTCTTGACTTCAATATATTAACCAATTTCCCACAGATTTTATCATGACTATTGATTTCTCACCTCTGTGATCCCCTTTCAATAGATTTACAGCAACAAAGCTAAAATTGCGGGTTGATTCCGGTTAAATGTTAGTCGTTACTGCTAATGAGATCCTGTACCTTTAAAACGCCAACTCTGCTTCAGTCCCTTTATATCCTGCAAGTCTAACGGTCTTTTCACTAATTGGTTCTGTGTAAATGAAACAAGCTGAAAAACACTGTGGCACCAATAAATATTAATAAGTTATTGTTTGTTTTCTTTACCTTGCTTATGAATTCATACAAAGACAGTGCTAAGACATTAACTCCAGTCTATTAATTGCCACCTGATAATTGCCACCTGATACTTTTCTCCTGGATAATTAGGTACCCATTAGTTCTAATCAAGTAGTTACTTAATTATTGCAGTAATTAGTCTAATGGACTAGCAAATTGAAGCTTTATCACTTTTGGATACTTAATGTTCCTGACAGAGTACTTCACAAGTGTCAGGGTTCCGGATTCAGCAACCTGTCATTGGAAGAACCCCCTCCTCCACTTCAGCCCACCCTGTTAAAGCTGCATCCACCTTCTGACTTTGCTGCAGAGTCTTCCAGAAGGCATCCTAACCTGAATCCCTCCCATCTGAGTCCCTCCTGGAAAAACTCAGAGATGCTTCGCTCAGTCCTCCTATGGGTGACTGTACATCAAACTTCCTTGACAATGTGGGATGCCTTTTCTCTGAATGGTCTCTGTGCAGACAAAATATGAAGATGAAGGGAAATTCTTGCTTAGGGATCAAATTAATAGTAGTCTTTCATATCTTTCCCATTGAACAAGAATACGATGCATGAAATGTAGGGACCCCTCTGCCATTGCAATGGGTTTACACAGGAGCTGAAATGGGCCATAAGTACAACTAAAATTCAGACGACCAACTAAAGGAGGGTTTGGAAAAAGTGTCAAAAATGTTTTTCAGGATAATGTCATCACATTTTTGTTAAGGAATTTCCATGGACACTACATTTACCAAACACCTTCTCTGTAAAACACACTCTACCTTGGGTAGATACTGTAGAATACTCCTCAACTCCTCATACCTCTCCATTTTCAAAGCTAAATATTTCTTATCTTGTGTTTTAGACAGTCACTTTGTCCCCATTTTGGGTGTCCTCTTTCTTTCTTGGACAGTACTTCCCATTATTTTGCTATCACTTACTCTTCCACTATGTATCTTGTGATGGACACCCAGGGCTGTGTCCTGGGTTTTATTTATTTAGTCAGCTATTTGTTTATTGAAATATATGTTCTTTCATTATGTGGTCACAGTTCTGACAAAAGTTTGTAAACCACATCCTGTCATTTTCGTGCTTACAATCTTTCCAAGGTTTTTTCATGACTCTGAGAATATGCCTCAGAACGGGACCTGTGAGTTCTTGTCTGGTTTTGGACCTCTTCCTCTCTGGTCTTCTCTGCACTGCACCTGGGAGATGCCAGCCCCTTACTTGTTCCCCTTCCTAGTTTTTGATCACACTGGGCTCATAATTTGCCTCAAGTCCTTTTTAAATGGTGTTTTCTCCATTCAGAAAGCTTTTTCCTGCTCTTATCAAGCCTGGGTTTTTTGTTGTTGTTTTGGTTTTGGCTTTGGTTTTTGTCTCTCTTCAGGCCTCACTTCAAATAAACCATCCTAGAATATCCCATTTAAAACTTCTCTTCAAGTAATTCCCAATCTCATAACTCAATTTTCTTCCTTTCCAGTTCTCAACAGCAACTGCCATCATTCTCACCAGATTTAAAACAGATAACTTGCCTGTCTCATTTGCCCGAGCACATCCAGCACAAAGTAGGTGCCTAGTACGTATTTGTTAGGTTCTTCAGTAAATGAATGAGTTGAAAAGTTATTATTCTGTTCTAAAAATGTGAAAGACATGATCAAAAATATGGAATGCTTTGGAAATCCTGCTTGGTGTGACCTTGTAATGTTCAATTCTGGTGACAGGATGAAACTTAAATTTTGTTTATTTCCACCCAATCAACCTGTGATTCCTACTGAAACATCGCTATGGAGTACACAATGAAGGATAAAAAGATGGTGAAAAGTGTAGAATCACACAGACCTATGTTCACCACCAGCTCTCCTATCCCGTGAATTTGGGCTTTGGTTTCCTCATCTATGAAGTGGAAATAATAACAATATCTAAACAAACGAGTCCATGTGAGAATTCTTTGAGGTAATGGATAGGAAACTCTTAAGTGTGTGACTCCTAGGAAGTACTCCCTGGAGATCATTATCACACTGAAAATATTACTTTGTATTGCAAGAGCTTACACTACTTTCAACAAATTCCTCTTTCAAGACTGTGCTGGTGGCTGTGGAGGTGACCCCAGTCACTTCTCTGTGTCTGTATCAGAACCTACCTTACTTGTGTACAGATAAGCCTGATCTTTGCTTCTGGAGATTTCTAGATGCTTGATCTTCACCGGAATCTCCCTGGGGAATTTTTGAAACCTGTATGTATGTATGTATATATGTAAATATTATGTATGTATTATGTAAATATTATGTATAAATATTCCCAGTGAAATGATACATTTTCTATAGAAGTTTTTCTCAATTTTTGACATTCTTTTGTATGAAAATTGCATAAAAAAATTGTACCAATATAAAGAAAGCAGACTATATTGGCTGCATCTTCTGCTTTTTCTTTCTTTTTTCTTGCTTTCTCTTTCTTCCTTCTTCCTTCCTCCCTCCCCTTTCCTTCCTTCCTTCCTTCCTTCCTTCCTTCCTTCCTTCCTTCCTTCCTTCCTTCCTTCCATCATTTCTCCTTGTCTCTGCCCAGATGCTTAATTGTTAGCCAAAGGAATACAGTGCTAGTAAGAGAGAAGTGACAGCCCTGCAGACTCCAGAAGAAAGGAGGAGCCTGCAAATGTCAATCTCAGTGGTGGTCTCAAAGCAGGATCCCGTGAAAGGAGCTGCTAGCCATGTCAATGTGCTAAAACTGGACTTTATCTCTCACATTGATTTGATTCCCATTCTTTTAGTCCTCAAGTCAGATTTGTATCTGAATTGATCAATGAGGCTTTGACAAGTGTCATCTGCCATATTTAGTGCAATTCATGACACTCAAAGGTCTATCGACCTAGAAATTCAACTCTCATGTGGGAAACAAGATACCAATTTTATTTTAAAATGGTGCAATTGACAAATGCTCATATTAACTCAAATATGTAGCAGAAGGCAAGAGATTAAGTGTTCTGGAACCCATTTAATGATGCTATTTACTTTTACTGCATCTTTTTGCTTTCACTAAACAATAATATGTTTATTTAATGTCAAATGCATATTGGGGACTACTACTAATCTTTAGTTGTTGTTGTTGTGAAAGTGAATTTAAGATATCATAAGGGATTAGATAACAGATAAATAAAAAAATATGTAATACATTATCACAATTAATTGAATGCAAAAATATATTTCTAATACTAATACATTTACCAAGGTATGATAAGAATTTTATAAAGTAATAATTACTCAAAATAAAAGCTAGGCCTAGTTTCTTAGAGAAAATAGCTAAACATGATCTTAAAACATGGATGTTGCTATAGGATCACCCTCAAAACATAGTTATTAAACCCATACTTTGTCTATTGCTAGTCTATTTTCTGTGAAATGGGAAAATTAATATTTATTAATTCTACTCATGTAACAAAGATGTCAGGGTGATCAGGTAGCTTAACAGAAAGTGATTGGGAAAATTCAAAACACTGTAGAAAAGCAAGGAATTATAAAGAACATAGCCAACTTTTGTTTTTCAAGAGATAAATTAAAAACAAGTGCTGGCTTTTTGAAATTCATACAGTAGTGATGGTATTGACTCATGCTTGAAGTTTGCTGATTGGTCCTTTAGTGGTTAGTCTTCTTCATCTTTTTGTACTGGAACCCATAATGAATGACATGCCTTGATGTAGGGGGTATTTATTGGCTTTGTATGGCAAGTAACAAAAACTTGTAAAGTAATGTAGTGCTAGTCTCATTGTTATTTAACCTATACCTATAACATAGGAACTTGTAGCCAATCTTGGTTTTGCAGCCAGTATGGGATAGGAAAGAAACGGCCTTTGGAGCTTCATTCTGTCTCTTATAAACTCTGATATTGTATGAGATATTTAGCTGCTGTGAAGCACAGTTATCTCACCTCAAAATGCCTTTTCCATGAAGTTCTTGTAAGGTTAACAATAAATAAATGTGCAGAGAAAAAGACACTGGTAATCATACAGCCCTCTGCAAATGTTAGATATTTTGTGCAGGGGGAAAGTCAAGTACCCTTATGTAGTAATCAAAAAGACCTTTCTATGATATTAATTTCTTATCCACGCAGTCAAAAAATGAAGCTGGCTCATCTGGTGCAGGAAAATGTATGCATCTTTTTCCTTTGCATTCAGTAATACACAGAAATTTTTAAATGCAACAAATCAGAGTTCCACACCCCTGAAACCTCCAAGAGTATGTTGTCAAATATTTACCAGCACACCTCTGTCCATATTTTTTCCTCACCTCTAAACTCTTCCAACCTCCAATCTCCATGGAAGCCACAGATTTTGAAACTTTTAGGTTTCCACACCCTGGACAGTTGGTGGGTTTATTGTTTACCGCTGAGCCTAACACATACTAATTGCGCAATAAAAATTTGTTGAATGAATGAGTGAATGAGTGATTCACTTTAAGAATGCAATGAAAACACACCAGCTTGTAAATGCTGATAATAATCTCTGAGGACTTGAATAGTCCAATTAACTACTCTGAGTTTAGGTTTCTGCATCTGTAGAATGGGAAATACAATAAGAACTTGATATAGGATTGATGTGTAGATTAATTAAGGTGACAGGAATGACATACATCGGGGCAGTCAATAAATGTGAGGTGTCTTCCACTCCATCCAGAGGCAAATGGATAATTCTGTTCTTTCTCCTATTTATTCTTCTGCTTGACTACACCCCCTGCTACCTCCCACTGTGTTATATACATATTTATGTTTACACACAAACACATATGTTTAGCAACTAGATGCATAACTATCATTTCACACCAGGATGCCAAGCTCAGCCAATACATTTGGATGCTAACACCTGCGATGGAGGCAGAAAGAATGACTTCCATAAACCAACATTTAATTTTTGAAATTGGAGTGGGTGATTCAGAAGGGTAATTCACGAATTTCTAATTGTTTTTCTTTTCAAGCTGTAAGCTGATGGGGATCTTTTATTCATGTTGCCTACCTGTTAGAGCAGCTGTAAGGTCCAAGTGAGATGATGTATAAAACATTCCACACATGCTAATTATTGCTACTATGAGACTATGAAAATAACATCATCGAATCCTAGAACCTTTCTGCTGGCAGGAAGCTGAAATTATCACTTAATCCAACCCTGTTAGTCCACTGGTCAGCAATTTTAGGCATAAATAAAGTGACTTTTATTAGGTTACCCAGTTGAATTAATGACAGATAATTTCTAGATTAATTATCTAGTGTATTGACTCTAAGTCCAGGCCCTTATTTGGTCTAGCACACACCCATATCCTCATTTAGACAATGGTTAACATAGAAACTGTTGAGAAGAAAGTGGGATGTGAACCACATGCAGGATGATTAAAAGAGAAAAACAAAGGTGCGAACATGTATAGAGAAAGTGTTCATATATCTTGGGTCAAGTTAGCTCATTTCTATCAGATCATTTTAAAAGCATTATTTTGTCTCCATGAAAACACAATTAAAATTAGTGGAACAAAAACACATGCCACTTAGAAGAGCTTTACAAAATAGAGGGGAAGAAAAAGACCATTTAATGGACTAAAAGAATAAAACACAACTGAATAACTGGGGCCTATGTTAATTGCATTCAACCAATTTTATTTGAACCAAAAGGAAAAAGCAATAACAACACGAAAACAGCCAACAGTAACCCGTATACATTGGATGTGAACATTTCTAACCATGTTCAATTGCCATGTTCTCTCATTCCTAAATTTGTAAGCTCAGATGTAATCAATCTGAGCTTGTAATGATCCAGCAGCTTACGATCTCTCTAACAGCTTAGCCTGCTGCTGTTCAACTGCCTTTAACTTCTGGAAAGAAAGATGTCCCAGTGAGACACATGGTGAGGGATAGGTGACGTGAGGATTCCAGGGATAAGAGAGAGGACGCAGAAGGAATCACTCAGGCTGAGTCAGTGCTCCAGCTAGTAGCTTTTATTAAGGGGGAATGTTGAAAAAACATTTTAACAAGTAGAATACAGGCTCTAAATAATCAGAACTGATGCTGTCTGTGGTATTGGAACAGGTTCTGGAGATCATCCCCAGAACCAGGACCAGGGCTTCTGCTGTTTTTAGAGGTAAGAGAGGGATTCCAAGAGTTTGGAGCTGCAAGTATTTGTCAGCTAGAATAGACATTATCCAACATTTCTTAATCAGACAAGCAGAACTGCTGAGCTATTAGTGAACCCAGCATACATTTATCTTCCATCCTCAGCCCCTATACTAACAATTTTGTGGTTGTAGAAGTCCCATTGCTCTTCAAATCCAGGTTAGGGTCCTGGGGCAGAGGCAAGGCAGTGCACAGGTGAACCCTGTCTGAGGTTGATTTCTCTACTTCCTATGGAAGCCATGCCAGGGTTGTCCAGGAGTGAGACAGGTCCAGTGAGGACAGTGGTGACCAGAGATCTGTCTTCACCCAGAGCACAGTCTCAACTCATCTCCAGCCTCAAGGCTTGCAGGCCCAAGTGTCTCCCCTGGTTTCTAAAATGTAGCCAGAAACTCAGTTTCTCATTTTGAACCTGGTGTAGGGCCACATTCTAGGATCAATTTGCTGCTTTACACACACTTATAAAGGAACATCAAAGTTTGCTTTTCCAGGATGAGCTGAAGCTAGATTTTTTTTTCCAGGTAGATTTGTTTTTCCTTTTTATTCAGGAACCAATAATCCACACATGGTATGATGCTCCTGAGAGATTCATCTTCTCTGGAGTCACCACGCCACTCTTAATGGTAAAGACAAATTCAAGGGCCTGACAGCACAGGCTGAGCACTGTTTAGCTCTGATCTCTTCTCCATTCTCCCTTTTAGGACACAGCTGCTTTTGAGAAAGGCCTCTTGCCCTTTCTTTACTGCTTTCTACAGCACGAGACTTCTCAGCTGCCTACTTCCCTGGGCCTGATGTAGCCAACATCTTGCAGATATAAAATGGAAAATGGGCTTCTCATCAGAAAAAGCAGCAGCTGTTTAACACCATCAGAAAACAAAATCATCATACTTTAAAACTAGATTTAGCAGTTTGAAAGAGCTGCTAAGACAAAATTAGATGGAGACAAGAGTGTGGTTCTGTAACTGACATTGCATCTACCAAACCCTCTAATTCATGTAAAAAACAACTTTAAAGCATTAAATGGCTGAAGTAGTTTAAGGGGAAGAGCTTTCAGTTTCTCAATGCATGCTTGAAAATAATGCATAGATTTATCTCATCACCCATTTTAAGAAGCATCATGTCAAAACTGCTATGACTTAAATTACAGGGATAATACTTTTTTTTTTTTTTTTTCTTGATCACAAATCCACAAAAATGGCTGGTATGTTCCCTTCGTGGCAGTTGCTCTATATTCTGCTATAGACTGAATATTTGTGTCCCCACAAAATATTGTATGTTGAAATTCTCGTCCGGGTGTGGTGGTTGCATGCTTGTAATCCTAGCAACTAGGGAGGTTGAGGCAGGAGGACCACGAGTTCAAAGTCAGCCTCATCAATTTAATGAGGCCATAAGCAACTTTGGGAGACTCTGTCTTTCGATAAAATATAAAAATGGGCTGGGGATGTGGCTTAGTGGTTAAACACCCCCCAAGTTCCATTCCTGGTACCGAAAAAAAAAAAAAAAAAAAAAATCCTAACCTCAGTAAGTGATATTATTAGGAGGTCTTAGGGAGGTGATTGGTTCATGAAGGTGGGTGTGGGGCCCTGATCCATGGGAGTAGTATCTTTGTAAGAATGACCCTGGAGAGCTCCCCCAAATATAGTACATAGTGAGAACACAACTATTTATGAACTAGGAAGTGGGACCTCTGCAAGGATCCTCTGGAGATCTCTACAGGTGCCTTTGTTTGGACATCCAAGCCTTCAGAACGGTGAGAAATATAGTTCTGTACAGTTCTATTGTTTTGTTTGTGAGTCACTCACTCTACAGTATTTCTATTGTAGCAGCTTCAATGAACTAAGACATGACTTTCTCTAGACAAGGGTTGTAAAGTTCTTGGGGCTAACTAATGTGATGTAAAGCTTGTAGTTGAGATATCTCTAGTTATTAACATATTTTAAAGTCATTGTTTTCCCTTTTGAGTGAGCTATTGGTGACTTCAGAATATCTGCTGGAAAAATTACTGGTACAGAAGCGCATTCATTATTCCATTGATCAAATTGTTTTCTCCTCTCATCGGCAGAGGCTTTCCAGTGACTTGTTTTAGTTTTGCTTTATTTTTTTTTAAATATTTATTTATTTTGCTTTAGTTGTACACAAAGCATTTGTGTTTACATGGTGCTGAGGATCGAACCCGGGCCGCGCACGTGCTAGGTGAGTGCTCTACCGCTGAGCCACAACCCCAGCCCCTGCTTTATTTTTGACAGATGATATACCTGAAAGGTAAATGTGTACAGATTTTTTAAAATAAATGAAACTATTACAAATAACTATTTCCTAGCCATGTCTGCTCTTATGTTGATAAACATTTTGATGAGGATATTGAAAATTTATTAATGCTGCCATTGGACTCTTTTTTGTTTACCTATAAAAATAAACAATTGCAAATTTGCTGGATATTTGCATGTCCTATAGAAGTTTGTCCTTTCTTTTTCCCCCCACTTTTGAGGGTCCCTCCTTCAAAACAGTATGTAATGAATTTCCCTGCATAAATCATCTATTTTTTAGTCCAAGACATTTGTCTGTGATCATTTCAACCAGTCACAATATAGTTAAAGTTAGGACCAGGGGTCTGATAATGTAGTTCAGTGGTAGAGAACTTGCCTACCATGCATAAGGTCCTGGATTCATCTTTAGCACTACAGGGAAAAAAGTGATCAGTGGCATTTTTTCGGTTTTCATATAAGTGAGCTGAAAGTAAATGTATCAATATAATAAAAAACAAAACAAACAAACAAAAACCAACTTTATAGAAATGCTGCAGAATTGGGAAGGAGATGTGGATAAAAAGAAGTACTGACAATGCAGGAGGGAGGTTGACCCTGTTCAGGGTTTCTTGGAGTGAGAAAATTGGCTAAAAGTGTTTCAAGAGTGCTGGGCATGCTGTCATTCTGGGAGCACTGTACCTCAAGGGAATAGGAAGAAATGATTACATAAAAGGAATTGTGAATAATGTAATGAAATCAGATGACATGAAACAAACCTCTCTTCTGTGTGTGTGTGTGTTTTCCAAGAAGGGAGAGATCAAATGAGAGCAAGACTTTGGAAACAAAGTCAGCAGGTCAAAGCCTGATGTACTGGAAGCCAGTGAGAACGGAGCGTGCCTGGCTGCAGTGGGTGTGGATGGACTCTCTGAGATGGCCATGGCATGCCAGCTTAAAGGCACTTAGAATAAGTCCATCAGCTGAGGAGGTCAGTGCCTGCCTGGACTCAGGCCAGTAGGTGGTCAGTCCATTATCCTGTCCGGTCGAAAGCCTCATCTTCTTTACAAGAATTTCTGTGTACTTTTGTTCTGGCAAGAAACCCAAGTGAACCCTGCAAACTGCAAGGCATCCCCTGACCCAAATCAAAGGAGTTCCTGAGCACCTGCATCCATCAGTTTACTCTCAGCAAAGGACAACATGAGAAAGAAATCATTTGCTCACACTTTAAGTGTACTTCTTTGGGGAAGCAGATGTTGAACAGCAGCCCAACAATGTGGCACGACTGTTTAGGACAGGAAGTTAAAAAAAAAAAAAAGAAAAAAAAAAAAAAGATTCAATAGAAGCTGCAGAGGGAATTGCAGGAGGCAGAGTATAATTACCTGCCTTGGAACAGAGCCTGAATACCAGCACCAACATCATTACTCTTACATTAAGAGGAAAAGGATTTTTCCCTAAATATAATCAGAGCTTTGCCCTCAGATTCCAACAATTCTAGCGAGGGCAGTGGAGGCAGGGGGACTTTCAAGAAGGTGAGAAGGCAGAAAGAGGAAATTAGACAGACATAAGGGCACCTTTCTGTATCAACACTCTTGGCCTCTCTGCTTCTCCAATCCACTTACTTTTTGGCAGGCACCCGTATCACATTAAAAATTCATCTGGTGATTCTAACATATTATTTCTGCATTTACATTGGATGGTAGGGTAGTGCTTGTAAGCGCCCTCAAGATGAGGCTTCTCTGTGTCTCAGAATTGCAATAACTATGAAATAACAATTCCATATATAATTATGATAACATTCCAGTTTACATGGTATTAGTACAGATATTTTTTTTTTTTTGCAAGGGAGAGAAGTAATGGGGTCATGACTGAGGGTGGGTTTCCATGTCAAGTGTCTGGGTTCAAATTGTTATTTTTCCAGTTCCTAACCAAGTAATATTGGGCATATTCCTTAAATACTCCACTATGCCATCTGTAAAATGGACAAGTGATAAAACATGCATCGGTGCATGTGATGTGCATTCATTAAATGATAAACAATTGCAAAGGAATATTCAACATATGTTAGCTGGCTTTATTCTAGTTATGCTTTAAAACAAGAATCAAGATTAAGCTAAATTTCAAAGCCTATTTCATCTTAAAAAAAAAAAGAAGAAAAAAAAAAACAAAACAAACTAAAGTCAACAGACACAAGATGAGGGCTGTCTAAAACCACAGTCCCAATGAGACCATAAATGTTTCCAAACCAGAACCATCTATGTTGTTTGTATCAACTGACAGCTGTGTCCATTTTTTTTTTTTTAATTTGTTATGTCATGCATGCACGGCTGGTTAAAAGGCTTTTTAAAGAAGAGCCCAGTGAAACAGCAGAAGAGAAAAAGACGAAGAGGGGGAAAAAAAATCCTTCCAGGCAAGTGACAGAATTCAGGATCCAAGCATGTAGTGATGCCCTAGGCTCAAAGTCTTTACAAGCTAAGTGGTCGATATGGCTGCCTAAGATCATCCCCCAATATGGCCCTGAGAGAACAAATAAAGGCCCTGGCAGTGAGGGGAAGAGAGAGAGAAGCACTCGGCTGAAAGATTGACTGATCTTGCCACAGATCAGATGGATGGTTCTAAATGACCTGTAAAGACATTCCGGGAGCCCTGGGCCACAGCATTAAGAGCCCAGACTCTACTCGCACTTCTGAAGTAGTTATTAGTGACTGAAGTCGCAGTTGACAACTGTGACTTCAGTTTCAAGTAATGGTTTAACAGCATCAACTCGAGGAAAGGTTATATCTCGTTGTGTCTGGTGTACTGCTGACACTTAAAGGAAATAATTGGTAGATTTAGAGCAGAGAGAGAAGCCAGCGGGTAGAACAGGAGGGGCAGTTGAAAACTTGGAGCAGAACTTCAGTGTGAGTGTGCAAAACAGAATCAGATTCTTCTCCAGCTGCTGCATACAAACCATGCACACACACAAACAGAGACACATAAACACCACATACCATCTCTATTCTGATCAAGACTAAAGTGTCTTGTGCTTATTCCTTTCTTAAGTACAAGGTCACAAGAATCTCTTGTGTGCCAGTGCTTACCAGTTGGGATGTGTTGCTGTTTTAGAAAGACCACAGTAAACAATGAAAGAGAGGTGCTCTTCCCATACGTTTGGGCATGGGAGACCTTAAAACAGGGTGATTCAACCTTTTTGTTTCACTAGTGGCTCTGCAGCTTGACACAAACCATCAATAAGACATGTGGCTCCCACCCTCACCTGACTGTCATCACTTTTCAATCAGTGGGATTTGATTTGGGGGGAGGTGCTGAAGGGTCATGTTGGCAAGTGGGAAGATGGAAACACACCTCTAGCATAGGGGAGGGTGTGTGTGTGTGTGTGTGTGTGTGTGTGTGTGTGTGATGTTCACCCTCATATGTGGTTAATTTCCCTGAAGGTCCCATATGCAGCACTTCCTTTGCCTTCGGGTTTGTAGTTATATTTACCAAGGTTTTGATCCTAAGCAACCTTCAATTTAGCCATGTTGGCACCAGGAAACTTCTTTACAAGGTATTATTTCTAGTTTTTTTTTTTTTTTTTTTTTTCTTTTTCTTCCCATGGAGCTAGGGTTTGAACCCAGGGCCTTGTGCATGTGAGGCAAGCACTTTACAAACTGAGCTATATCTCCAGCCCTATTTTTAGCATTTTTATTAACATGTGCAACTCAGGTAATTTTCTAACCTTTGTGTCATAAAACTTTATTGTATTTGTCTTAGTTTGTCTTGTTTCCTTTTTTCCCTCCCTGTTTTTCTTGTCCCAGTTTCACTAGAGTTATATATCCTCTGCTTACCTAGAATCCTCACGTGTCTATCAGTGGGAAGACAGAATATTAATATACATTTAAAGGGCAATGTTCATAATATAGGATCATAAAGCATATTAAGGTTGACCCAGGTTTCAAGGAAAGCCAGCAAAATTGCCCTAACTTCCCAAAGAATGGATCAACCTTCCATTTGGATGAAAACAGCTATATTAGAAATAACAGCAATATAAGACATTTAAACAATGTTATTTTAAATCATCCTACTTACCACTGATTGAAAATATTTAGAAGGGGATTTGACAGGTCAAGTTCAGGGGATACTCTGTTCAGGGGATACTCTGATTCCCATGAAAAGTATCTGGGGGAATCACGATAATTCACCATTGCTATGGGGCTTAGGTGCCTAATTTCTTTGGGAATCCACCAAAAGAAGGTTAAAAGTACACAATAGATAAATAATATAACAAGGGACAGAAAAAAAAAAAAAAAAAAAAAACCCACAACCAAAGGCTGGCCTGCCTTACTATCTGGCACCTCTCCAGTGAATGATAACCCATCTCTGACAAGGGCATTCCCAGAGCTGAGGGGTTTAATCAGGTGTACCTTGCAGGCCATTGTTATGTAGAACAGGCCCATTGCTATATTGAGCCAACAGAGCCAGCTTCTCACTCTAATGGCATGGTATTCACCTGGGAGGTGTTAAATCTTCAGTCTATTCCCAGAGGGACTTCATGTTCCCCATAATTAATTCCTCCATTGGATGTCTATATAACTCCATACTCCAGCGGTCATTATGAACTGGTATGATGGCTCCTGGAGACAGCTCCAGGGCTTCCGGCACAGTGGTTGGGAGCCCACAGAGACTAGCTCATGGCAGCCACAAGAAGAATGTGACGTGAATTCCACAGGCACACGTGCGCACATGCAGGGCTTCTCACTCAGGAGATCTGCTGAGATGGCTTTTATTTTGGCATAGGAAATGCTTGTCAGACACATGAGCTGATAGCATCCACAGAGCTGGAAGAAGGAAAATGAACTGCATTACAACGAACTCAGATTTCACCACGGAAAGCTGCATGCTGACATTTATATTAGCTTCATTTGACATGTCCTGACGGTTCAGATTGGAAGGAGAGGAACTCTTCCGGCTCACCCACCCCATCCCATCAAGTACACCTTTCATCCTAGGTTTGTAGAGGTAACAGATCATGAAAAATGTCGAAATTTCCTGCTGGCTCTTCCCTTGGAATGCAAAAAACCCTGGTTAGTGAAAAGCATTATATTTTCTATAGAATTCCTAAATATGGGAGGGAATTATGTATGCATCAAAAACATGAAAAACATGCTAATTAAAACAGAGATCCTCAAACTTCATTAAGCTGGAGTTGGAGTTGAGAGCTCGGTTTAAAATGCAGATTCCTGAGCTGACACCAGACATAAGCAGAGTCACTAGACTCCAATGAGGACCTGGAAATCTGTATATTTGACAGATTCTCACTGCATTTATAGATATGATTATGGGTATTAGTAGGGTATAATAATCTCTTATTTTAAAATTATTGTTTTAATGATATCAGTAGGTTAATGATATCAGTAAGTTAGTAATAATGTGTGCATATACATATATATGCATATGTACCTTTTCATTTAATATTATTACCACATAGTGAACTTGTACTATATGTCAGGCCATGATGTATTCCAGCCATTTAGAAACCACCAACTAGTGAAGCAGAGAAGAATGAGCTTAGCATATGTCAAGCCACATTGCTGTTAATTCAGACCTGAAAATTTTTACCAGCAATTCAACATTCCCTTGTTGCAGAGGGGGCTCAGGGAAGTGAATTTATAAAGCCAGTTTGAGGCAAAGCTCTAATTAGAACTTTCATCTTCTATCATTATTCCTATCCCCTTGAGTTAGACATCATTACCCTATGTACATGTATGGAGAGACAATTGTTGTGAAAATACTTTATGTAAAACCAGCAACTTGAAAAATTGTGCTCTTTATATGTAATATGAAGTGAATTTCACTCTGCAAACATGTGTAACAAATTAGAATAAACATAAATTTAAAAAAAGAACTTTAATCTTCTGACTCTTGTTCCTAAGATCTTTCAGGATAATGAAATAACCACCCTATTTATAATAACAACAGATCTTCAGCAAGGATTATCTGATGAATTACTCATATTTAGCCTAGAATAGAGGTATTATTTATTTATATCTTTCAGAGCTGGGGATTGAACCCAGGGCCTTGCACATACTCTACCATTGAGCTGCAACCCCACCCACTGATATACTTTGTAAAATCATGTTACCAATGAAAAACATGAACTTTAATGAAGTGGCATGTAGTCACTCCCCCAGTGAATGGGCAAAATGGATTCAAACCCAGGTTCTTCTACTCTGGAACACAGCTCTTAGTCCTTATGTGCTGCATTAATCTATTTGCTCCACTGAATATCTATGATCTGCCAGGCTTTGATGCCCATGACATAGGCTCTGCCTCTACTGTCTCTAGGATGGCGAGATGGAAAGGCCCACTTGGGCAGTATAGCTTAGCACAGCTAGGGCCATAGTGGAGGAGGAACATAGACTGGCTTCTTCCAGTGCAGTGAGGGCAGAACTCCAGAGGAAGAGAACTTGACAGAGAGCAGTGAGGATGATGAGGAGAGGGGAAAAAGAATAAGCAGTGCAAGGGCCCAGAAATGAGAACTCATTTGGAGAAGTGGTTGAGTGTCTGTCCATGTACCACTGCCTGGCAAATGAAATGGAAATCTGCGAATCACTTAATCAGTAAGGACTGCTAAATCACACGATTCCCACCAGCTAAGTACATATGGACCGAGAGGATTTGCTCAGATGCATGACATGATGAGAAGGATATTGTTCCCCAGAGAGGTGATGATGAAAGAAAGCCTGTATTTGAGTCAAACAAATCTATACTCAGCCCTCTCTGGCCAACTGTACATTAGAATGATAAAACATACCTTCTGAGGATTAGTGGTTGTGTATTTAAAGATCTGACACATGACATGAACAGCAAAAGCAAAGTCAATTTATGCAAAAGGAAAAGTATTTGAGACAATTTGGTAAAGCAGTAATTTTATTAAAAATGAAAATTTACACAAGTCAATAAGTAAAAGACTATCAAGGCTGTAGAAGAATGGACAAAGAATATAATCAGAGAGTTCACAGTAAAAGAAATACTTAAAGGCATTAAATACATAATATTTTTTAAAATGTTGTTGTCACTCATATAAAGCACAAACTAAAATCGTAATGAGACATCACTTTTCACCTTTCAGCTTATCAAGATCAAAAGATCTCCAACAGCTCCCTGTTGGGGATAAGGACCAGTATTTTTAACAATACCTGTTAAAAATGTGAATCCACAGGTTGTGTGACCTGTAGCAAACTTAAACACCAACACCCTAACCCTGTGTGCCTCATAATGAATGGCCCTTTCACATCTTGGAATAGTTTATTATGAATAATGAGGTGCCATGGTAATATTAGGACAGAACAGTGGGTGAGGTTAGTTCACATGTGTTCTACTGAACTAAACTTATAGTTATGCACATCTGTATGCACTAGCTAGAGTACTGAAAAAGATAGGCTAATTGAAAATTTCAGCTTTATTAACTACTTACTACCTGTGGGAACTTTTGCAACTTTCTTACACTCTCTGATCTTGCTGGAAGAATTCCTACATTGCAGGAGAATAGTTTTGTACTTACAAAGACAGTACTAAAGGAGATTATGAACTTACAGTACAGCAATGGACATGCATTTGTTCTATTTTGTTACTACCCCCATGAAGAAGATGTTGTTTAATTATTTGCTTTTGGCATAACTTCTACTTACCATAGACAATATTCAGATATTTCTAAGCTGCTCTGCTGTCCTGTTATTATTTTTCAACTCCTAATAAATACATAGATCCTTGTTCATGGGCTCTAACTCAGACTCTAGCAAGAACTTTCAACAAGATATTGGAAAAGTCACTTATTTCTGTCTGCTTCAGTTTTGTCATCTGCAAAACAGTGATAATCATAGTTGCATGATATATTTCATGGAATCATAAATTTCAAGTCCATGTGAAAAAAGTGTGTTTCTGCACAGCTCTCAAAAGTCAGAGAACTTTTAATCAATAAGCCAAAGTAACTGATGTGCATCCTGTGAAATCTGAATTCCTATAATATGCAGTAGGGTGGGCATATTGCAGGGAAGGTCAAGTCAGATACATTTCCACTTCCCAGCCTGTCAGTAAGACCTTGTGCAGTAAGTAGGCTACCCTTATAAAGTTGTCTGTACCACCTGTGGTAAGTTGGTATGAAAACAAGTAACCATGAAGCAGAGGTCCTCCTGTGGAGATAGGAATAGTAGTTTAAAGAGGTCCTGATTGGATCTGGAGCCAATAGAGAGGAGTAAAAGGAGAACATGATAAAGAGCACAATTACTCCATAAGATTGACAGTCAGAGACTTGCAGAGAACATGGGGAGGGGGAAGCCAGGATCCACCTGTTGCCAGGTGGGGAGACTGGTTTAGGGGAAACTGGAACAAGGACAACATTGTCCCACTGGGCAGGAAAGGCTCCTGTCCTTCAAAGCCATGCAGGGATCAGGGAAGGCAAGAATGCAGTTGGTCTCAGGTTACTGAGCAAGCCTTATGGAACTAAGGAAGATTCTGTAAGGTTTTATTTCTTAGCTGATCTGACAGGATCTTATACATAGTCTATAAGCATATAATTAATCCACCTAATACAGTTAATTAAATGTTAAATCCCTATTTTCCCTATTTGTGGTTATTCTGTATTCAAACAAAACTAAACAAACAAACAAAAAACCAAATATGAAGTTGTTTCATGTTAACGCCTTGCAACTAAAATTCACCATATTACATGAAGTTTTTAAACTATTTAAAATATAGTATCACTATGGTCCCACAGACCATCAAGGTAACTTAGAATTCCAATACTTGAGTGACTTCTAACTAGATTAATTTAGAATACATTACACTAAAAGTGTTTTATGTTATAGAAGAGAACCAGTTCTATATGTTCTATAAGAGAATTACTGTTTGAAAATATGTATTTAAACAAAAGACTATCAATACATTTGAACTTCAAATGGTATTGGGTATGTCTTGGAGTAGAATTATCTGGACAATCTGCCGCTGTAGAAATGCATGTGATTGGGGCTGCTTGGCTAAGCCAGTTGCATATAATCTAAAGATAAAATAAAGTTTTCCCAGTTGCTTCTGTAAACAAAGTCATTGTGCCTGTCAATCAAATCATATAAAGTATTCTAGTATGTTTAATTATTATGTTTTTATTTTAACATCAAAATAAGCACAACGGGCAGGGAAAGAAATACATGTTATAGCAGGAATACTCTTCGGGAAAATTATACATTAGGAAAAAAACTAGTCATGTACCTCTATTTTACTTCAGAAAATATTCCAGACGTTAGTCTGAATAAAAGTGCCCCAAGTTCATAAGTTATGGCAGCAGCCAGAGCAGCAGGCTGAGAATGTCAATGTGGCCTGGAAGGACTGTGGAGGCCCGGATAAGCAGCAGGCCTTTTTGGATGACAGCTCAATGTGAAACAAGAAAGGAGCCTCCATCCAGCTTGCCCTGCATGAGTGTCAACATCAGAGAATGCTCCATCACCCAGCTAGTAGAAGCACAGCCTGATGGACACCCAGCCTGACCCTCTTTCCCCAGGAGACAGTCCCTCCAGGTCATGGGTGAGGGAGACTGGCAAGGGTCACTGAGGGGGGCATGCAAGTACAGCTGCTTGCTCAAAATCCATCCCCTAATCAACAGGACTCAGCCTCCAGGGGTTGTCATGCCAGCCCTTTCACCAGCATTCACTGAACAGGCAAAAAGCAAAGCCCAGAAAACACTCTTGTTCTTAAAGATCCAAAGCTGCCTGGAAAGAAAAGAAGAAAAGCACCAAGATAAGGATTATAGCAAGGGTCCACCTTGAATGGGTGGGCATGCTGGCTGGTGTGATGAGCTACACCTGAGTCCTTCATTGCAGACACCAAAGAGCTCAGCTTAACGGTGGCACAAAGAATTAACAGAATACATGATGGATGGATGATTGACAGTATGGAGGTGATACCTAGATGACTAGATGCTACAGTTAGATCTATAGCTAGACCTTTATACCTACAGTTCTATCTACACCTAAAGCTTTTTCTATTCTTACACAGGTAGCCACTCTTGCCCACTCAGGTAGTAAATATAGAGATACCCCTTTTACGTGATCAGAGATGTTTAACTTTCCCCCCAGTACATTGATTTAGAATAAAATACTGGCTTATGATGCCCTGTGATATGCAGAATCCTACAGAGCCCTGGAGGCACACCTCAGACTCCTGGGTTTATCCAGTAGCTGGAGGCTACTTAGAGTCTTGCAAGGAGGGTGACAACTTGCATCCAAAAAGGAGCCACAGGCTATATTGGGCCCTGTGCCTTTTGCAGGTGCTTCAATGTCAGAGGTATTAAGGCTAATTATTCTCTTTGCTTCCCTCAGTCTGTCTCCTCCTTCTCACCATGTGAACTGGCCCCTTCCTCTGCTCTCCATGGCTCCCTCTCAGTAGATTTATGGCCAGTGATTACTAGCTGGTCTGGAAGTGGCATGTCAAGCTGAGCCAGCAAAGCTAGCAGTTTGTGAGCCCTTCAAGCTGGGAAGAAATAGGAATTGGGTGGTGGCCTCTCCATGTGGAAAAAGAGGCATGCTTCTCATACATTTGTCTAAACCAATTACACACACGGAGGTAAATTATTTTGGACACCTACTATGTTTGTCCTGATTTATTGACCCTTATGGGAAAGAAAGAAAGAAGCAGGGAGAAAGAAGGAGAAAAAAAGAGGAAAAAAGAAGGAAAAAGAAATGGGGTACAGTTACATAAAAGTCCACATGCTCACAGAGGTTCCAAAATTAGAAGCTGAATTAATGAATTCATTCATGAAGTCAACAGAAATCTAGGTGAGAGCAAGGTACCATATATTTATACATATATGTTCTTTGTTTAACAATAACAAAAGCACATATATCCATGTGCTCTAGGGGTTACATGTATATTTTTACATTTCCTTTCATAGGTCTCTAGTAAGACAAATAGGCAAAACTCACCAAACAAAATAATTATGGAAATGGCTAATACTATTGAGTACTTCAGCATTTCTAATTAGTATTACTAATCTATGTAATAATAAATACACAGAACATCTTTAAACCTTATAGTAACCTTGAGAGTTAAAAACTACGACGACAAGTTCATTCTATAAATAGCGAAACTGAGGCACAGGGACATTAATGCATGTGTAAAATCTCCCCCAGGAGACACAGTGGAGACATGCAATCAGACTCCAGCATCTTCCCCTCTTGAACCTCATATTATCCCTTGCCCCATTATTTTTACCAAATACTGGTACTGGTAAGGCATCCAAAGGAACCCTTCACTGATTTGGCAGAATACATACAGGCAACTATAAATTAAGGTACATATCTGTTCATTTATTCTAATGTTGCCCATATTGTAGGTAAGAAGCATTAATGCCATTTTACAAATGAAGAAACTACCACATGAAACAAGTGAGCAGCTATCCAGTAATCATGGCAGGGACATCTTGGATTAGGGTCTTTGAGCTTACAGTTGTAATTTCATGTAAAAGATTAATTCCATCTTTTTGCACTGAAACAAGAAAGAAGGAAAAGGCCAGGTCCTTGTTTTCAAAGCAATAATTTTGTAGGAGGAGAATCAAAATGGAAGCAAAGAGAAGATGAAACTTGACATAATGTAATGCTGCTTAAATGCCTCTAAATGACAGACTTTCAGTAAACTTCATTCCCGTGGGATCTTAAATTTGAAAATAGACTTCATAAAGAATGTTTCCTATGAAAGGTAGACAACCTCTTTGATTCCACAAAATCAGAAGACTGTCTGTCACATTCTAACCAGGTTTCAATCAGGGGACTAATGAAAATGGTACTGGGTACACCTGGGGACAGGAAAGAGAAATGCTCCAGAGGAATTTCAGCCAGATGAATATGCCTGCTTTGACTCTGAGATGTGACTCTGTCACTGTCCTACTTCTTTTGTCACTGAGAAACATTTCATGGTGACTCAGTAAAACAAAGGGTTAAATGACCTACAGTCTGATAATGGTAATGACAGAGTTAGTTAAAAAGAAAAAAAGAAAATATAGTGTAATTTAATTTGCTGTATACAGAATAGTCATTAAAGTTAGTGTAACAAGCTATCCAGAGCAATGTCTGCAGACTCCATTCTATAAAGCAGGGCTCCACCCAAATATTCCAGAAAAACATGTGTTCCTTATTGTGGTACATTTAGGGAACATCACACACTCTTCATGGACAAGTAGTTCATGTGAACTACTTTTCAAAATATAAAGACCATCTTTAGTGTACAAAATCAGTATTAAACTAATATTAAATTAAAGGCCCAGATAGATCCTATGAGAAAGAAACTTCAGAACTTTCTTTAAAAGTTATCCCCAAAATGAATTGTCTTTTTCAAGTCATGTCAAAATGGTAAAAATGGAGCTCCACCATTTTCATATCATTCCAATAAATTGAGCTGAGGAGGCTAACTAAGGATCATAAAGGCGAGTTTTCACTAGAGACCACTGAGAACCATACATTTGTCGAAACCAATTACACACATGGAGGTAAATTATTTTGGGCATGGAGTGTGTTGCTCCAAGTTGTATAGCTGATAAGGAAAGACCTTGTTCAGGTCCCCAGTGTGCAGGCTAGCGTCTTCTTGGACATTTCAAAAGGAGGCATATTGGAAACCAGGGTTGATTCTTCTGCGAAAGACCCAATTTAAAACTTCCCTCATGGTACATACTTTCTAAATAAAGGAAAGATGATGATGAAAAAATATTTGTGGTACTAGGGATTAAACCTAGGGGTACTTTACCACTGAGTTACATCCCCAGCACTTCTTTTTTTTTTTTTTTTTTCCATTTTGAGACAGAGTCACCAAGTTGCAAGGGTCTTGCTAAATTACCCAGCCTGGATTCAAATTTGCTATCTCCCTGCCTCAGCTTTGCAAGTCACTGAGAATACAGGTGTGTACCACAGCACCTGCTTTTGATGACGAAGAAGTTACTGCTGTTTTGGGCCAACAGGAAAGCTTAAGCCAGTGCCTCCTCCTGGCTCTCACACCCAAAAGCTGTTACCTCAAGAAACCCATATTTTCATTAGTCAGCTTTCTGCTACTGTGACAAATATCTGAAGCAAACCACTTAAGAGGAGCAAAGATTTCTTTTGGCTCATAGCTTCAAGGGTTTCTTCTTATGCTTCCTTGGTCCCATGGCTTTGGGCCTGTAGCAAGGCAGCACATCATGATGGGACTGGGTAGAGAGAAGCAGCTCACCATTGGCATCCAGGAAGTAAAGAGGGAAAAAGGAAGGGGCCAAAGTAACAATATCCCCTTTAAGGGCACACATCCAATGACCTAAGTTCCTCCCTCCCACTAGTCCTTACCTCCTATAGGTTCCACCATCTCCCTCCAGATAGGGCCACAGGCTGGGGACCATGCCTTCAACACATGGGCTTTAGGGGTACGTTCAAGAGTTTGACAGGTGGCAGAAGAGCTAAGTTGTAGTCTATGAATGATTTGTTTTGTGAGGTAGGGGTGGAAAACCAAAACATTTATTCATTCATTGTTGATTCTCTCCATACCTATGGAAAGCTAGTTGGTGCCAGATGGCCCTGCAGGTGCTGGTGGTGCAAAGATCATCAAAATGATAAGATTTCTTCTTCTCATACAACCTAGCTGCTAATGGAGAACCATATCAAAGATCAACAGCACACAAATGAATGAGACATCTTTTATGTTAAGAAGTCTAAGAAGTGAATATGAGAGTGTAACAGAGAGTAATGGCTGGGGGTAGGTGAATACAGCAAACATCAGGATGAGATGATGAGAACCTTGAGAACAGTGTCTGAGAACAATGGGAAGGAGGCTTCCAGGTACCTGGGAACCAAGAGAGCTGACTAGCAGCAAAGAAGGGCTAGACCTGCATTTCCTGTGCAGGTTCCAGCTCACTCCTGAAAATTTGGGGGTCAGAAAGTGATTCTTCAGGTTCTCTCTGGAAACAAAAAATCAGCACAAATCTATTTGAAATCAATATGTATAGATGGCCAGGGGCTTGGGAAAAGGGAATTTGAAAAGACGGGGGAAAAAATAGACACTGGTTTTACGTTCTACATTTGAAAATCTCACACATCCACTGTGAAAAGGGGAAGAACAAAAGAATATGAATAATTATCTTCATGAGAAGGGGTCAGTAGGGTCAGCTCACCAAGCAAAGCCCAGGTCAGGGGATGTCATCTTGGACACCATTAAGCACACTCTTGTTTATGCAGTTTGAATTCTGACTGCTGAGGAGTTGTAAGCTATTCAATGAACGTCTTCTGTCATGTTCATTTTCAAAAGGATATAATTTCCTATCCAAACTGTAACATACCAACTTTCAAAGGAAGCTGCTGTGGGTAGGTGGAGATGGCACTGTGTTTCCTAACTGGTGATTAGCAATTTATTGCATGATAAACCATTTTCAGTGCAGTTTTGAAAAATAAAAACATGCTTCTTCCTGAGTAATTAGTTGCTCTTTACCGCCAACAAACTGTAATTTTTATTCCTTTTACACAAGCCCATTTATTAGGAGAGAGAGCTAGCAAGCATTTATGCTTTTGTGTTTATACTGCAAAGAAGACATGGCATGGAAAACCTGCTATGAGAATGCTGAATGCCGCTATATTTTAAAATCCACATTAATTATAGATCCACTTATTCTTAGAAAAGACAGGAATTGCAGCAGGGTGGTGGGTGGGGGGAGGGATTCATGTATAAATTGCCTCCCAAGGACCCCACTGAAATTTCCATAACATTCACCACATGACACTGATGTGTGAAAATTGACATGAAGATTTGAAAATTGGGACCGAAGGAGCCCAAGCATAAAATAACTTCAATTTTGCGCTCTCTCTGTCTCTCAGAGGAATTGTGCGTTGGACTGACCAACACAACACAAACAAGCGAAGGAAAAAAAAAAAAAAAAAAACCCAGGGAGAAGGATAGGAGTTATTAAGGAGAAAACACACTTCTCACTCACAGAGAGAAAGGATGATCAATGGATTTAGTCACAGAGAAATTCAAGCAGAAAATTGCAGCTGTTTTTTATCTGAACAGCAGAAAGTTTAACCAAACCAGAATTTTCAAGACCAAGGAAGGCATCCACAACTACCTGTGGACAGAGGGATGGGAGATGGGTCTTTGAACCACATGAAAATGGTCAAGTCCTCTTACTATTTAGTGATATAAAGAGCAGAGTTTTGATGGAGAAGGCTTTGCATCTGAAATGCCCCAGGTCAAGGCTAACATCCATTACAGCTCCAAATAGTTTCAAAGTGTATGAAATAAATAATCTGCTCAGTTCCAATGCCTGCCCTTGAATGAAAATAATACCCCAAATAGTATCCAAAATGAATGTGAAAATGGTACATGAGTCCATGGACGGTCTACCTGCTAAGAGTGACAAATGTAAAATCATTACAGACAAAATGGAATGTGCTAGCAATTCCTCACCTGGTAAAAATATTTAAAGAGAAGCTCATATCACACTGTTGGCAAGTGCACTTTTAAAGTTTGAGAAAAACAGAGGGGAGGAGGCCTCTTAATGTACCCAAGTCTTCAGCTGTCCTGGGTTTCTTGTGATGCAAGAAAATGGAGAACCCCATTACCGGAACCGCATAGTTTTGAGTGAAAAAAATAGCTGTTCCAAAATGGAGTGACTTCAAAGAATGTCATCTCTCACATCAGGATTTTAAGGCCTGTTTGAATGAACACAGTGTTCCCTGTAAATACAACCTGCTTCTCCTCTGAGATGGAGAAAGAACGAGCCTTTTTCTAGAGAAAGATTTAAAACGTTCAATGCCATAACAGAGTTTGAAAGAAGATTTGGAAAAAAATGTTTAAGGAGAGCATTCAGCCACAAGAAGTTGTATGATTTTAGGCAAGTGACCTAATTTCGGGAAAGTTCAGTTTCTACAGTTGTAAACATGGCAAACAAACAAAGACATTTACTTTAAGATAGCCAGGAAAAACATATCACATGAAGCTGGAAAGGGTTGGTATTCTGTATTCAATACTGAATAAGTATCAGCTGATTGGACATCTTTCTATATAACACTATAATCTTCTCTGGACAATTCCTACAACCAAGATGATAAAAACCCTTGAATCTGTTTACATTGGCACAATATTTTTATTTCCATGTTTTCACATGATCCTTATATTAATTAGGGCAATATTAGCTGCTGTAACAAACCCTAAAACTTCAGTGATTTAACATACAAAAACACATTAATTCTGTTCTCGGAGACATCCAATGCAGTCTTAGTTGGCACACCACTTCCTTCAGCAAAGTCAGAGACCTGGACTACTGACCTTTGCTTCTATTTCCAGCTGTTTGGGCTTTGGAAACCTCTGCATTTGACCAGTATTTATGGAAACACTATTATGGACAGTCACTCATGGGAGGTTTTTTGTTTATATTTTTATAAATAAAATTTACCCTATAAATTTATTGTAAATTTTATTTGAGCTTCATCTCTCCAGAGGGCTGGACTGAAGGTTTTAGTTTTACTTAAGGTTGCTCCATCTCCACACAGGTGCGCAAGGACCAGCGCAGTGAGGTTGGCAAGAGGGCCTCTGGTCTGTAGACCACTGTGGCAGTGACTGGGTTTCAGTGTTCACACTGCAGGGTCTATTTGAAGGTAAGAGGTTTTGTGGCTTCCCTGTTAGGCACTGGCCTGCCCATTTTGGCTACTGGGTCCATACCACTTCTCTCGATGTTCAGTCCACTCTGGGCAGGCTCTTGTGGCCCAGTGCTTCCACTGAGGTTCCATTGGCCTTAAGTCATGTGACCCAGGAGAGAATCAAGGCAAGTCTCAGAAATGTCATGCTGCTTTGAGTCCAGGAGCAGCAAAACAGTCTCTGCTCAAGTATTCCTCCTGACAAGCCCAAAGACCCACGGAGACTAAATATCATTTCCCCATTTTTTGTATATTATGGGGAACAGAAAAGTTTAATGACTTCTTTGAAATCATAAAGACTTGACCCCAGTTTTTTTAATTCTTTGGATTTTCTTCTGTAGTCCTCAACCTCTCACCACCAATATCAAAATGACACAAGAGGGAAATGGTATCATGGTAAACATTGCCAGGGATTGCCTGTGCTTGCCTTCCACTCTCTCTACACCCTCAATTGCCCTGGCCCTTTGCAGCAGGAGAGGAAAGAGATGTGAAGGTCCCTTCATCCTGGTATGTTTTAAGGACCTCAACTTACTACTCCCTCTGGCACATGTGTTGTATGAAGGGGTAGATGATGTCTTCTCATTAGCATGGACAGACCATCACACACAGAAGGGAACTGGGGACCTGTAGACTCCTTGTTGAGGTGGAGGGAGCCCCTCAGATGTTTTCATTTCAGAGTAGTAATTTTTTCATTTCTCCACATAGACTTCTCAGAAAAGTGATACAGAAACATCAACAAATGCTTGTTCTCTTCCCCTTGCCCGCAGAACTAGCCACACATGAGGGAAAGAGCTTCATGAGATATCCAGTCTTATAGATGCACTAGTTTAAATTTTAAAATGTACTAGGAAACCCCAGGATTTTGTCAAGAATGACCTAATTTATCATCTAAGATGGCTGTAGGATCAACCAAAGATGAGCTGGTATGAGAAAGCCATCTCTTTACCTACCTGGAGTGGGCCTGAATAAATATTCAGATGGTGTAAGACAAAAGGAAACAAAAGTTTACTGCTAAAGGGTCTAAGTTCTTTTGCCCAAAAGACAGTTATTTTCTTTCACCTCAAACAACTTCAGGATATTGCCCCGGGGCCGTGGGAGTATTTTGTTATTTTCTGTGTGAAATATTATATTCCCTGGCGGATGTGGGGAGATTGTATTACTGTCTGCTGATTCCCTTAGTTGACACGGCAAGCAGTGCTGGTGACCCCAACAGTCGGGGTTGCATCCAAATGTGGAGCTTTTCCACAGGACGACCACAAGAAACAGAAAGACTTGCAAGAGGCTGCAGCAAGCCAAGAATCCGGGCTCCTGGGATGGGCAGACCACACATCCACCTGCTCCAGTGTGCGTATAGTCCTGAAATACACAGTCTGAGACACTGCTTGGTAGAAGAAGCTGTTAAGACCCTCATAATCTGTGCCATTCACTAATTGGGGATCACAGGGGGTTGAATTTGCTGAACTGTGACTGTGGTCTCAACTGAGTTCTCTTCTACTTTTACATAAATTTCTTTCTCATGATGAAAAGGAGCCACAATCAGGACAGAGAAAGATCTAGCACTTATTTTATTTCATTTTTGCAACTGCCCTTAGAGTCCTGATACTTTTCTAAGGCACACTCTTCTAGAGAGCAATACAATGCTATGGGAAGAGAGTTACAGTATCAAATTGCACTGAATGACTCTCCTCTGGGTTCATTTATTTTTTACTTTGTACTGCATTAGGTCTGTGATTTTTCCCTAAGATGATGATCTACAAGACTGGCTGTTTGCATGCTCTGGATCTCATTTATTAGGAGGCGAAGTATGTAATGGTGAAAAATAGCTCAACGGGTTTCCTCTTTCTCTGGGGTATCTCTGCCACAACATGGCTCGCTGCACATGCCGACAGTGCCACAGAAATAAATGGAAGGGAAGTGAGGGCTTGGGATGCAGAGTGTGGGAGCCTCTGCAACACCTGCTGGAAGCCTGTGACAGCCCATCTCCTCCTCCTTTTGGCATAGGCTTGGAGGCTCCAAGGATCTGGGGTCACTGTAAAGGTGTCTGCATAGACACGTGTGCCTCACGCTCACTCATCTATTTTCTTGAAGGGGTGTGCATGTGTGTGTGCGTGTGTGTAGTCTCGGCTCACAGGGCTGATGGGGCAAAACAGACTTCTCCGCCTCCCAGTCTGCAAGATGCCTTTCTCAAATCACCTTGAGGATGTACTAGCGGTGAGTGGAAAATCCCCCAGTGCAGCAGAAAAGTTTTAAAGACTCTGTAGGAAGGAGAGACTTGGAGTTTCATCTTTTTAAAAAATCTTTCTAAACTGCATACATAATTTGTACTTCTGTATGCCTAGCTATGTAGCAAATTCCATTCTTCACTGGCACGGTTCCTTAAAATGCTTGCCACTCCTATATTTAACAATGATATTCTGGAAGACCAAGATAGTTAAATGACTCCTCAAAGCCATGTAGTAGTTGCAGAGCAGAACTCCTACACAACTATGCCTAGATCTTGTTCTCTGCCACGTTGTCACATCTGACCCATATTAATATACTTTCATTGTAATGTTTAGCTTTTTAACTAGGCATAAGAAAGAAATACTTTCTAAGAGGCAGAAAGTGTCATGCTACAGATAACCAGTGTGCCATGGTGCAAACTGTACAACTGGAAGTATACACTATGCACATAAGGTAGATTTTAAGAACATGAGAAATACAGGACCTGAGATACCAATCACCCCTGTATGACCATCACTGGGCAAGGCATTCGATATATCTTCCCTCACTCAGCTTCTTTGTGCCTCTGAAAGACTGTGGGGATGTTAGAATGCCTCTGTCACCAAGAATAAAACAGGATCCAAGAGAAATCTACTGAATTACTGTAAGTCACACTGCTAGTCAGTGAGAGAACAGAATTTCCACCTGTGCTGTAGTGCCACAATGCCCAGATGGCTTACAGAGGAATCTACACAAGAGGAGAGATGAGGGCACGGACCTGAAAAGACAGGTGATAAGGATTCCTCATAAACCATGACTTTGTAAGGATCTCATATGTTCACGTATTCTTCTGTGCAAGGAGCCCAGGTTGCTTTCCTATACTTGCCTCTCTTATATTTTAAAACCCAGTGGAAACCCACAGGGCCATATACTCCACCCTTTGTATTATAGTTAAGGAAACTGAGGGACAAATAAGGAAGTGACTTTTTGGTGGTGCTATATGGACAGAGAAGAAGATGAGTACAAAAGTTTTATTAAGCTTCGCTACTCTTGACTCTGAGGGGCTTAACAATGGATTTTACCATCTCTTTAGTTGCCAGGATTTTCTACATTTTTGGGAAAGTGACATGGGGGATGGAGGATGATTGGCATTCTTTTTACACCATTCACACAGGACCCTCAGTGAAGGAGCAATCTTGAAAAGGGAGACTCATTGGTGGTGAGTCAAGGCTATGACATATGCCGAACTTCAGGGAGACATCCTCTGAGGGTTCAAGTTCTTTCATTGGGTATGCCAGCTCCTTTCTCCATTTTACTTGAATGCAATTCTGTTATTGGTTAACTTATTAGGTAATATTTCTTCTGCATCTACTTCCACATAGCATGCCTGCCATCACTGTTGTTGCCCAGGTGGGTGAATAATGAAGCCCCATGGTAGAGAATGGTAAGACTCTGGTCTTTGGTGGTATTTCCAGATAGGGAGAACATCCATCAGTGGGTTTCTGTCAACTTTCTTATTGGTTATGGTGCACTGGTAGGAAAAGTTACAGAGATGCACAATCAAGCTTAGCCAAGGCATTTTTTTGGCTCTGAATAATCTAACTATTCCATAATATTTTATTATACAATATTTTGATCCTTATACTTTACAATTCCCCATATAAACTGCTTAGGATTTCTTCTCATTAAACTTCTAGTCTAGAGGTTCTGAATCTTATCTTTGATGAATGTTAGAATCCACTAGGAGGATCTTGAAACTTAACCTTGCTCCTAACAGATCTCTGGTCATGGGACCCAGGCACTGGTGACATTTAAGCTTTCCAAGGAAATCCCATTTTGAATTCAATATTGAGAATTATTATTCATGTTATATCTCATCATGACCAACAACATTTGTGGAGAAATAGAGGTGATAAATGGACTTTTTTTTTTTTTTGCACATACTGGGACAAGTGTTTAACATGTTATTTCATTCAAACTTCACAACACTTCTTTGACTTAAATTTTATCATCCCTCTTTTCAGGTGAGAAGACTGAAGCTCAGAGAAATTAAATCCTATACCTCAGATAACACCAGATGTGACACACACAGGGGATTCTACACAGTATGCTTGATTTTCTAAAAAAAAAAAAAAGAAAAGAAAAGAAAAAAATATACATATGTATCATATATATGATATATACATATATATATATATCATATATATATGAATGAAGCATCTAGCATGGTAGCTGGCAGAGAGAGGAAAATTAAGTATATAATTTCCTCCTTTTATGTTTTCCAAGACTAGCCTGTTGTCTTATCTCAAATCATAATAATCCCAGCCAATAAAAATTTGAAAAGTTTCCTTTCTATGAACTATCAAACCTAAACCTCTCCCTGATTTTCAGGTACCCATTTTATCACTTTACCTAATTTTAGGATTCATTCTCTCTCCCTAAATTCTATCTTCTTCCACTAACCTATTAAATGTTCTATGAAAATGTCCTAATTTCCCCTGGCATCTCTCCTCTTCTCTATTTTTAAAGTCCTATAGAGTACATAATTCAGCAATCCAAAATGAGTCTACCTTGGTTTGAGATAGGGAGAGGCTCACCCAGTAGGCTGGTACTTGAGGTTTCTACATGAGTAAGATTGGGTTCTTTTCTCACTTGCCACCTCCTTCTTTCTTACCCCAGTTAAAGTCTGGAGACATTTTAGTTTGTAAATATATCCCTTTTTCTAATATATTTTGTAGTCTTCTTTTTGCCTGTGTCTTTTCATTTTTACTGAGTAAAATTCATGAAATATAGAAATATAGAATTAATCACGCTAAGATGTTTTCATTAGTGACATTTAATACATTCACAATGATTGTAATCATCACTTTTTATATAGTTTCAAAATATTTTCATCACCCCAAAGTAAACCTGTACCCATTAAATAGTCACTTACTATTCTCCTCCTCCCCCAGCCACTGGAGACCATTGTTCCTATTTCTATGGATTTGTCTCTTCTAGACATTTCAAATATATGAAATCATATAGTAGGTGATCTTTTGTGTCCATCTTTCACTTATCATAATATTTCCTAGGTTTATTCAATTTATAGCATATACTAGCACTTCATTCCTTTCTTATGGTAGAATAATATTCCAGGGTATGAGTATATCACATTTTGCATATCCATTCATTAGTTGATACACATTGAATTGTTCTCACCTTTTGTCACTGTAAAAATTGCTAATATGAACGTTAATGTATTGCAAGTATTTTGTTTGAATAAATATCTTCAGTTTTATGAGTGTATATCTTGGGATAGTATTGCTTGGTCATACGGTAATTCTATGTTGAAGATTTCTGAGGAACCGTCAACCTATTTTCCACAGCAAATGAAGACCTTGCATTTCTGCCAGCAATGCATGAAGGTTCAAATTTCTCCTCATCCTCATCAAAACATGATATTTTCTGTTGTTTCAATTATAGTAATTCCAGTGAGAGTGAAGTTATTTCTCATTGTAGATTGTTAGTCATTTTTTTGTTGTTGTTGAGTTGTAAGTGTTCTTTATACATGCTGAATATTAATCCACTATCAGATATGTGCTTTTCAGATATTTTAACCCATTTCATATTTTGGTTTCCTTTTCAATCCAATGGTGGTGTCCTTTGGTACACAAAATTTTAAAAGCTTGATATGAAAAATGAATGATTTTAGAAATATCAAGAATTCAATAAAATGTATATGTATGAAGTAAAATGGAGCACCAAATATATATGCATGCATATATATATATACAAACAAAACTCTATCCTAATGATGTAATATAAACAAATATTATGTCAAAATATTAATCATGATACTAATCATGTGATATAAACATGTACATATTTTATTTGTGTATATAAGCATGCATTTTATAATACTTACATATATGTCAAATAATATTAGTAGTCATATCTAGGATGTAGATGCTATTTTTGCTTCCTTTTTTATATTTTCCAAGCCTTTTAAAAGGTCTTGCCAAATAACTTATACCTTGCTATATGGTGAAGACCTACATTCCAGAAACATATATGGCCCCTCTGTAAAGTCATCTTTGACAACATCTGGGATAGCTGATCCCCACATCTTTCAAGAATTATAGCTCTCAACATACACCCAGCATGTATTTAGACATTTATTGCATTTCTCCTCCAACTATGTTCCCCTTTCAGCAGTAAATGCACCCTGATTTTTGCTTTAGAGGTCATGCATTATCTTATCTGCTCTAGAGGAAGTTGATGCCATCATCTAACTCCAGCAACAGACCAGGGGACCTAAGTCGATTACAGCATTTTGTACACAGGCTAGAGAGATGGATCCATGGTCAAATATAGGCCAACAAATCTCAATTCCAGTACTTTTGTTTGAATTATCAGAGAGGCAGACATGTTTTGTGTCACTGACTTTGAAGGTGAACATAGGCAGCCCCAGATGCTGCTGGCAGCCATGTTTCCATGATGAATGAAGAAAGATGAATGGAGCTACAGTGTGAAAGGTAGATCATGGGGCAGGAAAACTGCTGAGCCTCTGCTCTGTCTTGTCTGATCTGTTGTATACCTGAGACCAACAACATCTATGGACTTGAAGCACTGCATTCTTTCACATTCTAAAATGTATTTGGCTAGGTTTTCTGTTGCTTGCCACTGTGGATTTCTAATCAATGTACCACTAAGTTCCAAGTATTTCATGCATACAATTTTTCTCTTTACAACCAAATTGGTTTTCACTCAACAAACATTTATTCAGTGTCTTTCTTGAGAAGCCCAGACCTCAAGGCTATGGAATAAGATAAGCCAGTCACCATCCCATCCTCAGAGCCCTTGAGGTTGGCTGTTGGCTTGGCATCCTGTGTGCCAAAGCCAATTCTATGGAGGTATTACTAGAGCTCAATAAGTAAAAGGAGCCCAAGGTCTCACTTTACAAGTTTATTTGATAGATGTTGAATATCATACAGCTTCAATTTCAAAGTTTCCTTCTCAAATCTAGATAGAACAATTTTGTCTTCCTTTTTATAAATCCCTTCTTTCTTTATGGATAATCCTCATACTATTAAAAATTTCCACCTCAACATGTATATTTTAGTGACTGCTGGCATAGCTTTTTAAATTTATTGTTAAGATAATTTTAATATTTTTTGCAAGCATAGGTGAAGTCTATATACAATTAAATTCAGCTAGACTTAAGAGATTAAAAATAGGATAGAAAGTGAAAGAATGAGAGAGAGAGAGAGATAGAGAGAGAGGGGTATGATATTAGCTACAAAGGCCTCCAGAAATACACTAGGAGAGATGAAAGATTAAAAGTTAGACTAGCAAATTCTGAAACTGATCTATGGCAACAATGAACATTTAAAAATTTACTTCTAACCTCCAAGAAGATACAGCAAAAATAACTCTAGGTTTGTAGTCCAACCCAGTAATTGTACCTCAAATTTACTGATCTTCAAAACTGAAAACAAAATTATAGAGTAGGAGCAGCCACATGAAGTAACCCTCATTTGTAATTACTGTAGTGTGGGACAAGGAGGAGACATCCCTGCCAGCTTTCTAAGAACACAGTCTCGGCCAAGTTCCTGGGGCTAAGCTGTGGTTGTTTCACAATGCACTGCTGAATGAAAGGAAGGAAACCACAGAGCAGAGCATCCACCTTTGAAATGTGCGGGGCACAAGCACTGGTCTCATTCATGAAAACATTTCCCTGCTTCTCCAGCTATTTTCAAAACAATCTTTGAGTTTTACAATGGAGGGTATAGTGCTCGGGGAGGAGTGGCTGCCTCACCTTCAGGGAAGCTCTAACCTTCATCTCTACAAGAGCATTTGCCAGCTCTGTGACCTTGAGAATGTCCCCTAACTACTCCCAGCCTAGGTTTCCTCCTTTGCACATTGCAAGAAATATCAACCATCTCGCATATTTCCTGGAAGAGGAAAGACATGAAGTTACCTTACTTTTGTCCTGTGAGATAGGATAGGTGGATATCACTGTTTCTGGAAGTTTTCAGCTCAAAATTAAGGGAGCCATTTTTAAACTTGTAGTTGAATAGGAAAGCAATCGAAAGATTAAAATAATACTCCCACCCAGGCATTATCACTTCTGGGAAATAGTATTTAAGATAAACAAGAAGATGCCTATAACTTTTCTCAGTCTAGCAATTTGAAGAAAATTCAAGTAGCAATGGAATTATCCAGGGGATTGAAACATGGTCATTCCACTTTTCTTAATTTAGCTACACTGCTATGATATAAAAGAAAGATTTAACATTACCTACTAAATACCAATTTGGGCCATGTACTGTGCTAGGTGCACTAAACACAACTTTCCTTTAGTTCTTCCAAACAACCATAGAGAAAAGAGATAATATTTGCATTTGCACAGATGAAACAAATTGATGCTCTGATCTTTTCATAACTTGCCAAACTTTACACATCTTTAGTTATGAGAACCAGGATTCATATCCAGGTATTTTTTAGTTTAATGGCATAATTAATGCTATTATTTTAAATGTTTCAATGGGAGTCAATTTCCATATGTCTCTATTCTTGTATTTTTGTACTGGTGTTACTATTAAAAAAATTCATAGACCATGTGGTACAAACAATACACATTTGTTTTCTTACAGCTCTGGAGATTAAAAAGTCCAAGACCAAGATGCCTACTGATTCAGATTCTGGTGAGGGCTGTTTCCCCCACCCCTTGCCTTTTTCTAGGCTAGAGTTTATTGTTTGAATAAAAATTCTTTAATGTTGGCCAACAGTTCTTAAAGACAACTGGTAGGCAGCTGTTTACACGACTCCTTGGTGACACTACTCCCTAAAGAAAACCAAGTAAGTATACTTAGCACTTATCTCAAGCCAGGCTCTTTCCCGGGGATCCAGCCTTTACAATACCCTTAGAAGACAATGTCCACTTGACTTCTTTTCCCAAAATAACCAAATATTGTCTAATAATGGAATAAAAACAATGATTTATCTCTCAGGAAGAAGCCACATTAAAAGTTTAATGCAGCTGTTGATTCTAGATAAAGTATTAAGATCCATATTTCCTTTGTCACTCCAACACCCTCAATTATACCTACATTCATAGGTAATGTTCTCTCTGTAATTCATTGAGTACATACACTTTTCTGCATTCTTAATCTGAATGAATGGAGGACAGCTATAATGTACAATCCAAGGGACATTATTTAAATTCTAATTTATATGGATGATGCCTCATGAAGCTATAGGGAGTTTAATCTGGGCAGATTAAACATGGTAGCCCAGGTTAATGAGTCTGGATTCTCTGGCATATTTTGTTTAAAATCTGCAGTATTGTTTTGCTCCATTTCCTCATCTGGCAATGTAATAACATTGATTTATAAACTTGAATGAGTGGACAAACTGTGATAGTTATTTGGCTTGAATCATTTCATTTAACAGTTATAATAACCATGGAAGTAAAATACAATTATTAGCCTGAATTTACAAGAAACCTATATATAATTGAGGTAAGTAACCAGCTGGGAGTAGTGATTAAAGCCTGGAATAGAACCTGAGCATTCTTATTTCAAGAACCCAAATGTGGATTTCAAATAATCAGACATTAGATAACATGTTCCTTATAATTCTTGCTCATGACATTCATTTCTCTTTAATCATATTTTTGTATTGCTTGAGTTTTTCATTCAGGCTACATTGGAGGAGTAGTTGGGGGAAATAAACTCTTCTCTCTGTGCTGGACTTTTAAAAAAAAAAATCTCATCTCAAAGTGAGTGATGATGATGAGGCTTCTAGGACGTTGGAAGCTGTTCTGTTAGAAGAGGTCATCAGGAGCCAAACCCAATAAAGCACCAGGAGGAAGTTTGGTATCTAGGAACCAAGCCCCTAGCAATGATGTGAAATTATCAGGCCAAACAAGGACTTTGCTCAGCTAAAAAAGATTCACCTCCAGACACCTGGAAACATTTCATGCAGGCTTCTCCTTGACAGAACTTCCAGACTTTAGCATGATTTGTTTCTCTTATTTATGTTGCAAACATTTCTTCTTAGGTTACAAAAACAACTAGGATAGAAAAATCTTTTCTTTCTACTCTCCCAAGTATTCTTGTAAAGTCAAGTTCTCTTTTGCCTGCTTGATGCTAAACTTATCATATTAGTCAACTCATGTTACATTTATAAGGGACAGAACCATAGCTTCTAGGGTATATTTTTTACTTTTGTTCCTGTATAACTCTCAAGTTCAAGGATGTGGACATTGTCAAAATACATGACCTAGAAAAATAGTCAAGGCAATGTTCTTTCCTGCTGGTTGGATTGGGGTGATAAATTACACCAAACAATTTTATTTTGCTTGTATGACTTGGTGTTTCAGGTAGAAATTGGCTTCCATCCCTTGATACTGGCATTTGAAATTAAAAAGGAGATGATACAGCTCAAGCCATATTAGTACTTCATAAATGTGTCTTCAAAACTACTTTATATTCAAAAGCATGGAAGGCTTTTCCCACACCAAACAAATCTAAGTGAAGCAGAGCTCTACAACAACCTGAATTACCACCTAGAAATGAAGCAACTCAACTTAGGAATTTTGTTCTACCCAATCATTCAATCTGTATGGATTTTTAAATTGTATTCAGAATTTTTCTCAAAAGCCAAGTCAAATTCTATAAGAACACCTGAATAAGCACAGTACCATTCTAGGTGTCACTACACCCACATAATTAATGGTTTTTTTACTATAGGATTAAGGATCTCAAATAAGCTGTCCAAGGGTCAAATTCTCTCCGCTTGTCAAACCCAGTCTACAATCTATCATTCCTTGCCTGCATACTTTTTAAATGTGAATTAACTCTATGAATTTGAAAAATGCATATGAATTTGGATATAAAACTTTATTTCAACAAAATTGAGAATCCTGTTATATTTGGATAGTGTTCTTGCATTCTGCATTTATTTATTCAACAAATAATTCTTGAACACATGCTGTTTTCCAGGGACTGTGTTCTATGTACTTGGTGTAAATCAGTGGGGTGAGACAAACTCAAGAAAAATTTCCCAGTCCTTATGGAGTTTTCATTCCAGAATAACTATCTAGAGAGGAACAGCAGCTCTCCACTTAGAGGGTTTACTTCATTTATTTCCATATAGTCTTTTCTCCTCTTGCTCTTTCAGAATTTTCTTCACTAATTTGTGTCACCTTCCTATACTCCTGTCTTCCAACTTCTGAGTTTTTTAAGGTTCCATCAAAGGGTCCTATGAAGTGTGAGTTCCTATAATGAAGATCCCAATAGCACAAGGACTGCAGCCTGGTATATAAGGGTGCTGTTTTTTGAGCTGGATAGGAAGGGTTCAAATCTTGCTTCTGATTTTAACATTCTTTATATTCTTGCTTAATGGCAGTGCCTTGGTTTTCCCATCTGTCACATAGGGATGAGAATACTCCCTAACAACATGGGGAGTATTCTTCAATAACCATAGAAAAGGACCTGGCACATGGAGGGTGTTTATTAAATACATAAAAATTTTTTTAAATGATGGATTCTCTCTCTATCTTTTTCCAAATAAGGTCAAGGGAAACAGAAACAAGATAGAAAGCCAAGCTGTCATAGTAGAATTATTAATGAAAAAGGTAACTTTCCTCAGAAACCTAAGGTACACACTCAGATTCAAATAGCTCATCCTTATGAAAAACTAAGAATGCTTTAAGCACACAATACATGACCTTTTGACAAATATATTTATAATATTTGAGAACCATTCTTTATAATCATCTGAAGAATTTTGTCATTATTTATGAAAGTATTAGCTATTTTCAGTGACCCAATTTTCGCTTTGGACTTAAATGTGGCATTAACCTGCAAATATACTTGGATGCACTTCACTTAGCTATCCTGTGTTAAAAGAGGGCATTAGATTTAACAAACAAGCAAAACAACACAAAACAAAAAATAAAAAAGCCCCTTTCCTCTGCTTATAAATACATCGTTTCCTCTCTGTTTCTTGCATTATTAAAATTCTCATCATTTCAGATTCAACACAACTAAAAAGCATTTACTGTATCAGACAGGGTCTTTGAATACTGTTATGGTATTCCCATTTTCTGTTGAGAACACGGAGCTAGGGCAGTGATGGGACTCTCCCACATTCACACCTCTTGCAGCAACGTGAAGCTCTGAGGCCTGAGTTCCAAATGCATCCCTTTCACTCTACCCCACTGTTTCATGCCCAGGTTACTTTGTGCAGCACTCCTCAAAGTGTGGTGCATACACAGTACAATTGGCATCACCAGGGACAGGGTAAGATGTGCAGATTCTCAGGTCCCACCACAGAGTTACTTACTGAAAATATCTGGTGACAAGAGTCGACACTCTGTGGGCTTTGCAAGTCTTTCATGTGGGTCGGATGCCCATCAAGTGTGAGAACATTGACTTTGGCTCATCTCTGCTGACATCCTGACTTCAGGTTTTTCTGCAGAGCTTAGCTCCACCAAGCTCTTCATTTGTGAATATCATTATTATCACACAACTCTCTGCACATAACCCTGGAGTTGGTTTCATGCACCGCTTTATGAAGGTCAAATTAATGCCAGTTCAGCATTTCTCTTAGTTCTATCCTAACATATGACTGTCTTGCTTCTTTCTGTTCTTTAGGCCAGTCAAATCGGGCTGCTTGTTTTGTCATGAAATCATCACAGTTTCATTACTTCTGTGTCTTTGAATATGTTGTTCTTCCTTCTCTCCGATTTTCTCTTCAAACAAGCTCAGACTCCAAACCTTCCACTTAGACCCCACTAAATGCTCAAGTATAAAATATCTACTGAAGAGTCATCATGGCTGTGCGATTTGGGTCTATCCTACCTTTGGCCCCTCGTATCCTGTCACTTCCCCTTCATTCTTTTGCTGTAGCCACACTGACCCTCTCCTCCAAATCTTTACATGGCTGGTTCCACTCTCAAGTTAATCATGGGAGATGCTGTACTTGACCACCCCCTCTGCTCCCTGAGCACTCAGCCACTCTTTCTCAATGCTCTGTTTTATTTTCTTCATAACACTTATAGAATCTGTACTTAAGAATGTGTGCATGTTTGTGCTATGGTTCACAAATGTAAGGATGCAGAAGACAGGCACTGTAATTGTTTTCTTATAGCTTTAGTTCCAGTGTTTAGATCAGAAATTTGGACACAGCAGTGCTAAAAAACTATTTGTGACCATCACTCTGCACCCATATTGTAGAATGTATTTTTTTCCTCTTCAATATTCATTTTTATTCCCTTCTCATGAGCTTTTGAATAAAGCATATCTGCCTTTCAGCAATAGAGGGTTCAAATAAAACTGAGCTCTTTATTTTCACATCTAACTTCTTCGTTATTATACTTTATATTGTTGTATATAATTAGCATTTCTCTGATAATTGTGAGTCAAATGATATTTGAAGTTTTACAGAAATGCTATACATTATGAGGAGCCCCATAACAATAAATCCCTAAAGAAAATAAAAGTACATTGTATAAAGTGACTAAATCACTCATAATATAACTTTGGAAGGATAATCTTGTTTTATTATACTGAGTATATAAAATTCATTTTTACATTGTATAATACTTATATCACTAAGTTATAGTGCTGGCTTATTTGGTACCCAGAATCAAACTAGGTAAATTACATACATTATCATGAGCCTATTTAGAATCCTTTGAGATTAGCTTTGTTATCATCTCTTTTTAGAGGCAAAGGATACTGAGAATTGTACAAGTAGGAAAATTACTTGCTCATGGTCTCACAGCTAACAATGTTGAATCTTAGATTAAAATCTCATATCTACCATAAGTTTACATCTGCTCACTTACTTTGAAAATACATCCTACATTATATTCTCCTCTATGACAAAAGAGAAAATTTTAATTAAATCAAAAGAACTGGCAAAAGAACAGTAGAGAAAACAAGAAAACAAAACAAAGCCCAGTTCTGTGGTTTGGAAACATTTAATATGTGTTTAACTTGTTCTACAGTAGTAGGAATACATTCACAGTAACATCAATAATCTAGAAAATAATTATTTGCAATCTTCTCATTGTTATGGTTCTACCAGCTTAAACTCCATTCCATTTTCCACACCAGGCAGGCAACTTATTCTAAGTGAATTGCAAAACAACAGTTCTGGCATCAAATTTTTATATGCAATAGTAAGTGTTTATTTTTATTAACTGATTTCCAACTGTTTTTACATGTTTTAGACATACATTATCTTGTTGGTCCGTGGACCTTGGCATAAGGAAAATGAGACTGTGGCACTTGAGAGTCATGAAGAGGCTGTGATACTGGGAGTCTGCCTGCCACTTTGGCACCACCACCATGGAGCAACCCAGTTCTGTTCCTTTTTATCTAATGTTCTTTCTCCACCAAAACAAAGAACTGATCCTACTAACAGGTGCTTGAAAGAACCTCTGAGAGAGGTATCAGCACTTTCTGAGGCCATTTGGTGCAGGCAGGCCAGACTTGCACCAACTGCCAGGTTGAGGTGAAGCCACTGAGTGGTTCTTTTCTCTCTTTCTTGCTTGTGTTACGTCCTGGTGGTTGGCTATTTTTCTTCAGCTACATGTCAGACACTTCCACTTCTCAGGTGACAAGAGCATCCAGTATTTGGCATTGCCTTCTACCCACTCTCGTTTCATAGATTGAATCTTAAATTGAGCTCTTTGACCCAAGCCCTCCACTCTTCCTAGATATGTGGTTGGCTTTTTCTCAGCATCACTAACCACTCTTCATATCAGCATACCTGTCCCTTTGGTAGCGTTTACCCAAACTGTCTTAGTCAACTTTTTTTGTTGCTATAACAAAAAGATCTGACAAAAATATTTAGAGAAGGAAAAGTTTATTTGGGGGCTCACCAGAGGTTGCGGTCTGTTGATGGTCAACTCCGTTCTTCAGGGTTCAAGGTGAGGCTAAGCATCAGGGTGAAAGAGTGCGGCAGAGGGAGGCAGCTCAAGATATCACACCAGGGAACAGAAAAAGAAACCTCACTTGCCAGATGTGAAATATTTACCCACAAGTCACACCCCCAATGACCCACCTCCTCCAGCCACACTCCACCAGCCTTCAGTTTCCACTTAGTTAATCCCTATCACAGGTTTGACTCACTGATTGGGTGAAGGCTCTCATAACCCAATCATTTCACCTATAAACGCTCATGCATTGTCTCACACATGTTTTACACACACATTATCTTGTTGGTCCCTGGACTTTGGCATAAAAAAAAAAAAAAATGAGGCTGTGGCACTTAAGAGCCATGAAGAGATTTGGGGGGACACACATGAGATTTTGGGGGACATCTAATATCTAAACTATAACACTCACATGAAACTCTGTAGTCTCTTGGTCATACCAGTCATCCTAACACTTACAGCAGATGCCAGCTTTCAGTTGCTTGGCTGTCATTCACTTTCAACAACAGCAGCCACTTTGCTTGTGGCATTATGGCTGGTCGATGGTTGATAATAAATTTTAAATTCCAAATTGCAAAAGAGTCTCATACAAAAGAAACACCACATATTCAACTTTTTAAACTTTAAAATATAAAATTGATCTCTAATTTGTCAATCAGTTGATATAGGGCCATGCCCTTTTCTCTGCATACGAGCCTGCTGGTGGGAGTTCTGTGTCATTATTCTGCATAAATCACACCCATTAGGCAGCATCTATGATTTTCAGTTTCTACAAAGTGGAGCAAGAACTTAAAGACTTGCAGAGCAATCTCAGAAGAGAATCCATCTAAATTTTAATGATCTTTCCCAATCTTACCCATTTGTCTCACTCACACCTAATTTAACAGCAATTACTTTTTAGCAAATCGCCTTCATCAAATCTTCCAAAGCATTCAACTTAGTTTTCATAGACACAACATCAGGCTTTCTTCTAACACTAATATTTCACCAGTTTACATAATGTTTAATGAAACTTAGCAATTACAGTAACAGATGCAACTGGTTTAAATAGAAACGGGGACAAATACACCTGGTTCTTGGAAAGCATCCAGTTTGGGGGAAAGAAGAGAAATCCATGGGTATCCTAGTGAGCACTGTACTGCCTGGTGGGGAAACTGTTCACCACAGAAATCACAAGAAATCGCCAGTGCTACTTCGGTATGCAGTGTCTCTTGTAAAAGGGGGCTTGATTCTCAGAGGCAGGTCTCTGTGGAAAGGTTTATCTCTTTCTGTCACAGAGTCCATAAATATTAGGAATGTTGCTGTGGTTTGAATATGTCCTTCAAGGCTCATTTGTTGGAAACTTAATCCCCAGTGGAACAGTGTTGATAGGTGTGAGCTTTCAGAGCTATTATTACATTATCACAGGAGTAGACTGGTTATTGCAGTCATTTGGCCTCCTCCTGCATGGTACATGCTCTCTCACCAATGTAACACCTGCTATCACAGGGTGACCAAATGCCAGCACCTTAGACTTACCAGTCTCTGGAACCAGGAGCCAAATAAACTTCAATTGTTTATAAATTTCCCAGTCTCTAGTATTCTGTTTTAGCTGCAGAAAATGGATTAAGATGATGGTTAAGAAGCCTTCAAACAGTTTGTGATTCCAAGTTTCATCAACACCTTTCCTAGAAAAATCCATGGCAAGTTCCTCTTCATCTTCTTTGAGCATATGCTCTCAGACACAGGGAGTGCAGAAGCTAGAAGAGTAGCCTATTACACAGTTGGTCAGCCATAGTAGTCGAAAGCATTCTTTTGAGTAGTGAATCAAGATTTTTCCCTCTGTCATGAATTTACACTCAACATCCTGGTGCTCATCAAGTATTCCTTCAATGGAGTGCCTAACAGAGCTCTGTTCCATTTGCTGTCTTCTGGACACATTCTTCTTTGGAGTTGTTTATTTCCCACTTGTTCAGAAAAGAAACCATTTGGCTCAGGACTAATAAGCCAGAGCAGGAGGGAGAAGACTCTTAGGACCCTCTTTGCATATTCCTGTGGCTTTACATAGCATTCACTTATTTTTTAAAATAATTGCATCAGACTTCTGGCTCATTTTTAACTTATGACTAGCTGAAACTTCCAGATCTTCTTTATCTGAATTTCTGAAGGTTAACTGGATTATTTTTTTCTTTCCACACTTGGCTTTGCCTGATTCTTTCTTGCCATTGATTTTTGGCCCAAAGTTTTATTATTGTTATTATTAGCTAAATATGACAGTAGAATGTATTTTGGTAGAATATACATATATAAAGTATAATTTATTCTATTTAGGTCCCTGCACTTGTGGTTGTATGTGATGTGGAGTTACCCTGGTCATGTATACAAATACAAGGCTAGAAACACCGAGTAAAAGAGGATTTCAGTTTATCACAGAGGGTCACTCATGTAACAACTGGTAAACCTGGATATATACCCAGGAAAGGTGGTACCAAGGACAGGGCTCATAACTATGGTACCATATTATATCTTGATTTATCTATCTTTTTAAATAGGCACTTCTGGACCATGAGATGAAAATAGCCTTCAAGTTTCTTCAGTCAAGAAACTGATAAACATTTTCCAAACATACCTTTGAGATCATTCTATCCCCTTCATTTTCTATTTTCTGTGGGAATATGATGTATATGGGTTCATTATAAAGCATTTTTGGTTCGAATGGGGACTCCATCTGGGATTGGACTTCCTGAAATGTAAGGTAGTATATTCTGGGTCAGGGAGACTTGTATTATGGCCCTGTTTCTTCTAGCTATATGAGCTTAGATCCTTCTCTTGCCAACTTCAGTTCCTTTTATTTGTAGAATAAAGAAACTTATACTAATTTGGTAAGGCTTTGGGGTAGGGCACAAGCAATTGCATTAAAAGGAAAACCCTTAGCTAAAAGCAAGCTCTATAATTTTATGCTCATGCTCCTTCTTCTTTTCCTTCCTAAAATCAAAGAAACTTCCTGAATGCAAATAGAGATGGTCCCTGATCTATTGACTTATGATAGTTTGACTTGAGATTTTCTATCAGTAGAAACCATACTTTGAACTTTGATCTTTTTCCAGCTGAGTAATTTGTCCTATGATTCTTTCTCAAGATGCTGAGTAGTGGGTAGTGAGCTACAACTCCAAATCAGCCATGTAATCACAAGGAGGAAAAGCCACAACTCTACAGTGTACCATATTATTAAGCTATAATCTTCAGTAGGCTAGGTTATTAAATGCACTTTGGATATACAATATTTTCAGTTTATCACTGGATTAGCCAGGATGTAACCTCACCATGAATTAAGGAGCATCTGCATTCTCACAGTGATCCGAGAAGTATGGGGAAGGGCACGTTACAGTGGACACATTGGACAAAGAGTTATGAGCTGTGACAAAATGACACTGCAGGGTGTTCTCTAGAGGAAAGAGAAGGTCCCATGTCCCCTGGTCATTGCTCTGCAGGGGATGAAGGGGCTGTGCAACTGGTTTTGACTGGGCAGTTGGGTCTGCCAGTGTGGGCTCCTCCTCTTCTGGAGTTACTCTTCTGGTAAGCAAGAGACAGAGGAACACTTGTAAGTGACTCAGAGGAATAATTAATCATCTTGGCAATTACTTCAGTCTCAAATCAGCTTCCTACTGAGATCCCTGACACCACCTCTCTTAATTTCCTGGGACCAGCAGTTACACTTCCCCTCTTCAGGCGGCCACCAACCAGGGCAGCAAATTAAGGATATCTTCCTATACTCCATTTGAGCAGATTTTATTCAAAGAAAATGACAATATTAATAGGTAACTGATTTTTCACTAATGACAGAAGACTCCTATTAAGAACCTGGTTTGTGTCCAATAATGTAATTTGATTTTTTTCATCTTTTTTATAGGGGTTCTCTTCTCTTAGGGAATCTGGGGTGGATTTCTATTCTTTTCCCCTTGTATAGTACAAACCTATAAAACAACAAATGAATATCTTAATTTTATACAAATACTGCATTTGAATATCATGAATGCCAAGGTTTGGAAATGGTTTCAGTGTGTTCCCAAAGGAATTATTGGTTAAAATTTAATCCCCATTGTGAAGTAATAAGCAGGTAAAAACTTCATCTGACTATAATGTCCAGAGATGGAGCCTCTATGGGTGATTAGCATTAGATCAGGTCTTCAGAGTAGACCTGCTATAATAGAATCCTAATGACTTTATAAGAAGAGGAGGATGGACCATAAAACACACACATGGGCACCCACACACGCCTAGTCCTTGCTGTATGACGCTTTGCAGCATCTCAGGATTCTGCTTGGAAGACCATCACCAGAAGCAAGTCTATGAACCTCCTGCATGGCAAGCTTCATAACCCTCTTTTGTTCCTCATTACAGTAACAAAAACAGATTAAATGGAGGATCCTCAAGGCTTATTAATTTCTAAGGACTGGAAAAAATAAGTATTAGGAATTTGCATGCAATTTCATAATTTCGAATCTACCTAGCTCTCTCTTAGGTCACATGCTCTGAGTCCAGGAAGATGGAGTAGTGGGCACCTTAGTCTTCCATGCAGGAACAACCCTCCTCCCTTCTTAGCTATTCATGTTCTGCATGGTGTATATGGTTCTGTTGTGTTTATCACAGGACTTGAGGATGAAGTTTACTTATTCTGTTTACACTTGTAGCATCATTATTTTGACACTGCTCACTCGCTCCTTCCTTCCTTGCTGTGTAGACTACTCAGGTCAGATCTAGCCTTCACTGCTTTTTTTTTTTTCTTTTCTTTCCTTTTTTTTTTTTTTTTTTTTTTTTTTTTTTTAGGGCCTGGGGATTGAGCCCAGGACCTTGCACATTCTAGGTAAGCACTTTCCCACTGAACTATATCCCCAGCCATAACTTCCAATTTCAATCTTGGTTTTCATGTAACTGGGACATACTGGTGGCCTTCCTGGGGTACCTGCTGCTGGTAGTTGATTATTTTCTTTGTTTGTTTTTGAATGTTTATTTGAAATACTACTTGGATTCCCTTAGATTAATTACCTAACAAATATATTTCTGAAAGATTCTGTATCAGTCTGTGTTTTTCATGTTTGTTTTATTCCAGATTTAGTATCTTTCATTCTTTTAACAGATATTGTAATAGCAGGAAGAAGTGATCAGTCTTTAGATTAGTATCATCAAACTTCACCTTTCTGTCTTCCCTCAGAGCCAATTAAAAAATTTTCCAAATTGTATTTTGGAAACATGGCAAATGCTTCACTCTTCTGGCTCAGCAGTCTACAAGGCATGGAAAGAAAGACTGAAGAGTGAACACTAAGCAATGTCCAAAAACATGTACAGTAGGTCACCCTTTGCTGAGATTCTTGGCACAGGTTTGAGTCAGGAGTAGCATCCTGTTCGGGCCCACTTGTGTTGTATATCTATGAGTTATTGGTGTTTATATATTTAGCATTCCACAGATTTCAAAGTACCTTCACAACTACAACCTTGTCTAATTTTTCTGCTTAAAGTCAACTTATGTCTGGATAAAGAGGGCTTCCTATGACAGACGAGATAGAATGCTTGACCTAAAATGAGAATCCACAAGTTCAAGCATGGTACAGTGATAGTAGGTGAGAAACTTGGTCTACCTGGGCTTTGGTGTCTTGTACAGCGTGAAGAAGTTCAATTCACACTAACATTCTACTCTTGCTTAAGGTCACTGACGACTGGCAGGTTTTGCCTTAGAAGTCTGAGGTCCTCCTTACTATTACCCACCTTGGCCACTCTAGACCTCTTTAGTAACATCAAGGTGGATCTCATCAGTTCCTGTGGAGAAGATGAAGGTGCTAAGAATGAAAGGAATCAGAGGACTGAAAGGAGAGCAGGGACTGGACTGCAGAAAAGGAACAAGAAGACAGCTTTTATAATGCTCTGCATGGCATTATAGGGACATATAGAAGGGCAAGATAATTCTTTCGGGGAGTGAAGGATCCTGTTTCTACACAAAAGAGAATGGATGAGTTGAAGTAAAATAATGAAATGATTGATAAAAACATAAACAATACCTATGAACTTTCTTTTTACTATTTGGTTTACATTAAGAAAACCATCACTTATGATGGGGAAAAATAGAGTCACACACATAAGAAAACAAATTAAGAAAGTTCTCCTACATAGTCCATATTTACAACAATAAATATCAAAAAATCATATTTACAGAATAGACTTGGGGAACTATAATGTTCTTAATCATCAAAAAAAGATTAATAAAGTTCAGTTACAGTAGCTGAGGCACAAAAGTGAATTTATGCATTAACTTTTTATAATAATGACAATGAAAATGAAAGGTAGTTTTTCATGATAATCAGTTAACAACAAGAACCCTTAGTTTTCCTGGACAGTACTATTTCCTAAACATTTTTGGTTAATTGACATTTTATCTCTGTATAAGGTATCATATTAAGTTTGGGCTACTACTTTAAAATTACTATAGAGTGGGTGGCTTTAAAATTACACAAATTTATTTCTCACAGAAGTTAGAAGTATGAAATCAAGTGGTCAGTAGGTCTGGGGTCCGATGAGGGCTCTCTTCCCTACTCATAGATGGCTGTCTCCTCCTGGATTCTCACACAGTAGAAAGTAGAGAGCATTCTCTGGGATCACTTTTATCAGAGCACTAATATCATAAGGAGGGCTCCATGCTTGTGAGTTAATTTCCTTCCCCCATCCTATGCCTTTGCACTGAAGATCAGGATTTTTAACTTATGAATTTGGTGGGGTGATACAAACACTAAATTCATTGCATCAGGGTACAAAATGATTGTCAGGAAGGAAATGAAGAAAATTGTAAAATTATATTTATCCTCTCAATTACATGTGAATTTTGTGAGAGGTATTTTCACCATAGTTTCCTTCAGTGAGAAAATCTCCTTGTTCTAAATGACTTTGATGGTGAAAATGTCCAGGTAGCTATAGAGACATGTTATTCACTAAAATAAATACAAAATGAGCTTATCATGGATTATCAAGCTGGGATAACAGCCAGGTCAGGTGCTGCAGGATTCTGACCTAAGGGCCTAAGCCTGGGAAGGAGCTGGAATATGTCAGGGGAGAGGGGATATTAAGGAAGAATTGAGTCTATAAGGAACTGGCAGGTGACTATTAGGTCCAAAATTTAATCACTAAATCCAGATATGATGATGAGGCAGGGAATGGGAGCGGGGCTGGTTGCCAATGGGAATTCTGGCTCTGGCATTGGACGACTTAGAATAAAATTACAAATCAGTTTATACTAGTTGTTTGGTTAGAATATGATTTGTCCCCTCCAAAACTCATGTTAAAATGTAATCTCATTTTGAGATATAAAGAGATAAGACCAATTGGGATGTTTAAAATATAATGACCTCATAAATGAATTAGTCCATTCATGCAATTAATGGATTAATGGGTTATCTTGAGAGTGCATCTTCTTAAAAACAACAGAGGCTGAGACAGGAGGATCACAAGTTCAAAGCCAGCCTCAACAACTTAGGGAGGCCCTTAGCAACTTAGAGAAAACCTGCCTCAAAATAAAAAGTAAAAAAAAAAAAAAATGTAGGGGGCTGGGGAAGTGGCTCAGTGTTAAGTACCTCTGGTACCAATAAATAATAAATAAATAAGTAAATGAAACCAGTTTGATTAGTTCTCTTCCATGCTCCTGGACTCTTCCCACCAGAGGTCGTGCACCACCTTGGAACTCTGCCATCAAGAAGGCCATCACCAGATGCACACCCTGAAGCTCTTACTGGAACTGTGAGCCAAAATAAACCTCTTTTGTTTATAACTTTCCCAGTCTGTGGTATTCTGTTATTAGCAACAGAAAATAGACTAAGGCACTACAGATAGAGACTAAAACATATTATGCAAATTTGTTAATTTCCATAAAGCTCAGTTGCCTCATTGGTAAAGTGAGAAAAATAACAGTGCCTGTCTTACAAGTTTTGTGGGGAGGATTAAATGAGATGAAGCATATATGATAGTTAACTCAGTGTCCAGAAAATTATATGTAATAAATGTTAGTAATTATAATTGATAGATGGAATAAATTCAAAGTCAAAGCAAGATTTACCTAGAAAGGAAGAGGGAATGGGAGTAGGGTAGGTACAGCTAGGGGGATATTTAGGCAGAGTGGAAGTCTATAGCCTGATTTCTCCACCCAGATCATTCTAATAATAATAACAGTGACAAAACAACAGCTATTATTTTACAGCCTCCACTAGGTGCCAAGCACTCTCCTTTGCTCTCTACATAGATTAATCCATTCAATTCCCACTGGGATTTTATAAGGTAAATAGAAAATAGCGGTGTTGCCATTCATTAGAATGCAGTTGTTTCCAACCATACAGTAAGAATGCTTCATGAGAATACTGTTTAACTCTTACTTTCATTCAGACATGTACCTGTAATCTGGTACCTCGAAGGAAATAATCACCTAGGGACAGAAACCAAGGAGGTCAACTTAGAGTTCAACTGGAACCACTTGGTTTTAAAGAATAAACCTTTTTCTGTAAATGGCCTGGAACACAGTGGCCACAAGACACCCAACTTAGTGGATGATAGCTCTCACAGCCATATCTGGAGTTTGGATCAACTCTGTTCCTTAGACACTGTAAGGCTGGCCAGCCTGGGCATTTTATTTCATTAGATGTCGCTGCCAGAGTTGCCCAGGAATCACTGCCAAGGCAAAGAGAAGCTTTTAAAAGACATTTGTTGAAATTCTGTCATAAGGTCCGATAAACAATTCCTGTCTCCTTCCTGTATCCTGTTACAAATTGTAATCTATATTTTACCTACTGTACACACACCATTATTCTTTTGTGTAAGACTCTCAACATCTTCACTTGATTGCTTTTAAATACTTTTGAGCTTATTATTATGTCTTATCTATTTTTTATCTTACTTGTTTGGTTTGGTGACACCTTTCCCCTTTCAGGAATCAGGTGGCCTCTAGCCTTTGTGTCACCTCCCTCTTAATACCAGGTAGCTGATAGATATCTCAGTGGGGTTTCTGATGAAAATCACAAAGGCACTAATAACAACAGCCACAAAAATCCTATCTATTAATGGTGACAAATTTGACTTAATAATTGTGTAGTGTTAGATTAAGATTGGAAATAACCTCATTGTCTGGGAAAGTTAATCATAATCATGTGACATTATACTCTTTTAGCATAGTGTGAATAATAATTATACTCTCAAAAACATGAAAAGGACTAAATATGTGGCAGAAATAAAGAGACCTGGTTGTATGTGTTTACCTAGACTTTCAGGTTTTATACCTTACCCCCTTCCTCAGTCTTTCCAGGGCACCATTTGCTGACTCAGCATTGTGCTAAAGTATTAGTCTAGCTTCGAGGACACTAAGATGCCTAGATGAAAAATGAATAATTTCAATGTGTTGTCTAAGTTATGCCAAAGATAGAAATGACTATAAACAACCTGATATTTGGGATCACAGAACAAAACACTGTTGCTTGCTCTCACACTCCCCCAGGCCTTTATCCCTACAGTAACCTCTGTCATGTTCGTGTTCTCTTATCATACAGGATAATGCTTCACTTCTTCTCTAAACACTCAGACTCAGTGAGTCTATGAGACCTCCTTGGAGTCTGTCACTGTGTGACATGGGTGGGTGGTCTCTGTGTGACTCTTATCTCCTTTTTTTTTTTTTTTTTTTTTTTTTTTTTGTGGTACCAGGGATTGAACTCAGGGGCACTCGACCACTGGGTCACATCCCCAGCCCTTTTTTTTTTTTTTTTTGTATTTTATTAGAGACAGGGTCTCACTGAGTTGCTAAGTGCCTCGCCATTGCTGAGACTGGCTTTGAACTTGCGATCCTCCTGCCTCAGCCTCCCAAAGTGCTAGGATTACAGGCGTGCCCCACTGCACTCGGCTTCTTATCTCCTTGATCAGATTCTTGTCTTGTGTTGGAATTCACCATTCCTTCTCCTAGACTTTTGTGATTGGTTTTTATCATCTTTGTAGTCTCTAGAATTTTGCCCAGTGCTTTATATTGGGTCAGTCTTAGTGTTACTTATCTGAATGTTTCTCTAACCTCAAGCCAAGGTACGACCTTCATGGATAAATTGCAGCAGTCGAAGATGGCTTGTGAATATACTTGTTTGTGTACACCATGCACACTCCTGCAAGGGCCCTGTGTGTTCTGGCCCTGCCTCTAGTTCTGTAAGGTGTGCTTCAATTCTTAGAAGTAAGAGGTCCCTTCAAATGGCAATCTGAGTGTAAGGGGTGAGTGTTGGCAGTAGTGGAGTAGTTTGTGCCCCAACTGCTGAATTTAGTTAAGGAGAAAGGAAAGCTCTTTCCAGATTACAACTCCCTTTCACAATGTCTAAGGATGGGTTATAACATCTTTCATTTAATTCATTCAACAAATAACTTGAGGTTCTAAATTGTGATAGGCACCAGTGTAAGTACTAAAAGAACAATGATGGACAAAACATAAAGAAGATTAAAGTCTTCATTTTGTAGTAGAGTGCAAAAATAAATACTAACACTGTGGTATGCTTTGTGGGGGAAAAAAAATAGCAATGAAAGGAAGAGGTGAGAGAAGTGTCCCTTGGGCTTCCCCCCAGGAAGTAGTGTTTGAGCCAAGTGCTGAGGATGGAAGGAGATCACGGGAATAGCAATCTCTATTTTGCAGCCAGGAGAAAGGTCCCATGTGAACATGGTGAGAGTAAGTGGGAGATCGATTTTAAGACCATAGTGATATAACTGGGCCTCTCCTTTCTAGCAGAAGAAAACCTACAGTCAGGAATACTGACTTTAAAATACTTTAGGACAAACCTGGCTACATGTAAGTATGTATTGTTCAAGTAGCTGCCACTTAAAACTTTTCTAAGCAATCTTTTTTTTTTTTTTAATATTTTTTTATTTGTTTTAGTTGTACACAATGACTTTTATTCTTACGTGGTGCTGAGGATCGAACCCGGGCTGCACATGTGCTAGGTGAGCACTCTACCGTTGAGCCACAACCCCAGCCCTCCAAGCAATCTTTTCACCTCAAGTTTACATTAAAGGTTGGTCACAGGTAGAGTATTTGGTGGGTGAGGCCTGGAAGCTTTATGCTGGTCACCGGTAAGCCTGTTCCTCTTGCTTCAGGACTTGACTTTGCATGAAAGGAACTTTCAGGGTTAAGTTCAAAGCCCAGCTGGCTGAGAAGATACCATGAATCAGGGACCAGTCTCTCTAAGTGCATGCTCTGGAAAGAGGACAGGGGGCAGGTCTGTCAGTGTGACCGGGATTCAGTCAGGGTTCCCCATGTTCCCATCGTACGCAGGCTGCAGTGTGCTTGGAAGCACTGCCTGGTCAGTGCTGACTTTAATGGCCTCTTCCGTTTTTCTTTACCAAGATTAAAGTTGATTAGTGGAACATTCCAATCTTATTAAATGCTGAGTGGCCCCCATTAGAAATTTCAGGAAATGAGTGACATAGCATCCCACACAGTGGTATAGCATCCCACACAGAATAAATTCTTTTGTTTTTCTTCTGGGAAAGGCTCAGTTAGGTCTTTAAAAAGGGGATGAGGCAGATTTAATAAGAAGGGGGGAAAATGAAAGGAGAAAGGAAGAAAAGGTGCCTCAGTTGTCTCAGCAGCTGATCAACAAAGGAGCAGTCGTGAGCTGTAACCTCTTGGAGCCGCAGTCTGGAACATGACACATGTCAGCTTATGATAAATGGTGCAGAGTGTGTGCAATTTCAAGCGCAATGCCCTTGAGATGCGCAGGACCCCGATCGCAAATGTTATTGTTAAATTAAACCTTAAAGGAAGGATTGGAAAGGGGTGGGTGTGGGACACACACACACACACACACACACACACACACACACGAAGAGGAAAGGGGACAATAAACAGCAAGGTAAAGAAATAAAACTTTTTTTTTTATTTTTCATGTAACTGAATATAAAAATATCCTCATACCTGTTCAGGATATGAGACTTGCTTTCGTTTTTCCCATATTCATTATTTTAAATTGCTCCATTCCTGTAGCTAACGTACATCCTTTGGTTTTTATATTTGTTCTCTTTGTTTTTTTTTTTCTTCCTTAGTTTTGGTCATTTTGCTGCACTGGCCACCCTTCTTGTTGGGGCAACCTGTGGGCAGGCATTCCTGGTGTGTGCAAGTGTGAGGTGTGTATGGTGTGCACTTATGTCACATTCAAGTCCGAAAAGCTCTTTCTTGCCCAACCCCTACCGACACATTCCCAATGCCTAAGCTAATTAATTCAATGCAGGAAATGTTTGATAGAAGGTCTGAGGCAAAGAAGCAGAAAGAAGGTTGGGAGGAAGCACGAGTTTGAAATTTGTTTAGCTACAAAGGCTCAAACTCATCAATGGCACAAGTTTCATGAGAAGTTCGCTATAGAGATAGCAATGGGGAATTCACACATGTAAATTAAAATCACGTTAAGACTTAAGTTGCTTCCATGGAGGACAAAGTGTAAAAGAGTTCATAGGATAATTTGCTGAGCATCTATACCATGTGACCATTCCTGCCAATCACAGTCCAGAACTCCCCACAAAGTCTGAGTATCATTTCTGATGCACAAGTAACACAGAAGAAGGGATTGGCTAGTCAAGAGAGGCACGTAACTTTGTTCTGGAAAGAGTCCATGCCCTGAGGATTTATTTACTTTTTCTCTTCCCCAACATACTTAGATGAAAGAATGTTTAATAGAAGAGGAAAAAAATCCAAATCGCAAAAAGAAAGGGCACCCAAGGCCTGTTTTGTGCATTTTGGCCAAGGTTGCCTAGCATCTTTGAAAACTAGAATCCTTTTTTGGTCTTTTGGAAAAGTTCACCCAGGTTTCTTGTTATTAAAGAAAATAAACATCAGACAAAACAGGACTTTATCAAAACTATAAATAATTCAATGCAGATGGATTTAAAAAGCAAGCAGATTTTCAGAGTGTGGAGCACTGCAGGGTTTGGGTGGAAACAGAAAGGGAACATAAACAGAAAAAAAAAGAAATGAAATTATGAACTTGTTGAGGAAAATAAATAGACACATAAAACTAATTGGAAAGAAAATAGAGGGAAAACTCAGAAAACAAGGCAAGCTTCCCAGAGTTCTGTGCAATGGCATGGTGCCTGCATCCATTGATTAAAGGCATCCCCTCTGGAAGCCACCATTGAGCACAGGCACCAGAGCAAAAAGAGACAGGTCTCTCTCATTTAATGTCAGAGAGAATGAAATCAGGCAAGGCTGTCCCTGGCTCAGATTCATGTCAAACTGCGGTTAGAACCTAGTGGTCTGGGTTCCTGGTCCAGTGCTTTTCACCCACAGGGCCCTGTTAGTGATACTGACCTCTGCATGGCACCTCGACTAAACATCAAACCCGACTCTGAACCCACAACCAATTCATTCCACAATAAAACAATTCCAATGTTGCAACTTCTTGAACTCCCCAAAACAACACTACGGGAAATTCCAGAAGCCAAAGGAAACTGAATCATGCATTTAATCAATACCGCTGGAAGGGATCAAAGGGGAGCCTAGGAGTCTGATGATCTTGGATGGTTATTATAATTCTGTGAGTTGACAGGAAAGGTGGCACTCCTTGAGTTACACAGGAAAAAACCTTCAGCAGCCACGAGTCTAGGAATTTCCTCATCCAACCACCTCCATTCTGCTTTGTAGAAAGGAAGAGACTACGGAAAGGTTAGCAGCAGCAACTTTTCCAGGTGAAGGAGAAGGCAGTCTTCCACGCTATCACATTAGTTGATGTCCCAAACTTGTTTCCTGAGTAGCCACTCCATGTTTTTCCTTGGAGCAGCCTTGAAGATATATAAAACTTACTGACAGTCCTTTATTGATTTATTGAAGGTGGATTCATCAAGGCTCACACTGAATTATGTGTGCCAGGTAACAGCGGAACAGAAGTGTTTTTATTTTTCTGGACAATCTCCATAAATCTTCAGCAGAAGACAGGAAGTAGATGCAAACAAGTTTACAAAACAGGCAGAATTAGCTCTTAATCAGTCAACAAACACGTTGCACCCATTGGCTATAGGAGTGTTGCTTTTGTAGATCCTACAGATGGGGAAAAATTTTAAATCCAGAGAAAGCCTGAACTCAATAACACAGCTACACCAGTGGTTACATGGTATGAACTCAGATGACCATGATGCAAACATGACCACTAGCCTTCCTGTTCATTATCATTGTTATCAAAGAAGATGCAATCATTTAGAGTTAGCAACTGAGCCAAGAGGTGTCTACCATAACTATTACACTGCTTTCTTTTTCTCTTTGAAAGTCACAGGTTTCAACATTACCTGTAAAACAATGTGGTATCTAACCAACAAATCTCTGAGTTCCTTTGCATCTGTAGCAGGTGGGAAAGCCTTTCTTACATCAGGTTAACTGTGCTATTTTACTTTATTTCAAATATAAGTCATTTGTTTCCCAGTCTCCTAAATATTGTTGATTAAAAACCTGTAGATTCTACCTCATAATTCCTATTCATATGCATTCCCTTCCCTGAAGGCTTCTTAGCATCTTTTATCTGGAATCACAGATTCAATCTTTCAGGAAAGCCAGTTGTCTTAGAAGGGCATTCTTTCTTCAGCTAATGACTAGGGTAATTGCTACTAGAGTGTTTTTAAATTATACATTTGCAATCACATTCCAATTTCAAATTACTCCAAGGAGCAGCCATAAAACAAGTTAGAAGCACGGTATTACTGACACGTGTACGCATTGTTTGAAAGGGGAGGAGCACGGGACTTCACTACTAGAAGCTCTCACATGGTCATGACCTAAACATCATACACTCCGAGTGAAGAGCATCCCCTTTTAAAAGAAAGTTGTTTTTTTTTTTTTTTTTTGTCTTGTATTTTTTTCCCTGGAATCTATTTCTTAGTTAGCACTAGTCCTTCCTCATGTGTTGCTAAGATTGCTAACTAAATCTAAGGCCAATCCAAATTCTACCTACTTAAATCTTGAGCCACATAAAACTTTCCTCTCTTTGGATGATGGGAATTTAGCCCAGCAAGTGAAGAGTCAGCTCTGGCAGAGAATAAAGCTGTTTGGAATGGCCTTCCAACTGGCTCTCCAGGCTCCAAGTTCACCACTTGGTATTGGTTCTTATTTCCTCTTTGTTAACACCTTGAGTTTTCAGGATTGCTCATAAAAACCTTCATTCTTTAGTTTAAACAACCTCAACTTCTATCAGTACCCATTACCAATAGTGTTGTCTTGTTATAGGGAACTCCTTCATTTACATTTGTTAATATATTTAATTCATATTTCCTCATACTGTTGTCCTTGCTGGAAAGACTTTTCCCTTCCGCTCTTCACATACCTTGAGAAATTCAAGTTATCCTTAAATAACCTCCAGATGTCACCACCTTCTTGAAATTTGATTGCACATCTCCCATCTGCTTTCCTTCTCTTCCACAACATTTATTGAGCATCTACTCTGTTCTAAGTGTAGTTCTGGCTACTGGCTATACTAGTTAGCAGAAAGATGTGACCTTCAGTCTAAATAGTCATCTTTGCTTCACTTTTTTCCATACTGCCATTTTTGCTTGGGTTGTTCCACATAAAATCAAAGCTACTCTGGCAATTATCTTAAATCAAATTAAAGTTGTGCAGGACATGGCATGGCTGAAAATCATGCTATATTGAACACCATAGTTTCAATTCCTGGTAAAACATTCAATAAAGATTCCAGGCTTATATTTTTTTAAAGCCATAACATCAAGATAGAGAGGGATGTCTCTTCCTGAATGAATAATAAAGAAAGTAATTCATACACAAGATGATGAACAATACAATTGAAAGGATGACTGGGCACAGATGATTCCAGAGTCTCTTCCAAGGCTCCAGTGCTGGCTCTCTGATGGAAAGGACAGTCCCTGTACAAAGAGAAGGGTTCCAGATGCTTTGGCTCAACTTCATAAACTCAGCTCATTCCTATCGCTTTGCACCACTGATGACAGTCTTACATTATTAGTGTTGACTTTCAATTAGTGTTAGTTTTCCAAAAATAATATTTTCAGGAAGCTTCTATTCAGATTCCAAAGAGGCTTGCCACTGAGATGAAAATGTTTGGAGAGATGCAGTCACCCTCAAAGGAAAAGCTTCAATACAAGTAAACAAGCAAATAATGCACATCTTCCTCTCTGAGTATTAAAAACAATTATTTTTTTTCCTTTTCATTGGAAATATGAAACTTATCTTGGTTTATTTGTTTGATTCTATATGCTGATTTTATAACGTCTGGATTTAATGGTGAAAAATGATATTTAGACAAAAGAAATTCTATCGAAGTTGGATCAAGAAAAATCATAAGCTTATTTTGATTGAAGAAACAGCTGAGAAATCCTTTTTCATATAGAGTGCCTAATCATTGTTGAAAATTCAAGGAAATTTTAAGTGAGAATCCATATGGAGGATAAGAACACCAGAAAAAAATTATATGTGTATTGTATACACATGCACATAATTATATATGTATGCAGGACATATGCATGCATATACATATTCGTATACACACCTATGTATTTATACATACAAAAAGTCATAGCAGAATATGAATGCTTTTGTCAAGTTGACTTAAAAATATTTTAAGAAGGAACAGTGAGATTAAGACACAAAGTATTTTCTTTTCCCAAATATGTACCTTATTTTAGTCATGATATTAAGTTATGATACATATATATGTGTATGTATTATATGTTATTTGAAATTTAAGCATCTTAAAAATGAGATTTTTTTTCCACTTTTAGCATATAGATTTTTTATCAATTTTTAATAAAGCCCTAAAAGAGATTATTTATTTATTCTAATTTGTTATATATGACAGCAGAATGCATTTCAATTAATAGTACACATATGGAGCACAGTTTTTCATGTCTCTGGTTGTAGACAAAATAGATTCACATCATTTGTGTCTTCACACATGTAGTTGGGGTAATGATGTCTATTTCATTCCACCATTTTTCCTACCTCCCTATCTCTTTCTTTCCCCTCCCTCCCCTTTGCCCTATGTAAAGTTCCTCCATTCCTCCCATGCTCCACCCCCCATCCCGATTATGTATCAGCATCCTTTATGCAGCTATATCAACACAATACACACACACACACACACACACACACACACACACACACACTTTCTACATGTATAGCTGTATGATAAGTAATAGTTCATTTAAAGTGGTTTCCCTGAAGAGAAAGTAATAATAGTTACAGAATGGGCTTGTGCTAACTTAAAATCAGAGAATCCAGATCTTACTTTTATCCTTGGCCTTGACATTCACTCTGACCTTAAGTGACCTCTTCAGTCTTTCTCCAACGTTCTTTCTATTCTTCAAGAAGAGGTCATCATTCTGTGTACCTCTTCACTGAGTTGCATAAAGATAAAAACACTCATGAACATATATGAACATTGACTGCAGGCTGAACACTGTGTCACACACTTTCTTTTCCTTCCTGTCTTCATCTTCATGACATCCCCCAAGAAACAGGTCTAATTACCACATCCATTTTATAGTTGGGGTAGCTTGCTCTGCTTTACATAGGTTGGAAACAACAGAGAGAAACCTTAAAAGTTCTATTTGATTGTGGAGTCTGGGCTAGATAAAATTAGCACAGCCTACTTTGAGAAGAAAAGCATATTCTCAAAGAATTTAAACATATTAATGTGAACAATAAGCCATCAGCAACTTCCATGCCTGGCATCAGCTTGGTGCCACTGAAAGGCAGATGATACTTATTTAAAACCTTTTCTTTGACAGGGATAAAAAATGTTTCTCCCAAATATTAAGATGTACTTTGAGCTATCCCTCATCTGATCTATGAATTCTGAGATTCAGGGTGTAATTCTATCATTGCTATAGAAAGCACAAAAAGCCAATGGAGACTACATGTTAGATACCCTTGGCTTCTTTAATTTTTTGCATCTCAAATAAATTTGTTGTGATTCTGGGATTTAATTCTGAAGCTAAAGGTTTGATTTTAACAGAATCACAGAGGAAAGCATTCAGTACTGCCTTTTAAGAAATTCTACAGGGCAAAGATCTCTGTCACATGGTGCTGGGTATGAGCCCAGTCTACACAAAAAATTGATTTTGCTTATGCTTGGTGGATCCTGTGCTTCTAGGCCACCAGTTTTAACTGTTCAAGAATACAAAGCTTCTATGGATGCCGAGATTATAAACCATCTTCTCGGCATCCATAGAAGCTTTGTATTCTTGAATATAAACCATCTCCCCACAGTAATAGTTTCTCCCCTGAGCAATAAGGACAAGTATTTTAATGGTATTTTTCTCCAACTAGCTCCTGTGTTTTTCACTAAGACTGTTTTGCTCCAGCTAGAAAGAACTATTCTATAGAATATAAGATAAAGAGGCCTCATGGAACCCAAGTGCTTAATGGCAATGGAAGATATGGTTAAATGAGAAAAAGAAAAAGGTGACCTGCACACTATTACTATGAGTGGAGCTGCACAGGGGTGGGCATGAAACTACTCTCCATAATAAACCACCCGGTAGACCTGCAGCTGCACAGGTCGGCTCAACTCTTCATTGTTGTACTCCAGTCCACCCATTCCAGGAACTCAGGAGGTTACAGTTTACTTCATTCTAGGACAAAAATGTATCTTGAGGCCATCACCCATTAATCCTTATGGTTTTGTCCACATACTTGTGACCTTTAGTGTTCTCAAAGATCATGAAGCATCCATGTGTGTGCAATTGGAAATAATGAGTTTCCTGGGAAAAGAAAAGGACTCAGAACCTTGCGCTCAGTGTTGCCTCAGTGCTAGCACCAGGATCAGGGATTTGGCAAAGGAAGGAGTTCATTTTTCTTCTTCCTCCTTGGCCAGTTTCTTTTACTCATTTGAGAACTAAAGTGATCAAATCACTACTTTATGTTTAATACATATCAAGGCCAATTGTAAGGTTGATGCCTCAGAGGATCCTCCCTGTTCCTCCTGCAAAGATAGTTTCCCTCCCTCTGTGCTTTCAAAGCACTTTGTTCCTGGGACTCCAAATACACTTCTAATACGAATATGCAATTTTTTATAAGTTCATCTCTTCCATCAGAATGTGAGTGACCATATGAGCAGGGACAAAATCTTATTCACCCTTGAGAGTCCATTTCCTAACATAATGTTCATTGCACAGTAGGACACTGATGAGTCTTTGGTGGGTAACTGACTGCATTCACTAATTGATCCATATATGAATTATCGAAACTGGTAAGGAATTATGCCAAGGCTTATTCCTTCATTCAAGTATCTTCCATAAATAGACATTATAGGCCACTGAAACTTATAACACCATAGTACTGATTAAGTTGTTAAAATATTTTTAAATTATTTTACTTATTTATTGTTGACTTTCCTGAAATATATGCCCAATGGATACAGGAACTACACTAGTTGGGGTTACACTTATGGAACTGTGAGTGTTAACATATAGCACATGCTCAATAAATTTTTGTTTAGTAAATCATGAAATATATAACTTGAACATCATTAATGGTGCCTAGTGTCCAAGCACCTTAAAGGCCCTTGGGAATGGAAGGTCTGTAGAAATTTCTCCTAGTTGTCTGAAGATGTAAAATCCTACAGATTAATTTGATGGGAACATCTTTCAGGAATTTGGATAGCTTTGAACTCTACTATTTTGTACCTACTTGATGATACCTAGAGACCAAGGAGAAAAATCTTATTTGGTCTAGGACCCAAAACAATGCCTGTAACATAGTAGGTCCTCAATCAACATTTGCTGCATAAACGAGTATCTGTTCTGTATGTACTGGGTTTTTCAGTCAGTTTGTTATTTTCTATTTCCAGCTTTGTCTGAAAGGTCTTGCTACATTACTATCATTCTTTGAATCTTTCCACCCAACTCTATTTTATGTTTTAGGGATAGATGTGGACTGAGAAATGACAAAGACTTCATCTGATTCTTTCTAGTGATTGTTATTCACAGACCTTTAAGAAAATGCTTTTGAAACACCTTTTCTAAAGGGGGACAGATATTCACCTAATCACAGGGAAGACAGCATTAAAGGATAGTGGCTGAGTTGTGGCCCCAGCCCATCACAGGAGTCTGTACATGAACTCACTCCTTTGGTCACAGTTCTGCTTTCAGCTCAAACTATTGTTATTTGAGAACAGAAATCCAGCACCAGGGTTCTAAATTTTTGTTAACAGCAAAGAGGCTGTGGAAAAAAACATATCATTCCATGGAATCACTATTCAAAGCAAAACTTTGTTTGTAATGAAGAATATTCAGAATCACCCACAGAGGGGAAAGTAATGACAGACATATATTCTATTCAAATTTGCTAAAAACTTTCCATTATTTTATAGAAGTATCCTGATTCACAAGATACAGCACGGAGGTGTGCTATAATCAAAGCAGCATGGTCCTGAGAGCAGACAGGGCTGGTTTAAATTCCTGGTTCTCTTTCTTCCAAGACAAGGAACTTCACTCTGCTGAGCTTCATTTCCTCCATTATTAGAGGAAGTAAGTTAGGGTTCAGGGAGGTTGGTGAGTGGTTAGGGATGAGAATATGTCCAAGAATGTTTGCACAGGTTTATTTCACCATCTTTCCCTTGGCAGAAGGAAATCACACAGATTCTGATAGATGAACTGGAAGATAAGGCTGTTCATTTTTACAAGGATTAAGTAGCAGGAGAACTTAGGAATTTAGAGATGATGAAACACAGCAGTTTGTGATTGTTTTATTTACTAGGAAAACATTATAATAAATTATTAAATTTTGTATGTACCATCATATCATATAAAACAAATAAAGTAAAGTTGTTGTGAAGTAAGCGGAGTGAAGGTCCTATAGTACTGACCCCTGGGCTTCTCTATGTGGTCCTGGGATACTGTCTATCCACCAAGCATGTTTCTTTAGTGGGCACCAAGAACCATCGTCATTCTTCCACTCAGATGATGTGATGTTCTGTCTCCTTTACTCCTTCATCAACAAATTTCAAGAGTAGATGAATGGTTCAAGTGGACTTAAATGACTTGTTCAAGGGCACTTAATTAATTCATAGTAAAAGAGGAAATAAATTCAGTTCTCCTTATTACCCATCTGACATTCCCTGAACCATGTCATACTCTATTAGACAGGGTATAATAAGTTTTGCTCCAACAATAACAAAATATTCCAGTGGCTTAAAATCATTATTTATTTCTCACATCTTTTTGTTTGGGTGAGGGGCTTTTCCCCACAAAATCCTAACTCAAGGGTTTGTGTTGAGAGGATTCACCCTTGGGAATCTCTAATTGTGTGAAGAAAAGGGGAAGAAGGAGAAGAAGGAGTCAGAGTTTAGTGAAACACCAGCAATCAGACACTTTTACACAGAAATGATATATATCTCTTCTCACACATGCTTTTGGTCAAAGCAAAGCAATGGGAAAGCAGATGGGCAACTTTAATTCTGTAAGAAGAGGAGAAAATAATGGTAGATGCTTCTGCCACAGTCACTGATTGAGTAGCTAGGTATTTACATTTAATTTTATATTCAAATACTGTTTTAGATTAAATCATGTTATAGCTTCATGCTATCATATTAAAATATGAAAGTGGATTTGGAGCAAAGTTTAGGCATGGCAACTACAGAGTTACATATGTGTTTTATTGTAATAGCCACATCTGATGTTCAAATCAACTTAAAATCTTTTTTGATACCAACCTCTCGGGTCCCAGGAAAACAGTGTAACTTGGATGCTAGAGATAGAAAAAGCATAATAGGTAGCTTTTTAAACATATCTGCATTGTTAAACAATGTTATCAGTAAGATTGTTGTGGCTCCAAGGAAGAGTGGCTGATTCTAACTAACCTGAGAGAAGGGAATTTGTTTAAATCTGAGACTCTGGGAAAAGCTGGAGAGGCAAGAAGACCTCAGGTGTGTCAGCTATTACAAGACATACACAGTTGCAACATGAGGTAATTTTGGAAGCACTTACAAAGTGGTCAAGGACAGAGTGCGTTAACACCCCAGGATTTGCTTTATTCTTCTTTTCAAAGATTGAAATTCAAGGGTGAAGACTTCCAGTTATTCTAATGATTCCTCTTGGCTAAGAGAAGACTGTTTCCAACAAGAAAAAGGAGGAATGCTGGGCGCGGTGGCGCACGCCTGTAATCCCAGCACTTGGGAGGCTGAGACAGGAGGATCATGAGTTCAAAGCCAGACTCAGCAATGGCGAGGCACTTAGCAACTCAGTGAGACCCTGTCTCTAATAAAATACAAAAAAGGGCTGGGGATGTGGCCCAGTGGTTGAGTGCCCCTGAGTTCAATCCCTGGTATCAAAAAAAAAAAAAAAAAAAAAAAAAGAAAGAAAGAAAGAAAAAAAGAAAAAGGAGGAAATAAAGAACTTAAGAAGTGGGACATGTATTGGAAAGTCAAAAGAATACCAAATGCTCACCACACATACCTCAGAAAAAAAGTAGTTATTTGTGCATCCATGGGCTCATGCCTGCCCTGATTAGAACTGGGCTTCTCTTGCTCCAACCCTGCAGATCCACTGGATTAATTTCTAGCTGACTGTACTTCATGTCATCTTCTAGGTCCACTCCTACAATTTCATTTCAAAACAACCTCTCTAGTTTCACCATCTAATTCTCTTCCCCATTGCAAACACCCAAATGCCTCTTTTTATAGTTTCAGTTTTAGACTTCAGAAGAGAGGGAAAATACAGATTCAAGGTCTTTTGAAGGATTAACTTAAACTAAAATTTATTGTTGAAGAAGATTTCATCATTACCATCTCTGTTCTTATTTCACCAAATAAAACTCTACAACACAGATGTTTTGCTAAAAGGAACCTCTTTATGAAAGGAAAAAAAAAATCTCTTCTTAAAATGCAAGTTTCATATTACTACAGAGCGTGTTTTTTTCTCATTTAGATTTCTTCCAATTCATTATTGCATGGGTAGAGAAATTGTACCTATTTTATAGTTTGAGCATATAAGTATATGAAACCACTTATGCTGATTTTAAGATCCATTTTATTGTGTTTGCTTATCTAAATAAGTTTATTTGAGTACAAATTTTCCCCCTAGAAATTGCTCATAAAGTGTCTCAGTTCTTTGACATTGTGGTTAAAATCCTTCCTTCCATGCCTTTAAAATTATTTCTATCGTAAGTGAAGTCAATAACAAGTAAAAAATTTTAAAAATACTATTTGATAATGAAAGGAAAATCAAAACAGAAATGAGACTCTTAAGCAAAAAGCCTGTTTTGAACAATCTGGGGATTATTTTCTTGATTCACATTCCTCTTCTAAACCTCAATCACTACCACACACTTGTTGGCTAATTATTTCCACAAACTGTTTTATGAAAGACTAGAAAAGATACTGTGGGTCAATATCTAACATTCTCTAGAAAATTCTTTAAAAACTATTGTTAGATACTTATTGAAACTAATTAGATTAAATGTTAAAGCAAACAAAATGCCATGTGTTTACCCACCTACCTACCATCTATCGCTCCATCTTCCTATCAAGCATGTATGCTATTCCTTTCTTTGCTTGTTACCAACAATAAAAACTTTAGCTACACTCAACAATGTAACAAGAAAAACTTCCCTGCTGCCAACAGTTTCTTCTAAGTCAGAGAACCTCTATTGTCTTTCCTCTGGTAATAAATGATAATAATTAAAGGCAAATACACAATAATTAGTCACACTAGGTTTATCCATCTGGTGTACCTGCATCCTGTCACTGTGTCTTGGAAACAGATGACAAGCAGCATATTGCAGCACATCCTGCTAATGGGTCTAAGTGGAAGTGGGGAGGTAAAAAGGTCATTGAAGGAAAGGTCAGTGGCACAGAACAAGAGCATAGTACTTAAAAAAAAAAAAAAAAAAAAAAGTGGCCATTGACCATTTAGCTCTATATCTAAAAACATATGTGCTTCCAGGAGATAGCAGTAAACTAAAAAGACTCTCCAGGCTGGGGAAGGTCTGCAGAGACCACTAATGCCATTGTCCTTTAAATCATAATCGCCACGAGCATCGTCACAGCCATTATTTATAATTTGCTTACCGTCTACCAAGAATTGTGTTCCACTTTTTTAAATGATTTTCTCTACTTCGAACCATCTTGAAATGTAGGTGTCAAAGCCATCTTCAATTTATAGATGAGGTAATTGAGTTGAGAGATTAAGTAACTTCTAAAAAATCATCTAACTCATACATACTGATTAAAAGAATAACAAAACTACCACATTGTTGGAAGATTTAACCAAGTACATTGGTCTATTTTAAGATTGCCCTTTTTTGGGGGGGGGGGGCTTTTTGTACTTTTTTGACTTTCAGAGATGAGGTAATATGGCCACTTAGTTCTTCAAAATGCTATGTCAAAAATAAATATATGAACTAAGTTCAACCTTTAAAGAGAATCTTGGAGCACATTGGATAAGACCATCAAAACTGCATTATAAATGAATTATTTTTTCTGTACAAATACAAAGGTGATGGTGACTCATGGGGGCTTCTGTGTCTCATGTGTGTTCTTCAAGGAAGAGGAACAATATCACTCAGGCAGCTGCACCTATGAACTAAGACCTATGATCTCTCTGTAATTGATGTAGCATCTTTTGTATGCCCTTTACCTAACTACAACCTCTATTCATGCTTTTAAAGTTCAAAATGCCCTTACAATACACACATTCACCTATATGAGGAGGCTGACACTTGTCACTCCATTTGTTTATGCCCTCAAAATTTGTCATTAACTTCCCACAGGTTAAAAACTGAGTTTTCTCCCTGCTTTCTTTTTACCAAAAGGAAAGATGAGGCACTTCCAGGTTATCAAAAATAACCATCTCAGTTTTCCAGTGATTTTTGGAAAGAGTCACCTTTCTTCCTTGTCATAAGGTGATTTACATGTTATCTGAGAGATGGATGAGATCAAAGGGGAATCAAGGTATGGGTGGATAAGGGACTGTCTGAAAGAAAAAGAAAATCATGAGTACATGTTTAAAACGGCTGGAGTGGGAAACAGTACCTCCACTTGCTCAATATTAGAGGGAAATATGAAAAAAAAAAAAAAAAAAAAAAAAAAAAAAAAACAAGATCAGGGATTCGCAATCAGTGCAAATTGTTATCCGCCAACCGTTTCGGAGGCTCAGCTAGTCTTTGAAGCCCAGGGCTGTACAAAGACAGCAGCACCTGTTGCTGACTGTGCAGTCCCAGGCTCCCATGCAATCAAGGCATCCCCATCTGTGGCGAAATTTCCCAATTTTTCTTTTAAAGATCAGATCCTTTATTGCTAATGAGCGAACGAGAGGGATGCGATGTCTTCCTGGATTCTGTGGCTGCAGTATAAAGCAGGGGGAATTAAAAATTAAAATCAGCTGAGGTTTTCCCCAGTTTTCATGGCTGATGTTTCCTTTTTCTCCCAAGTTCTCCAGCTTTGCACAGATTTCTCAAGGTTTCCTTCACATCAGGTCATTAAGGTGCTGGCTTGATGATCTTACTTTCCTTGTGGCTATCTAGTCATTGGAGGGCAGGAGACAGACAACATGACTTAGGTTAGATCGTAATCCTGTTCCTTTCCGCTGAGTTCCACATGCAATTCAGTAGCCACGAACCATAAATTCTGTGCTTTCAATGTTTTCTTTAAAGCTATCTTCTCTTTCGCATACCTACCATTGTGTCTTAGAATGGATCTCTGTGATTTTTACAGGTAAGTAGAACATCCAAACAGTTCACCCCTTGCTCTCCACTTCTCTCCACCATCCTTTTCCCAGCTTCCCTATCACTGCCAGAAGGAGTTTTCTAACATATTCGTGGGACCCAAACTGTACACAGTTGAAATAGTAAGGAACACTTAGGGTGACTTTGGTGACTCTGAGTGCAGTTTTCAAGTCCATCTTTACCTCTACCCCTCTGCCCTGACCTCCCTGTTCCTTTCTCAAAGAAGTCTTCCTGTGCTGTGAGCACTGTGCCAGCCCTTGACTTCCAGACACCTCTCCACACTCACAGGGCGGCTATTAGGTTTCATTTTCTTGCTTCCTTGAGGAGAGGCTACATTCATCCTTCCAGAGAAGGGTCAGAAACTCATTTCAGTGGGCAAATGCAGTATGGGTTGTTATTGTTTTCCTGAGCATCTGTGTCCAGTAAGTTTCTGACATCGTTTCTGTAGTTGAAAACAGTGTAGATTAGCAATATCTTCCAAGAGTGAAGGAAAAGTTCTGATGAAGATCTGATTAAAGTGTCATTCCTTTGTGAAACCTTCTGCAACTTCCCTCAGGAGTTATGACTCCTCATGTTCCTGAAGTAGCTGGGACTTCTATATTCCTAATATTTTTGTTGATTATAATTAGTTCTTTGTATAGGAAACTCCTGCAGTAGACTGTGAATGCATGATCATTTAATCAACAGTCATTGAATGGCTGACTGGCTTCTTTTATGATCTCAATCTGATGAAGTTTCAGAGCCAAGTTCATCTATCCACAACTTGCATAGCCAATCCAGCCCACCACCTGTTTGTGAAAATAAAGTATCATGAAACACAGTCATGCCCAATCATTTTATTTTTTAGTATACATGTATCTATGCCCTCTGCCACAACTGTGAACAGAGATGAGCAGTCCCTAGGATTTGAAAAGCCTAAAATACTCATCATCTGGCCACTGATAGAAAAGGTTGCTGACCTGCATCCTGGAACTTAAACATAAAGACTGAGATCCCATGTTTGTACATTGTTTCTGAAACACAAGCTAGGGAGTTTCTTAGACATAGAATGTAACTGTTCATCCCTTGTGGAGAGACCACCCCCCCCTAACCAAGGTCAAAGGGGCTGCCTGAATTTCACTGGGTTCTGCAGCTTCTTCAGTGATTTTGCTTTTCAATTCCAGAAAGGTTTGCAAAAGGGTGCTTCACTGATGCTGGGAATAACTCTGATTATCAGTATTGTATTTGATGCTTTTATGAAGTCTTTAGGTTCTGTGGCTGCATACAGCACTGATCTTTGAAATTACTCCCAGTGCTTTGCCTTGAATTCATTTGTTCATACATTACTGCTTCCTGAAGAGCAAGAATTACTTCTCTAACAGTCATATTCCTTGGTTTTCTCCTATCTCTATAAGTCTCATCTCTTGAAACAAGTTCCACTAGCAAAAGCCAAAATAACATACCTGCTCCCTGAATGCTGAATGGTAACCTTATAGCCTGGCTCTTGGAAGGATCAGAGCTCCCGTGTTCTCCTCTGGCTCCTGTGATAAATGATTGCCTTTAACCAGACAGAAGATTATGTATCTTTCAAACCCTCAGTAGTACCTTTTCTATAAAAAGGGGGAGGATGGTACCCACAAGATGTTGTGAAAGACAAGCACAATTATCCATAAAATGTACTTGGCAGAGTTGCTGTCATTTGGCATGACTTTTCTGTTGTTGTTGTTCGTTTCTTTGTCTTAATTTCATCATTTTTGGCAACCTGTGCCTGCTTCTCAAAAGGAATTAGTTTATTCAGTGTAAATGTCTCAACCTCCAGGTGTCAAGTTCAGTCCCAGGACCTCTTGGTCTTCTGGAATTAAGAAGACCACAGTTCAGGAAACCATGTAGGAACAATCAAGCCAGTGTAGTTCGATGTGCACATAGTTGCCATGGTCCAACGTGTGTAGGGATGTAAGTACCTGCATCATCTTGTTCTAAGAGTCTCTGATTCTAAGCTGTTTGACCTGTAACCATTAAAAAATGGAGGCAGAAATAAGAACAGATGATTTTTTTCTCTCTCTTTAAACATCATTTTTCTGACTCCATCCTGGAAACCAAGGAAAAACATGTTTGGATTACATTTATAAATGGATCTAATCATCTTGGAATGTTGGAGTACATTTTATATTTGGAAAGGGACAGCAAGAAAGTGCCTTCTAGGCATGGAGATTTCCAGGCCTTCAGGGACTTCCTCCAGGGGACACCAGGCACAGGGGGGCAGCTAGGGCAAAGTTGTCTCTCTCCCATTTCACATGTGACAACCCAACAGGCATGAATCCTCCCTCAGGGGCCTCCAGCCCAGTGGAGTTCTCTGATATTTGTCTCTTTGAAAACAAACATTAATGGGAGCCTGGTCAACTGCACCTTGGAACTGCTGTCACTGCTGTGAGCTTCTTTCCTCTCAACCCATCCATCTTACTCTGCTACCAGAGCCATCTATCTAAAACACAAATCTGATCATGTCACTTCCCTTCTTAAAAACCATCAGTGCCTCCTCACTGCTCAACGGATAATGTCTTAAACCCTTTAGCAAGACTTACCAGCATTCCTGATGTGTCCCATCAGGTCTCCCTGGCAAATCCATCCTTTCCTCTAAAAACGTAAACTCAAATATCTCCCCTCAGACCTTCTTTGATGTTCTATAGCAGTTGGTACCTGCATTTCACACTTAAATGATTTTAATGTCTTAGTCATTTGTGTAGGTGCCTCTCTGCATCACTCCCTACTCTTTTTCAAACACTGGAGGCAGAGACCATGCCACAGTTTTTCTAAAACTGCTTACACCATGCTTGGCAAAATTCAGGCCCCGTAGAAACATGAAGGACAGAATGCAACTCTCAGGCACCACACAATCCTGCTTGGGTGCCTCTCACAGGATCTTCACACTGTGGTTTAGGGGCTTCTCTCTTCTAATAGATTTTATAACCCTTGAGGACAGCAATCCTGTGTCCATCTTATCTGCCACTGTCTCAAGTTTCTGTGTATTTCTCGCATGTGGGGAGAGCTCCAGAGTGATTGGTTAAGAAAAAGATCAAATTTTATAAAGGTTAAAAATAAACAGACCTGGAAACTATGTTCAAGCAACTTTCTCCAGGGGGGTGTATGGCAGGACTTTGATATCAGGAAGAAACAAATCTCATGTCATTTTTAAAGTGCAAAGATTCAAGGAAGAAGCATAACAATGAAGCATTGATGTAGGACAGGAGGAAGAGATTACTTCTGATGGTTATGATTAATTTATTCAACAAGCATGAACAAGCATGTATTGAGTGCCTAGTATATGCATGCATGGTACACACTAAGACCTGGGGAGATAAAGACAAATTAGACTTCTTCCCAGTTTTCCAAATCTCAAGACTAAGAGGCTAAGAGGGACCGTTTTCATGTCCATGAGGCAAGGGTCATGATAGAGGATGGGCGGGGTACTTTGAAGATGCACAGAGGAACAGCACTTCAATCAGCCTGGGTGTTGGGGAAAAAAGGGGAGATGGGTGAGCCTGGACATGCAGAGATGTATGTCTGCTAATGGAGAAGATGGGCTAGTTTCTCAGAAACCTAGGAACTAGGGGGAAGAAGAGGAGAAGATGACTAGTTTGAGAGTTCCTTGGCTTTTTTGATAGACAATTTTAGGACAGTCTCTGTTTCTCTTAGTGATGCTTCCTGTCCCCAAGGCAGACAAACCATGGCTCCCAAGTTACTGAGGGCTCTGAGAAAAAAAAAAAAAATAGAAAAGTCAATCTCCAAAGGGAAGAGTGATACTGTCCTCAAAGTGCCCCAGAAGAGAACAGCAGGGAGTGGCAGGTCAAACATTACAATCTCCTGAAAAACCACTCTGAGGCTGGCAGGCTTGGTAGAAGTAAAAGGTGGCACCTTCTGCCTAACAGTTGACTGGGGGCTGCTGTTTATTTAAATAAGTAGTTGATCCATAGACATTCACTTTCCATTTTGAAAACTAAACCTCAGGTAAGTGGAAACCTAGGGAACTCTTAAATTCCTTATCTCTTCATGAAAATATTTGTATATAGCCTCAGATAGGTCACTTATTTCTATACTACTGGCACAGAGCTGGGCAAAGAGTAGATTCCTGACAAATGTTTTTTAAAATGAAGTCAATTGAACAATTTTATATTTGATGCAATTGGTGTTTGTTGCTGAAGGTAAAAGGAGTAGATTATGTCTCTCTAAAGAATTAAAAATTTAATGGGAAGGAATGTGAGAAGAAAGTAAATTAAGAACACAGAAAGTACAGCTATGAAAAAATCACTTTAGAAATTCAAAACAGTCAGAAAATCACATTTTCTAGGACAATTAGGTGGAGCTCAAAGAATAAGGTAGAATTCGAGGATCATTGGATTCCCTGCCCTAGATTTAAGGTTAAAAATTTGTTACTAATAAGTTTGTTAAATGCTTTTATTGCAATGTAAAAATTAGCAGTATTCTACAATTTAAATAGGAAATCAAAATAAGAAAGAAGGAGGAGGAGGGAGAGGGGAACATAAGAAGGAAAATAAACAATTTCTGAAAAGATTAATTCTTTGAAAGTCTGACAACTGTCTTTACTGCCATTTTGGAGACTTCTAATAATAGCCACTGTTTTCTAAACCTCTGACCACATACCACATTATATTTGTATATATACTTAGGGTTTATAAAGTCCTTTACTACATGCTGTTTTATTTGATTATATTAACAACAGTATAAGATAAAATGCCCAGGTAGTGGCTGCCATAAGCTCATTTCACAGATGCTGAACTGAAGTTCAGCAAGATTTTGCTTCCAAGCTCCTCCAACCAATAGAACGAACAAACCAGTTTTCTAACAATGGTCTTCAAATTCCTTCAACTCTGCTGTTTCCTGTAGAATTTTGAAAAGTTCTTCAGCTGCATTTGTGCAATGAATGAATAACTGCATGCAAAAATAATAGCAAAAGCTTTTCTGAAATTATTTCATCATTTAAAATGCCATTTTTAATTAGCCAAACATTGGCCTCCCATGCTCTCTTCTGCCATCATGGCGGGTCATGTGCACCACACTGTTCTTGAGGTTTTCCCATTCTATTTGGAAACCAAGGTGGAGATGGCAGAATAGGTGAACTTAGCTCTCAAAAGAAACAGAGAGGGTAAGAAGATCTTAATATTGTGACTCCAACACCTAACATGCAGCAAGACCAAGGTTTGGTAACAAGAATGGAGATTCCTTAGCTTCATACATGATTGATGAGTTCTACCTTATTTATTGCTGAAAGCTGCCTGGATCTCAATGCCCAATCCTGGGTTTAGTTGGGTCTAGCATCAAAAGTTCTGTATCAAGTTAAGATGATGACAGCAGAAGTTGCATCAGTGGCTTCATCCCAGGAAGTCCTAATCATTGCTATCAGGTGGCATGTTCATAGACAATAATGAGAAAGAAGAACTTAGGCCTCCACTGGCCTCTGCCACCTTATTCTTCTCTGGAGTACTATGATGACTTCAGGCCTGTGGCCTCAGTATCTTTCAGAGTATGAATCTAACATGGGGCTCATTCATTATCTACGTCAATGTTTCTACTCCTTCTTTATCCTTACCTTTTAGGTTTATTTTTTATTTTTATATGTATATAAATTTCCTAGAAAATGATTCAAAGTATAATTAAACCAACTAAGAGCCAGAATGAGGAGGCAACATTATTTTCTCCTATGATGACATAATTGTTTTAGCTCATGCATGTAATAGTGTTTACTGTGAAAAATATGGAAAATACAAAGAGTACAATGAAAAATGTATTTAATAACTTTCTCCCACAAAAATAAGTATTAGAAAAATTTTATAATGTTTCCTTCACATATATACACATTTAATTTTATTTTATACATTTTTGTATTATAACAAAATTATTCTTCAAATATTTTATTATAGGGTCTTTGTAAGTATACATGTCTAATAGTCAGGCTTGACATGTTCACACCCAAGCTTTGAGTTTCCCCAAAAAAACCACACAGTCTCCCAATCTAGTAAACTGACACTACAGTCCTGTTGATGGCTCTGACTCCACACTGAGGGGTTGTCCAACATTCTTGTCTTTCCTTCTATCCCCAATGGCACGGAAGCACTGTGATCTGTGTCTAGAACTCATCCTACAACCCCCATCCCCTCTGACCTGACTTTACTGCACCACCCCTATGTCTTCTAGAGCCCTGCCACACCCCTTCTCCACAGAGCAAGCCACTGGCTTTTTTTATAAATCACATCCTGTACTTCCTCTATTTAACACCTTCCGACCACTTTCGTTTGCATTTGAAATCACATCTGAATTCTTCACTGTGGCTTGTGAGCTCTTCCTTCCATTTTGTGTGCCTGACTGTCACTTGATCCACATCCTGAAGCTCTCCCTTGTTCCTTACAGGAACTGATCTGACTGTGTGTCACTTGTTTCTCATTTGCTGTTTGAGCGTTTGTTGTCTGTTTTTCTCTAGCTGATCATAAGCTCCATCTCCTGCCTGTGTCTGTCTCCTGGTGCATCTTCCCAGCCTTGAGTGGTGACTGACATCTGGCTGGCACTCAGTCAGCATTTGCTAAATGGATGAATAATATTCCATGACAAATTGTTTTAGTTAGGCTTCAGTTTTAAAACATTTATCTCCTCAATACATTCATCCCGTTTCAAAAACATTGACATAATCTTGCCATGTTATTCTTCTGGTGCCAATCCTTATCCCAGTCTAATCTATGCAGTTCCCTTGTCTCCCAAAACACATACTACTTCAGTGATTGGCCCAAGGATGCCCTCCCTGGTGCCAACCTGAGCATTCCCCTTCATGCTACTTCATCTGCCTGACTTAGGACACCCCATCCTTCCCATGCCGGGAATTTCCACTGGCTGTTGCTTTGGTTGTTTCCCTTCCCTCCCTGTGGAAATCCTGCAGTGATATTATGGAAAACATGAGAGACACAGTGCCTGTCCTCTGGACACTTACATCCTAGTGAGACCGAGACAGTAAACAATGACACAAACACAGGCACAGCAACAGTGTCATGAGAGATACAAAGCCACGACACAGAGAAAGGTCAAAGATGGCATCTTTTAGAAGAATTAGCTGAAATCTGAAAGTAAACTATCACTAGACTTAATTTTGAGTTATCCTTCACCATATTTCACCTGTTGTCTTTATCTCATTCAGGTGCCACTTTTATCTTTCCTCTTAGCAAAGGGCTGATTCCCGTGAGACACAGGACATAGGTAATGCAGACCTCTCTGTATTCTTGGAAGGCGGTAGGAGCGGGTAGACGAGCAGTAGGAATAGGAGGGCAGAAGGAGAGAAGTGGGGTGTGGTGAAGAAAGGACAGAGTCTCAGGTTAGGGTGCTTCTGACAGAATTCAACTCTGAACTTATAATACTATGTTGGCATTTGGCTAAGCAGACTGTTGTAAAACTCACCGAGGATTTTATTGGCAGTGCAATGCATGATTTTATTGATGCCCATCACCCTTTGCACAGTCTAAAAATTGAATTGGGCTGATGGCTGGTGCATTCTTCTTTTGTTTCTGTAACTCACACCATATTAAAATGAAAGAATTGCCTAGTGATCTGTTGTGCTTTTCTTTCTGAAAATTGAGCAGTTGCCATTCAGATGAGACAACCTCTTCAAGTCCTTCAGGGACAGCTCTGATTTGGATTTATAAAGCCCAGTTAGATCAGAGCTGGGAACGTTAGGGAAACCTGGAAGAACTCCAAGCTGTGCCAGGTCCTTGGAGCTCAGGTAAACTGTGAGGAGACTGACCTCCACGAACTCTTAGCTGACACCAAGAGCTGTGGAAGTTGAGACAGAAAAGAAAACAGGGTTGAGGCAAGCCTCTTAAATGGGCTCCTTCTGGACTATACACTACAAAGTCTGGAGTCAGGAGTCTGTGCTTGTCTTTGCTCCTGCTCTGAGACCCAGCAATGCTTCCACATTCCTGAGCAGAAAACTCAAGCTTTAACAGGGCCAGTCAGACTACCTGGAAGCCAGGCACAGGCAGCTGAGAAAAGAACAGTTTCCATGACAGTAAGGCAGGCATCCAGCCTGACACCAGGCACAGAGGAGGTTGCAAGGACAGAGGTTAGAGAAGGTAAAGGGGATAAGAGTAGATACTTATTGAGCATCAATTTGAGTGAACCTGGCAACGATTTAGGTGCTTGGAAAATTCCTTTATGCTCACAGATGAGAAAGCAGGTGCTCAGTCGGGCTGAATGTCTTGTCCAAGCTCACACCACTGTGATTGAAGGCGTTCAGGCCCAGATCTCAGAGAGCAGCGTCAGCGTCTCCTGATCAGTCTCACAAGCACCTGGAATTGCACTGGAAACATAGCAGGCAGTTGATCGTTTCATTGCAACTAAATGAATAAGCTAATGAGCAGAAGCACAGACTCCTGACTTCCGACATGAAGTTATTATGCATGCATCTGGATGATATTAACGGGTCTGGAGAGAGTCTGATTGGAGCATGGACAGAGCCCTCATCAGAATCGGTGACCCTGGGCATGTTGCTTAGCTTTCCTGAGCTTCTTTTCCTTATTGTTGAAAACAAAGATTAAACCACCTGCCTCACAAGATTACTGTGAGGCTCAGAGGCTGTAAGATAATACAACACCTCACAGTGCCTGGCACCCACGGGGGCTAAGAACTATTGTTTATATCTTGCCTTTGCCAATGGGTGCTGAATGTGTTGGGCCTTGGATTCCAGGTTGTATAAATTCCTTTCTGCCCTGGTCCAGGCTCCCCTTGCAAGGTCAAATGTGACCTTTCTAGCACATTTATTATTTTGATTTCTCTTTTCCACTTTCAAGTCCCTGAACTAAAGTGGCATCAAGACATTCTTTTCAGATAAACTTTGATAAGGTTCTATGTGCTGAGGTTGGGGTCCTCTGCTACAAATTTGTACCAATGAGATTTGTACCAATGAGATTCTCTCTTGATTAGGATTTCAGGTTTCTAGAATGCAGGTGAGTGATCTCTCACATCACATCGAAAGAGACTTGGCCAGAGTGGGGCATGAATAATCTTGACCATGTAATTCAAGATCAAGTGGACACTGGTGAGGACTGAGATGATTTCAAACATAAATGAAACCCACACCAATTAGGACTGGGTCAGATCCCTGGACTGGACAAATTAACAACTATATTTAAAAACTCATTTTCTCCATATATATATATATATATACACACATATATATATGTGTGTGTATATATATATATGTATATATGTATATATATATGTGTGTATATATATATATATATATATGTGTGTGTGTGTGTGTGTGTGTGTGTGTGTGTGTGTAATTGTTTTCATACAGCCAGGCATGGCCCTGAATTGGGGAGGAGAGGGGAGGGTGATGCCAAGGGATGGGGAGAAACTTCTCTGCCATTATCACCTCCCTTCATCTGCTCCAGGCCCGAGCTGCCTGGGTTGCCATGGTGATGCAGGGCTGACCTCTCACTTTTTACTCTTCCAGGAGCTAAAAAGGTAAAAATGAGCCATTTGGTCTCAAATGAAAATCAACCTCCCTCAGTTAAAAGATGTTAAATCGCTTTCCCTTCATCAAACCTAATGTTCCGTAGCCAAATTTAAAAGAAGAAAAAAAGAAGAAGAAAGGAGAAGGGGAACAAGGAAGAAGGCAAGCAATAGATCTCAGAAGCAAGCAGAGATGTCGGAGGCTGAAGCGGCAGAGGCGGCCACTGCAGCAGGGAAGGGAGAAAGGGCAGCCACGGGCCACCCTGAGCCGGCAACTTTCTCCCAGCTCACAATTGGCCGCCAAGCCCTTTCCTCTGACTCGCACTGGCCCCGTGGTGGTGCTGGCTCAGGCTCGTCCTTGCTGCCTGTCTCTTTTGCTGGCTTTGCCCCAGAGCCTGGTGTGGCTGGATTGTTGCCTTCTTCTTCTTCTTCTTTTTTTTTCCCCCTATTTTTTATGTGCAGGGAAGTTGGGTCAGGAAATCAAAATATTGATTGAACCTGATAGCAGTAGCACGAGCCCATTAGGAGCAACGTGCCCCTTGAAAGAGCTGGCGGGGCACATTCATTGGCTGTGATTCATATGACAAAGTGGTTTTCTCCAGCAACCCAGGAGCTCTGTGAGGCTGCCAGAAATGTGACCACTCAGCCTGTAGGATACCCAGACCAGGATGCCTCCTGTCTGACTAAAAGCCCAGGTTAGGCAGTGAGAGGGGCATAGAGTGGGGCTCCGTTGTATTTGGGAGCAGGGAGCATCTTGTTTCCCATTTCTGGCTTTCTGATGCATGGCAGGGCTGCTGGAGATTTGGCCCCTCTCCTCTTTCTTGTTCTCTCTCTTAGTCCACAGAGGAACCATCTTGCAGTCATCCGACTGTACATCATGAGCAAGGCCAGCCAGGGCTGTACTTTGGCTTCAGATGATTCACTGGCTTCATTTTGATGCAAGTTTCTAAGCATGTGGGCTTAGAGCTGTCAAACTTTTCTCTACATGTGAATTACCCTTAATTATAAATTAGGCAAGAACTACCGATTTATCACTATCAGACTTGTTTTTAATCTTTTAACTTCTTGAGAGTGAAGAAAATTACAAAAAAAGAAAAAAAAAGAAAATTGATTTTGGGTGTGAGGAATACAACTAATTCTTATCAGAGAGATATGCTCACAATATCCTGAAGTGAAATCTTGTGTTTTTAAAGAAGTACCTTAGAAACCTCGAGGGCATATCAGGGGTCAAACATACAGAGAAAATTCATTAGCAATCAATTTCCACAAGTCCAACATCAGAATAAACAAAACCAGCTTACAAAATGATAATCTGAAAGAAACAAAGATTGCACCCAGAAGGTTCATTCCAGAACGTTTGTCCTTTAGTCATCTTTCTCCAAATCCACATTGCATTTGGCAAAGATGTGCTTGTTTAATAATCATGGGCCTCATTTATATCATCAGCTTCTGACGGCAGTTTAAAGCTTGCAGAAAGAGCTTTTCTCTGTCGGATTCATGATTATCTGTTGGAGCCTACCTGAACTCTGCTGTCCCTGAAATGTGGGAAGAAAGCCACTTTGATGCCCCCCACCTGCCCCACCCCACCACACACACACACACACACACACACACACACACACACACATCCGTGGTCCATATTCTCTAATGAGGTCTCCGTGGTTGTGTCATTCCCAGGGCCCATTGCTAACGCCTTGTCTGCAGACAGCATAGTTAGTTGCATCAAACTCTTTAATTGGCTGGCATTTTAAAAGTTTACAGGGTTAATGTTTCCAAGGGAAGGGAGAAAATACTCTACCGAGCCTGCGTTTTGATCTGAGGTTCAAAACCTACATGCAGATGAAAATGGCCAGCCTCATCGCTACACACAATCCCTTTCTCTGCCTCCCAGTCCCTCTCCTTCTTCCCTCTCCACAATCTTACAGATCTCGGCGCGATTAGAGAGCCGCCGATAAGAGAATGGCCAATGGTATTCTATGGTTTCAATGTAGTCTGAAGATTAAATCCCTATGAAAATAATGTATCTCTTCTGCACTCCCCTACGCCCGCCCCACTAAGAAGCAGCTGCTTTTCACATTTAAATGTAGCAGGGGTAACAAGAGCCTCTTTTATCAGCTACTCCTATTCATAAGGCATTAAAATACATGCCGTTTCTTAATCCCTAGTGCAGCTCTGAGGGGGCTTCAGCTTTGTGCTGAAATAGCACGTATCTTTTAAAAGTAGCTGATGGAAATCATCTTCCCAACCAAATCGGTCTCTTAAAAGCAGCTCTCCCTGAGGTTTCCACAGAACATAAATGGAGTCCAGGATACAGCGTGTCCAGCCTTCCCCTTCCACCATAAAGGGCTGGAGAAACAATGCCCAAGTTTGTTTATAAGTAGCCTCAGCAACTTGGCAAGCTGCATGCCTCTTCTCTCTCTTGTCTTTCCCACCCCCAGATGATCCCGTACCCATCTCTGAGGCAGCACAGCTTGGCAACGTGCAGCGCCACTTCTGGGAAAGGCATCCCACATAAGCCAGCCGGCCTTTGCGGAGCAAGGTCACTTTCAGAGGCGGCTCTTTCTGAAGCCAGCTTCTGGCGGAATGGTGGGTGAGGGGTGAAGACAGGGATCAGGTAGAAAATCACCTGGATTCCTTGTTAATCCATGGCCTCAAGAGAAGCCTGTGAAGGACTAGTGGATTTTACAACCACTGAGAAAGCTGTTTTGTAGGCAGTAGCTGATAGAAACTTAGAGAGAAATATGATATAAATATGTACGTATATTTAGTTCGTACATACATATATGCACATACATCATATATATCATATGTATACATGCATGTGTACATCTTATAAATACATATATATCTCATTTATACATATATATCACACATATGCATATGAACATGTTATTTGTGAAAAATGCACAGCACTGGGGCTTGGTATAACTACCTAGAAAAGGTATTAGACGGACTATTAATACAAAGGGGACATTTAAAACACAAAAATAAGTGGCCTGAATTAGAGTTGACTCTTGTGACTATATTTGTTATTGAAACTAGGTCCCTTAAATTAACTCCTTCTTGTATAATTGAATGAAATCTTGTTCTTCAAAAATAATTTCTCCCCCTCTCCCCGCCAAATATACATGTATGTGTACATATGCTTAAATGCTCAGGCTTCCATCCAAATATATCTAGTTTTCTATCTTTGGTAAAATTAAAGGCTTTCTACTCTCTGTGTTTATTGCTGATAAGGAAAAGTTAGAAGAAATGTTTGCTGTCATATTCTGCATTCAGCTTTTTGCTTATTTTTCACTTCGTTGTCGGGGGAAATTACATTTTCTATTAGGGTTGTACTTAAAATTCTAGTTAAAAAATATAATTTTTTTTTTTTGCATAGCAATGAGCGTGGCTAGAAGGGTGCTGGATTTTAAGTTCCTCTGGCAGACACTCTTTCAGTTGCTGTGAATCCACTTCTTTTCTAGTTCTTTCTTTCTCTGACTTGAGGCTGAAGTGTCAACCAGTGTCCTTTGTCTCCTACTATACATTTATTTTTAGGTATACAATGTCACAAAGTTATAAAGGAGGACATCAGACTTGCTCCCTCCCCGTGCTAGCCAAATATTGAAGGAGGCCTATAGGAATGGAAATACTCTGTGCCAGTGTGAAACGTCTGAATAAATACATACCATCATCTCCTTTTGAGGAAAATGTCCATCTCACAAAGGTTGTAAGGTTTTTAATAAAAGGAGAAAAAAATCTTCAGGTAATTCTAAATGCCCTTTAATACCATTAAAGGAAAACTTAATTCCAATCACTGAGATTTATTGAAAATCTTACTTTCTGGGGAAACAGCAATTGCCTTTGAATCATGGAACCTGACTGCCCTCTTCTGGTTGTGAAGAGAAATGTTAACAACCTGAAGGAATTTAGGGACTTGGAAGGCGTTTCTTGATTATTTCATTACTGATCACAAGCTTAAATCTAGAAAGTCTAAAATAATAAAGAAATGTCCACTTTTCTACTAACATCTGATGATGACTTTAATACCAAAGTAAATAATTTTCCCATAGCTCAGAATGAGATGCTTCCTAATTTTGTTCTTTGTTATTTTTATTTTTATAACATTTTTAAATTTCAAACTATTTTACTTTATTTTGGGACCCTTATATCATACCCTCATGTCAGCCAACGTAAGGAACAAGAATTATTCTGATATTCTGGAAACTTTTGAAAAGATTATATTACAGGGAGCCAGTTATTTGTATTATGTTGTTGTTTTTGCATTTTGTTGGAAAAGGGACTCGGGCTTATCCAAACATCAAAAAATAGCAGTCCAGGAATTAATCAGATCATATTTTAAAGATTTAAAAAGAAAAGGCAACTAAAACTTTTTTCAGATAAAACTAAAGCATAATGAAAATAACTATTAGGTAATGCCATACTTAAGTGGGATCTCATTAGGTGTTTGTTAGGAGAAATAGCAATACAATAATCTTAGATATCAACAGAATAATTTTAGATCTACCACTTCCTTCCCTTTATCAGTATTAGGTGACATGATATTCAGAATTAGTACCATAATTAATGAGCTTCAGATTTCTTTCTTTTTTTACTGTTTTATGTCTGAAAAAGTGCATAAGCAAATTCAGTATGATTGATACTTCTGGAGAAAGGATCATTAAATGCCAACAGAAAAAAAATTTACCCTCAATTATAATTGTGATACTACGTCAAACAGATAGAGGAAATCCTAATTCTGAGCTCTATTAAAATGCACTTATTTCAATTTCCAGTTGCTTCTTTTTTTACTGTTTTATGTCTGAAAAAGTGCATAAGCAAATTCAGTATGATTGATACTTCTGGAGAAAGGATCATTAAATGCCAACAGAAAAAAAATTTACCCTCAATTATAATTGTGATACTACGTCAAACAGATAGAGGAAATCCTAATTCTGAGCTCTATTAAAATGCACTTATTTCAATTTCCAGTTGCTATGTATGTCCTATTAGCAGCCTGACATTTTGAGTAGTACACTAATTTATATGAATTGGGTTTTAAATGAAAGCTTTCAAGTCAACCTTTATGGAACACTGAATGTGCGATAAGCCCAGAATTAGCAAGAGAATGAGGTGGTACTTTTTCCGCCAAGTGAGCTTCTTATATGAAAGAGCAAAACCTAAACACTCCAAATTATAAAATGCTTTCATTTCAAGGACCTCACCCATAAGTAAAGCACACGTCGATTTCATCATGTTTTTCTCGAGAGACCTATTAAGTAGTTAGAAGGAAATCTAATTCTAGTCTGCAATTAGAAAATTAAAGATCAGAGGTTAAGTGTGTGTCTTGCCAGGTAGGTTGTAGCTGAACTATCACCTAACAGGAGTGGGGTGGAGGGTGGGGTGAGGGGTGTTCCACAACATCACACAAAGTGGGCAAAAAAAATACAGAAAGTTGGGCAGTGATGACCTAGGTCAAGATTGGCAGGAGAAAAGGAAAGTGGGGCCTGCTTGATTTTCTAACTCTCCTCTGTAGAGACTGCAAGGCCTGCAATAGGCCTCAGTTTTCCAGTGCACCAACCCCAGTGTGAATGTCTTTTGATAGGGCAAAAATACGAGGAGCCATGTTGGGGTAAGCCATGCTGCTTATTTTCAGCAGTCTGGCTCCAACGCACCCACACTTTGCAGTTGTCATGGGGATGCTGCCTGTGCACATCTGGAGAACTCAGGTAGCACAGTATTTTGCTTCCCCTGCTGGGGGCAGGAGCCCCATCCTGCTCAGAGAATAAGGGCCTCTGATCCCAGGTAGCTTTTTGTCCAGAAAACCCAGAATGGGTACCCAAGTCATATTGGGCTGAGCCTGCTCAGACTACATCATTACATTAATGGACAAATATTGGTCTAGGAGTTAATTTCTTCCCAAGCTCTGTCAGCTTGTGCTCTCCATGGAAACATTTCTCCCCTACTTCAGTTTACTTCTCTGTAAAATGAGGGACTTGGATCCAGTGCTTCCTAAGGCCACTTCCCAGTTCTAAACACATAGACTATTACTATGGCACTTGTCATTTCCATTAAACTATATTGCTAAATTAAGTACCCAATCATCTTCATGAGCAAAGGACACCAATTAATTATGTGACAAAAATCTAAAGAGTTATGAATGTTTTTACGTCATTTTTTTTTTCCTTTAAGATACTGGATTATACAAGCGAGTGCAAACTGTTAGATTTTATGGCTTGTTCACTTATGTAATAAATCCAGCATGCCCTGAAACTCTCTCTCTTCCTTCTCTCTCTCTCTCTCTCTCTCTCTCTTTTTTTTTTTTTTTTAGTTAATAAGGTCATTGGTTTCTATTCCTACAGGAATCCTCTTGTCTCCAGTATTAGGAGAGTTCAGTCGTTGTAGTCCAGGGCTTCAGGGGAGAAATCTTCAGGGCATCTTTAGGTACAGCAGTAATGATACAGCAGGGATATTTGGTCCGCTGGTCTTGAGAGGATGCTAGGGTGGAATTGATACTGAGTCCTTTGGAAGGAGTCCTGTCAGGTATAGTTTCCTCCTGTTCTGCTGGTCAAGGCATTGTGACAATGGAGGCTGCAGGCTCAGCTGTTCATTGTCTTGTGCCAGTAGAAATTCCCAGAGCAATGATAGCTGTGGGGAAATGTGGCCAGAGCCAGGAAAGAAGAGAAAGCTGGGAGTCAATAAAGATGAAGGATAATGTAAAACCAAATAGTAGTGCCAAGGCAACACACATGCCACCATTAAAAGTACTTGCTGTGATCCACCTAAATCCATATGATATCTCAAGGCAGATATTTCCATCATCTTTGCTTAATTCTGTGTCCTCAGCCCAGTAAATACACAATACCAAATTGATGCTTGGTGCACATTTGTGATGGAGGCCATAGAGAAGATGGTGGTAGAAAAGTTAGGAATGGTGGACATGGTGGAGACTTTGTAAGAGGAAGTTATTTGACACAGGAGGGAAGGGACCAAGATGAAATGAGAAGTATGGCAAAGGCATGGAGACACAGCTCCCATGAGAGAGTTTCACTCTCTGCTACCAGTTCCGTCTACAGAGGACTTCTTAGAATTGTAATTACATGAGCCAACAATTCCCCATATTCTTGTATGAAGTTCTGAATTTCTGAAAGTTCATTGTTCGGATGAGAAAGCTCAGGCCCCTCAGTCCCATACCTATCATATGTACTAACTGCGGTCCTGCTTGAAATCCACCATAACCCAAAGCTTGTTACTACCTGGTCAACCTCAGTCCAAGGTTCAGGTCTAAAAGGGTGTGCAATGGAAATGTCCAACAAACAATTCTAATTCATCCAAATGCCTTCTTAAAGTCCTCTGAAGGTTCTCCAGGAGCTATAAGATAAAATTCTATCATACTGTATACCCTCCCCACCCCCATCAACTCTGACTTGTCCCCTCTAGGACTGAATCCACACAGTGTGTGCTCTATGGTCTACATTCCATTTTTCAAGACCCTGCTTTTCTCTCACTCCTTTTGAAGGCTCTCACTCTTGCACCCACTCTTTTTCTCCTCATGAATGCAGAGTTGAGTGCTCCTTTTCAGTGCCCCTTGTCATCTGGGGCATATTTTAGCACACATTTCTCTGTGTATCATGTTCACACGACTTCTCCTCCACCAATGATGGTACTACTTGGGAAGAAAGATAAAGTAGATACCTAGCATGGAGCTACCATGGTATAACAGACAATTCTTTCTTTTCCATCTAACATTTTGTCAGGATGGCAAACTGTGCTCATGCTAGTTAGTTAAGTGATCTGATGGGAAGGTATGCAAAAAACAAGTTGATATTGAAAAACCAATTGTGAACTACTTCTCTTAATAACAGAATATAACCATGTTCCTTGAAGGAAACATAAGTCTACTCAGAATTTCAGAATAAAGAGAGAGAGAAGTCTTCGGAATTTTAAGGTGGGGTTGAAGAAAGCACACAGGGCCTGTAGTCTGGTCACTGGGCAGGAACTGGGCTGAGCCTGTGAGGAAACTCGTTGGAAGCGTCATTATCTTAGCAAGAGACTCTTAATTGTTTAGAAGGCAGTTGCTTTCTGTGGTCAAGTGTAGTGGAGATTGTGGTGAGTTCTAATGCCTCCATCCCCACAATAAAGGGGCCATGGACATGAGCGGAGAGGTTCTAAGTATGCATTTTGTTGGAAAAAGTGGGCACTTATTATAGAAGACACTCATCCTGGCTTAAAGTTTCCTAAGTACATGGGTTTACATGAAAATTTGGAAGGAAAGGGACACCAAGAATGTGTGAGCTGGCTCTTTGATTGTTGCAGTTCCGAAAGCTATCAAACGAAGACTCAAGGATCACTAAGAAATGAAATTTTGGAAAACAAGAAATATAAAAAGTGCTGTTAAGAAGGTGCATCTAAGAAGCCCTCAGCTGTGTGTGTCAATAGACATAAGAATAAAACTCCAATTTTTCAGGAATGGAGAGAAAACAGTCAGCCTAGATGTCTATTAGGGACCAGATATTAAGGGGCAGGAAAGTAATGCACTGTGTCTAATTATATCAAACAACAGGGAGAACGTCATTTTCAAGATGATAAGCTACAGGCTGGGGTTGTGGCTCAGTGGCAGAGTGCTTGCCTCACAGGTGTGAGGCACTGGGTTCGATGCTCAGCGCCACATAAAAATGAATAAACAAAATAAAAATATTGTGTCCAAGTATAACTAAAAATATTTATAAAAAGAAAATTTGATAAGCTATTTTTCATTTCACCTAAATGTTGAGATCAACAAGGTGTTGTGAGCTACGGGAGCCAGGGCAGGAATCAAGATGGTACCTTTCTGGGTAAAGGCAACTGGGGATGAAGGGTGAGGTGAAGAGAGGAGAAAGACAACAGCAGTATTGAGAACCAGCTTTCAGACAAGTGGGTGTGAGTCTGAGTGGAGATTTCATTGCTAGTATTCTTTTTTTCCTTCTCTCCATTATCTTCAATGGGAGGATCAGAGATGAAGCAATTGATTCATAAATGCTATATCGTGCTATTTTTATTAATACCACTATTATGTAGAGAATTAGAGCAAGTGAACTAGTAACCAAGTTTAGACTGTTAAATTGCTAAAAAAGTGAGGACAAAAAGTCAACATTCTTCACATGCCACACATGTAAAGAGGAATGAGACCACTGAAAAGATGGGGACAGTGAGAGACAAGAATGAGAAGGCTCCAGCATGGCCACAGACCAACAGCTGATCTATCGGCAAAGAGTTTTTTTCAAGTAAAGGGAGATTTTACAAGTGGTCCAAACACCGGGCAGCTATTAATCTTTCAACATTGCTACAGCCATTTGGAAAAATGAGCACCGACAATTAATTGTCATAAAAATTAGATATGAAATCTTCACTACAGGAGATGATAGTTATCAGAGGCTCATGGGATTTTTGAAAAGAGGAGTGAGAGACACTTCAAGGAGAAGAAAAACTTGTGCTTGCTCATATTATTTCTTTATGGTGTCATTTGAACATTTTTAATTTAATGTGAAATTTTAGGAGAATGGTTCTGTTGGTTGAATAGGAATGGAGTGTATGAAAAATGCCAAGCTCTATGCTAACTAAGAACATTTGTCTAAGCTAAAGCCAGAGGAAGTAGAAACCACTCATGAAAAGCTTCACAAAAAAGTCATATACAAGCAACAGTGTGTGGGCATCTGTGTTGGCATCTGTTCTTTGCTCTTGCGTCAAATAGTTTTTGAGGCCTATTCTGTTCCAGGCAATATAACTGGCACTAAGCAGGAAGAGTTGAAACAATGGCCTATGAATCCCCAAAAGAAATTTCTTAATTCTTAAATGAGAGCTCTGATTGTTTGAGAATGGTCATCCTTTCTTAGTCAAACCAGAACTTCTTATTTTGCTTGTGTTTCCACAATAATCCATGAAAGGTCAGCAAAGCTCAACCCATCCTTTCCTGCCCCTCTCATGGAGGCAGGGTCTAGACCCTGCCACATACCATCTCCTGGTTTCCAAGAAGGCAGCCGAGCTCCAGTGCCGCAAGCAAGTCTCTCTTTGTTTCCATATGTTTTCCTAGGGGCTCTCTCATCACAACATGTTATACAACACATATCAACATCATGTCCCATTTGGTCAAAAGGCATTTCCAATCCAATGCTTCCTAACCTCTTTTAGGGGTAAGTTAACATTACCATGCCCTGACAGATCAAATGAGGAGATCCAGCCAGAAAGCATTGAAAGTTCATGACAAACCAGGTCACTTTCTATTATATCTACATTTCTGTAATAGGGTCCTTTAAGGACTGCTCTTAAAGATGGCTTACATATCCCATGTCAGCCTTTCTCTTGAATTCCACTCCAATCATATCAGAATTAGTGTGTGCATGATTTAGTGGACTATGCTCAGTTACATACAGCAAAATGGCAGGTGGTGGGGGAGGGGTTGGGAACACTGAGGCATAATAACAGACCCATGTAGGAGGACAGGGAAGGAGTGGAGAGAGAGAAACATCATGTCTCATCATGGAGGGCAGTGGAGCCAAGGGGAAGGCAGAATTCAAAGAGAAGTTTAGATAAGCAGGCAGCTGGCCTGAGGCTTGGCTACCAATAGGTACTAAGCCTTTAGCCAGCAAGTGGGGATTCAGGAGCCCAGCCTTAGAATTTGGGAGAAAGACTGAAAAAATATCATAGAGAATGACAAAATTTACAAGATAGATATATGGAAATAAGTTCTTCGGTGGGTTCACCTTTAAAAGTGGATTTTTCAACCACAGAAAGCAGGACTCACAGTAGGTAAGAGGTGTGGGAGGATCTTGTGGGCCCAAGAACCACAGAATAAACATCTGTTGTGCCAAAAGGACCATCAAAAGATGTTGGAGAGAAAGTCTGAGAGCCCAGGTTGAAAGAAGAAGCCAGTGGCCAGGGAAGGGTCCTCTGAAGACATCAATGTGTGACAGCTCAGGAGGTAAGGACCCACCACCAAGAAGTGCATGGTGCACCATTTTCTGTGGACACAGTGGGAGTGACAAGAGTGTGGCAGTGGATTCTCTTAAATACGAACTGGCACAGGCAAGATCCCGCTTGAGGATGGGAGCAGGTAACACATTCACAGCCATAGAGGGTTATGGGCCGAGCTGGAGGAACACATCAGAATTAACTCTGTGGGACCAGACTCTACTCAGCTAGCAAGCAAACTCTACTCTTAAAGAATCAGAATCCTCATTAATCCCTGGTTTCATGTTAAGTAAGAGTGTATGCAAACATCCTTCATTATGAAAGATTTTAAAAGGGGCTGGGGTTGTGGCTCAGTGGTAGAGCACTCGCCTAGCAAGTACGCAGTCTGGGTTCCATCCTCATACAAATAAACACATTGTGTACCACATACAAATAAACACATTGTGTACCACATACAAATAAACGCATTGTGTACAACTAAAGCAAATAAATATTTTTTTTAAAAAAAGAAAGATTTTAAAAGAATGTATCTACTAAGGCCAATCTGTCATCTTTATAAGTGACGGTTCAACTCCACTGTACACTGTTCTTGGTTTTCTTTAAGTTTGGGTTCCAGAAGGGTCTGGTACAAACTGCTATAGCCTTAATGTGGGAGAGCTTGGTCTCTGTGGAACAGTGAGCTATTTGAGAAATGGATTTTCTATCCTTTCAGTATGATAATATTTAATAGAAAATTATCATAGGAATAATACGACATACACGACTCACGTTACCTGATCTGTGTAAAATGAAAATATGATTAATGTTCAGGCATTTGCGACTCCTATGAACAATGCTCTCAGAAGAAGATATATAAAAGCCTGCGATTACTTAGGCTGTCTAAGAAGGTGATCCCAAGGAGCCCCCCAGTTAGATATAAAATTTTACTGTACTCATAAAATTTATGTCAAACTTAATGCAGTCGAGTGGGAAGAGAACTGGATCAGAAGTTAAGATGCTCAATTTCCCTTCCCCAATTTTTTTCACTAAACATCTCCATACTGATGGCAATTCCCTTCTGTGGTTTCCACTTCCTCCTTTCTAAAGCGAAGGGATCAAACTATGTTTCCTTCTAGTTACAAAGGACTGCAAATCCTGCCCCCAAATTATTCTGAGAATGGTCCCATAATCATCTGTGATGATGCTTTGGAAAGATGGCTTAGAACATAATGTTCTTTTTCAAGAAATCCAGTTCAAGACAATAGACAGGATGTAATATATTATCTGCCTTGGGATAAAAATAAATTCCATCTAATGTATGTACTTAATACCTGGGTAAAAGTGCTTAAAGCTCTTTGGCTGTTTCTACTAAATAATGAATGACCAGGATATGCACACAGGCATGTTAACATCATGTGTTGTTTAGCTCATCTGTCACTCATAGGTAAAATAGAAACATGAGTCAAGAAGGTATACAAGTGCTCAATAGGCAGCAACAACAAAGAAGAACAGACAAAAAGTTTCTCCCACTGTCCCACACAGTCCTTGAAATTTCTACCATGGCCTCTCATGGATGGAAGATAAATACCAATGCCTGTATTTCTTAACTCTCTGAAAACCAAAAGATGGTGAAACTTAGGTAAAACAATTTATGGAAATATGGTTGGCATGCAATAATAGTCAATCAGTAAAACATTCCTTCTGCCTTCTTTTCTGTTCCCTGTCACTTATCTGCCTCAAGCTCAGAACCTGTTTCTTGAGCTCTCTTCACTAAGCCAGGTAGATAATGTGTTATCTCCAGGCTTGTGCTGATGCTATTTCTTCCACCTGGAATGTTCTCTGCATTCATTCCAATCCACTCTAATTGGGTCATGGCTCTCAGTTGCAAGCAATAGAAACCTACTCCAGCTCTTGAGCCAAAAGAGAAACAAGAAAAGAACCCTTAGAATAGTGAAAAGCTGGGAAACTAGGCATGGAAAATGGAGAGCAGCCCAGACATCTCTAAAGAGTCTAGTCAACAGGCTCCACATTCAGAAATTCCACATTCACGGCACACCAGTGCCACAGCTGCAGCCAGTCTAATAACCATCCATCTAACAACACAAGTATCCCTGTGTTTGGGGTACTAGCTTTATAGTAAGAGTCCACAGAGCATGTGTCATGGACTGGCTCCCTGGCTGTGGCCAGCCATGGTGAGGCGGAGAAAATTCCTTGACTGTAGCACTGGGAGACAACACTGGGAAGAAGTGTCTGAATTTGACTTTCCAACAAGAGTGTACTCAGTGAGGAAGAAAACTCATGTAATATCGTAGTGCTCATAAGAACTGTGGTTGGGCATCAGAAGGAGTCTTGGGGTGCCATGGAGTTTCACAAAGTCATCAACCCCTTGAGAGGAGGAATCACATCTTGAGTGAGTTTCTCTGCCAGGGAATCTATACACAACATGGATAGAAGAGCTTAAGCTTGTTTGGTACCCAAAGAATCCTCAAACTACCAATGTCCCCCCACCCCCTTCCTGAGTCTGTTCAACAGCATTCTGCTTGAGGTTTCTCTCCTATACAAGGGCTTCCCTAACTGGCTTTCCATGACCTGAGCATCCTTCCTCTGAACTCCTTCCAGGTACCATTTCTGCCACACATTTCAGGAAGAATATTGCATTACTCTTAGCACATGGTTTGATGTCTCCTGGAATAAGTTCTAACTGTGCTTTTTGACTCTACCTCACGGAGGCTGGACACATCAAGCTGCTCAAGAGGCTCCTTTTGGACCAAGGAAAAAGTGGATTTGTGATAAAACCTGAAGTAACCCAGGAATTCAGTGATGCACAGTAACCCAGGAATTCAGTGATGCACAGAGCCTAGTTCCCATCAAGGGGCATGGATTCTTATTGGGCACTGGTGAGCCATGTGCCTCTGTAAAGTTATCAACTCTTTGAGGGGAGGAAGCACATACTGAGCATCCTTTTCCTCCTGGGAATCTATATTCTGCTTGGAGAGAAGGACCTGAGACTGTTTGGTAGCTCTGTCTGGACTCTGAAATCATAACCAAGAGAACTCCATGTAACTAAACACAAGCCATGCAATCTGTTACTTAGGAAGCACATAACTGTTTCCCCTCCCCCTTGGTAGATAAAAATCATGAAAATATCCCAGGAAAAATATATTCTTATCAAAAGGAAGATCTATGTCCAACCAAGATAGACATTTCCCTGAAATTCTAAATCAAGCCAAAGATGATTGCTGACTACAGTATTCATTGACATTAACTTCTTGCCCTTAAACAATACAAGAAAAAATATTTTATGATATTTTAGATGATGTTATCATACACTTAAAAGACTGAAGCGATGGTATTTATATTGATCAGATGAAAAAGAATCCTGAAGATTGGCCTTCTACTTTGTTTTGTAACTCATTATTAAAATATGTCTTTAGAAAAGTTAAGTAACATGTTTATGCAACTCTAAAGTTTTTTCAATTATGAGATAGCTTACAATACTTCAAATTATTTTAAATTAAACTAATGTAAACTATCTGAGTATCATATAACCATAAATATTGTAGAATGCATTGTGATCACGATTGCTTTAAATTCTCAAAGTCATTTATTCATATAGTAAAAATTAGATTCAAACATAATTTTATCACAAATCATAAGTTTATTCATTCATTTGAATTAATAATTTGTATACTGAGAGACTGAGTTTAACATTGAAAAGGAAATCTGATTTTTATAACATTTTTCCATTATTTATTCTACTTGAATATTACTAGCATTCAGGCATTCTTCAAACTTTCTGCATGCATGTTTCTAAAAACATACACTTTCACATAAATCATTGACTTTCTACACCACATTTGCTATGTCTACTTAGACTTTCAGACATAACTTCATAAACATATACATTTCTACTTGCCATCCAGGATCCCAAATAAGTTCAGCAATGTTTCCACTAGTGTAAGAGAAACAATCTTTGTTTAATTAATTGAATATATTATTGAATTTTTGCATATTTTGTAAAAGTGATCAGAATACTGAAGAAAGTAAACATTAATACTGGCGAAGACACATAGTTTTTAAAACTACAGTTAATAGTAATAAAATAATCATAGCTTTAGTCATATAATGCAATACAATGTAAGCATTAAAATTGTAATATCTAAGACTATTTACTTACACTTGAAAATATTCATAACACATTTTTAAAAGAAAAATGAAGAACAAAACTGCATATGCAATATAAGCTTGATTTTGCAACCCAAACTTCTTTTTTTCTCTTAAAGGATTCTTTCCTGCCACCCTTTCATTAACAGACATGTGATTCTCTGTTCACGTGTGTACCCAACATCTTGGCAGTTGAAACAGTATTATATCTGAAAGGTTTTAGAGAGAAACCCGAGAAAAGACATATTTTGGCCCAATATGCCTAGTATTGGCCTTCTAAAGAAGAATGCAACACTGATAATGGCCACAGTAGTAATAGTAACAACAACAAATGTGTTTGCAAGAATGCAGGTTATTCTTGACTAAGGACATTGTAACAAAGAAGAAGAAATGAACAAGAGAACCTAAAAGGTCAAGAGGTTAATAATCAATTAACTACAACATTATAAAGATTATTTTGGGAACAAAGAGTCCATAACATTGAAATCAAAGACATTCTTTAACCTTGGAATTAGGAGAGAAGAAGGATGGCTCAGCATATTGACCAAAAATTATTCATATGGGTCTAGACATGGAAGTTGTGTCCGATGAGGTTCTGTGCAGAGCAGAAGGAAGAAGTAGAACTGGGAGTGAACTCGTAACACTCAGAGTGAATTCCTGAGGATCTGAACACTTTAACTTCAGATGATATATATTATAGGTTCATATCAATCTTTGTTGTCATATTAGGCATCTATTTCTCACATTCTATACAATACAGGTAATTTTTTGACAGTTGCTGGGTTGACAACAACACATTATTTACCAGATTAACTCAATGAAATCTTTGCTTTTAAATTTCAACTGATTCTTAACTTTGTTTTTAGCATTGTAAAATTCCTTAAATATCAAATTTAATTAGTATGACTAACATTCATGCTGCTAAATTCTTTGCCTCTGAAGAACTTCATTTAATAACTTCATTGCTCCATCTTGGTCCCAAAGGGGAGCTTCACAGGAGCCTCACAAACACGCCTGCCAGCTGTACTTTCTATGCTATTTTCATTCTTTTCCTGTGTGGCACCGTGTGTCACTGTCCATTATCAAAGTTGCTGCTTGAAAGTGCATCCCCCTTGCTTCTGCTAATAGTGACACAAACAACCAAACCCATTATTTGTGCTGGAAACTGCACACTCCAAAGCTGGCACAACCAGGCAAGTTTTATGTCAGATACGGCATGACTGGCCCCTTGACTAACCTGCTCCAGATGTTGTTACTGGGTCTGAAGTAACTCCACTAAAAGAGTCCTTAAAGCATCACTCCAACAAACAGTTGCCAGCTTCTTGCCCCTCCCCCCCCCCCCCCACACACAAAAATAAACAAGGTCCTAGACACAGGAGAAGGTGATGGGAAACAACATTCTGCCCCTTCCCACTCAGCAGTCCCCATTCATTTTTCCAGAAGAAGTTGCTGCTCCTAGGTGACCCTGGATCTTCCACAGAAACACCTTCATTTTTCCATTGTGAAACTTTTTTTAAGCCCTCTGAGCCACATCTTTATTTCAGAAAAGCAGTTTGGCTTTGTGCAGTGTGACTTTTACAGGATGGAAGTCTCTCCAAAAGTGAATTCAAATATCCAAGTCTAAAGAAACAGAAGATCCTCATAGCTTTTAAGTGAGAGTTATACATGTGTTGGCAGCTATGACAATTACTGTTGTTTTTATGTTCTTCCTCTTTTGTCTACCAGTTCTTTGAAAATCATTGAGATGAAATTATGTCTCCTTTCCGATCTACTTGCATAGCCAGCTTTGTTCCTTATTCTTCCTGAGGGACCTCATTGGCTCAGCCTCCTCCGTGCTTACTTATTTCTCTAGAGATCCAGATTTTGACATACAGGACTGATTATTCCCTAGTCTCTTCTGTCTCTCATCACCTCCAGGAACATCTCCAGCTTCATCTCCAAAGCAGTTGCCTAACTTTTCTGGTTCTGACATGTAAACCTTCATAGAAAATTCTTTTCTTGCTTTCCTTTGAACTTGCTGCTAGGAATCTCCTCAACTTTTTGCTTCTCTCTTCATCTTCCATTGATCTATGCCAAGCCAACACCCTACTGTACTTTCTGGATTGCTGAACATGGCCAACCAGTTGATGTCTGTTTCCCTGTAGAGATGAGCTAAAATTTTGGCCAACCAATGAAATACTTCAGAGGGGGAGGAGGGTCAGTCCAAGTGAGTCTCCATCAAAGGAAAATTACATACCCTATAAACAGTACATCAAGAACATTATTTTAATTTACAGAACAGAGGCTGCATTATTCATTTAGTACATAGTATCTCTGCTATAATAAGTATTAGGCTTTGAACTAAGTGTAATGAATATAACTACGAATTAGTCATGGCTCCTGTCCTCAAGGAGCTGCTCATTCAGTAAGGAGGAACATTAAGTTCAATACTTATGCCAAATTGCTACTATGTGGTCTGAGTGTATATTACAGTTTTTGTTTACATTTAAAATCTCCAAATGTGTGAAATGTGGCACAAAATGAATATAAAAGGCAAAGTACTTAAGGTGAAACTTATATGATTAAAATCCATTTGGAGCATGTAAAGCAGTTCTCAGCCATGCCTTTGTAGCCAAATATCCAAATAGAAAACATTATGAACTCGGAACTCAGAGAATGAACACCAAACAGGTAGTGTGTTGGGGATTGCTTACCTTAAAAAAGTTAAATGTGCTTTCATTGAGAATAATTCCTATTCAAATGGACGACCTAGACAAACTAGTTTAAGCTGCTACAAATGAAAATGCAAATAAAACATCTGCTTCTAACTGATTTTCCCTCATTATTTTAACTTCCGAAGAGAAAAGGTTAAAAAGGTTTTGGAGTCACTTGAATACCAATTGCTTTGATTATGCATCTTGTTAGGATCCCAGGAGCCAAGGGACTGAGATTTTAAAAGGTAAAATCCATCAGAATCTTAAGGCAAGCAGAAAAACCAACAAGATGACAAGCTTAAGAGACTGGACACTCCAAGTAGAAATGTCTAGAGAACAAATGAAGAATTGGGGAGATATAATATATTGCAGCAGAAGGAGGAATGAATGTGAGACATAACTCAAGGTGGAAGAAAAACCCAAGGAGGAAAAACCTCATTCATGTCGAATATATCTTCTTTAGAGACTCAGCAGTCACGTTGAAATAAGTGAGTCAATGCAAGAAAGCCCCTTTGATTTGGAGGATGCTTGACAGGTACAAGAAGCTGAGGAAATATGAGGGGATGGTGCAACCTAACAATAAGTACAGAGAGAGCACAGCACAGCTCAGCACACCTGGTTACTTCTTGGTCCTTTGGCTCACTTTTCCAAGTTTGTCAAGTGATATTTGAAAGAATGGGATGACAATATTGGTGGCTTTTGTGTATGGAGCTGGCAACTGTTGCTGTTGTTATTGTTGTTTTAGTCATTTCATGAAAATAAAGTGAGAAGAATGGAGCTTAGAATCAGACCTCGGTGGGCTCCAAGTTCAGGTCTGCCACTTGCTGACTGTATGACCTTGGTCAACTTTCTCAAAGTTTCTGAATCACATTTCTTCCATCTCTTAAAAAGCAGTGGTATCTGGGGCTGGGGTTGTGGCTCTGTGGTAAAGCACTTGGCTATCATGCATGAGGCACTGGGTTCGATCCTCAGCACCGCATAAAAAATAAATAAAGGTATTGTGTCCATCTACAACAAAAACAAAACAAAAAGATTTTTTTAAAGCAACAGTCTCTATGAGGATAGTTATTATTATCAATATTTCTGCAAAGTGTTTGAGTTTTCCAAGGAAGAAGTCAGGATATTTTCTTGAAGAAAAATATTTATATTTTGTTGGTACATCGGCATCCTTTAAGGCATGTTCCTGTTTGAAATTCCCCCACATGAAACCCAGCATCCACTTCCTTCATAAAAGACTTTCAGATTTGGATTCTAATAAGCAGTTTTACTCTCTTAATATTTTGTTGAACCATCTTATCACCACTTACCTTTTTAACATTGACACCTGATCTATTATTCTCTTTCATGTTCCCTTAGCTCTTCTACTTTAAAAAAGAAAGCCATCCACTTCAATTCTCCCTACCATTGTGGTCTAATGTCCTGGGTAAGGAGAATATTTAGGTGTAAAACAAATGGAAACCTCCTCTACTGATTATAATCAAGCGACCATAAGACTATACCCCACTGAGATTCCTGTCTTCCCCATCATATGCCCAACTGTCTCCCTGGAGTTCAAATATCAGAAACTTTGTGCAAGAATTCAGATTCTTCCATTACTTGGCAATGGTCAAATTAGCCCAAGAAAACAATGTAAGGAGAACCCTAAGTAAGAAGTAAGAAAAACGAAGTGCTAAAAATTGCCTTTTAATTTTTACCTATCTAAAAATAAGGAATTTTTGTCATCTGTGCTCAGTAGTCATCCCTAGGACAAGTCAATAGCTGGAAAGCAAACTTTCTGAACAGCAAGGACAGAGCCAGTAGCTGTCTCTGAAGATATTCCTGTAGCTAGAATATTTTATGGGACTACCAAGTTTTTCAAGGGATACCCAATAAAATATCAAGTGCAATTTTATGTGTTATATTTTATATTCTGTTTTTCAAGAAGTCATCAAAACCTAACTTTTAAAAATTATTAAATATTTATATGAATTACAATTATCATTTTATTTCATCTTATTAAAGGTTTAATCTTTCTACAGTTTTTAAAACATAACTTTTTAAATTGTATACAGACAAGTTCTTGCCACCATACACCTTTCTGTTTCATTAATGCAGAGAAAAACATTTGCATAAGATTTTCCTTATCAGGAAGTTCAATTCCCCTAGAAGTTTATTTATCTTTACTAATTGTCCAACTTTATAACCTATCTATGCTACTTACAGATCAATTGAGTACTAACAATAATTGTTATGATACACCAATCTAAAAACATCTTTTTATATTTTTGTTTGCAAGAAACAAAATATATCAAAATGCTTTCATGTAAGCATATGCATTATACATGCATGCATATCTTATTGTTTACATATGTAATAGAGTGATTAATAAAGGATTTTCAACAAAACTATACTGCATGAGAATAACAATCTGTGGAGAAGTTAAAATATGAGTTCAGAAGGAAAAAGAAAAAATGTAAAATCATTGACTATTATTTAAAAAGTGCATGCATTTTTTAAGATGTGTTAGTAAGTTTAAAGGTGTTATATATACATTCAGATCCCTTTGCATGTATGTAAAAGTAGCCTTATGCGAACACTCTTCATACTTAGTACCAGTGTGACCCAAATTCAGTGCTTTTAGAGTTAAAAGTTGTGATAATACAAGCTAAGATAGTCATTTGGGCTCATTTGCACCACTGGAAGCAGGATATGAGTAGTTTTCCAATGTTAATATTTTTTTTCAGGAGCCTTATTGGACACCAACTCTTACAAAGAGTGTTACTAGAAGCTAACGAAGACACAGGTGAAACCTGTGTTCTGCACCTGCACCATTCAGGCTGTGAAAACTGCCTTGGGAATAGGGAGAGGCAAGGGCAACATCCCAGGTAGGTCACAAATGTAGGCAAATCCATGTCCAGTCACATCCAATTTAACAAAGTACAGAGGGTTTAGGGAAGAGGCCGCCTGTGAGTTTGGAGAGACGTGTAGGATGTGCACATCTTGAAATGAAGGGAAGCCAGTTAGAGAGGAGTATTAACAACTCTAAGTCCAGGGATAGGAATATCACTAAGAGTTCAATTAACAATAAGCTAGAATCTACTATGCACCACATATTTTAGCAAAGGTTTCACATTTGTTTCCTTGCATAGCTCATTTTCTATGGTTCCGTTTGGCTATGTTTTGCAAACTGCAGGTTGCAACCTATTAGTGGGCTGTGAAATCGATTTAGTGGAGCACGAGTCAGTCAAAAAAGAAGTGAAACAGAAGCACAGAAGAGAATAATAAATTAGTAGTGTGTACTATGCAAAGTAGGGGTTGTTTTATTTTGTGAAACTTTTATTTCAAATGTATGTGATATGAAATGTAATTTTTATTATAAGCTGATAAATAACAACCTTTGAAAAAATATGAGATAAATTTAAGCCTACCAAGGAACAGGTGGAAGTGAAAGTTTGCAGCTGGTTTTTTACTTTGAGCCATAGGTGTAGTATTAACCAAACTAAAGAAAACAATAAGAGCAGGACACTGGGGGGGATATTTATTTATATGACAGGTGTAGGTGACAGGTGATACTGGAATACCTTGGATTCTAGGTGGAGACTTCAAGGAAATTGCTAACTCTCAGGACAACAGCTTTATTTGGAGACACAAAATTAAAATAAATGAACAAAATACAATCAATGAAATTTTATCTGTGATTGAGGCTTCCAGTATTTTCTTGCTTGTTAAAGAAAGTTGAAGAAAATGAGGCTGGATGCCCTGAGATCATAGCTGATGAAAAATTCTCAGGAGAAAGAACTCTTATACACTATTGGTGGAACAGCAAATTAGTACAACCAATATAGTAATTAGTATGGAGTTTCCTTCAAAGACTAGAAATGGAACCACCCTATGACCCAGATGTTCTACTCCTTGGTATTATCCAAAAGAACTAAAGTCAGAGTCAGCATACTGTAGAAATACATGCATACAACTGTTCACAGCAGTGCAATTCATAATAGCCAAGTTATGGAACTCCCCTAGGTGTCCATCAACAGATGGTTGGATAAAAAAAATATTGTGTATATACACAATGGAGTTTTACTTAGTCATAAATAAGATTATGTCATTTGCTGGTAAATGGATGAACTGGAGAATATCATGCTATGTATAAGCAAGATACAGAAAGTCAAGTATCAAATATTTTCTTTCATATATGAATGCTGAAGAGAGAAAAAAAAGGTTTTAGAAAAGGAACCTCCTGAAAATAGAAGGGAGAACAGTAGAGTAGGGGAAGGGAATTGAGGGGGAGGTAGGAGAGGAGGCAAAAACAAGAGACAGAGGAACAAAATTGACCAAATTTTGCTATGTGCATATACGTATACATCACAATGAATTCCACTTCTAGGTATAATTATAATGCACCAATCAAATAAAAAATAGAAGTGAGACAAGTAAAATAGAGAAACAGGCAAAGGAAGGAAGGGAGGGAAAGGGGAAGTATTGGGGAATGAAATTGATCAAATTATGTTCTGTTCATGAACCAAGTATGACACAATGAACCCCAGTATTGTGTATAATTATGACATGCCAATAAAAACATTTAAAAATTCTCATTTGGTTAATTGTTTTGAGTAATACACTCAAAGATTTCTCAAGAAAATAGAGATGGTGTCTCTCCAGATTTTTAAAGCATTATCTGGCTGTACTTTTATAGCACACATGCAAGGCTAGAAGGGGTAAGGTTTCCTGAGCATTTTTTTTTTCTGCATCTCAATGTGTCTAAGCCTTTTATCATTGTGTATATAATTGAATGGGTGAGGATGAAGTGCAGTCATCAAGCTCTGCTAAGCACAGAGCTTTAAAAATGTCATTGTCACAGAGCATGCTTTCTCCTTGGAAGCTAATCTAACTTAGCAACCTTACTGGAGGTAAGTTCTCTCCAGATCAGTGGAAGACAAGCCATCTTGAGGCTCCCTGTCATTCAGCAATATCCTCTCACTAGGGGATAAGCAGCACCAAATAGATCTATTTCCACCTCACACACAGACCACAGTACTGCTGCCATGAACTGCAGCTCACCTGTGTCCTAAGAAAGGACACAGAAAACCGAGAAGTTGAGGATGTTAACTCAAAGCTGGATTTGCAAGTTTCGAGTCTTTCAAAGACTTTCACCTTCACTCTCCTTCTTCCCCTTGAGTTTTAGTGACCACTGCTGTAAGAGCCCTAATTAAGGAGATAGCTAAGATGGCGGCTAGCTGAGAGACATAAAGATGTTCAAGTATTTTCACCTGATATTCATGCATTTATCTAAGAATCTTTTTATGCCCGTGAACACTGCGTGACACACCTGTAAGCTCGAGCTGTTAGCACATGTCCTTGGTAAGGCAAAAAGTATTTAACTGGGTGAGGGTTAGTTAGAGGGGTGGTTGGAGTTGGATTTGGAGAGGTTGTTGGAGCCAGAGAGAGAAGTTAGAAGAGAGAAGAATAAAAGAACTTTTTCATTTCCATCCTGCCTCCGAATTTTCTCCTGCGAAGTCGTTGCTGCAAGCAGCAATCGCTACAGGTGGCAACACACTGCAAGGTAATTGCAATAAAAATAGATAGATAGATAGATAGATTAATTAAAGAGGTTTGAGAGCAAGGCCCAGAATATTTAACAAATTCTGGTTGTAAATTGCAGCACAAAGGAACTAAGACAACATAATTCACTATATTTTAGTGATGTTTAGTTTTTATTTTTTCTCCTTGCATTTTCTTTCTTGTTAGGTTCTTTTTAAGCAGGGAACAGGCTCTGGGTTTCCTTGCCTTAAGTGAACCATCTTATGGGTAGAAAAAATTCCTGTATTTTCTTTTGAATAGTCTAAGATAACAAAGGACATCATGGTGAAGTATCTGAGGAAAGTATCTGAGAAAGGCATGGAAATACAGCTCTGGGGGAAGAGAGGGAACTGCAATAATGACTGGAAAGAGATAGTCAAAGATCAGAGAAATAAGAAGAGGCCTGTGGGTTCTGGACACAGAGGGTTACGGTCAGGCATTTCCCCCTGCTGTAGGTTACCTAAGAAACACTTGAAAGTGTTAGGGAACTAGTGATTCTGAAGAGATCATGCAGGATGGAGCAGAGGGATTCTTAGGAGAGATGGGAAATTGGGGTCAATAACTGATAAACATATCGCTGATGTGTGTCATTATGGAAGATTCTAGAAATTAATCTCAATTCCAGTCCTATGAGGGGAGAGGTGAAAGAAGGACCTCTAAAATGGTTGATGTTAAAGATTCCATCATCCAGGGGACTGAATATTGAAATATAATTTATTTACACCAAGTAGCTAAGTCTATTTTATCTGGCACATCTTGGTTTCCAGGCTAAGATTGGTGCTCATTGCACTCATGTGATGTTGGATGTTGCAATATTCTTTGATTCTTATCATTTCTCTTACACACACACACACAGAGAATCAAGGGGAAAACTTTCCTTCCTACAGTGTAATGGTCACTTTGGTCACAATGCATAATAACAAAGAGATAGCAAATGGGGAAAAAAGCAAGTTAAACTTGCTTACACATCACTGGGATATAAGGATCACCATTTTTAGGGTCCAGTGACAGCATTAGATTAAAATGTGTGTTCTTTTTCTTTTTTTTTAAATCAATTACTGAGCATGCACCAAGGTCTGATGAGGTCTGAAGGCCAGAATGTGAAATCAAGATGTCTACAGGACCATGTTCTCTCCAGTGGCTCTGGGGTAGATTTGACTTTTTGCCTTTTCCTGTTTCCTCATTTTCCTTCACTTACAGGCTTGTAGCCACATTACTCCAACAGCTCTCTTCCTTCACATGCCTTTTCATCTGTCTATTCTATTTTGTGTGTCCCTAATGAAGATACATCATTAGATTTAAGACCCACCCAGATAATCTAGGATGGTCTACTTTTAAAATTCTTTCAACATTCTTAATTTAATGAAAATTAATTAGTTAATTAATTTAACGAAATTTTCAAAGACCCATTTTTTTTTTTTTAAACAAGGTAACATTTACAGGCACCAAGATTTTGATCCATCTTCTTAGCAAGGAGGGTCCACTTCTCAGCCCACCACTGCCAATCTTCACGCCATTTTCTGCAGAAGAGTATTCTCAATCATTGTGTTGTCCCTATGCCCTGGCAATAGAACAGGGCTATGAAGTGATTTCTAAAAAAGCCTAATTCTCTATTGTCCCTGTATTGACAATGTCTCCTTCAATTTGTTCTCATTAAGAAGAAACATTTGTCTTCCACAGTAGTTACCAACTATCCTAGAAATAAAGAAACTGTACTTGAAAGTACGTCATTATTTACAAGTTATGCAAATAACAATTGGACAATATATGAAATCAGAAAATATGCATGCACATACACAGAGAACAAAATCTAATAAATTGTAATTACTCTAATTGTACATCATTACTCTTAAAATTTTAGGAATAGCCTTTTAGAATTTATTCATCTGAATGTGTCGTAAAATAGTTTCCAAAATAATAAATCATTAAGTCCCCTAATTACTTGAAATATTCCATTATTTAAAAAAAATCATAGTACCCAGTTTCTTTTTTACTGATGGCCATTTGTTACTTGAAATTGTGCTTTAAAAAAAATCTCAGTGCATGTTTCTGGTATCAATCTTTCTATCACACGTGGCTAGAGTCAGCACTATTGAATCACAGGTTATGTGCACCTGAACTTTATATGACTTTACCAGTTTACTCTGAACTAATGTTGTGAACATTTTTACTTCCATCACCATAATGGTAAACCCTGTTTCTCTTTCACCAGTTTGTAATTCCATCTTTGCTATATGCCACATTGAAATGTGTTTGTGATATATTGTCAATACACAGAAGTGTAGTGGTATTGGGTATCGTGTTGTCTGTCCAAGTCCACTAATTCAGTGGTCTGGCCTTAACAGTATCTAAATACTGTTAATCCCCAGATTGTGGGATGTCTTTGCATTCCTCTCCTATAACATCTTCAAAATATTCCTGTTGTATTTGCTACTGTATTCATTCATATACATTTTAAAATAAGATTATCAAATTTTGTAAAACCTTGCTAGCATATCATTTGGAATAACAGTATATTTGTGGAGAATTGACACGTTTAGCAGTCTGTGTCTTCCTATCCACAAACATGGTATATTTATTATCTATGTTCAATAACATTATATAATTTTCTCCTAAACATATATGATATATATCCTTAAATATATATATATGATATGTATATGTGTTTATATATAACATATATGTGTGTATATATACATATATATGCATGGATGTATATATGTATGTATGTATGTATGTATGTATAATGGTGTTAAAATATTTTCACTACCTTAAAAGGAAATGTTGTATCTTTAGTTCTTACTGCCTACTTCCACCCCTACCCAATCCTTCAAGTGTGTAACTACCATCAATCTCTATATCTATTCTGGATGTTTCATATAAATGGAATGGTACAATAATGGCCTTTGTGATTGGCTTCTTTCACTTACCATAATGTTTTCAAGTTTCATCCATTTGGATGCACACACGAGTACTTCATTTCTTTCATATAAGTTGAATGATACATTATGATTATATCTTAACATATGGTCATAGCATATTTTGTGTATACATTCATAATTTGATTGGTTTTGGATTATTTCCACCTTTTGCCTATTTTGAATGATGCTGCTTATAAACATTCATGTATGAATTTTTGCCTGGATATGTTTTCCTATCTCCTAAGCGTCTACCAAGGAGTGAATTACTGATTTAAATGTTAACTCCACATTTAACTTTTTGAGAAACTACTAGACTGCTATCTAATGAAACTAATTTTTAATCTATACATAATTTATTTTGTGGAAATACTGTAATATGAAGTAAGGGCCTTCACTTTGTTTTAACCAAATGATTTGTGAAATAATCTCAATAACAGCATTTTATTGATCCTTAATATTACTACTTCTTTGAAATGTTACGTTTAATTTAGTAAAATTTTAAGTGTTTGCATAGATGCTCCAAGTTCTTATCAGGATCATACATTCTTCCATATCTTCCCATTATAATATTTATCATTTTAATTGCTGTTATTCCATACAAAATTCTTCAATCCATTACAGTAAATTTTTCCATATGATTTCTTTTTCAAAAAAGGGTGATATCCTTCTCTTTTTTTCTACAGATAAATATAACAATATTTTTACACTTTTTCTAAAAGACAATGATATTTTTATTCAGGTCAGTAAAATTATTTATTAATGTAGACAAATTTTATGCTTTTGAATATTGCAAATAACGAAAGAGTTCTGCATTGATAAGTCATTTTATCTAGTAAAGTTTTACTCTTTTCAACACAACTTTCACCCAATTGTTATATTTATTCCTTGATTTGGTAAATATTTATCTTTACATACTTTCTTTTACTTTTTATGATTTTTCTAGACATTACCAAATGATTACCAAATATTTTGCCCCAATTTAATGGGAATATATCCAAGATTCCATCCACATCTATACTTTTGATGGTAACTTTCAGATCATTTTATATCAAGAAAGAATACTTCAAGAATCAATTTGAATTTTTTTATGAGGAATGGATGTTGAATTTTATCAAATGGATTGCAGAATACATTGTGAGAATCACGTTTTCTCCTTTCACCTATCATGCAATAAATTACATTAATAGCTTTCTTAATGTTGAAACATCCTTCAGTTCATCTCAATCTTATTAATATTTAATTTAGTACATTTGCAACTCTATTGATGGCAAGCTAGAAAAGTATGCAATGTTATTTTTTATAGCTTCAAAGTTATGCTAACATAAAAAATGAATTTAAGGACATTTTTACTATTTTTCTCATCCAGATATTTGAAATAGAACAGGAATTCTTTGCTCTTTGAAGTTTTGCAGGAATCCATATGATTAACCCTGTGGGTCCATACTTTATTCTTTGGTTTTAATTAAATATTACCTAGACAGGTTTAAAGTTTTTCCACAACCAATTTTGCTCATTTTTGTTTTCTCTAAATAGTCACCCACTTTCCAGTATTGGGATTCAGTTTATTTTCCCAATCTCCTCCACACCTGTAGCTGCATTCTTCATCTCATTCCTGATGGTGCAGTTTGTGGCAGAACTACATCCCTCAGTGGTTCCAGCATAAGCTCTGTTATTTATCAATTGTAGCATTTAATTTTTTTCTCCATTTTCTTTTCTAATTACCACTGCTTTTGTCCTAGTCTTTTTTCTTTGATTATCTTTATAGTTTCAAAAGTTTAAGAAAACTCATGTCATAAAATAGGTAATTTTAGGGTTTGTTGAAATAAAAAAAATAATAATCACATGTATTGTTCATTCACTATACATCAGAAATTCTGCTAATTCTGCTAATCATATTATGTCCATTATATTATTTCATTCTCATAGTCAGTATTATGAACTGTGTTTTTTGTTGTTGTTGTTGTTTTTCCATTTTACACATGAGGAAACTGAAGTTCAGAAAAATCATCCTGCCCAAAGTGACACAGGTAACAAGTGGTATAGCAGGGTTTCAATTTCTGAGTTAAGAGCCCACAGTTTTATCCAGGTGACTTTGAATTTGATCATATATGAGTTCCTGTTATTTCTTTCCCTTAATTCTTGCTTAGTTTAGAATTTTTCTAACAATCTTAATTACATTAAGATGCCATGGAGTCTTAAAGCATTCCTGCACCTTTATTTGGTTTTATAACCCATAAATGTAGCAACCACTAGGTTGACCATTTATCTTACAAGTGAAGAATATCCATAAAGGAAAAACCCACCCCACCTGAGGCATTGCAAGGCAGGAGCAGACTTTGCAAAGGCTCTTAAACCTCATTAGAGTTTGCATTTTGTGGTTAACCTCAAAGACAAACACCATGGTCACAAAATGCCAAGTGCTCTTGGGTTGTTGGGATAGATATGATAAAGGGTAAGGTTCACACTATTAGATTATAGGGAAGTTGTTTAATGAATTTCAGCTAGATGTCCCTATGCAATGAAAAGTGTTCATTTATATGCAGCAATATTTCTCTACCACTGTAAGTAGGGATCCAATAGAACTAATGGTTTGGATTTAAATTAATGAAGCATGCATGATGTGACTAGGATTTTACATATTCAGTTCTTGAAATACTTGTCAATATTTGCTTGAGATTTTTGCATGCACTAGCCTTTGTGCCAATGGTGGGTTCTTTGACACATCTAGCAGATAGATAATAAGCAAAGAAGGGTTTAACTGATTTTTTTTATTTTTAACAAATAAATAGTGTCCCAGTTTGTTGTTGCTGCTTTTTCAATAGCAATAATTTCAGAGCTTACTTAAATTTTTCTATTCACCCATCACATACTGAATAGAAGCAACAGAATGTTTGTTCTCTATGAAATGCTCTTTTTCAGTATATATGAAGAGTGGGAATCATTATAAATGTTAATGGATGGCATGTCTGTTTTGCTGTTTGCATCTTTTTCAATGACAGAATGTGATCTTGAAGAAGGCTTTGTACACAGGTAGTGGCAGTGGTCATAAAAAGTCCACCATGTATAAACATATTCTGTGAAGTCCACAACCAGTAACCTTTGTTTTCAGTATCAGTCTCATCCTCATAACAGTCCTATTTATCTAACAAGAAAACCCCAGTGTTACAGACTGCAGAGATGAGAAATTTTAATTGCCTAAATTCTTTCAAATGAAGAAACAGGAGGCACAGAGAGGGAAATTGATTTGTCCAAAATCACAAAGCAAATTTATGACAGCCCTGGAATTGAAAGTTAAGTGTCTTTACCCCTGTTAAACTACTCACCAGTGTGACCTGGATTAACGTTCAGCTTATATATCCAATATATTCATATGAATCTGCACCTATACTGACTGGTATTTTCATGCTTGTACCTGTTGTTGCATATTCGGAATATCACAATGACAATACCACATCTTAAATAAAAGTTTCCCATGTGAGTTTGAAATTCAAAAGGAATCAAGCCAACCTGTACTCCAAGGTTCACAGAGCACTTCCTTTGATGATTTTAGGAACCTGTACAATATTCTTTGAACTATAGCAGCCCCCAAAATCTAAATGACAGAGAAGTTCCAGTACTTTTGGGCAAAACCCAGGTATGTTCTCTGTGGGGCTATAAATGTTAATAAACACATCTCTCCAAATATCTAGGACCTTCCCACTGGGAGGTAGAATTTGGGGGCCTACAACATTTAGGTATTTCACACCTGCTCTTCCCTGTGATTGGTGTGATGTCTTTCTATTACACATATGTCCAGCAAAACTGACGATCTGTGGGTAGTGGGTAATGCACAAGAGGCCATCACGGTCCTGCATCACAAAGAGACTGAGTTGGACATGACAAGGTGGAAGCCCAGGAGGAGGAGGACACACTTGCACTTCTTTCTTGCATGTAAAAAAGGGGTTGAAGTCAATCAGTAGCCTTTAACTGTTTAAGTAGAATGCATAATAAGATAATGAAAATGATGCTTAGTTAATGGAAGTGGGAACAGAGGCACCAGGCCATGCCCAGCTGATCTCCTACACCTCCCACACAGGAGACCCTTTGGATTCTACAGGTTGGAAATCCCTGGACTGGATGTTTCTAAGGTGTCTTCTCTCCCTAAGGATCTTTGAATCTGACACAGGTCATTACCATGCACAGTGGCTCAGAAAGAAACAGAATAACTAGACCTTTCCAATGGTACTTAAAGTGTAGTCTACCCAACAGGCTTTAGCTATTACATGGGAGATTAATAAGCAGAATTTAGAGTTGTCAGTTCCAGATTTAAGTCCTTCCACCCTAAATGTGGCTTCTCCCCTGCCTTTGTTTCCCCTGTTGTTTCACCTCCCCACATTCCCTGTACCCTGAAGAATGTGTCCTACTTAGTGCAAGAAATAAATTTCTCTAAGCTTTATCTTAGTGCTTCCTTCAATTTATATTTCAGCCAGAAGAGATTTGCTAATACTTCTGCCCTCCTTACGTGGTTTACAGAAGTGAATTTACATACTTGCTATCTGAACAAAAAATAATGTCCTGTTTTGATATCTTCCTGTAGTATAATTCCTCCTTCCAAGCAATATTTACATAGAACTTCTGAACCAGGTGACATCATCAAAAATCTAGGTGAAGGGGGTGGGTCTTCTCACACCTCCAGGTGATTTGTTGTTTATTGTTGGAAAAACTCATAGCCAATAATTCTCAGGCCTCTTGGTACAATTAAATTTTATTTCTTTCTTCAGATCTCAGGAGTCAGAGTTAATTCAGTTAGTCCCAATAATCCTTCCCATCTTTGCCAAATGAGATTAATGACCAGGACGTTTTCACCAAGTGAACAGGTTTTGTTTTCTACTTGTATCATTCAAGATGAACATCAAGCCAGCAAAAATATCCTGAGACAAAATAAAGGTTAAGAAATGACATCATGTCAATCCTCCTGGTACTGAAAACCAACTATATACCAAATTCTCCAACCATAGGTTAGAAGATTAGCTCAGTGCAAGCTCATCAGAAGAATTTTTTAAAAATATTTTTGTGGAGGGATATCAGGGATTAAACTCAGGGGCATTCAACCACTGAGCCACATCTCCAGCTCTATTTTTGTATTTTATTTAGAGACAGAGTCTCACTGAGTTGTTTAGTGCCTCAATTTTGCTGAGGCTGGCTTTGAACTCATGATCCTCCTCCCTCAACCTCCCAAGCTGCTGGGATTACAGGCATGCACCACTTCGCCCAGCAGAAGAAATCTTTAGAGAACCTATGGAGGTGTAAAAATAAAGAAAAAGTCTCTTTCTGTACTCTTACTCCCTTAGCCCACTCCTCTGATAAATTAAGGGCAGTAGGTGTGAATATTCCACTCAGTTTCCCATTTATGCACACAGGATCTCACCCTTTGCAGAAGCCCTCCAAAGTTGACTGAGTCATGGGTAATCTACAGACTGGGAATAATCTGGGACTCCAATAATCTGGTGTTGGCCTCCAGAGATGCATGTGATTTCAGGAATGCTGAGAGGACCATGGCACTGTGCCAGAAGGTTCACTGCAGACATCCATCTGCTGTGGGAGAGGCCAGTGTTGCCTCCCACATTTTCTTGGACTATATCAACACCTTGGAGGAAAACACTTATGAAAACTTGGTCTGGAAATAACTCATAGCTGATAATTCTCAGGTCTCTGGGTACAATTAACTTTTATTGCATTCTTCAGATGAAATAAAAGACAGTGGACCTCATCCTACAGTTAGGCAGGGCAGCTGAGAGCAAAGATTATAGAAACTCAAGGCATAAGGTCTCCCTTCTCCAAACACAATGCCAGAGTCCTGAGTGTATACAGAGACAAGCTTCAGAAAGTGAATCTTCACAAGGGGTGATGGTGCTAATGGTTAAATCATGAATTCACTGTGTATAAGATAGACACCAAAGGCTGAGAACTGATTGGGAAGATGAGCAGAAAATTCACAGTAATTGTGGTGTGGATGAATTTTAGGACATGTGGAGAGAAAACAGAGAGACAAGAGGAGGCTGGCTGGTAAAGAGCCTTGTGGGTAAAAGGAGACCCAAAGTGTACACTGTGTGTGTGTGTGTGTGTGTGTGTGTGTGTGTGTGTGTGTGTGTGTTACACAGGACTGATGATTAAACAGTTTCCTCTGTCGATGTACAAGATGGAAGGGCAGGAGAACAGAGGAAGGCAAGTCCAATGGTCCAGCAAAGATGTGAGGATCTGAACAGAAGCCAGTGCAGGGGAAAAAGAATGCCATAACTTATGAAAAGCGGTTAGAAAGAAGAATAAACTGATTTACCCATAGCAGAAAGAAATAGTTGATATCACTGTCATTTTTCTTTTCTTTTGAATTGAATGTTCCCTGTTCTCGGTAATAGTCCTGTTCACTTTAGAATTATGCCAAATGATGTGTTCCATCAGGTCTTAAGAACAAATTACTTTAGGACAATTTTAGAATTGAGAGCGTTTAGAAGAATTACTTAATATTTTCCACTTAATTTGGCCTTAGGAGGAAAGAAATTAAAATTTTCCATTTTATGAAAAGTTTTTTTCCCTCGCTTTGAACATATGACTTGAAAGGAAAAAATTAATTTCATCTTAAAAACGCAAAATCAGAAATTGCCTCTGTGAGGGTGTCTCTGTGTCTTAATATTAGGAGGATGAGAAAATAAACCTGAATTCTGTTTTGGATAGCTGCAACCAGAATTTGTTTGGGGGAATGCTTGAAGAATAAAATGAGTGCCAGGATATGATAGAAAATTCCTGGACACATTTGTGCAATATTAAAAAAAAAAAATCCAGTTAGTTGCCAACATTTAAAAATGAAGAGTTTTATATATGAAAATCTGGATTTTGGCCTTCAACACACAGCCACATGACCTAGAGGTGAGTCAGGGCTGCCTTCAGCAGGGAACCTGTTCTCCCCCTACTGTCCCACTTTGTCAGCTGCTTCACTCATTTGCATCACCTGCTTGTGTGTGACCCTACCCCTACCCCCTTTCCACCTCCTTCTGAGGCGCCTTAAGTTTTCCTTCGCTCCTCCCTCAGCCTCGGGGATCAGTGACAGAAGACTGTAAGGAGTTTTGAGAGTGAGAGCAATTTTTGCATACTCCCATTGTCTGCTTCCTCTTCTCCAACCAAAACCCACCTGCCACCTCTTCCACACAGGTCTCACTCTTAATATCATCTACTTTGTTTGCATAGAAAATGGAGAATACAGTTGGGCATCAAAAAGCCTAGTCATCTAAGTTCACCTTTTCCACCATGTATACATATTTCAAAACACCATGTGCACACCATGAATATATATTTGTCCATCAACATTACTCTAAATGTCAGAAAACAATGAATCACAATCATGGCACCGTTTCTTGAGGACAGAATTCTTTTCATGCATCAAAGCTAACCCATATGAAGCAAAAACGATGTTATATCACAAAACCCAACAAACAAGGATGTCTAAAGACTAAGCCCTCAATCTTCATGCCAGAAAGCTGAAGCCAAATACTCACTGGGCCCATAGAAGAGATGAGCAGGCCAAGCCAATGGCCCTACCCCAACCCTACACTGAAGACCTTTCCTGCTAAATGAAGGGTCAAAGTTATCCCTCGTGTTTTACCCTGTTTGTATCCTTAGGGACTTTATATTTTCATGCTATTCATTTTTCCCTTTTTTAAACCATTTATTGTTTATGCATAAGAATATGTTTATATATCTTGAGCTTTCTGCATTTTCTGTTTATCTTCCATGAAATCCCCACTTTCCAAGGATGACAATTGGTAGAATGATGATGCTACAAAGATTTGCCATTTTTAAAAGCATTTCTGAATCATCTGTATCTTATTTCACCTGCAAATTCTTGAGTGATTATCCTATTTTCCATTTTACTATTAGTCAAATACCAGGCTATTAGGACTAGGCTCCTTTTGAATATTGTACTAACACAGCATGTTCCTACCACAACTATCCCTACAGTTCAGCCTGGAACAGTGTCCCTTCACTTGAAATGAGATATGTGAGATTCTGGAACATTGTAATCTGTGCATCGAGAAATAATTAGATAATGAGACCTATTGTCTTAAAATCCTCCCCTACCCCATAGCACCTGACAGCATTAGATCCCTGATGCTTGGAGGAAGCAGCATGTAGCAATAGTCACTAACAAACTGCAGGAAAAATGAGGAGAGATTGTATGTTACATCTTTCCACTGAGTTGAAATTGACAGCAAATTATATTTGCCCTTTCCCTTCATGTGGAAAATTCATTGTTTACAGGCAAAAGTATAAAAGCTGCACATCTTAGTGAATGGGCACCCTGACCCTTGACTAAATATAATCTTTAATGGAAAGAGCTAACAGTTAGGGACACTAATACCTGCTACCCAAAGACCACAAATAAAATGCTCTTGTCTATTCAGGTGGGATTATGGTCAGTGACATGGCCATTGGGAAAGGCCACCTTCTAACTTCACATGTCCTCCTGATGAGTATTTGAGATTCAGATGCAGTATCCCTGCAAAACATACTCCAGATACACCCCCCACCACAAACAGGAGACCCCTGAACACAGTGTGCCTGTACACACAGCTGCGAACATGTCAATTCCCTGCTGATTACACCATCACTGTTGCTGAAACCCATGGGGAAGAACTCAGCTCAAACATAGCTAGATTTTTCCTACTCTGGACTAAGTAGTGGGACATGCACAGTTAGCAATATTAACTTGCCCTATATCCACTAAATAATAATTTAGTAGAAACGTGGAGGGGTCTTATCAAAAGTGTTCCTTTTGGTGATAAATATTTTAAGGCAACTTCCTTCCATTTTAGAATAAAAATACCCAGTATAATTATTATAATAAAAATGTTTTTTTCCTAATGGAGTTAGTGTGTTTATTGACAAAAAACATGGCTGCCATTATGAATAAAAGTAAGAAATGAATATTACACAAAGTACCTCTTGAATATAAAAGGGAAATTGTAAATATATTCTTACACAAAGACATAAACCCATGTTGTAAAATTACAAAGTAATCACTCTTACAAAGAGAATGTGCTTATATCTTTAAGATATTCATTGAATATATTTATTGACAGCTATTTAAGTGCTTTTCCATGGAAATAATACTACTCTTCAGGGACTTTATTGCTAAGAAAGTATAATTGTTCCCTTCCTTGCAAGAAATAAAATATAGACTTTCTAATAGAGGATAGAATATTTCTTTTTTAGGACATGCTGATAAGCACACAGTTATACCTAAATTTGTGCTAAGTTTTCAAAACATCCTTAATTTTTTAAATAATAGTTTAAACATATGTCTATTATATTACATATTTTGTTGCAAATATTTCTATTTATGTGGCAGTACTTATGTGAATAACATATTCATGTATGCATATATACATACAGATACTTGTTCATGTACATTTGGTCTTCCTGGCAGTTTGGAGGTTTCAAAAATTTTTAAATAAAAAATTTAATCTGATGTTCTTAAATGGATGGCATTCTAACCTTCAAAAGCCTGTGTTTATCATGAATTTCCACCACCCCAAATAGTTTTGACCTAAGGTTACAATGCAGCCTCAGACTATTTCAAAGGGGGGTAAAAAGGATGATAAGCAAACACTTCATTATGGAGCCTCAGTATGTGTAAGACTCTTCAAATCCCCAAGAAGCTTTTTCAGCACATCCAGAGAGTGGTGGAGTAGTTCAAACCCAGAGGGGACAGTCAATCAGAGTCCTGCTGTCACATAACAAAGAGCTGAGCCCCTGGCCCCTTGCATCATCCTTTGGCTGCCACGTTGGCTGGCTGGGGTCATTAGAATACTCAGGGTTTCCGCCAAGGTGATGCATCATCAGAGGTAAGATTTTTAAGTCTTAATTGAAAATGCTCACCTCTCACAAAAGTCTGTGCCCTTTTTATCCTGGATGTGCACAGAATAGAGAGGGAGAAAGGGTAAAGGAAAAGATACTACTTTAAATCACCTTCTTAGAACATTAAAGAAACCAATGAATCTACAGTTCTGAGCAAAATTTAATTTTTTTTTAGAGTCATGAAAATTGTAGCTCCAGGAAGAGAAAGGAAAAAAAAAGAAGAGGGAAAATAAAAAAAATTGCAAGAACCTCACCATCAATGTGGCTTACACAAAGGTAAACTGAGGACAGAGGTACATAACAAAGAGCCTCCTGATCCAATAGTGGTCCACGATTTCCCTAGCACAAATTACTCCAGCACCACAGCGTTGACCACTGTGGCCAATCTTCATTGGTGCGGTCCAGTCTTCCATAAGGATTAAATTGAAAGGAGGACTCAGCCGCAGTCAGTATTGACTAAATGAGGGTCATTTATCATCCACTCGCATTTGCACAGCACACGGGCACTGCTTTTCATGCCCTTCAACTTTTCCTTCTTCTGAAGGCCAGCCTCCTGCCCCATTAAATTTTAACCCTTGGGTCCCTGGACCATTCTGGATTGACAACCAACTGAACACGCAGCACTGGCTCTCTCCAAGCCAGCTCTTCCACCCCACCCACTCTCTAAAAGATCCACGGAGAAAACTAATTATGTTTTTCTAAGTAAGCAGAGTACTTCTATTTAGCAGAAGCTGGGACCCTATGTTGACCTAACACAGCGTTTCAAGTAAACTGCCAGAAGCCCCATCAAATTGCTGAGAGTAATTTAGAGTATGAAATGTGTTAAATTATTCAAAGGGCTGAATAAGCATAAACAGGAGAGATATGCACACCCAGCGATGTCGGGCTGACATTTAATACATCATATTAGCACTCCTGTTAGTGCCCATTGCCCACCTTGCGGCACACCGCCCTACACGTGCACTGACAGACAGTGAAAACTTCCCTTTCCATCAAGATCCATGCTAACTACTCTCATTTTCAATCAGTTGCCTCAACTTCCTCCTATTCTGTATCAATTCTGTGTTTATAAACTCTCCTAAATAAATCAAGAAATGTTCATCATTGAATAATAAAGGGTTTGGTCATCTCTCTGTTCAAGGCCAGCATACAATTTAGCACTGTCTCTAATAGCCAAAAGAGATTGGTATAAAATATTAGAATGTCTATGCTTGAAATTTTAAGAAAGTATAAACTGCAGGATCCTAAACTTTGCATTTACAAAGTATATTCTCAAAGGGTTCCCACAGAAAGAAATTGGTGGCTCTGGTAAAAAAAGAGAGAGAGAGAGAGAGAGAGAGAGAGAGATTTATTTTTCATTGATTCAAATTTCATATGGATAATTCATTCATGTGTTCACTCATTTACTCCACAATTTGTATTTAATATCCACCACAAGCCACACCTAGGTTTAAGGATAGGAGATGAACTAAATGATAGGATAGAGAAAGGGTTGTCCCAGTGATTAAGTATTAGAATCCTTATTGAAAAATGAATTGTGCTAGGAGTGAGGGAGCCTAAAATAATCACAAGTCAATGTTATAATCCCATGATGGAAGTGTGCAGAGAGTCATATCAAAGTTCAGAGAACTTAGCATCCAACTCTACAGGGGAGATGGGAGAATCTTCACTAAAGCTCAAATGAGGCTCTGGGTCCCTCCCAGGTCATTCTCTCCATGTCTCTCAGAATTGTACTCCATACTTCAGCTTGTAGGTGGCTCTACTACTCAAGAACACTCAGTATATGAAAGATGGTAGCCCCCTGTCCAGCCTTCAGCCTCCTGCTACAGATGGGATGGTCCTTGCCTAGTCAGTGGTATCATCTCTGTCCTCATCATCTCCTGTTTTCTTTCAGGTTAAGCTATTCATCGTCCACAGGTCTGCTGGGGTGGCCACCTACCCACCATGGAACTCGCTACCAGAGGCCTCTCAAAAGGTTCTTACTCCAAGGAGACAGTAAGATACGACCTCTGTAATGCTCTTCTCCTGGTGGGTCACTTCAGAAACCTTTGTTGAACCATAAGCCTAAAGTTTCCGAACATCATCAGAGGATGTAGGGATCAATAATATCATGCCTCACATCTCTGTTCAGGCCAATGATGGCCAGAACACTAACCCTACCGGATAAATCAGCCTCATCTGCTTTGTGAAGCTCTTTCCCAAAACCCTACTCTATGTCTTTTGCAAAATCTCTTTCTGGAAGCAGCTATCTCGTTCATAATTCTTTCTTCAAATTATCCCTTCCTAGACCTAGAGTTTCTGACCTTCCGGAGTTCACTGACATTTTCACACAATGGCCCCTAAAATCATGCTTGCAGTACCTCACTCCTATGTTTGCACCATCTGGCTTTACTATTTGCAGGTTATTATGTGTTTTAGTTAGCTTTTTGTCACTGTGACCAACATATCTGGCAGAAACAACTTAGAAGAGGAAAAGTTAATTTTGGCTTACAGTTTCATAGGTTCAGTCATGGTCAGCTATCTCCATTGCTCTGGGGCCTAGCTGAGAAAGAATATCTTGGCAGAAGGTTGTGGTGAAGGAAAATTGTTCAGTTCATGATAGTGAGGAAGCAGAGAGCTCCACTTCCCTGGGACAAAATAGAAATCCTAAAATCCTGCCCCCAGTGACCTACTTCTTCCAGGTATGCCCTACATGCCTTCAGTTACAACCCATTAATCCATTAAAACTATTAATCCATCAAAGGGATTAATCCACTAATGAGGAGTTTACAAGTTTTATAATATAATAATTTCACCTCTGAACACTCCTGTATTGTCTCACATGTGAGATTTTTGAGGATATCTCATATCCATATCATTACATTGTGTTTTGGATCTAGAAGTATTCTCTTAAAACCTCATGTTTTAGAAAAACAGAAATTTTCTGATGAGAATAATTAGATTATGAGCATTATAACCTCCTTAGTGGATTAATTCATTTGATGGATTAATACTTTGAATATCTACTGGGTGGTAACAGGAAGTAGGGGCATGGCTAAAGGAAGTATCACTGAGGGAACACTCTTGGCTTTTGGGGATTATGTCTTGTCCTGAGCTTCGCTTCGCTTCTCTTCTCTTCTCTTCTCTTCTCTTCTCTTCTCTTCTCTTCTCTTCTCTTCTCTTCTCTCTTCTCTTCTCTTCTCTTCTCTTCTCTTCCCTTCCCTTCCCTTCTCTTCCCTTCCCTTCTCTTCTCTTCTCTTCTCTTCTCTTTCTCTCTCTCTCTCTCTCTCTCTCTCTCTCCTTGCATGCTAATATGAGCTTTGCCATGCCTTTTCACCATGCTGTTCTTCATCCCCTCAGTCCCAGAAAAGCACAGTCAGCTGACATTGATTAAAACCTATAAGACTGTGATTCCAAAATGAAATTGTCTGCCTGTAAGATATTCTTATCGTGTTGTTACCCGTTATTTTGGTTACAGTGACAAAGAGGTGATTAACATAGAAATTGATACTAATAATTGGGGTCATTGCTATGATTATACCTGACCATGTGATTCATAAGTTTTTGGAACTGGTTTGTAAGCAGAGTTTGAAAAATTCTGAAGATGAATGCTGGAGAAGTCTCATAATGTACAGGGTTTAACAGACAATTCTAGTGGTAACTCAGAAAAACAGTATGCTAATAGGAAAGCAGACAGTAAAGATTGTGTTCATGAGGTTTTAGAGGGGAACAAGGATTCTACTGGAAATTAGGTTAAAGGTCATTCATGTTATATTCTGTAAAATAACTTCTCTCTATTTTACCCATGTCCTGAGACTTTCTGTGAGGCTGTATTTAAAGGTTATGAACTAATCTATGTAGCAGAGGAAATTTTAAAGCAGCACAGCAGTCAGACAGTACTCTGGGAAATGCATGCATCTTTTACCCAGGTTTAGCCTGAGACTTAAGATTAAAAACAGAGGAAAAGGGTTTGGAAAACTTGGGATTTGGCCAGAGAAAAAGCACATATAAAATTGGGAACAAGGAAGGTGCAGTTTTTAAAGACATTACTACCGCTAAGGAGAAGCTAAGTACTTTGCACGGAGATAATAAGACATATTCCTTGAGTCTATCTCAGAAATCAGAAAGACCATAACCATAGAGCTTGCAAGGGTATAAAACTGAAATCTTGTTTGAGAAGAGTCCCTGGGGGCACCCTTTCTTACAGGGTTGCCTAAGAAGCTGTATTCTGTGGATTTCATTCATCATATTCATCTTCCTAGGTGATCAAAGGTTACTACATGGTCCAAGGGGTCCCAGCTACTGTTCAATCTCATGTATGTCATTTTATCTTCCATGTGGTGCTGATTCTTCAGGGATTCAGGATGCTGAAGTTAGCACGGAGGCTTCCACAGAGATTTCAAAGGAAGGCCTGGGAGATGAGGCAGAGTGAAACAGGGTTAAAATCCTTGTGGACAACCCATAAGAGGGAATGCATGAAGCTGTGAAAGTAAAGCTGATGTTGTAATGCAGACTCCAGTAATTAAGAGATGCCGAGAAAATGAACATCTGCCAAGGAAAACTGTAAGAAGGGAGAACAAGAGGCCACATATGCTGTAACCTGCAAGTCCATGTGGGCAGGACTGTCCATACCTTTTGGGTATGCACCTCACCACCATGTGCCACAGATGTTGGACACAAAGATACAAGATCTAATGTTTGTGTGGCTCAATTTAGTCTTCCTTTATATCTAATCCTTTTTACCATACCCATATTCCTCTCTTTTAGAATAGCAGTGTTTACTTTCCATCACTGTATATTAGAAGTTTGTAAATTGGTTTTTTGGATTTTTACAGGGCATCACTGCCAAGAGTTTGTCTTGAGCCTCAAAGGAATCTTTGGACTCGGACTTTTAAGCAATCCTGGAACTGATAAGACTGGGAATTCTTGGAGATAGTATTGAATGTATTTTGTATGATGCATTGACATGTGCTTTTCACAATCAGGGACAAAATATTATAGTTTAGATCTAGTAGTGTCCCCTGAAAAACTCATGTGTTAACACAATGCAGGACTGTCCAGGGTGAAGTAATTAGATTATGAGAGGTGTAACCTCATCAGTGAATTAATCCATTTGATGGATTAATAACTTGAATGAACTACTGAGTGGTAACTATAAACTGTTGGAGCATGGCTGGAAGAAGTAGGTAACTCAGGACATGCCCTGGGGCAGTATTTCTTTCCCCAAGATCTTCATTCTCTCTCTGCTTCCTGGCTCTCATGAGCTGAGCAGTTTTCCTCCAACTCACCCCTCCACCACAATGTTCTGCCTCATCTCTGACCCAGAACCATGGACTGAACTTCTAAAACTGTGAGCTCAAAATTACATTTTCATTTTCTAAGTTGTTCTTGTCAGACATTTTTGTCACAACAAGAAAAAGCTTCTCTTTGTTGCTACCATCCACTAATCTCCTAATGACTCCCCAGTACCCTATAGATGCTATCTCCTAGCTCTTATTTCCTCTACCTCCACTCAGACATCATTTCTAATGTCCTTAAAGGTGCAAAGATAAGTCATGTAACATGGAGACCTCATGGTTCTTATACCTTTTCATTCCTGAAGACCTTTCCCTCTTATTCCAATTTAATCTCCCAGTCCCATGCCACATCTTGTCATCACCAGAAATAGCTGCACCTCAAAATTAAAGAACATATGAACACCATTTTTAAGCATAGTTTCTAACCTTGGAGTTCATTTGTTTAAATGCTCAAACACTTCCATGAAGACAATTATTAAACCACACTGAGATATCTAAACCATTAATCACATTGCTTTGTCACTGTGCATCAACACCCTTCTGCTTTTGTTAAACATGTGGATAATTTTAATTGAGATGAAACCAATGTCCAATAAATGATAGCTATTTAAAGCGTACAAATTGATAAATTAGAGAATTAAGTTGCTATGGACATTCATGTACAAATCCTAAAAGTAGAAAGCCTAATTATATAGTAGGTGTGTCTAACTTTTTAAGAAACTGGAAAACTTTTCCCAAAGTAATTGTCTTTTCTTCTACTCTACCAACAATTTACAGAAGTCCCAATTTCTTCATATCTTTCTAGCACTTGGTATGGTCAATTTTTTTTTGCATTTATGTCCCATAGTATTAGGTGTATAGAACATTTTTTATTTTCACTTGTCTCCCTATCCAGCTTAGTTAGCATCATGGCTCATTATTACATCACTCCCTTTTTTGATTACCCTGAATTCCCTTGTCTCTCTTTCCCTCTGTTACACTCATGCAGAAAGATTTACAAGATTCACTGTATACATTCATTCATTTTCTTTGTTCCATTGCACCCAAGTACTTTTGCATAAAACCATTTTATGGAAGATTACTTTCAATTTAAATTGATGAGCTCCAACTTTAAAAAAGCAATTCACAGTAACCAGAACCCCTTTCACATTTGTCCATTCCATAAACTTTCCTGCTTGTCACAACGATATCATACCTCTCCCTTCTTACTAAACCCATTGCTTTTCTACCTCATCCCATTTCATTTTTAAATGATGACCTTGTATCATATGTCACTGTGCAAATGAAATCCATCACCAGGTGACAACTCATTTCTTCACCATTCTCTTGGATCTGCATCCTGTTTCCCTCTCTCCTTTCTGAACTCTGGACTCTTCTGCATTATGGAGTATTAGGAAGAACAATTCTTCTGCAATTATGCTCTTCCTTTCTCTCATGTCTTAATATGAAACATTTCCATCAGCACACAAGAATATTCTAGCATCTCTCATTCTTAAAAAAAATAACTCCTTCATCCATCTTCTATCTCATGTCTCTTTTCTTTGCCATAAGAAACTTCTTACAGTTGTCTACAGTATCTGTTCCCCATTTCATGTATGTTTTAGTCCATTGAAGTGTGTCTTCTGTCAACTGAATTTCCACTTATAACCATCATTTAGAATCCTCATGCCATGAAACCCAATGGCCCCTTTTCTGTTCTCTCCTTACTGAAACCCCATGTTATTTTCAATGCCAACTCTTCCTTCCTTTATGAAACCCACCCTTTTAATGACCATGTCAATTCTTCTCTGACTGATCTTCCTTTGTTTCCTGCATTGGCATCTCCTGCATCCAAGCTATAACTTAGGTTTGTCAAACTTTAAATTACAAGTCCTTCATTTTCTTCTCTATGTGTCATTGTAAGGTTATATCATCTATTCCTAAGAATATAAATATCAAATGCATTGTGATAACTGACAAATTCACACATCCAGTTCAGCTGCTCCTTCCATCAACATTCAGTTGCCTATTTAGTTTTTCATTTGGCTACTTCAAAGCATTTTTAATACAACATGGCCAAAAATGGACTCCTGATGTCTTCCTGAAACCTGCCCTCCCCTCCATCCAGGTCTTCCTTATTTCTGTTGCTTCCATTAAACATCTAAGAGTCATTCCAGAAGACTTCCTCTTCCTCGTTGCCTCCAACACCAGGTAGTGCATTTGAAAATCATGCCCATCCTACTCCAAACTCTATCTCAAGTCTATTCATTTGATTTCACTTTCCACCACCACAGTACCAGCTTCCATCATCCCTTGGCTGAACTTCTGCAATAACCTCTTACTTGATGACTCACATTTTCATTGCATTGTTCCATAGTGACCTGATGATCTTTTAAAAATATAAAGATTAAATTGCCAGACCAATTAAATCTGTGCTTCTCATTGGACTCAGAATCAAACTCCTTGCGTTGGTACATGTACCAGCATCAGGCTCTCCCTGCTTCTGTGACCACAGGTTTTGTGCTGTCCTGCATGTCTCTTCTATTCCACACATAGGGGTCTTCCAGGCCCTCACTTAGACCACATTCTTTCCAATTTATAAAATAAGAACACTTACTCACCATTCAAAACCCCTCTTCCTCTAGGTCTGTGCATGTTTGACTACTTACCAACTTTCAGTTCTTTTGAGGCCACATACTCCTGTCCAATCAGGTCCCCCCACTATGCTCTATCTTGGCAACAACTTATTTCCTGCATAGTGATTCTTAATTGTAATCCCTTATTGCTTGGTTTATTTATGAGATTTTTATTTTTCTCCTCCACTCTTCTATAAACTCCCCTAAGGAAAGAGACTTGGGGCTATTCTTAAAATTGTCTAATCACTGCCTTGCCTCTTCCTTGAACACTGCACAGTTGAAAGGGTTTTGAATCTTTGTTTTGTGGCACAACCTTAGCAAAGCACTTTCATCATGCTTAACCATTCAGGGCTTAACAAGCCCCAACTTGCATTTGTGTAAATATTAAGCTAATAGATACTGACATGAATCGGAGCTTCTAATCAAATGTTCTAGGTTGGTGGGTTTTATTATTACTTGTAATGTGTTAAAATAAATTATTTTTCCATTTGTCTCATTGATTATTTACTTTCACATGTTGTACTATGGGTTATTTGTTCTTCCGTATAATTCTTAACCACTGGGGATGGGGACATAACTCAGTGGTAGAGCACTTGCCTAGTATGTGTGAGGCCCTGGTTTCCATCCCCAGCACCACACACACACACACATACTACTACTACTACTACTACTAATAATAATAATAATAATAATAATTTTAAAATAATTCTGAACATAAATAATTCATTCCAGGGGCATATGCTTTTGTCATGTTTTCCATCATTTGCAATTTCTATGATTATCTCTGCTAATTGTAATTATAACTTTCCTTATTCTCCTGTACATTGATTCTGATTAGAATTGATAACATAGTATGTTTTCAAAACCTCTCAAATGTGTGCCAAACATAGCAAAAATAAAGGACCTTGAATTATTTCTAAAATCATCCCTAGTGGTGGCAGTGCTTTGTGTTCATGCTGGAATATACATTTGCTTGTTTCTATAAAATTATATAAGGTGAATGCAAGAAAATAGATTCTGGATTCAGGTTTATCCAATGGAATAGAAAGAAACAGTTTCAACAGTTTCCTCGTGAAACACATATTAGTAGAAAGATTAGAAAGATTTAATGAACCTCCACAAGGATCCAACTTGTGGGACTCAACAAGAGGCTGCTCTTTGCTAGTTTCATGTGGGTGATTCCCTTTTTCTCTTCTCCCTCTTTCTGTCCTGTCTTGGTGGTCTTCTTTTTCCTTCTCAAACTCTTCCCCAGTCTGTAACTGCTACAGAAACAGCCCCTCTCCACCCCTTGCTTTGGTCCTCCTTCCTCCATCTCTTCTCCCACTGGGCCTCTGCAATTCTCACAGTTCTCTGACTTCCACTTTCTACGTGGGTACCCCCGCTTATCCTTGAGAGTAACTCATTATTTGATGCTTGGTTTCTCAAAATTTTCATTATAAAGCATCTTTGTTGAAATAATATACCATGACTTAGAATATATTTCTCTCTAAAATTCAGTGTCTTAGGAATTTACAAAATATGGTGTAATATTTTTCCATGCTATCTAGCTATTTGATATGTAAATACCATAGAGGTTCAGTACATCAAACTCATACACTACAGTTATTTTTGCATTAAAAATCATTTTAAATAATTATATCATCACATATATGCCTAATCATAACATAACAAATTATAATTGATCACACTATGATTATAAAGTTTGTTAAAATCTTAAACAAATTTTATGAAATTGTAACCTCATAGAACTACATGTCTTTGCTTTGCTTATACTTCCGGGTTTATCCTTTTTCTGTGTGCGTACTGATAGATAGGCACTCAAATCAAGATCATAGGAATGATAGTCTATATGAAAATGCTTGCTTGTTTCTTTTTTGTAGATAAGGGTGATCTTTATGTTCTTTGCATAACCATAAATTTATGATGGTATTATTTGACATTATTTTAAAAAATATGTGGTAGGGTATAGCTCATGGGGAATATTTGTTAAACAAATACTTTGATAAGAGTATAAGAGAGGTGGGATTTTTGTCCATGAATTAAAGGCCACATGGAGGTAGGTGGGGTAGGGTGTGTGGGAAGAAGGCCATTTAAGCAGTAGGTGTGGAGCAGCGACAGAACAAGTCATTCATTGCTGGAGAATGGAGACTGGTGCCCTCTTGAAGGTTTCCACATGGTCAGCATGCTTCCTGGGGTGTGGGTGGAGGCTGGGGTGACAAGCAGGAAAAGCAAGACTCTGAAGGGTGATGGACAGTCATTGTGGCATTTTGACTAGGGGAATGACATGGTATGATCTGTGTTTTAGAAAAGTAGTATTGAGAACACGGTCACCACCACTTTGAATTGGAAGCTGGAGAAGCTGTGTGCTCACAGTTTCATCTGAGGTCAAGGCCAAGCAGAGGGAGGCAGGGGCCAGAAATGAAAGCCAAGTTGACTGAGTGGGCATATGAAAATCAATAGACACGAATAAACTGAAGCTCATTCCACTGTTCTTGGTCTTTAGAAGGAAAACATACTTAAGTTACAGTGTGTTTCTGAAATCTGGTGGGAGTTGGTATTGGAGACCAGGGAGACTACAGGGACTTGTCATTCTCTCCTCACATATACCCTTTCTTCTCTATCACCTCTTTCAATTGGAATTTGTTCTAATTCTGGAACAATCTCACATTCTACTGAGTCAGAGCTGGCAGACAGTTCTCTTTTGCTTGACTGCTCAATTAACACCTTCCAAAATCCATACGGTGAGCTCATAACATAGAATTAAAACAAATATTCTGGAAGCATTGGTAGAAATCCTATTGCTAGACAGATTAAAAAGAAGACCAGATGAATCCTTGGCAGTATCTTGTAGGAAGCAGCCCAGCACTGAAAGACAGCGCACATGGGGCTTTATGATGGATGGTGACAGATGCCTGAGAGAGTCTGAAGATGTGACCTTTCCGAGAAAAGCTGTTCACCCTTCTGCCTCACTTGGACATTGTCACCTTTATTGAAATGCACAAGCATGCCTCCTGAGGGTTGGAACCTGCCTAGTTGGTGTCCATTTAAACACAGGGCCTGAGCTCCCTCTCCAAAACTGTTCCACACACATGCCAACACACAGACACACACACATCGAGGGGTCCATCATCTCTTGTATTGGAGGGACAGGTTGCATGTTCCACTCATCCCTGTGACTTTATCTGCACTGCCATATGCCCAGTCACGGTAACCTAGCTCAGAACCTGCATCTCATCTCCTCTGCTTCCTCTCCTCGGGGACCCCTCTCCACCTCCCCCAGTGGAGAAGACCCCCTTCTCGCCATTTTCCCAAGGTCAGTCATTACTGTGTGATCTCAGGGACACAGTGAGGGTGAGGGCATGAAAAGCGCAATCTGTCCTGCTCACAGCTGAAACTGAAATCAACACAAATGTGAATGTTTTCTCCCTCAAGCTCCCGCCTCCCAGCTCACCAGCCAGGCTTCCCCACCCATGTCCACTTGCTGTGTAGTTGGAGGGGCTGGGTCCTGCTACCATGAGTCTCCTCTGCTCACTCCTCTCATCTTTCTCCAGTCTTGCTGAAACCCAAACTGTATTGCTAGGGGACAGATTTCACTTTAGGACAACTCTGTTCAACAGATACATCCAATTCTCTGTATTAGAATCCTCTGCCTCACTTCTAGAGCAGGTGGAGGGTTGAGGGACTGGCAGTGGTCTATCAACAGGTATTCCCTAACATCAAAGATGAAGCTTCCCCAGCACCTTGCAGGAATGCTGCTTTTTTCCCCAAGAATCCACACTCACTTCCCTCTTCTTAAAACAGAAAAAAAGCTATTATTAGACATTTAAAAAATTTTTAAGTTTAGCTAAAAAAGTCTTCATTTTATATGATTTAACATTTTTATTATTGGATCTCCCAACCAAGTCCTATTGACCAACAGATAACAAACAAATCATACCTAATCATCCACCTGGCAGCTATCCTTAACCAAAACTTCTTGGCTCTAGGACCCTTGACTTCTCTACCATTATCTTGTGATTTGCATGCCTGGTAAATCAAGACATCACTCCTTCAAATTCCAGTCACCTGTCAAAGGCTTGAGGGTTCAAGATATGGTTAGTCACTCCCTTTGCCTACACTCTTGGTAGAAAGAGAATGTGCTTCTGCACCTGTGAAGGACCACTGCATACATTTTAAATTTGTGTGTTTTCCTAAACACCTGCTGAGACTCACAGTAAGGTAAATGGTGATTCACTAAGACACAGAACCTTCTAATGTCCCCTCTAAATATGCTAACAAACAAAAAGAGGCTTTAGATCCTCAAAACTTAAATGCACAAATAATTAAAATGAATTTTTTTTGAGAAGTTGTTTCCTCAAAGGCCACATTTCAACACCAAACTCAGTCTGTTTTGAGCTGATAAACTGGTAATTTAATTATTCCCAGATTGCAAATTAGGCATCTGTGACCTGTACTCTAAATAATATTTTTCTAACTTGAAGAAAATTAACTTAAAACTCAGTCGCAGCAGAGTAGCTGAGGAAATCTGACTCATTATGAATTAGATAAAGAATGCACGTATTGATGGTTATAACCTCACCAGGTTATAACAATTTGTCTGTTGGTTAAATGAGATGTCAGGCTTACATGGCAGTTTCTTTCAAGTCTCTCTTTAATTTTAACAATAAAAGAAATTGGAGTTTTGATCCAATATTTCCAGATATAAAAGTGCAATGTTTCCAGAAGTCATTTGATCATTTATTGTTGTAGTGCATTTTTTTTGGATTCTCTTTGATGTCTCAGGTTGATTCTTCAAACAGAAATGCAAATTAAATTTAAATGAGACAATCTGATTTCCCAGACCTATGAGAGTATTCACAAATATGAAAGAGAGAGCAGAGCAGCAGCCCTGTTGTTCAGGTGAAGGGATTGGGAAGGGGATTTGGGGGGTGGGGCAGCTAACTTGGTAACAGAATCTACTTGAAGAGTTCAGTACCAAGTCCCAGGGCACTTTCCATTGAGAGCTGGAGTTTATACACCCAACAATAATGCTGTTTGAAGATGCTTAATATCTCCCATGCTCTGTGGCCAGTTATCTTTCATCCTTAAACTCAACTTGCTTAATTTACTCTTTTAAAGATCAAGACCTGCTATTTGGACCCATATCACATTTTAAAAAATCTATGAGCCAGGTCTAGCCTGTTGGCTTCCTGGATGGGTTTTCTTTTTTCCTTTCTTTTTTTGTACCAGGGATTGAACTCAGGAGCACTCAACCACTGGGCCACATCCCCAGCCCTTTTTTGTATTTTATTAGAGACAGGGTCTCACTGAGTTGCTAAGTGCCTCGCCACTGCTGAGGCTGGCTTTGAACTCACGATCCTTCTGCCTCAGCCTCCCAAGTGCTGGGATTACAGGCGTGCGCCACGGCGCCCGGCTTTTGGATGGGTTTTCTTAAGCAATTACTTTGCAGTAGATTAAAGGTGGATACAAAGTTTTGCTATTCCTCTCAAGTATGTGAAGTTTAATTCCCAGTCCTGTGAATCTGGATTGGCCTTAGTGAGTTGTAACCAAAGTATGATTTCTGAGGCTAGTTATAGGGAATTTTATGACTTCAGATTTTTTCCCCTTGGAACACTCTTTCTGGAGAACGCTAGCTAATACAGAAGTACAGCTTCCAAGGACTGCCATGCTGTGAGGAAGCCCAAGTTAGCCGTGTGGGAAAGCCCAGAAGAGACAGATGCTTGGCCAAGCTCATCCACTCCAGGTGAGGTGCCAAGCATGATGGCAAATAGGCCATCTTGATCACAGAGTAGCAAAGAAATGAGGAATGACACCCCAGACACTGCTTTCAGCCACCTTGCCCTCTTCAATCAACTCCAGATGAGTCACTGTGTTTGACAGGGTGGTCACCTTTGACAGATTTGGAACCCAAATATCTGACCCACAAAATTGTGAGAATAATACAATATTTATTGATTTTAGGCACTAAGTATGTGTGAATTTCTTATGGAACAACAGATAACCAGAACATTTCACTCTCGTTTGAGAAGTGAGGGCACCTGTACCTGCCCTTAAAGTCCTTTCTCTCAGTCTGCTGCAGTGCATGTTGCCCATCTAAATTACTGCATTTTCCAGACTCCCTTGTAGATAGAGAAAACCATGAGACTACATTATGGTAGAAGAGAAGAAAGAGAAAGCCAGAGAACACACTACTGAGAAATACTCTTAAAGAAGAATTATTTTATTTTAGCTCCATTCCTCCTACTTAGATAGTGATGCAAGAGCTGGAACTCCAGCAGCCATATTGGACCAGGACATATATACTGAACATTATGAACCATCAAGATAGAAAAATACTTATGGAGCATCACATTTTCTGTCCTTCTGAATTGTTTTTCATAAGTTATAAGTGTATTTGAACGGAGGAGGGTTTACTATATGTACTCACAACTAAAACTACCTATACATGCCTCACTGTGTTAATGATAGAGTCAAATGTTCATTTATGGAAATACACTCTGCTTTGTTTTCAATAAATGCCATTGCCTTGCATCTTCTTCTCATGTCTTAATTGTTCCAGACCTGTAACAATGAACTTCAATATTTCTGAAACTATTTAATCTTTCACAATCTTGTTGGTAACAAAAGCAAAGAGAGACATGGTCCCACCTCTAGGAATGCAGTGAGTTAGGGCTACTTAAAGCACAGAAAAAAAAAAAAAAAAAAAAAAAAAACTACACCTCTGAATAGCCAGTCTTCAAAATGCCAATTATCAGAGAGAACAACACGTGTAGAAAACTTTGGCTACATTTGGAGTAGGAAACACTAGGTTATATTGGTGTCCGTTCAACATCCATCAGTGTCTCCAACTAGAATGACTAGTCAAGGAATTGTCTTTTCCCTTCCAATGATGAGTATAATGTACCATGTGACTTTTGTAATTTTGAAGTTTTGTAATTTTCATATCATCTGATCCTATACCAATGAAACAAATTAAGATTTGATACCCACTCGCTGATAAGGAAATGGGGCTCAGAGAAGTCTAGTAGGTTGCCTAAAGAACAGAGCTGACAAATGAGGTTGCAAACCATGTCTGTAGGATTCCCGGGTTATTTCCAACACACCCTATGCTTGACAATGCCTTCTGTAAGGAAAGGTCTAGAGTAGCTGAAACAGGAATGTCACTATAAACCCACCCAACAAGCTCTCATTAAATCTGCAGGTGCCCAGATGCCACCTGAAATCCAGAAACCTCTGTTTTCTTGTCATCAGCTCTCCCATGGCAAGAAGGATGACTGGCAGCATAGTTTCCCAGCTGCACTCTGCACTGTTGCCACTGTGACCCTGCGTATTCAGAAAGGAGGCCAGTTGATCCCTCTACCACAGGCAGGAGCTAGGCAAGAAGGGGGAAGAGGTGGGAAGGACAGTGCATCATTTCAAGATATCATGAGGCAGTGTAGGTAGCCTATCCCCAGGTCCTCTCAGCCCCGCCTTCTGAGTCTTCCTGCATAGGACCTGCCTTCTTCACTCATTGATAGAGAGCAGAACAGAGCTTGGGGCCTATGTCAATCAGCCCAAGAGGACACGCGTTTCCCCATCTCTGCTTCAGTTAAGGATGGCTCTTAGACTGGTGGTGTGGGCACGGAGGTGGGGATAGGGAAGATCTTATCAGGTAACTGAAGCTGCTAATATTTTCTCAAAGTCTCTCCACTCACTGCGGCAGATTCGTCAGATTCGTCCTCATCTTCTCACCTTCATCTTTTATCTCACGCACTTAAGGACTGGTTTTCATCCTGCCTTTGGCCACACCCTATCACCTCCAGAATTTCCCATGCCCCGCTTTCATAACAAACGTTCTGAAGCGCAAATCCAACCAGGTTTGTATTCTGCCTACACCCCTCACCCCTCAGCTCTCGGGCCCTAAACGGACACCAGCATCACCCTGATGAACAGCTTCTTCCAGCTGCACCAGAATCCCAGAGCACTCATGGGCTGTGTCATGCCATCTTCCCACAAGATACTCCCCTGAACCCTCAGCACATTCCTACTCATCTCTCATGTCTTTGTTCACAGATCTTTCTGACTTCTAGTGGAGTTTTCTCTCTCTCTCCACTTTTTCGACCAGCTGTGGATCCTTCACCAGAGCACATACTCCTTTGTGTTGTGGCATGGATTCCTTTGGGTTCTTTGCTTCCCCTCCAGCTTTATTGGCCTTCATGGTGTCAATGTCTAGCACAGCGATGTGATATAATAGCTGCTCAATAAATTTTTGTTAAATAAGTAAGCAGATTTGAAAGCATTTGGGCTTCTAGATAAAACAAATATATCACTTAGGAGATTCATTGCCAGCCTGCATACTTCCAATAATTGCTATATATTTACTACCTAATAGCTGGGAATAAATACACATTATATCATTTCTCTAAACAACATAGCTAAATCAGGTCAGTTTAATGCAATCTATAAATGACAAATTTGCAAAATGCCTCTCTCTATAAAACTAATTTGAGACAACCACTGGCATAAACTTAATGAAGTTTGAGAATAAAAAGAACTTCAAAGTGGCCTGGTTTCCCCACAGGGGAAGTTACTGAATTGCATACAATAATCTCTATTTTCTTTTAAGTGATGAATTTGAGCATCTTAATGATTGTGGGGAAGAAGTTGAGAGAGGCAGAACCAGACTAAGAAAGGATGGGTAATATTGAGTTACCATAATTATGCCACTCACAGGGAGGCCAGCTCTCTGCCTCCACAGGAAATGCTATCTCAATAAGACTTTGAACAAGATTTTAACAACTTCAAAATTATATGGCTGAACCATAAGGAAAAACATTATACACACATTTTCATTCATTTAAATTGTACAAAAATTAAAATTTATGTTCCCTTCCTATTATAACCAGTATGAAAACATAAAGTACTCTACCCCATTTTATCTAGAAAAAATTCCACACTACTTCAAAAATATAAGCTGTAACAGGTATGTCAACTGTATTTTCTCTTTCCCTAGAGACAATTAAAAATTCCACGGAGAAACTTCTAGAAATATCAAGAGAGTTTATTGCTGAGATCTTAACTCTTTAGGCAATGTGTACAGCATTCAATCATTGTGTTGCTTCTAGAAAAAAAAATAAACTCATTTTGAAAACAAAACCACATGATTGATAGTACAAACTTTACTGACTTGTGCTGACTGTAGATTTTTAGATAAATTCTATCAGCCTCTTCCAAACTGAACTAAAAATGTTGGTGCTATTAGGAATTGTCCTTTTGCTGCATATATTGAAATCCACCCCATGTTCGTCTGTCTCTTCTCTAGTACGACGCATAGCATCAGTTCACATACAAGATGGCAGCACGAGCAGTCAGTATTGTTCGTGAGTTGCACACTTTCATCCGTGGAGGAGAGCATTACTGTAGGAACTACATAGCTGTGAGCATCAGGCATAGGCTCCTCACCCTCAGGGAGATTTTCTGTCATGGCAGTCACCCTCAACTAACAGTGGTCCTCTTTTTCTCCTAGTTAGGATAAAGCTTCACCAGCCTTGGAACAGTGTCACCCAAACAATAATGGAGGGAACTATTGGCCATTCCCAGAGAACACCATGTGCCTCTGGAGATGGGATGCTTAAGAAGATTCCAGACCAGGATAACAAAAGGCAAATGTAGAAGGGTATCTACCACCCTGTCAGAAAACTGTCATCTGCAATCTTGAAATACTACTCCCCACTACAATTATTTTCCACAGAGGACCCACAGTCAAGTTAGTTGGATGGAGAGGACCTCTTTCAGCACAAACGTATGTATGTTGGTTGTAGAATGTAGCCACGGTGGTGGATGCTGCTGCTTTGACTGCCATATTATTCCACTTAATGATTTAGGAGGAGTTAGGTTAGAGACAGAAATAGAGGCAGCATTAATCACCTTTTTGTCATTGTGACCAAAATATCTGACATAAACAAATTAAAGGAGGAAAAGATTTATTTGGGCTCATGGTTTCAGAGTTTTCAGTCTTAGGTCAGCCAGATCCATCTCCCTAGCCTGCTATGAGGCAGAACATTATGGTGGAACAGTGTGGCAGAGGAAAGCTACTCAGTTTATGAAATCCAGGTAGGGTGGGAGAGAAAGAGAGAGGGAGAGAGAGAGAGAGAGAGAGAGAGAGAGAGAGAGAGAGAGAGAAAGAATATTACTTGGGCATGCCTCAAGTAAACTACTTCCTCTAACCGTGCCCCACCTGCTTCTAACAGTTCATTCAACTATCAGTGAATTAATCCAGTCAGAACCCTCATGATCCAGTCACTTATCCAAATTCCTACCTCCAGACATTGCTGCACTGGAGACCACAGAGCCCTCAACACATGAGCTTAGGGGAGATATTTCAGGTCCAAACCATAACACAGGTGCTCTCAGCAGCCTAGGGTAGGTCTGATTCAGAGCTGCTGTGGGAGCCTGGGAGAGCTTGCTTCTCCACTGCTGCAGTATTTTCTGTCTTGGAAACAACTGTCATTTTACCCTCCAGCACAGACTCATCATCATCATTGTACACTTAATAGTCACTGGGTACTGCTGGCCTGGCTGGGCACTACGAAATTCCCACACCCAGTGTTCAACACTCAGAGCCTTCATGAAAGGACAGGACTAACTTCTGTGCTGAGTGACCATTTTCTTTTTTGTCATGGCCATTTTTTTTCATCCCATGTTTTGTAAATTTCTTCATCTTTCAGCAGAGAATCCTTCCCAGTTGGTCCACAGACTCCAAGGAGTCCTCTTGTGATATCTGTCAGTGTTCCTCTGGAATGCTCAAGCCCTTGGCTTACCACACTGTGTTTTTTTAGATATTTTAGTATAAGATCAAAACAAAAGTCAGTGGACTTCAAGGCTTAGGAGATCTGACCACCTTTTGCCCTCTGACTTCATGTCTCACTGAGTCACTAATGTATTTTAAGAGTGGATGCACATATGAAGGTATGATAGAGGAAATCAAATTTAGACAAATATCATTTGTCTAAAATTAAGTCCCTCATGTTCAGGTTCCACTGATTTTCTTTTTATGTTTCCCATTAAATATATTACCATTAAATTTTTAATATAGTTCATTTTCTGTATTTCATCTGTGTCCCTCAATAGAAGGAAACCTTCATGTGGGCAAGTAATGTTTTTCTGTCCATTTCTATAATCATGTCTCATAATATTTACTTAATAGATTTTTGTTGAGTGGAAGGATGGATGGATGGATGGATGGATGGAGGGAGGAGTGGATGAATGAATGGACTGATGAGCAGATCAACTGATGAATGGATGGATAAGTGGATAGATGTTCAAATGGATTGATGCATGGATGGATGAGTGGATGGATGAATGGATAGGCGAATTAATGTTTTGGTGGATGGATAGATGAATGGATAGATAGTTGGATGAATGGATGAAGGTCTGGATTGATGGATGGAGGGATAAATGGAGGCCTGGCTAAGTGGATGGTTGCATGCATGGATAGATGGATTCATGCATGTAAGGGTGAATGGATGTTGACTGTAGTTGTCTATTCCTCCCCTTGACTTAGATCGACCAAAGTAGTCTAGAACATATGATATTTGTCTAAATTTGATAACCTCTGCCATAGCTTCGTGTGCGCATCCACTCTTAAAATACATTAGTGCTTCAGAATTCTATTCTCATATTGAAACATTTTCCCTGTTCTTAAGTCTGTGTCTATACTTATAATTCCATGTTCACTCCCTTTCCTTCATGTCCAGAGTTCTCTAGTACTAGACACACTTTTAAACAGCAAGATCACAGCATCTGCCTTTTAGTTAAACACCGTGTCCCTATTAAATCACTTCAAGGACTAAACTAATTATTGCCAAACACCTATCACCATGTCCTCCTAAAATTAGTATTCTAGTCACTGGCAGTGGTCTGGTGGGTGGGCAGTGAATTAGGGAAAGGGAGGTACAATTTAAGAAGTTGAAAATGTATCTGCCTTCCAAGCATTAAACTAATTAAATCAGCACTTGATAGGAGGTGAGAGAAATGACTTTGAGGCTCAGGGGAAAGTCACTTCACCACAGTCTGGTTAGTAATATAAACACATTTAAAAGGAAGAATGTGTCAGCAGAGGGAGGCATCACATGGAAAAGGGAGTGAATGGGGAAAATGTGTGCATGCTCCACCAACATTGTCCAATAGCAACATGATAGCCATGTGTAATGCTTGATTGATGACAATTCTGATATTTGCATTGATTTGCCACAGTAGCACAGACTGGTTAAGAATCTAAATCCTTGGAGGGTTTCTTGAAGCATGGACCAAAATTGGCCCCCACCCAAAGTTTCTGATGCCACGGGTCTGGATTGGACCTGAGAATTTGTGTTTCTGGTAATTCTCCAGGTGATACTGATGCTGCTGGTCTAGGGATGACACTTTGAGAACCACTACTTAGGGGAATGGTCCATTAGTGCTTTGGAGAAGCCCAGAGAAGCTGCCCCATATGTTTGGCTTTCAGGTACGTTAAGTGAAATACCTTCTCCAATCATAGCAGATCCATCTAAGTATGAAAAATGAACATAAGTCAATCATAAACACTGTTATAGGCTCAATAAAATAGAAAGTACTTACAGACATGGAATTTCCGTTTCACCCTCTATAAGGCTAATTATTTCACTTCAAGCTCTGAGCCTATCAGCATAATTTCTGCCACCTGGTACATGGTAAAATCTAGATATTGGCACACAAATTGTTTAGTTTTCCCCAGCATTAACAGTAGAAAGAGTAGTCCAAAACTTTGTAAATCATTATTTATGCATTTACTACACAAAATAAAGCTGTGCCTAAGATATTAGTATTGTTTACTAATTTTTTTTACCAATTATTATTGTCTTTCAAAGGTTATTGATAGTAGTGTCTGACACTCATGTTTTACCTTCAGTTCAAACATGTTGACTTATATTAAGACACTCAACTCTTTTCATAATCTCATCTCCTTTTTGCAGATAAGCGAACAGGCTTAGAGATGAGAGATGAAGTGACTTGCCTAAAGCCTCAAAGCTTCTAAGTGGCAGAACTCAATGTCGGGAAGCCTGACTCAACCATTCATACTCTTAATGACCAACACTCTATAGTTACATAATTATAAATTAGTTTAAATTCATATAAATTTTTTCACTAGGTATTACATTTTGTTTAAGAATTATTGAGAAAATGTTCATGTGGAGAGATCATTTTACAAAACAAAAAGAGGCCTAAAGTTCTCTTCTTTAATATTAAACATTATGTGTTCTCAATTGCTCTTTAATGCCACTATGATGTCTTTATCTATCTTTTTCTTTTTTTTTTTTTTTTCTTTTGGTACCAGGGATTGAGCCCAGTGGCACTTAGCCACCTATTTTTTTTCTCATTTGTTTTTATCAGTTATACATGCTGGTAGAATGTATTTTGGCAAATTATACATATATGGAGTATAACATCTCGTTCTTCTGGTTGTACATGATGTAGAATTACACTGAAATATAATCGTGTGAATATAATGTCTGATTCATTCTACTATCTTTCCTATTCCTATTCTCCCTCCCTTCCCTTCATTCTCCTTTGTCTAATCCAAACTACTTCTATTCTTCCCTAACACCCCCCCCCCTTATTGTGAATTAGCATCTGCATATCAGACAAAACATTCAGCCTTTGGTCTTTTGGGATAGGCTTATTTCATTCACTTAGCATGATATTCTCCAGTTTCATCCACTTACTGGCAAATGTTATAATTTCATTCTTGTTTATGGCTGAAAATACTCATATATATATAATATTCTTTTATCCATTCATCTGTTGAAGAGCACCTAAGCTGGTTCCATAGTTTAGCTATTGTGAATTGAACTGCTATAAACATTCATGTGGCTGCCTCACTGCATTATGCTGATTTTAAGTCCTTTGGATATAAACCAAGGAGTGGGATAACTGGGTAAAATGGGTGGTTCCATTCCAAGTTTTCTGAGGAATCTCCATACTGTTTCCATAGTGGTTGCACCAATTTGCAGTTCCACCCACAATGTATGAGTATTCCTTTTTCCGAATATCCTGGCCGACACTTATTATTGCTTGTATTCTTGATAATTGCCATTCTGACTGAAATAAGATTAAATTTCAGTGTGATTTTAATTTTATTTCTATCATTGCTAGAGATGTTGAACATTTTTTCATATATTTTTTGACCAATCATGTTTATTTTTCTGTGAGGTGTCGGTTCAGTTCCTTAGCCCATTTTTTATTGGGTTATGTGTGTGTGTGTGTGTGTGTGTGTGTGTGTGTGTGTGTGTGTGTGTGTGATGATTTTTGAGTTTTTACATATCCTGGAGATTAATGCTTTATCAGAGGTGCATGTGATAAGGATTTTCTCTCATATTGTAGACTCTCTCTTCATGTTCTTGATTATTTCCTTTACTGTGAAGAAGATTTTTAGTTTGATTCCATCCCACTTATTGATTCTTGATTTTACTTCTTGCACTTCAGGAGTCTTGTTAAGGAAATCAGTTCCTAAGCCAAAATAATGGGCCTACTTTTTCTTCTATTAGGTGCACAGTCTCTGTTGCAATGCCTAAGTAAGTCCTTGATCCACTTTGAGTTGAGTTTTGTGCAGTGTGAGAGATACGTGTTTAATTTCATTTTGCTACATATGGATTTCCAGGTTTCCCAGTACCATTTGTTGAAGAAGCTATCTTTTCTCCAATGTATTTTTGGGCACCTTTATCTAGCATGAGCTAACTGTATTTATGTGAGCTTGTCTCTGTGTCTCTATTCTGTACCATTTGTTCTTCATGTCTGTTTTGATGTCAATGCCATGCCGTTTTTGTTACTATTGCTCTGTAGTATAATTTAATGTCGGGTATTGTGATGCCACCTGTTTCATTTTTCTTGTTAAGGATTGTTTTAGCTATTCAGAGTCTCTTATTTTTCCCTTTTTCTATTACTATGAAGAAAGTCATTGAGATTTTAATAGTAATTGCATTAAATCTCTATAGCACTTTTGATAGTGTGGCCATTTTGACTATATTAATTCTGCCTATCCAAAAGCATAAGAGATCTTTCCATATTTTAAGGTCTTCTTCAATTTCTTTCTTTAGTGTTCTGTAGTTTTCGTTATAGAGATCTTTCAATCCTTTTTCTGATAATTGATTCCCAAGTATCTTATATTTTTTAAGGCTATTGTGAATGAGGTAGTTTTCTTAATTTCTTTTTCAGTAGATTCATCACTGATGTATAGGAACACAATTGATCTCTGGGTGTTAATTTTATCTCCTGCTACTTTTCTGAATTCATTTATGAGTTCTAGAAGTTTTCTGGTAGAATTTTTTGGGTCTTTTAAATATAGAATCATGTCATCAGCAAATAGGGATAGTTAAAGTTCTTCTTTGTCTAATTGTTCTGGCCATTGTTTCAAGGATGATATTAAAAAAAATAAGTGGTGAAAGAGGTCATCCTTGTCTTGTTCCATTTTTAGAGGGAATACTTTCAATTTTTCTCCATTTAGAATGATGTTGGCATTGAGTTTAGCATATATAAGCTCCTTTTTAATATATTTTATTTAGAGACAGGGCCTTGCTGAGTTGCGTAGGGCCTCACTCTGTTGCTGGGGCTGGCTTTGAACTCACGGTCCTCCTTCCTCAGCCTCTTGAGCTGCTGAGGTTCTAGGTATAAGCCACCGTACCTGACTCAAGCATAATTTCTTTCATTTTTTTCCCAAGAACATATTGCCTCGGCTAAGTCAGTCATCTACCAACTCAAATTATCCTTTACAATAATAATAATGTTTACTATTACTGTAGTAAATATTCATTGAATTGTTTTGTGCAGTTATTGAGTTAAGCACTTAATTGATCTTCACAAAGCCTAACGAGTTAGATGCAATTAATATTCACTTTGTCAATGGGAAATATAAGACTCTTAGAGTTTTGAATGACCTGTCAACGATCATATGGCTAATAATGATGCAAAGCTAAGACCTGAGGCCATCTTCTCATCTGCTTTAACGGTGCAGACCTCTAGCCATTAGCACATGAGAATCACCTACAAAGTCTTCAGAGAGAGGAATATCAGAAGCAGAGTGAGGTCATCCAGCGGAGAAAGAGTACGAACTCTGCCTGTTGCTCTATCCCAGAGGGCCCTGGAACTCAGTGCATTCTTCTCTGGAATCCACTGTGCCCTCTGGTTAATGAGAATGCAGCCCATAGGACTTCTATGGTCTATCCCAAATCCAAACCATGTGTCTCCATTTCTGGGTTTTTTTACTTAAGCCAATTTCCATTGTCTTGACGTCTTTCCCAACTCACTCATAGAAAATAATACTTGTTGTGGTTAATTTTATGTTTCAATTTGACTGGGCTAAGGGATACCCGGACAGCTGGTAAAATATTATTTCTGAGTGTCACCAGGAGGATGTTTCTAGAAGAGCTTAGCATTGGAATTGGTAAATAGAATTGGTAAAATGAACGACGCTCCCCAACATGGCTAAAGCATCATCTAACCTGCTGAATGCCTGTATAGAATAAAAAGGTGGGAGAAAGACAAATTTAAGCTCTACACTTGAGCAGAAACAACTATCTTTCCTGCCTTCATACATCAATACACCTTGTTCTCCAGTTTTGATTCTCAAACCACAGCTTACATCTTTGGTTCTCAGGTCTTCAGACTTGGACTGAATTACACCACTATTAGCTTTCCTGGTTTTCTACCTTGCAGACAGTAGATAGTGGGACTTTTAAGCCTCTATACCAAGGTGAAACAATTTCCTATAATAAATCTTCTCCTGTCTTTGTATGTATCTTCTTTATCTGAGAGAGAGATTGAGGGGGTGAAGAGCCTATAGCCTATTGGATAAAAATATAGAGATATATAATTTCCTATTGGTTCTGTTTCTCTGGAGAACTTGACCAGTACACTTCCACCCATGGGCCATCCTTGACTTACTCCCTCACCTTCCATAATCTAACAAACAGGTTCTTTGACGATTTATTACCCTCCATTCTATCAACATTTTTAAGGCATATGAGTAACACTCCATTCTTCCATAATTACATCACCCGGACTTTATACTTTCTCTTCTCATTTTTCATATATGTGTTAGGGTTTGGATATGAGGTGTCCCCTAAAAGCACCCGTGTCAAAGCAGGAATTTTCAGAGGTGAAAGGATTCGATTGTGAGAGATGTGACTTGACCAGTCCATCCTAGTTTGAATGGACTAAGTGGGTGGTTACTGAAGGCAGGTCGGGCGTGGCTAGAAGAGGTGGGGCATGGGGCAAGCCCTGGAAGTGTTAATCTTCCCTAGAGCTCCTTCTCCTTTCCTTTCTCTCTGCTTCCTAGCTGCCCTGGGAGGAGCAGCACTCCTCTGCTATGCTCTTCTGCTTCACCTTGGCCTAGGGTGATGGAGCAGGCCAACCAGGGACTGACCCTCTGAAACTGAGTCAACATAAACTTTTCCTACTCTAAGTTGTTCTTGTCAGATATCTTGGTCAAGCAAACAAAAGCTGAATAATACAATACCTTTTTTTCCAAACTTGTTAGTAAACAGAACTTTGCATATTTCTTACTTTTTTACACCATAAGTCTCATTTACAATACAATTGTATATTCCTTAGCAAAAGGACTTAAGTTTACAGTTCATTGTGTCTCCCACATGGTTATATTCCAGTGTCCTCCAAACACTTGTTAATATGCTAATGCTTGTGAAAAGGCACTGATTTAAATAAGTAATCTGGGGAAGGGATACTGACCATTAATTTCTGTCTCACAAAAGAGGGTCTGGAAATGTGTTTCCAAGGCAGGTACCTGAGATCAATTATTTACTTTGCCATTATAACAATCTGAATCTCAAATAATTCTCTAGTTTGTTTGTTTGTTTGTTTTATTTTTTTCCTAGCTGACCTCCTCCTGAAAGACAGTGAATCCAGGATCTGGTGGAAGGGAAGTGGTGGGAGAAGGGACAAGGATGGGAAAGGAAGATTTCATATCAACATGCAAAATTGATACGCATTATGTGCAGGAGGTGGAGACTCTGCCAGATGGGATGTGTGATTCCAGAGGAAACAGCTGTTTTGTGATTAAAGGAACAAAGGAAGTTCAGGCTGGAAGGAGAGCTGGAAGCCACTTCTGCCTCTCTGAGTTTCTGTTGCAATTCCTTCTTGTTCCCATCTTGTGAGCTCTGCACTCTGTGTTCCCTGAGACAAATTAATGTGTGTGTGTGTGGGGGGGGATCAAATAACAACAAAAAGTTGTGTTGGGTTTGTCTTTTTTCTTGATTTAAATTAGTGGTTACTGGTTTTCCAAGCTTAACTCTCAACCCTGCTGCCTCATGAAACTGTACCCCTGGCCTCACAGCAGACCATGACAGATTTCAAACACACTCCTGACTATGAGAATGAAAATTGTGTTCATTAAAGACGGTGCATTTGAAACCTTCTGCTTCCCACACACAGCTTTTGGTTTCTCCCACACAAATGACTCTCTCCCTCACTTGTGCTTCCTCTCTCTCTCTCTTAATATAATAAAGAATTCTTTTAAAATATCAAGTAATTAAAGCTCTTCATGGGTGAACTCACCCATTGAGAGGAATCTTCTAGTACATGAAAAGGTTGCTTGATGAAATTCTAAATCATTTAAGAAAAAAAAAATTTCAACATATTATTTTCTCTGATTTTTGGCAGAAAAAAAGAACTAATTTTTTTTTTCTTTGCATTTTATTTCCTTGGTGGGTTTATAGTTCCAAGCTGCATTTGGGTAAGAATTCCTGTTGACCATAACAAGACAATGACAGATTAAATAGCCACTCATATTTAAACATTTTTCTCATATTTGTTTGTAAATTGTATTCCCTGATAAATAGAAGAAGAAACCAGGACTAGAAAGGGTGAAAAAAAAAAATGGAGCAGTCTGTCTGTCTTTCTTTTCTGTTGATATTTTCTTTTTTCTTTTCTTCTTCTTCTTCTTCTTCTTTTTTAATTGCCTCACTGTTACTTGTAGAAGGGAAAAAAAAAAAAAAAAAAAAAACACTAGACAACACACTCAAGTCCATGTCTGCTAATCGGGCTGTGATGTGTTTGACTTTAATTTGTGCAACCAGCCCCCTCTCCAGCCTAGTGCAGATGCCATGTCCTTTTAACATCAGCAGGCACTGGCCTCATTCTCATCCCCTGAAACATGTTCTCTGGAAGGATCTTGTAACCAGCCAGGACAGGAAGCAACCCTGAATGCAGGAAGCAGTAAATTGTGCTTGTGTTGAAATATTTAGGCAATTTTATTTTCAATGAGGTGTTTTCCTTTCCCTTGATTTGAGGTTACATATATACTTAAGAAATAACCATGGAAGAAAACAATGATCAGAGCAGAATGATTCCATTTCAGGAACGATTTCATACCTGTCTCTCAGATGTGAGCAGGCACGGTGTGCAATTTTCTTTCCATTTGAAAGAAAATGGTGAGAAGACCAGTTTCTTTACCACTCTTCTTGCTGAGGAAGTCAGTCATTTATTCAAGTTAATTGCTCAGTTAGAGTCATAAGAATGATTAATAGAAAAGACTCATTTTGGAGCTGTCCATGACAGTATCCCAGCATTGAAGTTCATATTGGCTTCCAAAGATTGGAATTCTAGAATATGCACATCCAGACAGCTATCCACAGGTAGATTTGACTCTCTTCCCCCTCTCTAATTAAGTGCCATTTCTTTTAAGGGGAAGGATGATCATAGTTAACAGTTATCAATACCTCTGAAGTTTCTCCCAAAACTGCAGATATCCCTGCAGACTAGGAATGAAGATACAAAAAAAGTGGAGGCCATCTGTTCTTAAAGCTCTAAGATGTGGTCATGCAGAGCATGTCAGAGAGGAAGAGATGGCACCAGGGGAGATGCTGCTGGTCGACCTCCCAGCCCTGAATTGTAGGGTATGGCAGGACCCATGCCACCCATGAGCCTTGGTCACAACTCAGGGTGCTGTATAAGGTTAAATTTGTGGGCCAAACCAACATAGGAAGGATGGAAGGAGAGGTGAGAGGGAAGGGGGAAGAGAGAGAGGAGGGTGCCTGGGAAACTCATGTAGGTGAGTCAGAGCAGGAGGAGGAGCGAAGGGAGTATTTGAGCTTCCATTCTCTGCAGGCTCTGTCGTTCTCATGAGCACTTATGATGGTGAGAATTGGTTAAACTATATTTTGAGGCTTTTTTTCTTTTTCCTTGGATAGCAATAATTAGTCGTGTCAAGATGACTACTCAAATGACAATGTGATTTCAATGAGAAAAAGTTGAAGAATAAACTATAATTATTTGGACAGTCATTTGATCAGGTTTTCTTTTCCTTGTCACTTTTTAAATGATTTATGAAGTTATATGTGGGTGTCTGCTGAAGAGGTTAGTTCACATTTTAAAGCTTTTTAAATTTTTTTTTTCTTTCCTTATTCTTTTCTATTTCAAGTACATAACGATTTGTGGGCTTTTTCTTTTCTTTTCTTTTCTTTACTCTCAATTTGGTTTAAATAGAATCATAGGCCAGTTAATCTAATTTAAACTCCAATGTCTCTTGCTCTTGATGTTAGTCATCTTAAAAAGCAGCATTTTTCATCTTCACAGAGCCTGATAGGTGCCATTGCACCTAGCTCAGCATTTCCTAAAGTTCCTTGGAACATTAGAACAGAAGAGATGGTCTCAGGAAAAGAGGGACGTGGACAAAAATGTAGAAATGGTATAAGTACATTTTCCACTGAGAAATCATATTCTACCTTGCATGTTAATGTTCTGGAAAATTCTCCCTTTAAAACAGCTCTTTATGTTTAATTCAGTATTTCTCAAACTTGTTTGACCCAGGGTCACTCTGTTATCCTAAAATTTACACACATTCTTTGGGATCCACAAAAAACACTTTGGGAAATGTTCATGTAGCCAATTGGTAAACAAATTCCATCAAACAAACATGCTCCACACTGACTTCTTCCAAACAAGGAAAACAACCAGAAAAAGAAACACGCTAAGAGTGATTGTTCCAAAAATGGAATTGCCTTTTTTGACCATGGCAGAAAAACCACAGCTTTAAAGCAAGGTTCTTGAAAAATTTGACCTTGAAAGTGTCTTAGAGAAGGGTGACTTTTACGTAGTTGAATAGCAATTCTCTAAGGCATCACACACATGCTTCTGCCACTCCTGTGACTTGCTTTGTGATCACAATCCTGGAACACTTCAGGATGCAAACAAATTCAGCTACAGGAGACTTTAAGTGGCAGTGGAAGCATCATTATAATCACTGTACCTGGAGTTCAGGACATGGGCTGCTTGTGCTGGCTAAGGAAGGTCAAGCCACAAGGCCATGTCTATAGGCAAGTCACAGTGAGGTCTGTGAATGGCAGGGGAATTGCTTCCCTTTTATCTTTTATTAAAGGGGATCAGGTGTTTGCCCATAAGAATTGCACTCGGAGCAACATGCAGTTCTATTCTGGAATATGCCCATAAACTAGAGATATGTCTGTTTAAATAAACATAAAATCATGAATATCCTACAGCCAAAAAAGAAAAAAAAAAAAAAGATGATGGCATTTAGGAGTAAAGGCAGAAGACAAAGTCTGCTTACTTTTTTTTTTTTTTCCTTTCTGAATGAATGACTCAACTTTGAGATTATTCAGATTTTCCAAGAACAAAGAACAAATAATCCTACAAATTCTGGTATTTAATTGAATCGCTAGGTTTATTTTCTAATTTGCATCCTGTAAAAAAAGCATGTGAAGGATAGGATTTTTTTTTTCAAAATACCCAAAATATTGCCCTTGAAGCAATATAGAATTTATGAAAGAATCTGGGCCAGCCTCTTTGCTTGCAGCGGTGTGTATTCTTTACTTCTCCATGTTCCATTGCACTCCCGTATTCTTCAAGTTGGACTAGGAGGGAATTATTAGTTGCACTAGCCTCAGCGTTTTTGTATCTACTTATTTTGAAACCTTTCATTTGTAGCGACAGCTGCAAGGTGTCCCTTCAAGGATTTTGCTTTTTTGATTTATACTTTTATACACTCAAATCTCAATTGAGATATCCGAGCTTCATTCCATTTTCTGACCTTACACTATCAAGCCAGAGTGACCCCCAATCTCTTAGGACTGGGCTACAATCCAAACCAGGTTATGGAAGAACAAGGGCAGAGAATCAAAGCCACACATCACCCTGGTCCCAAGGAAACACTTCGTGCAAAGCTGAGTGAAGGCCAGCCAATCCGCAGACCTCATTTATTTGCCCATGTGAGAATTCTCAACTCTCCACACTTTGAACTTTTGACATTATTTTTGAGTGTGTGTGAGTCCTGTTTATACCAAACACAAAAGCCAGACAGATGCTCTATTTGGCATGGAAATTGGCCTCGTGGAAATAAATGTTCTTTTTTTTTTTCCCTCCCTCCTTTAATTTCTTTTCTTTCTTTCTTCTTCTTTTTTTTTTTTTTTTTTTTTTTTGTCTGGGTGAGGATGGATGCTGCTGAAATGTATCATAGTGGCTGTCACATCAGTGAATATTCCATGCATCTGTTTCTGGTTATTGTTCTCCTCTTGACACACCTGTCATCGGGCCCTTGCAGCAAGGCGTTTCAGATCATAAACCCCTCGGAGTCTGGTCAAATGGATGCAGTGGTCAATAAGGCCGTGGGGTGTTGTATCTGGCCGTCAACTGTGCATGGGTGCTGGAGCACTCTCCGCTCTCTCCAAATCCTGCATGGAGACGGTTGCGTCCTTTCAGAACGTTGCTGTTCTGAATAGAGAGGCAAATCGATTGGGTCCACCTTCCAAAAGAAATGTTTCCAAAGACCTCATTCCCACAAAACACCGCATCTTGATTGTAGAGGGGAGAAATTTAACCTGGTTAGATATAGACTTTAAAAATATTTTTCCTGTTAGTATAAGAATAAAACTTTTGCCAATTTACAGTATAATTCTTGTTTATTATTGAATGTAAAGCTGGATGCTTGGCAGTGAGTACAGTGGCTAAGCCTGATAGGCATTCAGTGCGTTAAGCTGTTCTGTTGTTATCACGTTAAATCTAATAACATTCTAAAGAAATAAACATGTTTATATCTTCCTTTTGCAGCTAAGGAAATTTGCTCACTGGGATGAAGTTGCTGGCTTCACTCACTTCACACGTTCAGTAAAGGGGGAAGCACACACCACTTCATTCTAAGGAGGAGGGGTAGCATTGGCATCATTGCTATAGAAATCCAGGGATGAACACAAATCTGTGTAGTGTGAAGGAGATTCATGGTATGTTTATGGAAAGCTAATAAACCATTAAATGATCCTGAAATGTTATGGAAGTGACAAGTCAAGTTTGAGAGCAGCCTATTTCTAAACCCCAGTTTGTGTCCTGGTGAACAGACAAAACAGCAAAACAGCGAATGAAACCAAGATTGGGAACAAAAGAAAATAGCACCCTCTCTTTTTTCAGCAGTGCCTTGGAAATGTTGAAAGTGTCAATTGAATTGTCCTATTTATAAGGTCTTTGATTTTCTTTACTGTAAACTCTTAAGGACGCTCCATTGCCTGGTGCAATTTAATATGACTGGAGCTCACAGGGGTCTTGATCTTCACATACAGTGCCCCAGAGGAGTGATTTATAAACCACAATCCCAGAGCATCCCAGTAACCAGAGTGAATTGAGGCTTCTAAGTGAACACAAGTGCTATGAATTCCAATGTTAGACCAGCACAAGAAATGTCCCCAAACTCATTTCCTGCAAGAGAGAATGGGGATGTGGTTGGAGGGAATGAGAGGGATGGCAAACCCCATAAGGAATGAGGTTGGTACCCAATTAGCTTCTTTTCATATTATGGGTTTAGGGAGGCCAAGTAATCCCAAGATGGCTCCAGTCATTTTCACGTTGGCAAAGAGGAACAATATTGCTTTTTAATAGTGTGAGGTCGAAGGAAGGAAAGGGCAGAGAGGAGAAAGGAGAGCAAACCAAAGGAACGCTGTGAATGCACTTAATTCCCTTGGCATGAGCATTTTTGTGGGGGGAAAAAAACAAAGAAAAAGAGAGAAAGGAGATTAAAAAATTGATAACTTCAAATGTGTGATCAATAAAAATAATTATCATCTTTCAGACCGTTTTTCATAAAGTACTCAGTGGCCTGAGACTAATTTCTGGCATATAGGAGCCAAGCTCTTGAAATGCACAATTACCAAAAACTCTCTCCTTTTTCAAATGACTTTCCTGTGTGTGTGTATTTTTTTTTTCCTTCCTGTCTTCTACACTCAACCGTTTGGTCTAAAGACAGTCAGGGAGCTAAATATATATTAATTAGAACTCTTGGGGCTGGCATCAGTGAGATACAATTATACCAAACGGATGCCATTCCGGGCTCTGATAGCTTCATTTAAATTCCTGAATAAAACATGAAATATCTTTAATGAGAAATGAATATAGTTGTCAGGAGGGGGTAGTTCTGATAGTGTTACAAGTCGAGATATAGAAGATGAAGACATAATGTGAATACCTTCCATTTTATCTAAAAATGATGGTTGTTAGAAAAGACAGATCCCTCTTCTGAGACATCGTGTGTGCTGCAATATCAAAAAAATTATAGCGCCTAACAGTGCAGTCTTATCCCAAGGAGACCCGGCATTCTGAGCCTCTGTGATTTTGCAGGAAGGAACTTGCTGTCTGTTACCAAGAAAACGGATCGACTCAAACAGCATCAGTAAGAGTACCCACGTGCCACTTATCCTGCAGATCTGCCACTCTGTCCAGCAGATCCCTGCTTCTTTCTAACCAAGAGCTGGTAAGATATCCTGTCCATAAATATTTTGTTGAAAGCATGAGAGATAAATAGATTGCATACTTAGCTCCAGTCTCTGTTCTCTTCAAGATAGTCACTGCTCAGTACTGGAGGAGGTGGGAAGCTGCAAAGGGAAATGGGTTCATAAAATCACACTGTCAGGGAGGTGAGAACTGCACAGCTTCCCATACTGCCATGGCCTCCTCTTTGATCACTGGCCCTAGGAAGCAGGAGCCCCAGCCCCAGGCTCCCTCAAAAGGCCATTCATCTGTTGGGCTGTGGCTGAGATTTTCTTCTTTTCTTTCCAAGGGCTTCCCTTTATTCAGCAAGTCTTTCATAATTAAAATAACAGCACACTACCTTGTATTCAGGCTGCACCTGTCTTAATCCCAGGTGACTTTCAAGTACTCTATCAATGATAACCAGGGCTTGCTTGGCTTGCTATTGAATTCAGAGGGCCAGTTCCTCAATCTGGGTGACTGGGAGGTGCAAAGGGAGGGGGAACATGGAGAACCTGCAGATAATTGGCCTGAAAATACATAAAAAGAAGAGGCTCGTTTTCCCCCATATTTCCCATCATAGTCCTGAGCTATTGTAAAAGTCAGACAAAATACCACTTGGTTCTCTTTTTACTCAGAGACAACATACTACTCTGTTCTTATAAAGTAGAATTGAGAAGTCAGGTATACCAGCTAAGGTTGTCTGTTGATAAAGATCTTGCCGTCATGTTATTTAGCATCTGGTTCACTGGACAAATCAGTCGGTGCCTATGTGCAGTGCATTGTGGGGAGATGCTGAGATAAAGACGGCAGGCTACTGCCCTGCAGAGCTCTTGGACAATTATTTTCATACAAGGCTGTCGCGTGGGAAGCTTTAGCAACCCTGCTCCTCCCACCTCTGCTGTCCATCTCCACTGTATGGTGGAGAAGTTGAAGCAGGGGTTTTACTAGGTCTTGAATGATCCTTTGAGTAGCAAGGATCTAGCCAACTGAGTTCCTCAGACAATTTCATACCTCTAGTCATTATTTGTATGTTCTGTTTGCAGTACCAATCTCCTACCCAGTCTGTTCGGACATTGCTATTTCCCTACAGATCTTTTTAAATACATCTCTTTCCCCCCTAACGCCAAGAGTCTTTCTCTGCAAAGTACATGCGATCTTTTCTGTAATAGCTATTGGTATGTTTACCACTGCCTGCACGGCTGGAATGAAAGCTCTTTGATGAGAGAGACAATACATCATATGTGTCTAACTCAGTGTCTGCCATATACTCAAGAGTTGAAACATTTTTTGGTTGAATGGGTGAATAAGAAATGATGACCAGGTGCTATGGCACACGCTTGTAATCCCAGTGGCTCTGGAGGCTGAGGCAGGAGGATGATGAGTTCAAAGCCACCCTCAGCAAAAGCGAGGTAATAAGCAATTCAATGAGACCCTGTCTGTAAAAATAACACAAAACAGGGCTGGAGAAGTTGCTCAGTGGTCAAGTGCTCCTGAGTTCAATATACCCAGTATAAACCCCCTGTCCCCCCCCAAAAAAAAATGACAAAAATTGGTAATGTGACTTGTTGCATTTTTCCAAGTTTTTATACTTTCTTTTATGACATAAAATCTAGATCCAGATAAATAGGAAAGGGGCATTAAATTGTATTTTTTTTCCTTCTGTGAAACCAAATAACACTTGGACTAATATCCTTTTATTTTTCACTAATGATTTTTATTTTCCAAAATTGATTGAATCAACCATTTGTTTTGACTTTGTCTTTTTAGTTTTTAAGACTGTTATACAACTGCTTTTTGTCCAGGGGTGGATCAATAATAGCAATAGCAGTCACAGATAACTTTTACTGAATTGTGCAAGAACTGTGGTGGGTGCTTCATGTGAGTTAACTTGATTCATTCTTACACCCACATAAAGCAGTTACCACACCCCATGGGACAGATACAGGAACAAAAGGACCAAGAGGTTAGCTGTCTTGCTCAACATCCACCAATCCCTGTAAAGGGATTATTTTTATCTCTACAAAGATCAGAGCAAGAATACCAATGAGAAAACATGCATGAAAAAGAAGTAAATCATAACACAGAAATGTCCCCCTCCTATGACTCATTGGAGTAAGTTGCCCACATTGAATAACCTTTGCCTGAAATAATTTAATAAGGTTATGGAGACAGAAATCTTCACTAAAGATTTTTGCCTAAATCTGGAAGATTGTCAAGAGATTTGGAAAGTTGGTACTTTATCATAATTTGTGAGTCCATGTCCTCATCTCTTTCTTGTCTGAGGGGTGGATATTTGTTTTAGCTATGTCATTCTGGTCAAAAACATTTCCACTTCAGGCCAGCTGGTCATCACCTCAATAGTCTCAACTGACCCTTCCCCCTGACAAGGCTCTTATCACAGCCATCTCCGATCCTCAAGCAGAGGCAATGGGGGTGGGCTCTGTGAACACAGACCTCAGGAGCTCTGTGCACCTGGAGAGCCCATGAGCCAGAGCCTCCCTGATGATGGTCATGCTCAAGCCAATGTGGTTTCAAGGCTCCTGCCCAGTTCCCAGTTACCATCTAGCCACCAGGGCTAAAATCCAGTCTGCTTGGCACAGCCTGTTTAGACCTTCCACACTTCATTTCCTAAATTCAGGGCAGGAAGTATACAATGGAGGAGAGCTATGCTCTCCTCCTCATTCTTCTGCTGCAAACCTGCATGGCCTCTTCTCCAGGGAAGTTGAATATGTCCTGTTTTTTTCCTAACCACAGCTTGGAGCCTCACTGAGATTAGTTAGGTATATCACGTTAAGAATCTCAATTGTGTGAAACTGGTGGATCCATAGGCATGACATCCCTAATCTATCAGGGTTCTTCCCCCACTTAGCAGGGCATAGATTTGAAGGAGCCCTAATTGGGAAGGGCTGTTGTAGCTAGCTGGAAGCCATATGTGATGCACCTGTAGGCACCCGCAAAGCTGAAGGTATATAACCGGGTGAAAGCGGTCCGAGTTAGGAGAACGAATTCATTCGGTCCGTCGGGCAGTCACTCGGTCGGTCAGAAGAATCAGAGCGGCCAGAACATAGGCAGAGCGGTTACAGAAGAGAAACCAGATAGAAGAAGTAATGACTGGTCAGAGTTAGGCCGAGGCTCCTGAGGAAGACAGAAGACAGAAGAAAGAAGAAGGAAGAAAGAAGAGAGAAGAAAGAAGCTCTAATCTTACTCTAAGCTAAGCTCTACTCTAAGCTCTACTCTAAGCTAAGAAGAAAAATCTTTCTTTCCCTCTCTAAGAAAAATCCTTCTTTCCCTCTCTAAGCTCTAAGAAAGTAGAAGTAAAAGTAGTAAAAGCTTAACTCTGCCTCCGAGAGTTTTTTTATCCCGGTTTTCGGTACCAGGCAGCTTTCATAGATTCACGTTGCTCCTCAACACACTGTGCTTTACAGCCTCAGTTGGAGTTGAAATGTCTCACCAAATGTCATCTCTCACCCTGGAACCCCAGTTTTATCCTACAGACTCCCCACATGATGCTAACGGCCCTCCTCTGCTTGGACACCTGTGACCATGTCTGACTTTTCCCCCACTGGCTACATGAACCACAGTTGCTATTCCTAGACCTGTAGATCTAGGTCAGGCTGAGTCCCCTTGCCCAAAAAATCCTGAAGTCCTCCTTTGTATCCTCTTCTAAATTGTTGAGGACCCAGCATCATATGGAAGCCAGCCTTCCCAGTTAAGGCCAAATAACTCAAATGAAAGGTGAAGCACCTAAGAAAGAACAGCCTATGTCATGCAGAGACTCACCCAGACTTAATGTTTGCAAGATTGTTGATTGTGTAAGTCTCACCAGAAAAATAGCTATCAATTAGTGCATGCAACCTCTGGGTATATCCAAGTTCTATGCATGGATTATTCCATGGTATCCTCCATGAAAATAAATGCATTTTGCAGTCTGGCCTCACCTGCCTTTATGAATTCTTCTCTCCGTTTATCCTCCTTGAATAATATTTTTCAGGAATATGGAACTAAACAGATCCTGGCTTGCTTACATGTGTCTTATGAGGTGCCATTTTACAGATGGGTAAACAGAGGTTTGGAGTGGGAAGTAAAATTGCACAATGAGAGTGTGGCAGAACTGGAGATCAAAGACTCACTTCTAGCTGAGTCCAGGATCTTCATCATCAGATTATACAAGAAGCAGATAAAACATCTTTCTAAGAGGCTCCCTCTTCCAAAAGCCAGAAGACATCTTCAAGGTACAATGGCTTTGAATGACCGAACTTATCATATAATGGTGGTTTGTCTGTAAATACTTCCATTAAACAAGCCCACTGGAGACCCTCAGAATCCCAGTTCTAGTGAAGCAGTTGCATAGATAGGAAATGTGAAGAGCATGTGCTTCCCCCAAGTACATAACCTTCACATACCGTAATAGGGACTCTTTCATTTGCTTATTTTGGGATGTGAACTCTCTGGATACAGAGCAGAAAGAATAATTTCTATAAGAACAATAGAATCATCCCAAACATTTTCCCTATTTCTCCTTCCCCTAGACAATGGATGTGCATGGTAATGGTATTGAATTGGGGAAGGGAGGGGGTAGAGACAGGGGTGAGAGTTCCTCAGGCATGAAATGTAAGAGACAGCAAAAAGTAAAAAGGAAGCCAGTGTAAGCTGCCTGGTACCGAAAACCGGGAGGAAAAACTCTCGGAGGCAGAGTTAAGCTTTTACTACTTTTACTTCTACTTTCTTAGAGCTTAGAGAGGGAAAGAACGATTTTTAGAGAGAAAGATTAAAGCGAGCTTTTCTTCTTGTCTTAGCTTAGAGTCTTAGAGAGAAAGAAAGATAGAGCTTAGCTTAGAGAAAGATTAGAGCTTTTTTCTTCTCTCTTCTTTCTTCCTTCTTCTTTCTTCTGTCTTCTGTCTTCCTCAGGAGCCTCGGCCTAACTCTGACCAGTCATTACTTCTTCTATCTGGTTTCTCTTCTGTCTTCTATCTGGTTTCTCTTCTGTAACCGCTCTGCCTACGTTCTGGCCGCTCTGATTCTTCTGACCGACCGAGTGACTGCCCGGCTGACTGAATTCTCCGTTCTCCTAACTCGGACCGCTTTCACCCGGTTATATACCTTCAGGTTTGCGGGTGCCTACAGGTGCGTCACATACATATCAGGTGGAACCCATGGCTTCCAGCTAGCTACAACAGCCCTTCCTAATTAGGGCTCCTTCATATTCCTTCCCTTTAGTTTAAAAAGGTGCTTTTGTTCTATTTTCTCTATTTTATTTTCTCTATTTTCTTTTATTTTCTTGTCTCTACCTAGCTTTTCACCTTTTATTTTTGAAAGGGTGGATATTTGAGCCCTTTTTGAGAAGGTGCTGTGGCTTTAAGGAAGCCTAATGCTGAGGAGCAGCTAACGCACCTAGTTAAGCACAATTGCATAAGCGGCTTTGACTTTTTTTTTTTTTTTTTTTTTTTTTTTTTTCCTCCTCTATTTTTCTTTATGGCTTTCTTGCCAAAGCTCAGTGGCTTTTTTTTTTTTTTTCTGCATGGTTTTTACCATGCTATTTAATTCTCTATTTTCTTTTAAGCTCATGGCTTTTTTCTTTATACTAAAGCTCAAGGCTTTTTCTCTATATTTTTTATGGCTTTTGGCTGGCTACTCTGCTTCGGCTTTCTTTTGGCCGGCTCGCTTCGGCTTTTCGCTGGCTACTCTGCTTCAGCTTTTGGCCAGCTACTCTGCTTCGGCTTAATTCTTAACTGGCTTCAACTGAGTCAGAGGCTATGCTACTTGTTTCTACTCTTTTTGCTGGTCTCAACTGAGTCTGAGGCTATGCTTTTTCATTGCTCTTATTTCTTAGCTTTTCTTCTCTGCCTGCCGAGCCCCGGACGGACCACCATTTGTAAGCTGCCTGTCACGGCCAGCCACGGCGCCGCCACGGGAGGAAAATTCTCGGAGGCAGAGTATAGCTTTTACTACTTTTACTTCTACTTTCTTAGAGCTTAGAGAGGGAAAGAACGATTTTTAGAGAGAAAGATTAAAGCGAGCTTTTCTTCTTGTCTTAGCTTAGAGTCTTAGAGAGAAAGAAAGATAGAGCTTAGCTTAGAGAAAGATTAGAGCTTTTTTCTTCTCTCTTCTTTCTTCCTTCTTCTTTCTTCTGTCTTCTGTCTTCCTCAGGAGCCTCGGCCTAACTCTGACCAGTCATTACTTCTTCTATCTGGTTTCTCTTCTGTCTTCTATCTGGTTTCTCTTCTGTAACCGCTCTGCCTACGTTCTGGCCGCTCTGATTCTTCTGACCGACCGAGTGACTGCCCGGCTGACTGAATTCTCCGTTCTCCTAACTCGGACCGCTTTCACCCGGTTATATACCTTCAGGTTTGCGGGTGCCTACAGGTGCGTCACATACATATCAGGTGGAACCCATGGCTTCCAGCTAGCTACAACAGCCCTTCCTAATTAGGGCTCCTTCAAGCCAGTAATTGTGATTAACAGTATTGTAATGCAGTGCTTTAAAACAATCAAATTTAATGCAAAAATCCAAAGTGAGCAAAATGTCAAAATTTTAAATGAACATAGGATCAATACTACTGATTATCTTAGCTCATTCAGGCTGTCATAACAAAATCCCAGAGCCTGAGGAACTCATCAACCCAGTCAATCTCAGAGCAGAAGTTCCTCCTAATAGAACCTTGTGTTTTAGTGTTAAGTTTGGACATGAGAGGTTCCCCCAAAGCTCCTGTGTTAATGCAGGGATATTCAGAGGTAAAATGATTGGATTGTGACAGGTGTAACCTATTCAGTCCATCCTAGTTTTTCTTGGGGGGTGGGTGGAGAGTGGGGGGTTATAGGGAACTGAACTCAGAGGCACTCAGCCCCTGAGCCACATCCCCAGTCGTATTTTGTATTTTAATTAGAGACAGGGTCTTACTGATTTGCTTAGTGCCTCACTTTTGCTGAGGCTGTCTTTGAACTCTTGACCCTCCTGCCTCAGCCTCCTGAGCCGCTGGGATTACAGTCATGCACCACCACTCCTGGCCTTCCTAGTTTGAGTGGATTAAATGGATGATGAATGTAGGTAGGTGAAATGTGGCTAGAAGAGGTGGGACACTGGGGGTCTGCACTGAAAGGGTTCATCTTCCCTCCAGACTCTTTCCCCTTTTCTCTGTGCTTCCTGGCCACCATGACTTGACAAGTGTTCCTTCACTATGCTCTTCCACCATGATGTTCTACTTCACCTGGGGCCCACAGCAATGACGTCAGCCTTCCATGGACTTCATCTCTAAAACCATAAGCCAAAATAAACTTCCCCTGTAAGTTGTTCTTGTCAGGTATTTTGGTGACTGGGTCAAAAAAGCCGACAAATACACTTAGCCTCCAGCTTGACCAAGGGTAACTTCATCCACTGCCATTTACATCCAGCTGAGATTCAAACTGCTGTCTTCATCTCCCACACCCACACACACCCAGCAGAGGGCACGTGTCAACCTGCAAACATTTCTCCTGAAGAACCCACCTATCCACCTGAGAAAGGGGGTGGTATGTCCTCTCCCAAAGGGTGGGATCTCAGGGAGCAGAATGCACTCAATCTCTAAGAAACTCTTTTACCTCTCCATGAACTCTTGGCCTTCCTTATACAAACTGGAGGTGTCTTCAAAACTCACACCAAAAATGAAAAGAAAATATTTTTAATTCTAAGCTGTACAAGAGAATTCATATATGTTAGGTTATTTGCTTTAAATACAAAGCATAAGATTTAAACAGTTTGTATGATGACACAAATGGTGTGAATATACTTTGTATACAACCAGAGATATGTAAAAATGTGCTCTATAAGTATAAAAAGAAATGTAATGCATTCTGCTGTCATTTATAACAACTTAGAATAAAAAAATAAATAAATAAAAAATATTTTAAAAATTTGATACAGCTTTATGAGAAATGGTACCTTTCCTAAATACAGCATGACATCTTGTGAAAATGATAAAACACACACACACACACACATATACATATATATATATATACACATTCATGTGTGTGTGTGCATGAACCTATATAACAATGGAAGAAATGAAAAGTCAAACACTAAGCAATGAACTGAGATCATACATAGTAGTTTCCATCAGACTTACAGATTTTCCTTTCAAAGCTCATTCTCATCCATTAATCCCTGTGATAATAATACATGACTGACCTACCATGCAGTAAACTTCCCACCTCATCTTCCCACATACATGCTAACATCCATCTTCTAGTCCACCCTGAATATCTCTTGCCTAGTAAATTTCCCTGAAATACAATATTATCCTTATTCTTTCCTCTATAACTATCAATGGCCTTCTACTGCCTACTGAATACATTTAAAAAGTTTAAATACATTCTTCTTTTATTATTTCATTTTTTCTACATGTAGAATTTGAACTAAATTCATTTTACTCTAAAATAGCCACACCTTCCTGTCTCTACACATAGTAGATACCTAATATACAGAAGGTTCTAAGTATTCCTGCTACAAGAAAAGAGTGGGTCAGGGTAGTCCCTGATGTGTTAAATGTGTTTGAATAAAATCCTTGAGTAAACCTCTGCTGTTACTGCATTACATTACAATTTGATTGCTTCGTTTTTTTTTTTTTTTTGTTTGTTTGTTTTTGTTTTGGTAACAGGGATTGAACTCAGGGGCGCTTGACCACTGGTCCCCATCCCCAGCCCTATTTTGTATTTTATTTAAAGACAGGGTCTCACTGAAATGCTTAGCGCCTTGCCATTGCTGAGGATGGCTTTGAACTCACAATCCTTCTGCCTCAGCCTCCCGAGCTGCTGGGATTATAGATGTGCAACTGTACCCCACTCAATTGCTTTGTGTGTGTGTGTGTGTGTGTGTGTGTGTGTGTGGTGCTGGGGATTGAACCCATGGCCTTGTGCATGCGAGGCAAGCATTCTACCAACTGTCAATTGCTTCTTTATGTATCTATTTCCCTAACATTTTTTTTTTCCTTTCTGAGGAGAAAAATTGTGCCCATTTTGGATTTGTAAAATATTGGAAAATCAATAAATGTTATTCAAAGTATGGTAGTGGTTAAAGCACTGCATTTAAGGGAATAAAAATGAAGTGATCTTATATAAGGAGTACAGAACAAATAGAATAGAAAAAATAAATGTGTTTTGGTCAGCATAGGCTAGATTAACGGTGTAACAAGCATCACCAGCAACTTAAGGGCCTAATGAAAAACAGGCTCATTTAGTCCAAGTCCAACGTGAGCGCTCTTGGTTGGCAGTTTTCACAGAAGACTTTCTTCAGAGCAGTCTCTTACCATCAGGATCCTTTCATCAACTCAATGTTCATAAGTCTTCCTTTAAATCTTCTTCTGGGTCCTCCGCAGCCAAAAGCAAACTAACAAGCAAAAACTAAGGTATGAAGGGATGTTTTAGGGACCAGACTATGTATATCTTGCAGGTGTTCATCATTTTCATCTGGATTCAAGATGAACAGAAAAATATGGTTGCCACTGTACCTAAGAAAGAAACCCAGATTTGGTGAATTCCTGCCATCTCTCCCTCCCTAAAATTTTCTGTATGGTTTTTAGAGCAAGCACCAAATGTGCCTATCAGTCCCACAGACTGCATCATGATAATGCCAAGTGCAGTGAGATTATATGAGTTGTTAATTACCCCAAAGTGTAGTAGGTTGATAGAATGTGTATTATTTCAATTTCTTCAGGTCAAGATTCCAAGAGTGACTTGGTAGCTGGGTCCTCTGGATTAGGGCTTCTTACCAGCTGTGATCAAAGCACTCTTTGGCCAAGGCTGATCATATCTTTGGGGTGTACTGAGCTAGCTCTCGTGGGCAACTGTCAGGATTCAGTTCTTTGTGGGTTCTTATGCTGATGGCCCCAGGTCCTGACTGGCTGTAGGCTGGAGGTTATTCACAGTTGCTTGACATTTCATCACTTTTCCTCTAATCTATTCATGGGTAGCCAGTCACTAGGTCCAGCCACATTCAAGGGGAGGGGATTGTTGCAAGGGTGTGTGTAGGAAGAGTGGGGATCCCAGTGAATCATTTTAGAAATCACCTACGATAAAAATCACAGAAAAAGACAACCATAAGTGCCCAAACTACAGAGGCTGAGAAATTGACTAAAGCATTTAATAAAGGGTAGTCAAGAAAATTTGGTGCATGACATTTTGGTGATGGAAGGAGAATGACAAAGGAGATCTAGGGAAAGAGAGACGTTAAGTCAATAAAAGTGTTTGCTCAGCAAGTGGAGTGCATGGTTTAAATTGAAGCTTTACTGTGCACAGGGAAATTGGTCTGGAAATACCTGAAATAGCTGAACCAAAGAAGACAATGCAATTTGAGGGAAAGGAGTGACTTTTAGGGGGAAAAAATGAAAGATTTCAGTGGTGTTAAAATCATACCTAACTCATAGATTTGCTCTAAGAATTACATGAGCTAGGGCTTAAGAAACTACATGATACCCCTGGGTCCAGAGAATGTGGTAAGAAGCTATGAATGACTCAAATACTTCTGGTCTGAAAATCACACTTAAGGTTGCTACGCCGTGCTGCAGAGTTCCTGGCCCATGGATGCTTCCATGGAAACCATTTCCTATCTCAGTGGTCCTCACACCTGAGTGGGCATCAGAATGATCTGAGGGGCTGTGATAACCTTTAAGTAGGGCTTGCTGAGCCCCACTGACAGAGTCTGGGAATCAGCACGTCTGCATCGGACCTGGGCACTATAAGGACAGTAAGTTTGAAGGCAACCATCATACCTGCCCTGAAGAAGTTACAACATGTAATTAAGAAAGGAAAGCTCCCACTCTCCTCTGGAGAAAAAGCTGTTATAAACTCAGCTACTGTGAGTACAAGACACCTATTAAAACACACTAACAAATGGCTTAATTAGGGCAGGACCAAGAAGCCCTGTAAATCTCCTTCCCAACCCCCTTGCAACCACTTCCCCAACTGAAGCAACCAGGAGTTCCTTTTTACTTTATAAACACTCCTGGGACAACAAAAATTAAAGTCCTTTCCAAATAAGATTGTAAAAATTAAATGCTATTTATGACTCTCAGGATAGAAGCCACAATTGGAATTCATTTTAATATTGTCACTTCATAAGTGTACCACAGGTTTTGTTTATCCCCTGATATAATTTTAATTTTTTTTTAATTTCTTAATTGGGAAGAGAGAAAGTTCTTATTATGGGTGGCAGGGAGTAGGAGAGGCCAAGTCAAGGACACTGTGATACTCCCCAGTCGCTCAGACCCTGGAAGGGAGAGAACACTGGAAACCAACCTACCAAATTCATTTCCGACTCAGGCCTTTGCATAGTGATCTTCCCTAGTGGAACGCTCTTCCCTGTAAAGTCTGTCTTGCCCATCTTCCTCCTCAGTCTTGTACTTTGCCTGGCCTGGGATTCTTCTCTCAGGAGGAGGAAACTGTCTATCAGACTGGGAGATGGAGACAGCTTCCCAAAGGCAGCTTATGGCACCTGAGAGATAAGAAGGCCTTTCCCAGTGGGGAGGAGGAAGCTGAGTACAGCAATCAGAGAGAAGAGCCCACGTCATGTGTCTGGGGGCCCAGCAGACATGTAGGTGGTCCCATGTCAGCATGCACAGGGAAGCTGTGGACAGCCACAAGGAATCAAGGCCTGCAGAGAACAGACGCTTGTGTGCTGAGCTGAGGACTTAGAACTTCATTTTGAAATCCAGACGATATAGTGGACAGGAGGGAGTCCCTGGAAGGGGTATCTCAGGAAGACATCAGTGAACAGTACGAAGACGGAATATAGGGGCCCATAGGGAAGCGAGGAGGAAGGGGCTTCTGACAGGGAGGACCCTGCATACCTGCAGTAAGGCCAGGGTGGGGTCCTGAGCTAAGGCCGAAGCAGCAGTGTTTTAGGGATCATTCTGGGGAGCACAGGTGACTCTAGCACCTCCCTCACATTTCTTTCATATTCACCAGAATGAGACTTGTATCAAAATGGATGTTTTGATCCCAGGTTTGAAATCTAATCCATGGGCCAAATCCTTTCCTTTTACACAGGTTCTCTACAGTCCTGATCAATTCCATTAGATTGCCTGGTTATTCATCTAGTGCCTTCATTCCCTTCTCTTAGCTTCTGTCTGATTCTCAAAGAAGCCAAACTCATCTCCACTCAGGGCCTTTGAACTCACCCTTGCCTCTTCTTGGAATACCGTTGTCCACGTTTGGGCATTGTTGACTCAATTTTCTGCCCAACTATTACCTCCTTGAGAGGTCTCTTCAATCCTCTGCCCAGGGCACTGTCCTCCCAGCTTTGATGTTCTCTAAACCAGTGCATGACACGTAGTAGATGCTCAGTGAACTTTTGTTGAACTAGTGGACCTGAAGAATGTGAAGATACCTTGGAGTTGCCTTTCAGTTCCCTTCTCCTCATGGCATTCCCCTCTCTCTTGTCATACTAATTCACCAGCCAATTCTCCAGAGGAGGATTTAATCCCAGTGCCTGTCAGTCTGGTCCAGGGAAACACTCACTTTTTCCCTGGGCAAGGTACATATCTTTATGACAGCCTTTGCCTGTAATAGCTACAGCAGCGACCAGACAGGAGGCATTAAAAATTAAACAACAGAAGAGTCGATCAGCTTCCAATCTCAGGTTTATAGACAGGAAAATGCTTAATGACAGGTGGTCTTTGTAACAGAGGTGGCCTCTGAGAGACATTTCTCTTGATTTTATTTTTTAATTAACTTTTATTTTCAGTATTTTGTCCCTTTTTTCTGCCCCCAATGGAATGATATTTAAATGATAAAAGGCTCACCACTGTTCTGAGAGCAGCCCAGACTGCCTCACCACCCGGCTGCAAGGGGAGGAAGTCTTTAAAGATGGTTCTTTCTCGGAATTCTAATGCTGCCAACTGGCACACATGGGCGCTCATGATATGGCTCCCAACTGCAGTTCTTTAAGCTAAAGAGTGTAGTTCTTCACCACTTCATCATCACGGTCTCCTAATTACCCATTCTGAGCTCTCTCAAACAGCATTCCTCCTAGTTAAGGGTCTTTACCAACCGCTGCAAGACACACCAGTGAGCTGAGCATATTTTATTCAGTGTCTATCGACTGTGCATGAATAGTAAAATAGGCACAGTCACAGTCTTACTAAGTGGTAGTAAGATCCATTCCAATTTCAAATAGAGTCACCATTAAATTATGTGTGTGTGTGTGTGTGTGTGTGTGTGTGTGTGTGTGTGTATTTTATACATCCATGCACATAGAAAACATAGCCCTTAATACAGCAAGCGAGGCACACCTTACTTAACTATGAATGTGCTCTTTCATGACTGTGATCTCTTCTGATTTCCACCATCACTCTGAGAGAAGGCAGTTCTATGTTAGTCATCGTTTACATGTCAATGTGAAGGACTGGAGAGATTAATTTACCTAAAGTCATGTAGCTCAAAAGGGCCACTGCTGAGATTTGAACCTAGGCAATCTGATTCCACAGCTGTTCTCCTAAACCCCTGGCAGGACTGAAGCATATTGGGTACAAGGAATAAGGCAAGGAGAAAGAAAAATAATTTGGGAAAATAATAGAAACTAAATCGTGCAGGATCGTAAATGTCAGGAAAAGCCATGTGGACTTTTTTCCGCAAGTCAGAAGGAAATATCAGAGTGTGAATGAAAGGTCTGTGGATGAGGGGACTGACAACTTTAACCCTCCACTTTGTCATTTTATTAGAATGTAAAAGTACAAACACATGCATGTGTGAGGGGTATATATATATATATATATATCTTGCACATCATGTCTCCTCCCTCACTGGAACGAATGTGCCACAGGAATTGTCTTTGTGTGACTTCTCCTCCACTGGGTCCTCAGTGCTTACAATTGCTGAGGGAAGAAGTCAAGGAAACCAGGTTTAAAGCTCCAGTACCACCCAAAGCCTGAGTCAGCTGGGTTCCTTGAACCAAACTCACACCACCTCCCAAAGCAGCTGTCCCCTAGTGGTGCTGGTGGTGAACTAAGCAGCCCCTGGTTCTGACTCTGTCCCGTGCTACTCATTCCTGGCCCCAGCCTTGGGATATGAATATTCTGGCCTCAGGTTTTCTTAGCAGACAAGATGGACTTCTTCTGGTCTACTGAAAGTAGAGCACTTCTACATTGGATGGGGACTTCTGTCAAAAGAGGTCCTCCTTGTCTCTCTGTTGTGTAGTTTCCCTTTAATATTAATTGTTTCACACAGCTTCATTTGAACAGTAGCAAAAGAAGGAAAAACAGAAGAAACAACAACCCGCACCCAAACTCCCCCTCCCTGTTCATTCCGAACCTCACTTCATTGCCTCCTCCATACCCTCCACATTTAGTACGGAGCACTTAACCTTCCATGGGATATTTTTATGCTCCATTTTCTGTGCCATTATGAAGGAGATGAAAGTAAATGGAGTTCACTTTGGATGGGTGCTGTCATCACCCACTTACTTGCTTCCCCACCCTCCCCACTTCCCAAAAGGGAAACACAGATGCAAAGAGAGTGAAGGTGTTTTCAAATTAAATGTATTTCAGAGAGTCAGTTAGGCAGGAACAAATGCCTTTTGTGAGGCATGCCAAACTAGTAAAGCACCTAGGATTGATTCGTACAGATGAGCATTTACTTGGTAACAGGATGGACCAGGACAAGACCAGTTTAGCTCTCATTTATCCTCCTCTGGGACCTTGTGCTTCTCCTTTCCAACACTTGCGCATGTAACTATTTGTTTCATGTCTGCTTTTAAAGATATTGCCATGGTTATCTATGCCCATGTAACTTAATGGCTTAAAACAAAAATAGACATTTATTCTGCTTACAAATATGTGATTTGGGTCAAACTCAACAGCAATAAGATGTCTATTCTACGTGGAGTCAGTTGTGTTAGCTACACTGGGGAATCTAAAAGGGCTACTTCCAAATGGTGTGCTCACAGGTGGCAAGTTGGTTCTCGGAACTGAGTTAGGGCTGTTGGCTAGGGGTAGCTCAAGTCCTTTCCAGAAAAACCTCCCCTTAAGGTCCCCGCGTTTCCTAATGACATGATGGCTGGCTTCCAAAATCACATGTTCCAAGAAATCAATCTCTTGAGGTCTGGCCTCAGACTCCAACCATTATGAGTTGAACTGTGTCCCCTGAAAAGGTTGCCTTGCATTCCTAACCAGCAGGAACTCAGCATGTGAGCTTATTTGGGAATAGGAGCTTTATAAATACATCAAGTTAAGATGGGGTTATTAGGGTGAATCCTGATCTAATCTGACTGAACTCCCTACAAAAAGGGGACATTAGACAATGATACAAGTATGCACAAGGGCAAGCCAATGTAAAGACACACAGGCAAAATGTCATGTGAAGATGGAAGGCAGAGATTGGAGCAATGCATCTACAGGACAAAGATTGCTAGCAAACCACCTGAGAAGAGGCACTAGACAGATTTTCTCTCAGAGTCCTCAAAAGGAAGCAACCCAGACAACACCTAATCTTGGGCTTCTAGCCTCCAGAACTGAAAGAAAATACCTTCCTATTGTTTAAGCCACCCAGTCTCTGATATTTCATTAAGGCAGCTTCGGAAGACTAACACACTGGAACCACATCCTTATTGATCAAATCATTCACAGAACCTGCCCAGACTGAAGGGAAATCCCAGGAGAAGCACAAAATATTCTTAGGATGTGGTGGCACGTTACAGTAATCCCCGTGACTCAGGAGGCTGAGGCAGGAGGATAACAAGTTCTAACCAGCATGGGCAACTTAGACCTTATCTCAAACTAAAATAAAAAGAACTGGGAATGTAGCTTGGTGGTACAGTGCTTGCCTATCATGTGCAGAACCTCAAGAAAAAAAACAAATCTTGGCCAACATCAAGCCACCAACTCAGAATCAGAGTCTCTGGCTACTGTGTTTTCCTCTACTTTACCAGTGCCTAGTACATGAGTGGTACACAATAAATGTATTTTGGGAAAAAATGAGTGAAGGTTCTTTGATGTTTTAGTTTTCTGAATTAGTAATTTACGGCTACCCTTCCTACTATAACACTGCTTTCTGAAAACTCCTCATTTGGGGTATGCAGACAAAAGGGTACTTTTGTGATCATTAGCATACTTAATTTCAGCATTCTAAATCACAGCATTTCTGTGATATCCTCCAACTTTTGAGCCCTCAGCCATTGTGGGAAATTAGGCTAAGCATAGTTGGACCTCTAAGGAATGAAAAGCAGTTAAAGGCATTATTTTCCAAGCTTCCCTTCCTTTCAGTGATACACATGGGACTCGGTGTCCCTTTGAGAACATCTGATTGGACCATGCCACGCAAGAGTACATTGACTGAGCCTCCTCATGAAGTGCATCACTATGTTCCTAGAATAACCTAAAGAGGAGGAGGAGCAGGAGGAGGAAGAAATTGAAGGGGGGGAGCAGTTAGTATGCATTAAACTCACATATATTGCTTCATTTACTCACCACAAATTCCTCTGTCACAGGTATTATTGTTCCTGTTGTATACATAAAGAAACTGAAGCTCAGAGAAATTTAGATCTTTGTACCCATATCACAACACTTGAGAATGGTGAGATTTGGATTCAATTCAAGTTCATATAACTCCTGTCTGTGTTTTTTACCACCATATTGAAATGCTTGTTTTTATCATATTTTTCACTGCTGTAACCAAAAGACCTCATAAGAAAAATTTTAGAGGAGGAAAGGTTTATTTTGGTCTCACATTTTCAGAGGTCTTGGTCTATAGACAGCCAACTCCATTTCTCTGGGCACAAAGTAAGGCAGGACATTATGATGGAAAAGTGCGGTGGAGGAAAGCAGCCCAGGACATGACACCAGGGAGCAGAAAGAAACTCCCCTCACCACAGACAGCATATATACTCCAAAGGTATACCTCCAGTGACCCACCTCCTCCAGTTACACCCTCTTGTCACCACCCAGTTAATCCCTGTCAGAGGATTAATGCACTAACTAGGTTAAGACTCTTATAAACCAATCATTTCACATCTAAGATGTCTTACATTGTCTCACACATGAGCTTTTGGGTTGTCGCAGGACTGGGGCCTTCTGGAAAACTGAGACAGTGCAAAAGTAAAACCTTCAAACCCTGATTATTGTGATGAAGTCAGGAAGATTTCAAACATGTAACTCAGAGTAACAGGTAATGAGTTTATTTATTAAAGGGATGGGAAAAGGCAAAGGGGACACTCTCAAGGGACAGAGTGGATCCTCTCAGTGGCATGTTGTCCCTCTCCTCTACTCCAGTTTTATTGGAGATCCCAGAGAAGTTTTCAGAGAGTTCTGCCTAGTTCCACCTCTTGAATTTTGACTGATAGCAGGATGACACCAGACTTTCAAATCCCCACTTCCATGACCACTCTAGATCACCTTGGCCCCTTCTGACTTGTTATAATTTAGATTCTTAACCATAAGTTCTTACAAATTTTATGGTTACACAGAATTATCCTTCTCTCCCTGAATTCTGGAATTTGGTCTGTGAGAATGGTTATAAAGTCTCCCCTTTCAGGGTAACTTGGGTTTACATTATCAACTTCATTTTAGACCTACATTTTCCCTATAGATAACAGATAGTTTGCTGAGGAAATATGACACATCCTGTCCTCTTATGCCAGACAGGGCTGCAGGTAAATTGCTTCTTGGAAAAGAAAGTATGTGGGGATCAGCAAAGTGGACCCATTTTATGGAATTACTCCCTTAACCTTTGCATCTGTCCGTCCCCTATCAGGCAGACACATTAGACCTAACCATAACACTGCCCGAATCAACTAGAAGGGCTCAGTTATACCATGCAGCAGTGTGCTCACATTAGATGGTCTGAGAAAGATGACATGGGAAGTTATGCAAAGTCATGTGGTGGTTCAGCAAACCTGATGGAAAGACAGGGGCCCTTGAATCCTCGTCCACTAGTTTGGGATAGTCTATGCTATCTTCCTAATTCAAAGAACACATTTTCCCAAATGCGCACAAAATCCTACTGTAAGATTTTATACCAGTTCACACACAATTCCTCACTCAGTACTATTCTCCTGGAATGTACTATTGACACTTTCTTAATAACTGTGGACTTCTGGGATACCCACATGAAATTTGTCTGTTTCTATCTAAGACTGACAAAGGCAAGAGGAGAATGGGGCCCTGCCTTCCCAGAGGCTTGCTGCCTTTTCCTGGCCAGAATTTCTTTCCACCATGGTTCCGGCCTTTGGCTGGATACTTGAGGCCTTGCAGTCTGGAGGAAGGAGGAAGGGGGAGCAGGAGGGACGGGAGACAGGAGGGCATCGCTGATAAGAACAAAGACCCAGCGAACTCCGGAAGTCCATGAAGCATGCCGGCAGGAGGAGCAGACTTCCAGCAACTTGAAAAGATGAGTGAGGAGGAGGATTACGGGAACTTCCTTCTCTTGTGGTGTGGCCGGGTCATAATGGTGCTGTGGTTACACAGCAAAGGCTCATTAAAACAATAAATAAACCACAAGGGCTGTAACTGAGAGTTCTCTTTTCCAGCATGCTTTTCTGAAAGACCAAGAAGAATGAGTCCCTGTCTCCTGCCATTTACTTGTCATCCAGCTGGTATTTAGTATTATGAATTTCGAATGTCAAAAAGGAACAGAAATCCCTTATGCTGTACTATATGGTGTGGGATTAGGGGAAGAAAGGGGTATAGGTATTTAAATATTCAAGAAAAAGTATTGCTGATTGAATCTTTCTTGATAATAATGAGGTCTCAATTTGTAGTTAAATTCCATGTACTAAGTACAATTTTCTTTAGGCACTGCAGAAATGCCCTAACTCATGCTATCACTAGAGAATAGCTGGCTGCATTTCTAAAATGCTTCCCTAGGTGTACATGTATTTGAATCAATGAAAGAGGTAGAAATGAAGACCAAAGGCAGGTAATTCAGTATAACCAATTGGCACTTTAAAATTCCTCATATCTCTAGCACCATTTTTCTTAACTCATCTGAAATTCTGAACAGTTTCTCCCAGGATGGATAGAAATAACCCTGTAATTTCATCAATACAACCCTATATGAGGATTTAATTCTAAACCATCCATTTCTAAAATAAAAGTGTAACTAAACTCTAGGTCTTTCAGGCTCTTTCTCAATTATCATATGAATGTATCTGGCAAACACTTGCTCCTCCAAGGTGCCATTGTTCCCCTTGCAGTCCCAACTAAAATCTAAACTTTGTAGCCTGGCCTTAAAGGTCCTCCAAGTTAAGTTCTAGCTTACTTCTACTCTAGGAACTTTTCTTACACTCTTGCAGCAGGTGCATCATGGGTATTAAGATAGGTTTGTCACACTCCAAATAAGGCAAGGAAGGGTGTCTGTAGACAGACAGCAGAGCAGCCTTCACTCCACACCCTGCCCCTGCCATTCCCCCTGATGGTGCAGCCCTGGTCTTAATAGGATGAGTTTTGGGATGAGTCAGACTTGGACTTAAATCTCTGTCCTGCCACTTATTAGCAAAAAGATTTGGGGAGGAAAGAACACTGACTGAGCTATGCGTGCTAAGAAGGGTATCTAGATCAAGAATCCTGTTAAAAACTAAAGGAGAAAATGAATATAAAGAACTCAGTAAAATGTGTGACATAAAGCAAGCACTAAATAAAGGGCGGATAGTGTCACTGCATAAACGATTCCCTCCAGTTGTCAAAATCTTTTATTTGGCAAGACCTAATTTGAACGTGCCCTCTAAGACTATTCCAGTGCAGTGGGAAGCTGTCTCTTTCCCTTCTAAACCCTTAGACTGCTAAATTGCATCTCTGGAGGGGATTTCTCCCATAGCCTTTCCATATAATTATTTTAGTAGAATAATAAAAATGTCTTTTACTTACATGTGTGCTAACTAGTACTTCAAGTACTTTATATATATTATCTCATCAACTCCCCACAATAACTCTCAGAGCCTTGTACTTTATTATCTCCATTTTACAGATCAAGAAACTGATACACAGGGAGATAAAGGAACTTGCACCAGGTTGCACAGCTATTTGAAGATGATATTGGAGTTCAAAGATAGAAACAATGTGTCTGGACTGATATGTGCTACCTTATCTCCAATGATATTTTATCAGGATGACAGAGAGAGAGTCCTTATTTTATTATTATTATTTTTTTTAATACCAGCAGCCTCCCTTGTCTCACACTAGTCATCTTTTTGCAATAAAGAGGATATGGGGTTTGAGGACAGAAACTTGGCCTCAAATTCCATTTAGCCACTTAATAGTTATGCAACCTTGGGCAAGTCATTTAAAAATGATTTCAGAGCCTCCATCTGTACAGCTGAAAAGTGAACATTCTTAAAAGATGATGGAAATAACATATTTCAAATGCCTCCTAACCAATATATGTAGATACTCAATTAATTTATTTTATGAATACTGTCTGAAGGCTTTAGGGATCAAATTCTATGTGTTTTTCTTTTTCCTCTTAACCAAGTCTCAGAAAGAATTCCAGACACTTTCTTTCACAAAAGAGTAAATACACACACAGACACACACAGACACACACACACACACACACACACACACACACAGTATTTATTTTGTGGTCTGAGTAAGTCAATTCATAAATAAATGCCTGTGTGATATAAGTAAACCTTTCTAGAACAAGATGGGAAATGGTCACATTTGGCTGAGTTTCTACCTAAAATTCTCATTAGTAAAACAGCGCACGTTCTTCTATGTTGCAGTGACATTTAGAGTCTCCTTTAATATAACAAGTGATCTCTCCAACCCTGAGGCTGCCCTAGTTCAGGCGAGGGCTGGCCTGAGGTTGACTTGCAGGCAGAGAGCACCACCTACTGAACTGTGATTTCCTGAGTTTCAAGAGGCTGAAATGTGAACCAGGCCAAGGCCACACAGCAGCACTTAAACCCACCTTTGAACAATGTCGAAGTGAAAGCAACAGAATCCGGAGAAACCCTATCTCTGAGAAGAGGGCCTTTCCTTCTGCTCACATTACCCTCCTTCCTCAAAGGAACCCTGGATGGAGCATTACATTGGCTCTGGGAGGAGGGAAACCAGGGGCTCTCTCTCGACCTCCATTAGGGACCAGATGGGAGTTTTCTGGAGTTCATTTTCCACACAATTTGGCCACCTTTCACTAAGAAGAGTAACTTTCCTACAAACACTATCAGAGGTCACAGAGGTTTTTCCTGAGGTATGTGGGCGTTTATCCAAACCATTCAACTGCAGGATGGCTCAGAGGAGGGGATAAGGTCATCAGAGTATGGGTTCTCTTCCCAGTGTGCCACGGGCAAACAACGCTGGCTTTGACTCCACTTACCTGCTTCTCTCTTCAGCATCTGCACATCAGTTGAGGAGAGGAGTGAAAGAACTCAGTGTCTGAGTTCCAGTCACACTGGGCTTGCTAACAGGGGGTCTCTGAAGCCTCTGACACAGGTCCTGATGTGTAGTAGATGCTTAGTCAGTGATTGATACACAAATGGAGGAAATGTACTGGTTGTCTGGCCTGGGAAGGCATTGGAGGGCACAGATCTCTCCTTTGCCCAATGCCCAGTGCTGCAAACACCACACAAATCCTCTTTGCAGACCACTCTGATGTCCTTTCAATATACCACATTCTGGCCCCAACTTCCTACCCCACAGTCCATGAATCATGACCCTGATGAAAGCCCTATGTGATTCTTACAGACCCAAAGAGCAAAACTCTTAGGAGGAGCCCCAACTTTGGTACATTTCATTGATATATTCCCAGTATCTAGAAAAAGAGTTATCACATAGTAGGTTCTCAATAAATCCTTAATATCAATGTTTCACTTAAATTTTTTAAACTTTTTGATAGGGCAAAAACCATACGTGTTCAACAGAATCATACTTTTTAAAAAGTTTTATTTGTTCTTTTTAGCTATACATGACAGTAGAATGTATTTTTGGGGGGGGGTAAGGGATAAACCCAGGGGTGTTTAACTAATAGGCCACATTCCCAGCCCTTTTTTATATTATTTAGAGACAGGATTCACAGAATTGCTTAGGGTCTCACTAAATTTGCTGAGGCTGACTTTGAACTCCTGATCCTCCTGCAGCACTTTTGATATATTACACACACATGGAGTACAGTGGGGTTGCATCCTGATAAACCCGTCACAAGTTGATAACATTGTAATTTGAAAATTCATTGGGTACACTTAACCTTCTGAATATTTAGCTTACCAACACAGCATCTTGTAGGATATGGTTGCTTCCTCTTGTGATTGCCTGGCTTACTGGGAGTGGCAATTCTCTGCCCCTGCCCAGCATTGCAAGAGACCACTGCTAATCTTGGAAGAAACCAAACTGAAAGTATGATTCTAGGCAAAAATCTCTTGCAATTTTATCAGGATGGTTTTATCAGGATGGAAGCCCACTCATTGTGCCATGGGCAGTTGTGGAACAAGTGAATGAAAACCCTGGCAGAGGGAGCATTCACAGGAGAAAGTGGAGGGAAAGAGAATAGCAGACAGATGGAGGAGAGGAGGCAAGGAGAGGACAAGCAGGGTGGACCTCTCAAGAGGAGGGTGGAGAGCTGATGGAAAGGAAAGGCTTAGCGGCTGCCTCCTCAGCCCAACCAAGGAGCCTCATCTCGGCACTAAGCTTCCCATTGGTGCTCAGCCTTCCCTGATCTCCCCCACCAAGGTCCTGCAGGAAGCCCCGTTCTTGGGTGAGCCCCCAGTGGCGTGTGGGGTTTAGGCAGCTGTGTTCCCTTCTACCAGCCACCTCTGGCTAAGCCCTGCTTTCAGGCTGTCACTGGTTCCTTCTGCGTAACCCAAATGGTCTCCTCCCCTCTCGCTCTATAGCTTGCCTGACTTTTTCTGCTTTCCCCTTTGAGTGTCTCTGATTTCTGCCTCTCCCTGTGTCTCTCTTTTTCACCGTGTACACTTACTGTGTACTGTGTTTCCATGCCTCTTGGTCCTCCTTGCTCTTTGTACGTGTCTCTCTCTGTCTCTCCCTGTCTGCCCCTGTCTCCTTCTTTGTCTGTCTCTGTTGTTGGATCGGTTTCTTGCTTTCCATCTGCCTGTCTTTCTCTCTGGCTCCTTCCCTGTGTGTTTGCGTCTCTCTTCATCTCTGTCAGTCTCTGTGTGTATCCTTTATTCTCAGTCCATTGCTTTTTCTTGATGTGTATTCTAGCAGAATCTAACAAATAAATCTACAGTGTCTTTCCTTCCCATCCCTGTGCTCATCCCTGATGTAGGTCCTGTTAAAAAAGCTCTCTATACTACTTATTTGAATTGTGGGATTGCAGAAATCTTCAAGTGACAGAAGCACTTTGGGGGCATGCGCATCCCCATCCTCTCAGCTCTGATAACCATGTGAAGTCTGAATACAATATTCCATAAACATGCTCCCTCCTTTACTTCCCCTGAAAGGTCCAGAAAAGTCACCAGTTCCTCAGTGACTTGGAAACCCCCTCAATTGTGTATGCTGGAGTGCCCCTGAGCAGCCGAGGGAGGGGGCCTAAGAGAGAGAGAAGGCCATTAGGAAGATTTTGTCTGTGTGCCTCTCTGTGATGAAGTCCGTGCCTGGGCGTGCTGACAGATAACTGGCAGCTCACCCTCCCTGGAACTCAGCTTACCAGATTGAGCAGCCCAGACAGCAGTTTAACCCGAGGGTCAGAGGGCAGCCAGGCGTTATCTACCAACTGGCTGCCTTCCCTCCGCCTCGCTGAGTTCCACCTTCCCTTATAGACTCTGACAGGAGGGGCCAAGCCGCAGGGTGACCCCCTAGGTCTTAGAGATGTAAAGAGCCTTCCAACACCCCCCTCCATTTTTGAATGAATGAAACTCAACACAGATTCCTTATTAATAAGATATACCAGAGGGTACATCCTGAGATGCGGGAGAGGAGAGTGACAGCACATCAATTTGGGATATGCAAAACACACACACACACACACACACACACACACACACACACACACACACACACACCAGTGCGCATATCAAAGCCATCTTGTGAATCTTCAGTTGATTAAAGATGAGGATTGAAATGCATCTTAATAACGAGAAAATAACTTACAATCTAACATCTTGATTGTACTAGATTTCAAAGGGCAGCAAGATGTGTTGAAATGCACATATCTAATCACCAGTGGAATTAACAGATTTGCAAAAGTTATGCTTCAGAACATTATGTGTAGCTGTAACACAGCATAATCAAATTCCCATTTAATTTTATTAATGCTAAAATACAGACTATTTGCACATTGCCATTCTTCCTAATGGTATTTTTGGGGTTATTGGTAAAGCACATTTTTAAATGTTTTCTTTCTCATAGATATTTTTAAATCAAGCTCAAATGCATTAGTATCTTATTATTTGATTAAACGAGAGCATTTCTACTCTTTCTTATAACCCTGATCCCGTAAACCAAGCTCAGTAATGGAAAGAGATCGGGGCAGCTGTGGGCTCCTTGCCAGGCACTGGGGGCATGCATTCTCTTGGCTGCCCTCATTTCCCTTCCCTTTCTCTGCTCACCACTCCCAGTCTCACTGTCAGTGATGTTTACACATTACCCCATTGTTCTTCACCTACTGACAAGGGCCTTAGTGGTTTTCCTCTGCCTCTGCAGCTGTCCCGACCTTGCATCTCAGAAAGCACAAATTCTGGAATATTTCTGCCATGCACCTGAGGCTCCCAAGCACAGAATTCCATTCTGGCTGGCCCACATCAGATAAGGGCAAGCTGCAGCACCCAACAGAATTTGAATTTTAAAACAAGGGATCCACATGATAAGAATTGCGTCAGGAATTAAAAAGAAAACAAAGGAGGGAGATTTGAGCCACAAGAGCTCAACACTGCAATAGTAGTCTTATTTAACGTGCCCTAAAGTCAGGCATGTAGAAATCAACATATTCACCCATTTATTGTGACTGGGCTTAACATTCGGGTCAATGGTTATGTGGGGTAAATAAAGGATTCTGAGAGAAGGAGGTAAACAATAGAATCTTTTCATAAAAGGAGGAAAGGACTGTTTATATTTAAATTACATAACAGAGTTTATCACACATAGGATAATCTCAATATGGTCAGTGCACTAAAAATGATATTTTCCCTGTTAATTAGAGAAGCATAGCATAGAGTCAGAGGATTTCAGTCCAAGTCTTGTTTTTATCACTTTCTAGCTCTGAAACACTAGTCACAGAGCTGAGCCTCTCTGAGCCTTTAACTCAGTGGAGGTACAATCATAAAGATCCTGGTGTGAGCTTGTCAGCATAATTTAACTAATTCACTGAGAAGGGCAGTGGATATCTCAGTGTTCTCTAAAATATAAAAAGCCAAAGACATTATTAAGAAATAACAAAAATAATAAATATAACTACTTATCAATACAATTCTCTATATTTACTCTTTCATTTTTACTTCTTAAAAAATTAGTATGTTAAAGCTGGATATGGTGACTCATGCCTATAATCCCAGTGACTCAGAAGGCTGAGGCAGGAGGATCCCATATTCAAGGACATCCTGAGCCACTTAGTGAGACCCTGTATCAAAAAATAAAATAACAAATGCTGGGGATGTAGCTTAGTGGTAAAGCACCCCTGGGATCAATACTTAGTGGCCCCCCTGCACAAAAAATTAATACACTGTTCAACAAGCACCCTTCTTTTTCTGCATATTGACTACACAAGGCTTCATTTTCATTTGTAAGAATGGCTGCTTGGCATATGAGTCTAAGCAGTGTTTTATTTATCAATAGGGGGGAAAAAAAGAACACCAGGAATATATAAGGGGTTCAGAGTCACACAGGTCTTAGCTCCAATCCTGAGCCAGCCACTTGAAAACTATGTGACTTTGGATATTTTATGAAAACTTTTAGTGTGCCAATTATCTCAAAAGGAAAAAAAGAGAATGAAACTCACTGCTTTACTTAGGGGATTATATATAACAAAAGCAAAACCAGGCCATAAAATAAAATTGGTATTGGCCAAACCTCATTTAGGTACAAATTATCAGAAAACAAGTTCAAGTTGGTTCAAGGGAATTTGTTGGCTCTGGTACTATTCCTTTTCATATATACATAAGTAGAGACACATATGTACTTTCATCTATTTGCACCTATATCTGTAGATAGACATATAAAAAGACAAGGAAGTAGATGAGAGAGGAAAAGAAATAGTAAGGTAGACGTAAAGATGAAAGGATTGGTCAATAGACCATATCTTGGATTTTATGCCATTGCAATGAATTACAAGAAATCTGTGCAAAGATTAAAGCTCCCTTTAAGTTATAAAACTTGGCATGAGAGTCAATTCTCCGAAAATGAAGGTAAATAAAATAATATAGATTTACTTTTCACCCCAAGGCAACCCAGCACCTGTGTACTTGACATTTTGCTTTATATCATTTAGATGACTTTCTTGCCTGATATGGACAACTTCAATCCACTCATTCACTTTCCAAAGAGAGACCACGCAAAGATCCATGTATGCGTTTCATCTTCATCAAAGTCTACATTTTTTCTGTGTTTGGTCCATATATGGGAACCGCATCTTTGGTGATCTGGGATAACTACACATAAAAATCTCAAGTTGGAAAAGGGGAAACAGCATCCCAGAATGGTCAGAGCATGGGACGGTGCTATTGAGAACTATCAAAAATTGCACCCAGCGCTTTCAGATGAGACCTTTCATCAGGCAATTATTTACACCTTGATCCTGAGAAGGCTCATTATACATCCATTTACCTCTACGAGGGCACCTGAGAAAGCTGAGCGTTTCGGTCCCTCTTGGTGGGGAGCGTTACTTTGGCAGACCTTTCCATTTGGTTGAGTTTCCAGGACAGAGCAATTTCTCTACAAGTGGAGCAATCACAAGTTGCCTGTAGACTAGCTCTGCTTGATTCCTAGAATCTTCTTTTAAATCTGTTTTATGTAGTTGCTACCTCCGCATTCATTTTAGGACTGACATCGTCACTTGAAATGGACTCATACCCTATCACCTCTGGTCTAAGTTAAACCTCCCTCCTCAAGTGATTGTTTGCCCCATGCCTCGCTTATTCTTTAACACAATGATGTCAACTACATGGGTGCTGGGTTGCCTTGGGGTGAAAAGTAAATACATATTATTTTATTTACCTTCATTTTTGGAAGAACTGACTCTCATGCCAAATTTTATAACTTAAAGGGAACTTTAATCTTAGCACAGATTTCTTGTAGTTCATTGCAATGGCATAAAATCCAAGATGTGGTCTATTGCACAGCTGCTGATGCTAAAACCCATCGTCAACACTGGAGTCATATAAATAAGTTCCTCTCCCCATGAGTTTTCTTTAAATTGCCAATTCTCAGCACCAAGGGATAGCCCCTATGGGCCCTTATAAGGGCTCAGTTCCATGGGCTTATTCCTTCTTGCTCCCCACCTATTGGTTGGGCCACTTCTGCCTCCAGACTTTCCTCAGCCTCTCAACTTCTGGAATCTGTAAGTGATCAATTTCTTCTATTTCACTTATTTGATTGTAACTGCTCCTTGCATCTCATCCGAAGAATACTTTGAACCTAACTTTTCCCTTGGTTAGACCTCTCCTGAAAAGAGGTTCTTTGGGTTATGGTCAGTAGAAAGATCTTAAAACCAAATTAGAAAGAAACCAAAACAACAAAAATCACAACAAATTCTATGTTCTAATAACTAATACCCAAAATCATGTTGAATTGGTTTTACTTAAAGGATCCTATCTTTGCATGCTTGTCTCTTAGCAACAGAATTTGGTGCTCTCTGCATTCCTGCACTTTCATGCTCATGGACTTCCTTATTGTCATGTGTCTCAGAGCAACGGAAAACACTGGAGGGGTAAGATGGACTAGTTGGCCCGTAACCTTTGGCTCTCTCTTCTCCCTGGCTGTCTCCAGTTGTCAGCCCTTCATAGACAAGAGATGCACAGCAGCAGATAAAATTTGGTAGATACATGGAAATCAGCCTTCCTCCAATCGTTTAAGGCTTTCTGTGATGGCTTTTTAATGTGCCAGCATGGCTAGATAAAACCACAATTCCCAGAATTCCACTACTTGCACGTTTCCATTTGGGGTGGGCCATGAGGGTCACTCATGAGAGATTGGACAGAATCTAGGACAGAAGTGAAGTAGCAGCCATTTTTCAGCTCACAAGAATTGTGGTCCACCTGATGACCCACCTTGTTGGTTTGAGGGATTAGCTGATCCTGCAGAGACTTCCCCTTCCTGGTGGATCCTCCTACTGTTTGTTTCCCCCCACCCCTATCTCTTGGGACAGATGCGTGTTTAAGTCCATGGTGAGGGACCTAGATTCTGTGAAATGCCTTAGAGTACAGGAAACAAGTATTGACATACATTTAAGTCCCTATGTATAGGCTTGTAGGTTTCCGCTTGTTTTTGCTCTTCTACTATGTCTACTCTTCCATATTCTCTTCTGGCCCACCCAATGGACCTAAGGCTCTGTCATTAGACACATAGGATTTTATAGAGACCACCTAATCCACTCACACTGCATACTGTAATATATCCACAATGATATGTGTACAGTTACATCTGTTCATCTTACTGGCTCTGCTTCTCTGGGCTCTGATATACTTTATATATATATATATCTATATATGCACGTGCACATACACACACACACACACACACACACACACACATATATATATGTATGTATATATATATATAATATGATCACCTTTAATTTCAAAAAATATGTGGTTATCTGTCCCCCTCACCTTCTTGCTTTTCATAGAAGAATGAACCACAAATATAACTTGGGATCTATTTCCTCTTTCTTCAAGGAGCTGGCAGTTGTATTCCTTCATGCACCTGGAGAAGACTGCTGTTGTTAGCCAAAGTTTTTCCTCTTTCCAGATGACCTGGTTCTTTGAATGCCACCATTCTTGGTGTTAGCACCAAAGCAGCACTGAGTTTTACAAGAAGTAATTGTCCCCAACAAGTAAAGTAGTGATGAACTCCCAGCTAATAGCTCTCTAATTTCCCCTGGTAATCATAGTATGAAAGTAATGAGAATCTCTAGTTTCTACAGCAGGTGTGTCCCCCTTTCTTCAGGGCTCCCACAATAAGGAGTTTCAGTGCTCATCACAGCCAATTTCATAACCATAAAAAGGAGATTAAGTTCTAACACCAAACACAACACATTTGAGTTGGCTTTTCATGCTCTTGATGACCAGTTGCACTTAACTGGTCTTATCAGGTGTGTTAATCAGACCAATTCAATCTTGAGACCCAAGATGTTCAACTGGTTGTTTAAGTGTTGCCTTCTACCATATTGGCTATATCCTCAATTCCACATTCATGTTCTATGCTTATAGTGTCTATGGTCTCTTTTTTTTTCTTTTTCTTTTTTTATTTATAATAGTAGTATGTATTACATTTTATAATGCACATATATAGCATCTTTTTACATACAACTTTATACAAAGTATATAAGTACCATTCATATCTTAAATCATGCATTTAGGATAATGATATCCATCTCATTCAATCACCATTTTTTTTCTTTTTTTTCCCCTCTCTCCCCCCTTGCTCCTTCCCTTCCCCTCCCTTTCCTTTGACCATTCTAGTGTTCCTCTATTCCTCCTATGTACCCCCATCCAACAACACTGTGAACTAGCCTCCTTATATCAGAGAAAACATTCGGTATTTGGATTTTTGAAATTGACTAATTTCACTTAGCATTATATTCTCCAACTTCATCCATTTACCTGAAAATGCCATTATTTTATTCTCTTTTATTGCTGGTCTCTTGATATGAAGCATAAATTGTTACTAAACCAGAAAACTATGGGGAATCTGTAGAAATGAAGGAATATTAATTAATTTTAAGGAGATGGTTTGTCTCATCCTTTGGCCAGGGACTGGCCTCAACTCTTATGTATTAAATTGAACTGCATTAAATTACTGCTTTAGTAAATCATATATTGGCAATCTTGTATATTCATCTGATAGAAATTTCTTTAACTTGGTGTCTCTAATTTGGATTTCAGATATTTATAAAGAAAACACGTTAAGAACCTAAAAGTCTTTGAAGAAGAAAACAATTATAAATAACAAAAGCATTTTTGCTACCAAGCAGATGATTTCAGGAGAATAAAAATAAACTTTTCCCCCACAGGCCAAAGCTATTCATGAAGAAATTATGAAAGTGTTTATTTCAGATTTTAAATAAATTAGTTCAACCTCAATTTTTTTTTTTTTTTTTGAGAAATTCACCTTCTAGACTAAAGCATGTTCTCATCACACTTCCTAATAATTTAGCTGTCAAGGTGACCAAAGAGACAAGAATATTAAAAGATTCCAGCCACCCACACCTTTGCAACTCAAGTGGAGCTCACAATAATTATAGTTCCCTTTACGAGTTTAAATATACTTTAAAATTTGGATTTAGGGTTTGTTGACTTTCTCTTCCATCAAAACTTCATATCCAACTCAGTGCTGCATATATTCTGTCAAATAAACCACTGCTTCACTGTAAGGTAGTTATCTCTGAGTAAAATATAGTAGATAGTAAGACCCATCCCCCACCCCCCACCCCCCGCAGCTCTCAGTTTTTCGTTATGATACCAGAAATGTGATACGTCTTAAACAGGTACCGACCATACAATGGTCCAGATTTTCCTCTTAATTTTTAAAAAAATTACCCCATGGTATGGGCTGTTAAAAAATAAAAGGCCATTTGTATCTACATCTATCATCCTGGAGAGGCCCAGGTATGACCTCTGTCAATCAGTAATACAGGAGGAGGAGGAGGCAAAGAAAAAAGCCATGCAGGCCCCTTCCTCAACTTAGCCAGGAGCCAGGCTATGTAGGACAGGATACATCCCTGGGGAGGGGCTGCTGAGAATGAAGCAACATCTGAGGGCCCCAGCAAGTAGAGTTTTATAGAAATGCCCCAGAGCCCAGAGAACTGACAGGAGTACATGAACCTATGACACAGGAAAGAGCAACCAGGGAGAATGCTGCATGTTTCTTTTTTAAATTTATTTTTTACTTAAAGAAAAAATGTGGGCTGGGTTGTGGCTCAGTGCTAGAGCACTTACATAGCACGTGTGAGGCACTGGGTTTGACTCCCCAGCACCACATATTTAAATAAATAAATAAATAAATAAATACATTGTGTCCATCTACAACTAAAAATATTTTTAAAAGAAAAAAATGTGTTCTGTAGGATGGGCTGTAAAAATACAAAATAAAAATCCAGTAGCCATTTGTATATTCTACTATGGCAAGATAATGAGCATGAGGGATATGTCTTGGGTGGTTGTGACTAGCAAGTTGCATTAGGTGAAAGACTTTCATGGTATAATCAAAAACCACATTTCCCTCACTTCTCTCCATCAACAGATTCTATAGAATTAGCTTTCCACCTATGCCATAGATAAAATCATGATTTTCCTAGCTGCCACTTACACATCATAAATGTTCTCCAGCCATGTTATTTTCAAAAATGTCCATTCAGTAACTCTCCTATCCAATAGGAAAATAAACATTATTAAAAATTATCATAACTAAAGCCCCTAGCATGCAGTTGAGAAGGTGGGATGCAGCCGGCTGCTTCTCTGTACTTCCACCAACTCACATTCTCTTTGCTTAAAAAGAGTTCTGATTCCAACAGTCATTTTTTTTGTTTGTTTTGTATTGTTTTTGTTGTTGTTTTTAATTGGAACATGGTGATAAGTGATGAAGCACAAGAGACTGGATACCAGAATAGTTCAATTTGGTTGCCACCCTTGTGACTTTGGTTTCCTCTATTCAGTTAAGGCGGAAGTTGAAGATGACTTTTTCCTAAGTATTTACAGATACTCCTCAGTCTTCTCTGGGGTCTCTCACCAACAGTTCTGTCCTTTCTTCTGCCAGTCCCTTACTGATGACACCTCTACTCCACATGCAGATAACCTACCAGCAGCCTCTTTCACTGGGCCCATGATGGCTTCTGACAGTTGGAGGACTACCATCCCCCTGCCTCAGTTCTCCACTCTGCTGCACAAGCTGCTAAACCTGACTCCCACCTGTCAGACTCAAGGACAAAAGACTATGTCTACCAATCTCAAGCTTTCCCTGTATAGGCCTCTCTAGCCTCTCCCATAAACTTGAGGTAGATGGTCAGTTATGATCTCTGCCCCATTTAGAAATCTTGGTTAGGTGATCTGGAACCTAGTTTTGAGACAGAAAGCAATTGGTACCCAGTATCTCAGGGTATTGTAGAAATCAAGACTGACTGACGGCATCCCATTTTATCAGCCTGAGATATGCATTCATTTGAAGCTGCAGATGGATATATTACCCAGACCTTACATCTCTGTTCATAAAATGAAATTTCATATCCTTTTAATATCTGAAAATATTTTTATTTCATGGTCCCTGTTGAGTAAGCATTTGGTTCAATATAAAGTTCTATCACATTTACTTTTAATGACCTAGTTATGGTATTTAAGACCCTACAGACCTGACTGCTAAAAATTAATATCCCTCCAAGTGCCCTCCAGTTATTTCGGGGAGCCCCTTAAACCAGTCTGTGTTCTGCAGCCTCCAGACCACACTGGGCCTGCTCCCCGCTCCTCTCCCACCTGTCCACACCTGCTGTCCATGAGGCCTCAGCCTGATTATTACTGTTCGCCATGGGATCTAGACACGGGATGCCAGATGCTCTTGAAGCTTCCAGCACATGCTTGCCAACATCGCTGTTCTGAGCAGAAATGGAGGGACAACTTCTCTCTGACCAGACGCTAACTATTTTGCCCACTGGCCTCCCCTAAACACATCTACCAGCTTTAAACATTTACCATTGACAAATATCTTTCCAGATATTTTAAGTGTGCCTTCAGTTTCTCCCCATGCTTTCCACTGAAGGAGCTCAAATATAAGCTCCCTGGCTGGACCAGTACCAGGACTGGATGATTTGAAATTCTAACTGTGGCTTGGAGAATGGGGCAACAGACCTGGAAACAACTTGCACCCATGAGCATCTCGGAGGTTGCAATCATGTCCATCACTAGTCAAAAGTCACTTTCCCTGCTTTATGGGAAACGTAAACCATCTCCTCACATTTTTCTTGTGCCATATTAGGAAGAAGAGATACCCAAGGCCAGCCTGCATGTAGATTTCTCCCATCTAGGAGGATGCAGACATGGACTTAGAGTGAGTTTGATTTATAAACATCAAAATGTGGCTGCTATTATACATTATTTTCTATGCAGTATTCTAGAGAGGAAGGTACTATTTTCAGACCCTTTTTATGGATGAAAAAGCTGAGGAATGGAGGGTCAATCATGCAGCTTTTAATGGGGAGAGGTTGGGATTTGAACTCCTGGCACCAAGGTCTTAACCATTATGTTTAATGGGTTCTTCAGTAATATCAGCTATCCCTGGTCACCAGGGATAAAGCAATGACTAGAAAGATTTTTTTTTTTTTCTTTCAGCTCAGTGTCTAGTACAACCTCATTTTTTTGGTTGCTTGAGAGATCTTTATTGTCTGCACATAATAATCTCCTCAGTATATAAGAAATTAAGGATTGATCTTGTTCAGGTTGAGTCACAATGGGGTTGAGATACTGCTGTAGAAAAACTGCCCCAATAACCAGAGCTTATGGTGCTCCTATCATTTACTTGGTGTGGTTTGTTATTTTTGTTTTGCTTATTTTTTTTTCCAAGCTGAGGATGGCTTTGACCTATTAGAAATGCTGCCCCAGTGAAATTTCAAATGACTACCTGTACAAAAATCAGGTGAACCTCAAACTGATAGGAGGATTAGAGGAACACTGGAAAGGTCAAAGGGGAGGGAGGGGAAGGGAGAGAGCAAGGTGGTATGGAGGGGGGGGAAAAAAGAAGGTGATAGAATAAGATGAATATCATTATCCTAAATGCATGATCAAAGACTTAAATAGTATGAATATACTTTGTATACAGTGTTATGTAAAAAGATGCTCTATATGTGCATTATGAAATGTAATGCATGCTACTGTTATAAATACAACAACTTTGAATAAAAAAAAAAGTTTACATTTAACAACCAAAATTTGTCGCCCCTTTTCTTAGACATCTAATAAGATCAATGTCTAACATCTTTTTTATCATTTGAAGATTTGACTCTGATTGGGGTTGCTTAATCCTGAAGTCCATTTAATGCTACTTCAAGCATCTCAACTAATCTATCTTGTCCAAGTAGAAAAACATTCAGTCTTGTTTTGATTTAGATATGAGATGTCCCCCCAAAGCTCTTCTCAATGCAGGAATATTCAGGAAAAAATGATTAGATTGTGAGAATATGACATAATCTAGTTTGGGTAATGATTGTAGGTGAGGGCTGCATGGATGGAGGAGGTGGGTCGCTATAAGCAGGCCCAGGAAGGGTGTCTTTTCCCCATCTTTCTGCTTCCTGACCCTGTGATGAACAACTTTCATCTATGGGGCCTTTCCCCAGTGATGTGCTCCCTCACCAATGGAATTAGACATATATGGCCTGAGACCTCAGAAACCCTGGGCCCCAAATAAACTTTCCCTTCTGCAAGTTGTTCTTATCAGGTAGTTTGGTCACGGTGACCAAAATATTCTGTTTGTTATTTTAGAGAGTTAGCATTGTTTCTCCTGCCATAAATAACTCCTTTGCCCTTCATGAGGAAGTTTGGGGACTACCCCTCTGCAGCAAAGGAAAAAATAACTCAGCTAATAGTAAGACTGACTAAGTCTCCACTACCCTCCCTGGAATAGGAGCTTCCACAGGGCCTGACATAGCATCCTATTCTCTATCGATCAACTGGAGTTCAGAGACCTGTACCTCTTTTGCAGCCAAAGACCCTAGCATTGACCCTTCCCAGAGACTGTACAGGGTACCTGGGTCCCAAGCAGGAGTGTGGGGATCTGACTGGACAGTGTGCTATGCAGAGTACCAGGAGCCAGAGACATGGATTAGGTTAAACACATAGGAGAGTCAGTGTGATTATGACTGAGTTGCCCTGTGCTCTTCTCAGTGACACCTTATGAGCCTGTGCTTTTGATCACCAACTTCTGCTCTCACTCATTTGGGATTTTTCTCTCAATTCTTGGCTGATACAATAGTGTCTTGGTTTAGATATAACGTGTCCCCTAAAAGCTTATGTGTTAAACAATAGTAGAACATTTAGAGGTGAAATGATTGGGTTATGACAGCATTAACCTAATCAATGTGGTAGCCATAGTTAGAGTGTGGCAGGAGGAGGCAGGTTGTTGGGGGTGTGCCTTTGGGATATATATATATTTTTTGGTTTTGGTGAGCAGAGTAGTATCTCTCTGCTTCCTGATTGTCATGTCCCGAGCTATTTTCCTCTTCCACACCCTTGTGCCGTGATGATCTGCCTCACCTCTGGCACAGAGCATTGGAGCCAGCTATGTACAGACTAAGATCTCTGAAACTGTGAATGCCAAATAAATTTTTCTTGTCTGCTCTCTTTGTCACAGCAATGGAAAAGCTGACTAAAACAACATACACTGAGTATTCCTCAGGGGAGTATGGCTCTCTCAAGAAATGGTGATAAAAATTCTGAGTAGATGAAATGAGGAGGCATGAAATTACCAAAGGAGTAATGGGAGATAGGCCCTGTTGTACATTTTAGAGATGATGGAGAAGCACTGAGGATTGCTGAATACCCCTGGTCTAGAAAAATACCTCATTATCTCCTTTGCCTTTTATTGCAATGTATTAAAACTGTGTGACTTTGGTTTGATGCGATACAATAATAGTAGATTATTTCATACCTGAGAAATGTATTTCTAATTCTTAACCACAACATACATAATTATAGAAATAGGTATATGATGGTCACGTTTATGTGTCAGCCTGGCTTGGTTAGAGTCTCAGTTATTTAATCAAACACTACCAGGTGCTTGCGATGAAAGTTTGCAGGCATGATTACCAACTACACTCATTTGTCAGTTTGTTATGAGTAATCTAGATGGACCACATGCAATTGGTTGAAAGTCCTTAAGAGCAGAGCTTATCTGAGGAAGATGCAGGTTTGCTAATTGGCATCAGAGTTTGCTCCCTGTGTTCTCTTTCCCTTCCATCCTGCCTTTTTCTTTCCTCCTATCCTCCTACTCTTTCCTTTGACCTTATAGAAAAGTAACTTTTGAGGGGCAGGGCGTGGACATGCCCCTTTCTGTCTTAAATGGAAGCTCTTTATTAACTTACATGGAACAACTAGAAGGTTAATTTTACTATTTTGCCAGAGGGCTTTCCCAACTCATCCCTGGGTTATTCTTCCAGTGTTGTCCCAGTGGCTCTATGATGATCACACCCATACAGTGACTGATATTACTGCATATAGTGACCAGCCTGCCCAATTAGGTAGTAGGAGCCATTCCTTGCAAGGAAACCCATACACTCAGAATATCCCACCCTAGTCACAGTCTTGGGCCTCATCCTAGATCCTTCCTTCAAACAGCCTGCCTGGAGTTTGAGCCATATCACCTCAGTCCCAGGATGGTGTTCCTACAATTCATTCTGACACACACATTTTTGTTCTTCAACATTTCTGCAATTAAGTCATAATTGAATGAAGCTCATGGTTTTTGTTTGTCTGATTTTTGCATTTGTTTTCATCTGTTTTTCTGCACATCTCAATGTGTTTTACCCCATCCCCACTCAGGGGGGAAAAAAAGCTGTTATCAAATTGGCACATTTGTATTCAAAAGTATCTCAGCATTAACACTTTCACGAAAGATAGAGGCTCACTAAGGAGGGAGAGCCCCAGCATTCCCAGCAGCCCTGATATAAACAGCCACTGCCTCTGGGAGTTACCCTGATAAGCTTATCCCTGCTCTGGGTCCCCACAGGTCCTCATTAATACCAGGAAACCTTGACCTCAGACCAACACACAGCTTTGGGATTCCTCCATCTCACTACTTGGATTTGACAGGCATCATTTCATTGCTGTGCATCAAACCACAGTCACACACCTCTAAATACAAGATTTATCTCGGAAGTAAGATTCAAATATCATAGTGAATTGGGCTTACATGGAGTGTGTTGCTGCTTAAGCATCTTCATTTACTGTTATTTCTGTGCATTTCTCACTTCTACTCCCATAACCAGCTTCCTAAAACTGTTTTAGACGGTCTTCATTCACTAGAGATAGCAAGACCACATATATGACTTGTGATCTAAACTAAAACACTCATGAAAAGGAAAGTTATTAATAACCATACCAAGACACCATACACACATCAGGATGATCCTGGGCATATTAGTCAGGGTTTGCTAATATGGAACAGAATCATCAGGAAGTGTAATTATAAAAGGGGACTTTATTAGGTTGGCTTACATGACCAGAAGCTGGATAGTTCACAATGGTCATCTGCAGGCTGGAGAGCTGGAAGAACCAGTAGCTATGCCATCCAAAAGGCTGAAGCCCCAGAACAAGAGGGATCAATGGTGCTACCCTAGTCTGAGACTTCTGAGGCTACTGGAGAATCACTGGCAGAGTCCACTTTGGAAGAGTGAAGAAATGAGAGTCCTATATCCTCAGATGATCATAGCAGCAATCAAGAAAATGTTAAAGAAGAATCAAGCTTGCATCTGCTGCTGCTTCCTTGATCTTCCAACTTTTATTCCATTCAAGCCATCATCCTATTGGATGGTGCTGCCATGCTGAGGGAGAATATTTATTTCAGTTGGCTATCCCACATGCCAATCATTCCTAGACATACCCTCTTTGACACACCCATAAGCCTCTTAATCATCCGCATCTCCTAATCCAATTAAGTTGACAATTCAAATTAAACATTACACTGGGTAAACTCAATGCATGTATTCTCCCTAATGTCAATCATTTGGATAGAAAAAACTTTGCTTTAGGAGACCTCACCAAGTCCTTATAGGCCATAGGTTAGGCTATAATTGCTCTTGGATTAGTATTTCATCTTTGGTTCAAGGAGACTCACAGAGAAGTGTGGCCATGCAATAAAGCCATTGCTGTCTAGGGAAGGCTATTAAGTAACATTAATTGATTAATCATGTATGCCAGAAAAGTAGGTACCTATTCCCTCTATTTTTACAGATGAGGCAATTGAGGTACAGAGAGGTTAACTAATTTTTACAAGGTCATTCTGCTGGGAAGTCATAGAGTTAGGATGACACCCACACTCCTGAGACCAGCCCATATATTCTTCATTTCCTCTTTCCATTCCCCAGGATCCCTGTCTTGAAGATTCTTTATTTCAGATGAGAATGACAAGCTATGGAAGGCTTCCCACTTCTGTAGCTGGAACTCACAAAAATGAACATCTCTAAATATGCTAAATATAAACAATAATTAAAAGTTTCACATGAGCTCAGGCAGAGGTCGCAAACCATACCTATAAAAGGCCAGTGAGTAAATATCTGGGGTTGCTCTGGGCATATGGTGTCTAAACAACCACCAATTCTGCCATTGTTAGAATGAAAACAGCCAGGAGATGGTGCAAATGTGGCTGTGTTCCAATAAAACTTTATGCATAAGAGCTCTTACCATCTGACTAATTTGAGAGATTAACCCTGAAGTTTCACAGTCTAGCACCCAGTCTCTTCATGTCAAGAATTCAAAACAAAATTATCTCTGAAAAAGTCTTCAATGCTTTAGGTAGGCTCAGAGATGCCAGAATTCTGAGAAGGCTGAACAACACAGAAAATCTGAGGTATAGAAATTGTTACCTCCATTTCCTGCCTCTCCTTCCTCACTGAGATAGAATAGGTTTGCCATGTGGGTAAGAAGATTGTTTTTTAATTTGTAACTGACTCAATAACAAAGTTCCAGGGACTTCCTGGAACTCTGCTTGTTAATTTGAAATATTCCAACAAAAACTTTCTGAAATCAGGATTTGGTTCAGGAAAGCACAAGGCAGCTATTGCAGGGCTTAATGATTAAGTCATAAGTCCTGCAGCCTAGTTATTACACTAATGAGATATGAAGAAGTGTTGGGAGTAAATCAGAAGGCCAAGAAATATATTTTGCAGGAGGAACAAGATAATCAGTTTCCACATAGGCAAATGTAGAGCAAACATGTGACCCTTATACTCATGAATTTCTCAGTTCTGAAGTTGAGTTTCCCAAATGAAATAGGAAAAGAAGGAGCCAAGGAAATTTGCTTCTCCTTCTGGGAAGTCAAGCAAGCCCTAGGCTGCGAACAGAGACCCAAAGTGGAATACTGTAGCACACACTTTGGTGCTTCCACCAAGGCCAGCTCCTTTTGCACTAAGGGAGCAACATCTGCAAGTGGGAAGGAGGTAGTAGGTTCCTATGCAATGGCCAAATCTCTGTGAAACTTGCCTATAGAGTAGAAGTGTCTCTAGTTAAATTTGCTAATAAAAAAGAAGGGTTTTTTTTTTGTTTTTGTTTTTGTTTTTCTGTGTTTTTTTGTATTTTTTTTTTTTAGTTTTCTTTCAAATCCTTTGTTGAATGAGTTAAAAAAAAAAAAAAACCCTACATATCCCTCAAAATATTTATGAAATATGGTTGTGACTTAATGACAGGGATACATTCTGAGCACTGTTGGTCAGTTTCATCATTGCACTAACATTGTACAGTGCCTTGTATACCTCGGTGATCTAAGTTAAAGCATTCAACATAACCTCTTAATGCAATCAAGAGACACGGAAAACCCAAGTTGTATGAGGTTGCTGCAATTGCAACACAGCATACTCTTTTACAGCAATTGCTTTAGTAAGTAGAAGGGATATATTCTGCAATACCAATAAAATGTATAGTAAAGCCAGGTGTGGTGGCGCACACCTGTAATCCCAGCACTTGGGAGGCTGAGGCAGGAGGATCGTGAGTTCAAAGCCAGCCTCAGCAATGGCGAGGCACTTAGCAACTCAGTGAGACCCTGTCTCTAATAAAAAAAAAAAAAATACAAAAAAGGGCTGGGGATGTGGCCCAGTGGTCTAGTGCCTCTGAGTTCAATCCCTGGTACAAAAAAAAAAAAAAATGTATAGTAAATACATAAGCCAGTAACATAGTCACTATCATTGTCAAGTACTGTGGACTATACATAAGTGTAACTGCTATATTTTTATGATTGGTAGCACAGGTTTATATCAGCATTACCCACACTCACAATGTGTTGTGCTATGACTTTGTCATGGCTACCAGACATGGCAAAAGTTCCTTAGACAGTGGGAACTTTTCAACTCAATAATGATCATACATGTGGCCTGTAATCGATAGAATATTGTCATGCAGCACACATCTGCAATTACTTTAGAAGTAAAAGCCTGAATCAAAAATCAAAGTTGTTCCCATATCCTTTTTCTGACTCCCTAGTTCTTCTCATGACAGGCAACTGCTGTGATTGGTTCTGTTTTTAATATTATAGATATCTCTAAACATACACTGTTCCTTAAAAAGTATGTTCCTTAAAAAGAAAAAAATGGCAGCAAAATTTTTTAAAAATTTAACTTCCCTTTCTTATTTAACATTTATTGGACCCCTTCCCTTATCAGTTTATATGGAACAACTGTTTTATTCCCCTTTACTGAATAGTATTAAAAAAATGAATGTATCATGATTTATCTTCATGGACATTTGCAGTTTTTATAAATTTGTAACATCAAACTGTTGTTCCATGGAGCATCTTTGAATGTATCTAAGTTCTCATGCACTTTTTTCAATAATATCAATTTCTAAGAGTAAAATTGCAAGGTCAAGGAGTATTTCTATACTTAAAATTTAATAGATATATTTCCAGTTTTCCTCTGTAGAGATAGGCCCATTTTTATTTCTATTAGCAAAGTATGGGAGTGCATTTTCCTACACCCTCTTCAAATTCCAAATGGATTGTTGCAAATCTTATATTAAAGCTGTGTCATGACATTTATTAAATGTATCTCTCTCATGATAAGACATATTTTTAACAGCTCTTTATAAGATTAACAACCCTATTACCCTAAGGTTCTTAATCTGATGATATTGATTACCAGATACATGTCATATGGGAATGGAATTAATTGTTGGCCTGTGGTGTGAGTTGTAAATACTTGTTTCCCAATTTTTCATCTGCAGCTTTGCTTTCAGAACTTTTATTTTTTGATATGTAGCAAATTTTGACTCTTTTCCATTGGAATTTACCTAATGTTTCTGAATTCTCAAATTTTATTGTTCTTATAAATCCTTCTTTATTCTACTACCCTACAAATACATTATTTCATCTATACTTTAGCAATTCATTCTCTGCTCAGTAATATATTCTTTATTATATAAAAAATTACTGTATACATTTGGACTATTATCAGACTAATTTTCATACTTCCTCAGGTATGATTTTTACAATAATTTTAAAATCTAGTTGGGCTAGTTCTCCTATGTTCTTTCATTTTTTTTTTTCTTTTGGAGACTGCTTATTTTTTTCTACATGAAACTCTAGAGTACTATTTCGAGAAGGACTCATGGTGACTGTATTTTCAGAATTATTGCATGTTTGAAAAAGTTTGCTATTGTGTTTATACCATAATAGCAGTTTAGCTAGGTATAAAATACTATGGTCATTTTTTACTTCTTAATAATGTTTTAGTCACTACCTCACCACAATTTCTTGTACTATTAAAACATATACACATGTAATGTGTTCATTTATAATATATCTACAAGGGATAAAGGTGCATTTGTGTGTAAGAAGACTATTAATGTATAACTGATCATATAATACTTTGGGGGGACTCCTTGAAACTTCCTTTGCTAATTTTTAATATTCTAGCAACAACTTCCCAAAATCAGTCTCCACCAGCAGGAAGGCAAAATGCTGGTACAGCAAGGTCATGCTGTGCCCTGCTACTGAACAACACTGCTATTTCCTGACAATGTTTTAGCCACTATCCCAAACTCTTGTACCATGAAAATCACACACACACACACACACACACACACACACACACACAATGAATGTTTATAACATATCTGAAAGGTGCGTGTATATGTATGTGAAAGGGGGTTGGCAGAGCAAGAGAATAAAACCATTATTCTATTCTCACTTTGTCCATGTTGGGAGATTAGATAATTTTACCTAATTCTTCATCTTTGAAACTCTTTGAAACGCAGTCAGTTACTACAAAGTATCTTATCTACCATTCTGTCTTAATTGTTTTCCAGGCACCAAATACCTCTGAAACTTATAGATTCAAGCATTATTTTATGAAATTTTAACAAATTAACTCTTTACTATTCCATTAATTTACCTTTTGAGAAACACCAATAATATGAGTTAGCTCTTATTTATTCTTTAATCTATGTTTTCAGGTGATTTAAACATTTTTTGTTCTATTCAATTGAATTTAGTACTTATCTCAATCTGTGTTCATGCTTCTTGTATTAAAAAAAAAAACTCTCTTTATGTTTTTGCATGTACAGCCCTCAGATTTTATGAGTTTTGTTACTTTATGCTACCACCAGAATGTGCCAACTCAGTATTTCACCTTTTTCTATTGCCTTGCTGTAAATTCCTGGAATGCCTATATTCCTTCCAGATAGATTGAACTTTTTTAAAAAAAATAACTACAACAACTTTACCAATGTTTATTACTGTTATTTTCTTTTCATAGTAATGTTTCTTGTCAAAATTTTCATCTGTTCTATGGCAACATTCTCTTGATGAGTGTGCTGAAATTTAAAGGAACAGAGGCGATATCATCCTTATACTGTATCTTTAAAATTATTGATATTTCTTTTTATGACTTCTACAGATTGATTATGTTGACAAATATTTGACTATATTTGTGGTAGACATTGTACTAGCTTCTAGGGAACTGATGATAAAAAACCCAGATAAGACTCCTGGTTTCATGAAGCATAAATTCTACCTCATGTTGCTTGTCTATTATTTCTATGAAAAACAAAACTGTTCAATTGTAAATATTATTTTGTGTTAGGTTTTCATCTTTGTAACAAAATACCTGAGATAATGAGTTTGCAAGGAGGGAAGGTTTATTTTGGCTCCCAGTTTCTCTTCCTGGTTGCCTGAGACCATTGCCATTGGGCCTGTGGAGAGGCAACATGTTGTGGCAAGAGCATATGGACAGAAGAGGCCAGCTCACCTCATAGCAGCAGGAATTGAAGAGAAACAGGAAGGTGCCAGGGTTCCAATATCCCCTTTGAGAGGATGCTCCCAATGACCTAACTTCCTTCTACTAGGTCCTACCTCCTAAAGGTTCAACCACCAAATAATGCCACAGCTGGCAATCAAACTTCTAACACATGACCTTTGGGAGACACTCATTCAAACTAGAAGAGATTTCACTTGAAATTTCTGATGATATTCCCCTGCTCTCCCTATTGTCTTCTATTCTCACTAGCTAATTAATATAACCCAGGAAAAGGAAAATCAGGTAGTAGTATTTCCTAATTGTACTTAAGAAAATGAAAGTGACTCATGACTTATATTCTTTCAGACCAAGTGAGGTCATCTTTAGATCCTGTGTAAGTATGCATCCTTACCAGAGACGTTAACATTCAACTTCAATGATCAAAAAGTAATTATTAATAAAAAGAAAATCGTGTAGAAAATTTTTAAAATCCTCACTGCATTTGGCACAATGACTGTGTTACAAACCTCGTATCACTCTTTGGCCCTCTTCTCACCAAGGCACACATTTACTTTGAGATTTATCTCCAGACTTCTGATAACCAAGGCAGTGCTTTAGTATGTCTCACGGAACATAAACTATGGCACCATTACCACAAAGTATGGAGGCAGACTTTTAGAAGAACAGACTTTCCCTATTAAATGTATGCAATTGGCTGGACATGCTGGCAATTTATCGAAAAAATTAATAGGCCCTCTATGTGACATTAAATAGCCTTTTAACAACAGTGCACTTAGATCCCACACCAACTTACACAAAATAAATAGCACTGAATTGCCTAACAATCAAATAAGGATTTGTCTTCCATTTCAATTTAAATTACTCTGAAAGATAAGCAAACCTAAAAAGCTAATGGAGGGATAAATCCCTATCTATTATGTTCTATTTGACACATATGTAACCCCAGTTGTCTTTGGGAAAATAAAGTCACATAATTTATTTTGTATTTTCCATGCACCACTCATTAAAGCATCCTCAGTAAATAGCACTAAATGGAATACGATAAGGTTATAATATTGTCACAAGTGAGCACAGAGGGAGAAGAATTTGATGTTTCCACAGAGAGAGAGGAACACTGGTTTTTGTGCTCTGAAGGATGAAGGAGGGTCAGAGGGGGAATAAGAGTTGATATTTGGAGATAGCAAGAAAGAAAACTAACTGAACTTGAATCAGATGGCTTGAAATAGCTCACATAACCCACAAACTATTTACTCATGGAAATGAATGTATTCACAGAAGGAAATACACAGACAAGGGTGGGATGTTTAATGGCCATTCTATCACATTATGAAGTCAAGAGATGAAAAAATATAATGATGAGATCCTCCCAAAGTTATAAACACATGGTAGACATGAGGTCTACATTTTTTCGCTTCTTCTTTATTCATCAGTGCAAAACAATAGGATTCAGGGAGAAAAGCAATAGGAAATGATGGAATTGGCAGTCAGGTGGGTGAGAATTAACAAATTACAATGTTTGAGCTGACTTGAGGGTGAGGAAGATCGTGTGGGACATGAGACCAACATGCATGATGGAATAAGAGAGAAGAAGGGCCCAGGGGTGCTAATAATCATAGCAGTTAGAAATACTGACCCACCTATTGGTCTACTCTTTCCCAGGAAGAGTTCTTCTCCACTTTTGCTATGCTTCTACCTGTGACAGGTGTACTGTCACCCTATTGATGTTGAGACTAGCCATAGAACTTAACCTGGCCAGGGTGAAGTTAGTACATTTCCTATGCCCAATAGAAGACACAAGAATCTTTAGTCAATCAGGTCTTATATTTTTCCTTCTGCCATGAGAATAGTACATCCCAGGGCATAAGCCAAAAAGGGGCTGAACCATAGAAAAACATGTGAAGTAGCTAAAGAAACCTGGCAACATAAAATGAGGACTTTGTTTTTTTCTTAATGATTGGATATATAAAGCTAGGCTCCCACTTCAGTATAGACTATGTATGATAGATATGTAAGAAGGAGCCACAGCCAATTCAGATGGAGAACTAGAGAGTTTTCTTATGACCCAAGAATGAGGAGACCAATGATGTTAGTAAAAGTAATTTTGATGCAGAGGAAAATGTAGAGGACTTCAGCAGATTACAAAGTGGTTGGGAGGTATGGGCCTGGAGTAGCACATGTGAAATTTTCTTGAAACTTGAAAATGAAAATGAGCAAAATGAAGTAAATGGAGTGATGTTGATTTCAAATCCATATTTCACACTTTTTTGCTTGTTTGCCCCAATGATGGGGAAAGTTTGTGAGCTGACAAGAATGATGCAAATTAGGTAGGAAGACTAAGATATTGGTAGAAGGGAATAGGAATATATTCCAACCCCTGTGAGCTAGTGCACAGGCAGGTGGATCTTCCTTGGATGGGGCAGCAAAGGAGAGAAATGAAATGTCTTCTAGCTCTTAATAACAGCCCAGCTGAGACAAGTAATTAAAATACTTAATTCATAATGATCTCAATATGCCTAGTGGTGTAATGGGGTTGACAGCAGGGCTTAGATTTTAGGATAAATGTAAGAGGGAGAATGCAAATGATTAGGTTCACTCTGGATTGGGATTCTGTTCATGATGAGTGAGCAAAGAGGCAACAAAGTTGAGCATATTTGCAAGAGTGTGTTTGCTTGCATCAATAGGTAGGTACCCTGTGCATACAAATTTAATAAAGGAAAGACTAATTGGTGAAGATAGGAGGAGAGATTAAGATAGAAACAGCTGGTTGGGTGAAATATTGCAGTACAGGAAGTTGAACGCAGGATCCGGGGGATCCAAGGGTTATCTTGAGAGAATTACATGTTTCCACTGGTGATTTCAGTACAATGCAGTTTCTGGAAATGGAGATGGTAGCCCAGGTGCTGAAGTTCTCAGTAAATGAGAGGGACAAGGAGGATAGTAAATGTTTGCAATGGGGAAGAAACAAGGAAGATACAGGTTTTGGATGTGACAGAATGTCCAGTAATTGTTTTTGACCACTATTCTGCTGTATTCTGCATTCTTAAGGAAATTCAGGAGTCTCTTAATTCTCTGTCCTAAAATGAAACAAATGTGACACATGGCTCTGCTCTCCTGGCCACTCACTACAGACAATAGTTGTGTCCTCAAGCCAATCCTCTGTAAAACCATGATTGATTGGAGAACAACATTAATCTTACTTCTGCCCTTCAAATCAGTTTCCCAGATTTTGTACCTGAGTATAAGGTACCTTGAGTGGTGGGAGCGTCTCAATTATCAGTGTGCCTAAGAATTAAATTAGTTGCTGATTAAAATGCAGATTGCTAGGCTTCTGAGGGGCTGAGTACATGGGAGAATTGGTACTGTTAAGCAAAACCTCCAGTGACTTTGAACAGGAGTAGCTGGGCCACACTTTGATAAAGGCTACTGTTACAGAAGAAAACATGAACTTTGATTCAGGCTTGCACCAACCACTAATGCAGCATGTTCATGGGAGAGTACATTACCTTCCTGAAACCAGGTATTATGTGCAACTGCCACATATTGGTTAGAAATGGGTTATACTTCTTGTCACTGTGAGTTCCAAATAACAATTCTTTTATTAGAGCTTCATTTTCATGTCATACCACAGAACAAAGGAAGGCAGTGCAGGGTTGATAGGGTAGCAACAATATCAGCAGGGTCCCCAGCTCCTTCCATCCTCCTGCCCTACCACTCCAGGACTGCTCCCATCATTTCTAGAACTCTAGTCTTCATAGGTAAATTGAATTCCAAAAAAAAAAAAAAAGCAGAGTAGATTAAAAATAATCATATATTCATCTCCCTTTCTCTTTAACTAGTCTTCTTAAAGCCTCTACTGTTCATTTCTAATATACAACTGGACAGAGGACCCTAACCAGCTGCAAATAAGGTGGCAAATAGAGGTATTATTTCAGGTGGCAATATAACCAGTAAAAAAGTTCAAATTCTTTTACTAAAGAACTAGTGGAGACTGGATATTGGGAGACTAGTCATATTTGCCTTGTGGATAGACTTACTATGTTACTTTGTTGGGGCTACTGTAACTAAATGCCACAAACTGGGTGGATCAAACAATAGCAATGCTCTAGTACACAGTTCTGGAGGCTAGAAGTCAAAGCATCATGCCTATCTCTGCCTTCATGTCCACATGGTATTCTGCCTGTATGGCTATCTGTGCCCAAGCTTCCTTTCTATGTCAGAACACTATCAATCATTGGATTTGGAACCATTCTAATGAATTCATCTTAACTTGATCATCTGTAAGACCCTATTTCAAATAAGATCATATTCACAATTACTAAGTGTTAGGGTTTCATTATGTTTGGAAGGGACATAACTTCATCCCTAATATCAAAGTTGTAATATTTGTGAAGCCTCACAGTCCAATCCCTCTCCTATATGACCAGTTCTGCTCTCTCCACAAACAGCTTCTAGTCCATTTCTGTGAATATGAGTCTGGTTCTCAAACTAGAACCTCAGTGCCTACACCTCCTGTTCCTGCTGTCATCATGGCTTTGAATCAGCCCCTATTGGCTTCTCATCCAGTTCCCTATCTGCTTCTTCAATACACCACCAGGTCCTTGAACATGTCAGGGAACCTGAACTTATTAGATGAAGATGGCTTCAACTAACCTCTGGCCACAAACATGGTCTAATCAGGTCTGCAACATACCAGTGGCCCAATGACACTCTTGGCTAATGTGTAGTGCTTCTGTCGATTCTTGCCCAGTTCAGCTCAAAAAAAAAAAAGAGCATGAGACTCTTGTTGCTAAGCAGGCAGGTTTTTTTTTTTTTTTTTTTTTTTTTTTACGCCCTTTGGCTCTTACTTCATAAAAATTTGTTACCTATGGCTCCCCAAATTGGCTGCTGGGGTGGATTGTGCTGTTTTAAGCAGTAAAGGATAGCATCAGATGGGGATTAAGAAGCCTATGCACTCCTAAGAAGCCTTTATCCAGCTTGGATTCACACAGTTTCTGGAAATAAGGGATTGAGAGAAACTTGGGGCAGCTGAGAGAATCTATGAAGAAAGAAGTAGCTCTAAATTAAATATTTTTTAAAGTTTTCCAGGAGGCATAGGTAGCTTGTTAAATATTAAGTAGAGAAATCTCCATCTAACTGTTAGAAGCGCATGGCAAGGGAGCAGAGACGGTTTTTACAATCTCTGACATGGTGAGACGGGGAGAGGGTCCACAGAGCTGGGATAATTCATCAGGAGAAAAAACAGTGACTTCCAGCAAAAGGTTCACAGATGCTGCCTTCTAATTAAAATTTTTTAATTTCAGAATACAATTTTACAGACTTTATACCTGCAAATGAACGCCTCACACCACATGGTGTCTCCCAATGTACTGTGAAGGGAAAAGCCAGGGCAGCTTTCAATGCTCTGTGCCCCTGGATTTTCTACTTCCTGTTGCCAGAAACCAAAGAAGGGGAAATTTAAATTAAAATAAAACACTAGGAGTCCAGTATGTATTTCCAAGTTGTCTTGGCCAGGAAATAAGATTGTGCCTTTTAAGAAGGCAGGAATGAGTTTTATAGGCTGTTTCTTTTGCTTCTTAGAAATGAGTCAAGAAATTTAGAGGGACCCTGGTCTCTAAACCCAGAAAATTGTCAAGCATAGTGGTGTCAATATCATCCAGAAGATGGTTGTTTGGAATAAGATCAAGAAGAAAAAGCATAGTGAAGTCTGTCACCTTGACCACATACACCTTTTCATTCAGCCCAGACATAACCTTAGTGGCCTAGTGATGACAGTCCAGTAGTCACTAGTAATTGATCAGAGTTAGGAGCTTAGGTTTGGTACATTTCTCAACTTTGTCTAGAGCATTAGTTTTACTGTGAAAGCAAGATGGTTAGGCCTCTTGAGATGAGGGCTGGCTCGAACTTCTCATAGATAATCCAGGAGTCCAGGAGAGTTTAAAATGAAAGTGATCCAACCTCCTTTCTCTATGAAAATATAAGAACAGGATAATTCTTTTGATGTGAAGTTCCTTGTTCCCCAAAGAGTGCCAATTTGTTTTCATCCTGAATGCCTGTTATTGGTTATTGGAAACACACTTGAAATGGCTTGAGAAGTGGCATTGGAGATTATCTGTGAAGGGGGAAATACCTTGATTTATTAGCATCTATTATGGGCATGGAGAAGGTGAGTGGTCCCTATATGAATATAGTTATTTCTGCATTTGGTGCAACATGGTAAAAATGGGAATTCAGATTTGGTTTTACATTGAGGAACTCAGACTCAGTGCCAAAGTCAGAAACCTCTGACTTTTAGGCTGGTATCAGCGGCTGAGAACCTTCATATAAAAAACTTGAAGATACTTGTGAAGGAGCTGAATCCAAGAAAATTAGGTTCTACTACTGTAGCCACTGACTTACCAACCTTGGTTTATAGGGCCTGGGAATTGGGGGTGATGGAGAAGGCATTCCTACTCTGGGTCATTTCTCAGGTTAAAGGCTAATGATATTGGAACTCTATTATATTAGTGTCATATTAACTGGTGGCACAGGAACCCCAGTGATGCCCTTTTTCATCTGACCCTTTCAACCCAGGTTAGTTCTTACTATGAACTAGAGAAAATTGTACAACATTGTTTTGCCCCTTTTTAAAAAAATTTTTTTTTGATGGACAAATCATTGTATGTCCATTTTGGGTACAATAAGATATTTTGGTATATTTATACATTGCGTTATGGCTAAGTCAAGCCAATTAGCATATGGATCTCCTCAGTTACCTATAGTTTTTTATGATTGGTTATTTTGAAATATATAACACATTATTATCAACTATAGTCATATTGCTGTGCAATACATCTTAATACCTATTCTTCATGCATACCTGAAAATTGGTACACTTTGACCCAAAACTCCCCATTCCCTTTTGCTCCAACCCCCAGATGCTGATAACCATTGTTCTACTTTTACTACTATGAGTTCAAGTTTATTGGATTCCACATATGAGTGAGATATTGCACTATTTATCTTTTTGTTCCTTGCTTGTTTTGTTTCTGGTCCTAAATTTCCAGACTCATTCATGTTTTCACAAATGATGGGATTTACTCATTTTTTCAGGTGGAAGAGAATTCCTTGTATGTATATACCACATTTTCTTTATCCATTCATCTGTTGATGGACACACAGTTTTTTTTTTTTTTTTTTCATATACTGGCTATTATGATGGACATGGTAATGCAGATATTCTCTTGGGTGGTTTAGTTCCTTTGGATAGATACCAAGAAGAGGAATTACAGGATCCTATGGTGATTCCGTTTTTAGTTTAAGAAATGACCATACAATTTTCCATAATGATTACACTAATTTACATTTTAGTAACAAAGCTTGTGTGTTCCCTTTCCATTTTCTACAGCTCATTTCAGTATATAAGTCTTTATCTCTGTGGATAAATTTACACAAGTATTTATTATTGCTGTTGTTATTATATAGTGGATTGTTTTCTTTTGTTTTTTAGATAGTTCATTATTAATATAGCAAAGTGATATTACTTTTTGTGTTGATGTTACACCCTACAAATTTTTTTTTTGCATTTGATTATCAGTTCTAATAGTTTTTGTGGGGATTTAGGGTTATCTTTATAGAATGTCATCAGTAAATAGACAATTTCATTATTTTATTTTTTAGGGTGCCTTTTACTTCTTTTTCCTTCCTAATTGTATTGGCTAGGATCTCTACTATTTTGATAAGAAGTGGTGAGAGTGGGCATTCTTGATTTTTCTCCCCTGGTATTTGAGGGATATCATTCAATTTCTCATTATTGGAAATGATGTTCATTGTGGGTTTCATTTGTCATATCTGCTGTCATTGTGTTGAGGTACATTCCCTCTGAGCCTGAACAGTTGGGGTTTTAGCCTAAAATGGTATAGAAGTTAGTCAAATGCATTTTCTGCCTGTTTTGAAATAAGATTATATAAATAATATATAATTTATATGTTATTTGTATAAAAATTATATAAATAATCTTTCTCTTTTTTTAATGGGATGCATTACATTTATGGATTTCCATAAGATGAATCATCCTTGTACCCCAGAGATAAATCTCACTTGATCATAGGTAATGGTTTTTTTGACATGTTCTTGAATTTGGTTTGCTGATATTTTATTGAGGATTTTGCTTATATGTCAATCAAGGATATTGGCCCACATTTTTTTTCTTTTTGTGTATTGTTTTGTGTTCTTCCCTAGCTTTGGTACCAGGATAATGCTAACCTCATGAAATGACTTTGTATGTATCCTCTTTACCTGAAATTTTGGAAGAATTTGAGAATAAATAGGATTCTTCTTTAAATATCTGGTAGGCTTCAGCTGCAAAACTTTCTGATTCTGGATTTTTTGAAGATTTTTAAATTTCTGATTCAATACTCATCGGTCTGTTAAGATTTTATATTCATGATTCAGTTTTAGTAGGCTGTATGTGTCTACTGAGAAGAATATATATTCTGATGTCGGATGATATATATATATATATATACATACATACACACACACACATACACACACACACACACACACACACACACACACACACATATATATATATGTTAGGGCCATTTGGTCTAAATTATAATTAAAAATATAATATGATTAAATACCTTTAAAAAATACTCTGATTGCAGTGAGGAAAGTTGACTTTAAGAAAGTGGAAGTACAGAAACCAGGTAGTATGACAGTGATGCAGACAAGCTAGTAGTACTCAGAGCAGGAGGACAGAGGTGGAGATGGTGAAATGGTAGGAATGGGATGCATTTTGAAGGTGAAGTTCAAAGTCATTGCCAATGGATTGGATGTGGAAGTGAAGACATAAGGCATACCTCACCATTCCAATACCCATATAGGCCTGACCATGTAGAAATTTATGAACACAAGGGAACAAGTCACTGGGTAGAACAGGAAACCAGAATGTTGTGGATACCTCTAAGTTGTCCCATTGCCCTGTGAGTGGTACCTTTTTATAATTTTATCTCCTTGAGTATGGGCAGATACATGCCTTTATTCTAACCAACAGAATATGAAAAAATTTCCCATGCTTATAGCACCTAGGTAAGATTCCATGTGAGCAGACTGGCGTGAGAAATCCTCCTGCTGGCCTGAAGGAAAAAAAAAAAATAATAAAAAAAAATAAAAAAATAAAAAACAGCCCTATTATGAATAGCTCTTGGAGAGGCACACTAGGCAAGGAACTGTGAGCACACTCTAGAACCTGAGGCAGCATTCAGAAGACAACCAGAAGATGGGTTTTTTGGTTTTACAGCCACAAAGAAGGGAATTCTGTCTAGAATGTGAATGAGGTAGGTGGGAGTAGATTTTTCTCCCATTCACCTTAAAAAGAAAAAGCAGTCTAGATAACACCTTAATGGCTTCCAAGAACTTGAATAAAGGACCTAGCTAAGCTATGCTTGAACTCCTAACCCAAGGAAACTGTCGGACAATAAACTCCCAGTGATAGTTTGTTACACTACCAGAAGTTATGCAAAATGATAAGCCTTAACCTTCAAAGGAGAGGATGAATCAATTTGTCCTAATATGGGTCACAAAGTTTGGTCTCCCGGCTCAACCCAACATCACTTCATTCCATAAATTATATCAGGGCAGAGGGATGAGGACGAAATTATAAATCAAATTTAAATCAGTGTTTGAAAATCAATTTCCTCACTGTGTACCACAAAGAGTGGAACTGTCATCTTGGCTCTCATGCCTGAGGAAGTCCCCGTGAACATAGGAAAACCTAGAAGAAAAAAAGTGATATCTACTGGAGATGTCTACCAGTTTTCTCAGTGCCCAGCACCCATCTGAAGAGGCAGGAGCCACACTTACCCATGAAGGCAGTGGTCTCTGGTCAAATTGTTACCCTAACACCTAGTGGTAATACCAAGGGGAGATGGAATCAAATGGATGTACACATCATAAATGTGGATACCAATCATAAATGTGGATACTGAATAAACAGGCATCCAGAGTCACATGGCTTATTAAATGAACTGTGCTTAAAGCACTGTGAATAAAATGCAATTTTATTTTTCTCCAACCACGTTCAAGTGGGAGAAGATCTTTCTTCCCCCTCAAGCAATGATATCTGAGACTGTTTCTTCATACTAGAAGAATCTCATTTGAGGTGTTAGAAATCAAATCCAATTTAACACAACAGGTAAAGATCTTATCAAACTCCTGTGTTTATCCTTCCTTCTTCTTTTTTTTTTTTTTTTTTTTTTTTTTTTTTTTTTTTTTTTTTTTTTTTTTGTGGTACTGGGGATTGAACTCAGGGGCCCTCAACCACTGGGCCAAGTCCCCAGCCCATTTTTTTTGTATTTTATTAGAAACAGTGTCTCACTGAGTTGCTAAGTGCCTCGCCATTGCTGAGGCTGGCTTTGAACTCGCGATCCTCCTGCCTCAGACTCCCAAAGTGCTGGGATTACAGGCGTGCGCCACCGCGCCCGGCTTATCCTTCCTTCTTAACTTGATCCAAGGACTAGAGTCCAATAGCAGGGAAGGAAAGCAAGGTCTATTTTGAGATTTGCATTCACTTCTCACTCACTCTAGACCTCTTATCTCCTCCAACACTGGGAAAAAGGGAAGGAATTAAGGAAATTGGAGGACAACTAAAATGCTATTTGAATAAATGTTTTTTATGAATCTGGAGCCCATGCCCTCTGGATTGGCAGCAACTCAATTGTTAGCTCTCTCTCATAGGAATAGAATATTCATTGGCTGTTTAGAGAATCCCTCCATGATCTCTTTTAGTTAGTGTATCCTTATGTGTATTCTGCAGGTGGCTGCTGGCACACACCTTGCTCCTTCTGCTGCAGCATGCCCCTGAAGCATGGACTTCCTGGTAGCAGTCTACTCAAGAATCTTCTACCACTTGGTGCCACAGAGGTGGGCCTGCAATTACATGGAAGCCCACCTTCTGCAGCATCCATTGGTCCATAGCAAAACTACATTCTGCACCCACCAAATTGCAAGTGTAATTCATCTCAGGGAGTTTCTGCCAGTTTCCTCAATTCCTTCTTCCCTTGGTGGATCCAGAAATCTGTCTCTGTATTCACAAAGCATGCTGAAGCTCTCAGGGATCCGTGGAATGTTCTCTAAGAACCTCTCTATGCTCTGCTTCAAGGCTGTACATAAGGACCTGTCATTTCCCCTGATCTGCCAGCACCCTTCTATGGGTGTAGAAGCACAATGGTCTCCTCACTAGCATGCAGCCACAAGTGCAGCGGATAGTTCTGGTTCCTCCTGCAATGCATCTTGGGATAAGGGGGAAAACAGTCTCTTCCTCCCTCTTTTCCTAGAGATTTCTGTTAAAGGATTTCATTTGATAAATCAGAGACTTAGTTTTGAAAGTTATTTTAAGGGCTTTATTTGCCTCTGGTCATCCTTGACTATAACTGCAACTTTGAGAATCAGTCACCAATGTATTAAGCAGTCTCTTTTAAAATAATCCTTTCAAATGTTTCAATATTCACTCAACTTGGCAAGAAAAATAAAAACTTGATTTCTGCACCCCACTGGGGAGGTGAAGAGAGACAACCAGATTCTAGGCTGCCAGTCTTTCCTTAGAAATACAGTCTCATGGGAGGCAGCATTTTTATACAAGGAACATGTGATAAATGCCACAGATCATAATTTTTAGGGTAGTCTACAAAGGACTTGAGAAGGGATAAATCTGTTGACTCTAGAATAAATTATTTCCTCTAAATTAACAGAAAATGCTAAGTATCACATATATAGCACATCAAACACTGGGCTACACAAATTAATTTGACTTTCTGATTTCACTTATGAAACAAAATATCAGGTAGGCAGCATCCATATCCTACCATTATAAATGTCAGTGAATAAAACTAATCTGAAAGTAATTTAAGTGGGAAATCAGTTAAGATAAAGTCTCAGATGTCACTTGTGCATGAAAATAGAAAGAAAATAACAAATATTCTGCTTTCTCACCTAGATAAGTGGAACATGAGCAGCACACATTGTTAGATTCTGTGCTACTCATTAAACATTCAGAATAGGATGGCATGCGTGATATGTATTTTGATGACAGTTAAAAGAAATACCAGCCAACATTCCTCAACAGAAAATTCTTTATTTTAATTTTACTAATTTACTGATCAAGCTAATATGTGTGTTTCAGTTTGTTTTGACTTGATGCATTTTTCAGTAACGAGTTTTATATTTTTCCTGAGTGATCAGAAGTCAGGATCAAGTGAATACCTAGAGGCAAATCAGTGCACAAAAAAAAAAAAAAAAAAAAAAAAGTTTAAAAACTATCCTGTCACAAACTCAGATGTCTCTTTACTTTAATCCTGTCTTTAATTCTCTTTTACTATCTGCCCTTGAGGATTCCAAGGAAACTGCTCAGATCTACTTTTATTCATATTTCAGTAAAAATAAGATTTGAAACCCTAGAGAAAAAGAATCTAGCTCTTATATGTAACACTATATGTGCACGTATAAGTAACTGTATGTTTTATATACAGTTTATATCAGTTCTTTAAGTTTGTTGCTTAGTTTGTTAGTAGACCAACCAGCCATTCTAAAAAGTGAACCCATGTGTTTTGAGATACAGGTGACCTGCCTTTTATGTCTAAAAGACCCACAATCCGATTGAGGACCCACACCTCTGGTGAGAGCAGGAGGCCCAGGCCAATCTGAACATCTCAACACTGAGTTGCTGCAGTCATCATATGGAAGTGCCCACTGAATCCCCTATCAACCAATCAGAGGGCTAGGCCCATGTTGCCCCTATGGAAACCTTAAGTGGGCCAAGAAGGGGAATGTACTTATCAGAGCCTCCCCATGTAGAGGTATATTACTCATTGCCATATAGAGGTAACCAATTATTGATGGGAACATTCTCCTAAGTTAAGTCAATTATAGACCACATTATTTCAAACTAATTTTTTCTGGTAATAAAAGTTATATAACCTCATTGAAGAAAATTTTCAAGGTACTAAACAATTAGGAACAAATAAGGCTCATAATTCTACTTTCTAGAAACCCCAGTGGTATATCAGAGATAACTAGTTCCAAGCAATTTTTTCTTGCATACATAACCATAAAACTATATGACCATGTAATCATATCCTACGTGGTATTATGTACAGTATTTGTATTAAAATGTTTCCAAATTATTTAAGTTTAGTGATGCATGATATTGTAAGTCTAGAGTATCATTTGATTTTTTAGTCTCAACAAATATGTATTGAATACCTACTCTGTCAGATTATGTGCTAGTCCCTGGGAGTATAGAGATTTACAAGGCAGATATGGGTTTTTTTGTACAATTATCTTATAGTTTCCTTACTAAGCAGTAGTGAGGGAAATAACAGTCAATGATTCAAAAACACACACATATTTAATAGTTATCATGTGGTAAAAATACTTTGTATTATTAAAATGTGTGATGGGGAAACCAACATGGATAGGGAAGTCAGGGTGAGGAAAAGATCATTGTGCCAAGATCAAGACAATGGCTATTTTTTCTTTCCAGGTGGCAATGAGGGCGAATAGATTTAGGCTTCAGAAACACCATTCCAACTATACTGAGGAAACTGGGTGGCAGCCCAAGTGGAGTCAGGAGGTGTATTAGAAGCCAGTTTCAGGGATTCATAAAAGATTGGTTCCAAGATGATTTGTGTATAGTTGTCATGGAACTAACTAGAGGGGATGGGATCATCTAGGATTGTGGATTTGTCAGACACAGGATTGTGGAAACTATAAAGGCAAGAGAGCCTAAAATGGTAAACCAGGACAAATGAACTGAAACAGAGGAATGAAGAGAGGAACTAATTCCTTAGTGTCAAATACTTCTGTTTCCAGTTTTTTACTGACTCATATTGTAGAAATCTTCTTTGCTTATCTGGTTAATGTCTTAAGGCATAGCACTTAGAATGAAGGAATCAAATGATAACAGGCATTGTAAAGATTACACATATACTCTGTTTGCTCCCACAAAAGCTGTATTTCTCTAACCACATTTGGATATGCATAGCTTACCAACATTTCTCCAGCATTTAATTTTTCCTTCTAAGTAGATGCATTTCTTTGACTCATTATAAATTTGATTGAGACTGAGTGTTTTGTTTGTAATATTTTCAGTTGAGTCATGTTCATGTCCCTTGCTCATGTCTCTTCCCTAAAACTGTGATGTTTTCCTCATTAGTAAAATCAATTTACATATTATGCATACCAGTACAATGGAACTGTTGTGAAATACTTTTCCCATCTGATATCTGTCTTTTAGTTTCCTTATCTTCAACACAACATGGTAATTATATGGTCAACTCTACTGATATTTTGCTATTTTTATTCATACTCTTAGAGTACAACCTTCCATCTGGAAAGTTTTCTTTAGAAACTATCTTTTCCTTAATGTTTATAGATTTTCTTGCTCATTTTATTCAATCTGGAACTAATTCTGATGGTGGCATGTTGTCAAGATCTGACATTTTTCCTATCACTTTTATTCAATGGACCTTTTTGGGGTTATCTATTTAGCCCCACTTCCCTTCAGTGGGGAACTTTCCAGGCTGTCCCTGCACTCACCAAACCATAGGGACACCTCAGTGTTTTCATATTCTTGTACAACCCTGCCCTCCCCATGCCACAGCTAATCAGTTAAGAAGTGAGCAGTTGCAATCAATTCCTGGGATTTTTCAAACTAAAATTGCCAAGCTAAGTCATTCCCTATTTGGTTGAAATTTACAATGTAGAACATGGGCCCATTGATAACTAAAAAAATAAATAAAACCTTAGGTGAGTAAGAATCGGTCTAACAAGAACGAAACAGATGTGAGGATGGATCCCTGGCCCTGTGGACTACAAATTCTGATATTTTAATTTATTAGATATTCAAAACTTCCCCAAATTCATGATTCAATCATATTTTTTTTTTCTACTCTAGTTCAAGTTTACACCCTCATTTTCAGAAGCATCTTCTCCTTGTTGTGGGCTTAAATGTGATTTTGACTTTATTTTTTTAATATTTTTTCCTGAGTTCTTCCAGTTGACTTTATTATGTATCAGGGTTATTGTTCCTATTTCCTAAAATAATCCTTTCTTACATGTAATTTTAATTTGTTTGGGCTTTATAAATGAATTTGTTTTTGTAGCATATAGGAAGGTCTTTCTGTTTAATGATTTGAGTTTGAATGAGAACTCTTACAGTTGAACCTTCTCAATTAAGTGGCAAGATAACTGGACCATCCAACAAACACTCTGCTGGTGTTTGGCCTCTCTCCATACTTTTTCACCTAATCATGCGTGTCCTCCACCTTCAGAACATGTGGCATTCCTCAGTGCCCTTCTGTCAAGGGAATCACCTGGGCATCTGTTTCTCTGCTCGCCCGTTGATCTTTGGTGATTTAACTTCCTTCATAAAATAGAACATCTGACGGAGGGGATACTCACCAAAATATTTGAATAGGGAAATGGACAAATAGTTTTGCTCATATAAAGGATAAGTTGGGTTTAAAAGACTTGCAGTAGTGTTAAATCTGATCATATTAAGCCACCAGTTCATTGCCTTTATCTGTAAAATAATAATAATACTCCCCTGCTCAAATTATTGAATTGTGTTAGGGATAATGAGATGATCAGGTGTAAGCTCTTTGCCAATTACACAGTGGTATATAAAGATAAATTTTCTTGTAAAACATTTTCTTTGCTCAATGATTGACTGAGAGCAGGTCACAGGAAGTGTACCCTGGTTACAAACAGGACAATGGTTTTCAGAGCGCAGCAGCTGGGGCCTTGGCTCATAAAGCTTCATGAAGTTGGATGTCAGGAAGGCACACTCTCATGGCCACCACAACTATCAATGGTTTTGGTTTGTCACTATGGTCCAGTAGAATTAATTTTGGGGGTCTTGCTGGAAGTTTCAGGACAAAGAGCAAACATAAAAAACAAAACTTCAAACCCCAAATGCTTTGCCAGGTAATGCCAGAGTTATGTTTAACTTCAATGAAAATGATTTTCATAGAAGTGTTCCCAACCATTCCATGAACACTTCCTATGCAAAGTCCGTTGATTTTGTAACTGTGCTTCAAAAATATATTGTTAGTATTGATATATCTTGCCACAAGAACCCAAGAACAGACATATCACTACACACTCAATGGTTAAGCACTAGACTACAAAACATGATAAAATAAGTTCATTGTTTTGAATTAGGTTCCTTTTTTAAATATGCCTTTCAAAAATTTATTAACATGTATTGCAAGTATTGATGGAGCTCAGTGTGATATTTCTATATATGCATACGGCGTGCATGGATAAAATTCAACCTCCCTTTCCACTCCCCAAACTCCAGCCCTTCCCAATCTCTAGTACTCAAAATTCTACTTTCATGCTAATCTTTTTTTAAGCTTCTATATATTAAAGAATATGCATTACTTATCTTTCACACTTATTTCACTGACGATAATGTCCTGAGTTCCATTGATTTTGCTAAGAATGATAGGATTTTTTTCTTATGTTTGAGTAATACTCCATTGCATATATACCATATTTTCTTCACCCATTCATTTGTTGATGTACACCTATCCTGATTCTATATCTTAGCTATTATGAATGATGCTGTAGGATACACAGGCATGCAGATGTCTCCTTGTGATGCTGTTTTCATTTCTTTTTAATGTATACCCCACACTTGAAAAGCTGGATCATACACTACATCTAATTTTAGAGTTCTGAGAAAAATTTATATTGTTGTTCATAATGGCTCTACTAATTCTCATTCCCCTACTAGTGTATGAGAATTCCATTTTCTCTGCATTATTATCAGAATTTTTTTTATATTTTGTAATACCTATTGTAACTGGGATGTGATGATATTTCATGGTTTTGATTTGCATTTCCCTACTGACCAATGATATCAAGAATGTTTTTCATATTTATTGGTCATTTCTATTCAATTCATTTTCCCATTTGTTTCATTAGTTTCCTTGTTTAATGTTTGAGTTCCTTATATATTCTTTCCATATTTACCCTCTGTCACATGAATAAGTAGCATATATTCTCTCCCACTCTGTTTCTTATTTTGTTGATGCTTCCTTTGCTTTGCAGAAGCTTTTAAGTTTGATGTAATCCTATTTATCAATTTTTTATTTTCCTGTTCTTTTGAGTCCTATCCAGAAAATCATTGCTTGTCCCAATGTCTTGAAGTGTTTCCCCCTCATATTAGAATTTATTCAAATAGTTTCAGAGATTCAGGTCTTACATTTAGCTCTTGATCCATTTCAACTTGATTTTTGTCCAGGGTGAGAGAGAAGGCTCAGATTTATTTTCTGCATGCAGATATTCAATTTGTTGAAGAGGCTGTCCTTTCACCATTGTGTGGTTTTTAGCACCTTTATCAAGATTCAGTTGTCTGTAGATATGCATATGTTTTTGTTATATCTCTGTTCTGTTCCACTGGTCTGTTTCTGTTTTTATGCCAATACTATGTTTTGGCTACTCTGGATCTGTAGTATGTCATGAAATCAGGTATTGTGATGCTTCCCACTTTGTTCATTTTGTTAAGCTTGCTTTGGATATTCATGGTCTTCTGTGCTTCTGTATACATCTTATAATTGTTTTCCTTCGTTCTATGAAGAAAGTCATCAGCATTGGGGTGGGAATTGAATTCATAGATCCCTTCAGGTAGCATGGTCATTTTAACAATACCTCCAATCCACAAATGTGGTAGGTCTTTCAACTTTATCTTCAGCTTTTCATCAGTGTTTTGAATGTTTTATTGTAGAGGTCTTTTATTCCCTCAATGAAGTTTATATCTAGGTGTTTTTTGTAGCTATCATAAATGAGATTGATTTCATGATTTCTTTCTCAGCATATTAATTACTGACATTTAGACAAGTCATTGTTTTTTTTGTTGTTGGTGGCTTTTTTTTTTTTTTTTTTGGTTGATTTTTGTGTTCTACCTCACTGAATTAATATATCAAATCTAACAGTCTTTTGGTGGAATCTATTTTTTTCTACATATAGAATCATGTTATAGGCAAACAATATAATTTGACTTCTCTTGGTATTAGTATATATATATATATATATATATATTTTTTTTTTTTTTTTTTTCCTCTTGCCTTATTGCTCTGGATAAAACTGGTAATACTATATTGAGTAAAAACGGTGACAATGGACACTTTGTCTTATTCCTGATTTTAGAGGAATGCTTCCAGTTTTTCCCTAGTCAGTATGATATTTACTGTGCATTTGTCATATATAGCCTTTATTTATTTTTATTTTTTTATTCAAAGTTGTTGTATTTATAATAGTAGTATGCATTATAATTCATAATAAACATATAGAGCATCTTTTTACATAACACTGTTTGTATACAATGTATATTCGTACCATTCAAATCTTCAATCATGCATTTAGGATAATAATATCCATCTTATTCAACCACCTTTTCTTTTTTTTCCCTCCATCCCCCCTTGCTCCCTTCATTTCCCTCCCTCCCCTTTGACCTTTCTAGTGTTCTTCTAATCCTCCTATGTACCCTGACCCAACACCACTGTGAATCAGCCTCCTTATATCAGAGAAAACATTTGGTATTTGGATTTTTGAGATTGACTAACTTCACTTAGCATTATATTCTCCAACTTCAACCATTTACCTGCGAATGCCATCATTTTATTTTCTTTTATTGCTGAGTAAAACTCCATTGTGTATATGTAGCCTTTATTATGTTGAAATATGATCCCTCTATGCCTAATTTATTCAGGGATTTTATCATGAAGAGATGCATGTATTGAGATAATAGTAATGTTTTGTGCTTCATTCTGATGACAGGAAATATTGCATTTATTGATCTGTGTGTGTTGAAATATCCTTGTCTCACTGGGATGAAACAAGTTTGGGCATGGTGAATGAACTTTTTGATGTGCTGTTGAATTCAGTTTGCTAATATTTTGACATTTTTTGTACCTGTGTTCATCAGAGATATTGGTCTTTGGTTTTCTATTTTAGCTGTAGCCTTATCTGGTTTGGATAACAGAATAAATACTGGCCTCATACAATAAATTTGGAAATGTTCCCTGCCTTTGAATTGTTTGGAACAGTTTGAGAATTGGTAATAATTTTTTTTTAAAGTTTACTAGAATTCAACAGTGAAACCATCTGAGGTTTACTTCCTTGAGGTGTCTTTGTCTGGTTTTGGTGTCACAGTTACAGTGAATTAATAGAGTAGTGTTTCCTTCTTTTCTAGTTCATGGAATAATTTAAAGATGATTGGTATTATTTAATTGTTTATTAGAACTCAGCTAAGAATTCATCTGGTTCTGGGCTTTTCTTTGTTGGAAGGCTTTTAAATGTTCTTTCAACCTCATAGCTTGATATTATTGGTAGGGAGGGGGGGGGGGGGGGGGGGGGCGGGGGGGCTGGGGGGAGTGGGGGCGGATACGCAGAGAGGGGGTGAGGGGGTATGTGGGCGGGGGGGGTTTGGGGGGGGGTGGGGCGGGGGGGCGGGTGGAGGGAGGGGGGGGAGGGGGGGGGGGGGGGGAGGGGGGGGAGAGGTGGGGGGGGGGTGAGGCGGGGTGGAGGGTAGGGGGGGAGGTGGGGGGGGGGGCGGCACGGGTGGTGGGTGGGGTGGGGTGGGTGGGGGTGGGGGACGGTGGAGGGGGTGGGGGAGAGGCGGAGTTGGGGGGGGGGAGGGGGGATGGCATGGGGGGGAACCGTTGGATGGGGGTGTGTGGATAGGTGGGGAGGGGGGGGTTGGGAGGTGTGGAGGGGGGGGTGGGGGAGAGGGTGGTGGGGGCAGGGGCGGGTTAGGTAGGGTGGGAGGGTGGGTGAGGGGACAGTGGTGGGTGAGGGGGGGGTGGAGGGGTGGGTGGGGTAGCGCGGGGGGTCGAGGTGGGGTGTGGGTTGCGGGAGGGGAGTGGGGGGGAGGGGGTTGGGGGGGGGGGGGATGTGGGATGGGGGGGTGGTGGTGAGGGGGGGGGGGGGGGTGGGGGGGGGGGGGCGGAGTGGGGGGTGTGGGCGGGGGGAGGGGGGGGCTGGGGTTGGGTTGGGATATGGTATTACGGTGTGGGATGGGAGCGGGTGGGGGGTGGGGGGGGGGGGGGGGTGGATAGGGGGGGGGGGTGGGGGGCGGGGGTGTTTGGGGGTGGTGGGATGGGGGTGGGTTGGGGGGTGGGGGTGGGGGGGGGGAGGGGGGGGGGGGATCAGTGGGTGGGGGGTGGGGGGGGGGTGGGTTGGGGGGGATGGGCGTGGTTTTGGGGGGGGGGTGGGGCGGGACGGGGGGGGGGGGGGGGTGGGTGTGGTGGGGGGGGGTGAGGGGGGGGGACGGGGAGTGGGGGGGTGGGGGGGGGGGGGGGGGGGGGATGGGGGAGGGGGGGTCGGGTGGTGTGGTTGTGGTGTTTGGATGTTTTTTTTTTTTTTTTTTTTTTTTTTTTTTCTTTTTTTTTTATTTTTTTTTTGTTTTTTTAATTTTTTTTTTTTTTATTTTTTTTTTTTTTTTTTTTTTTTTTTTTTTTTTTTTTATTTTTTTTTTTTTTTTTTTTTTTTTTTTTTTTTATATTTTTTTTTTTTTATTTTTATTTTTTTTTTTTTTATTTTTTTTTTTTTTTTTGTTTTTTTTTTTTTTTTTTTTTGTTTTTTTTTTATTTTTTTTTTTTTTTTTTGTCTTTGTCTGGTTTTGGTGTCACAGTTACAGTGAATTAATAGAGTAGTGTTTCCTTCTTTTCTAGTTCATGGAATAATTTAAGATGATTGTATTATTAATTGTTTATTAGAACTCAGCTAAGAATTCATCTGGTTCTGGGCTTTTCTTTGTTGGAAGGCTTTTAAATGTTCTTTCAACCTCATAGCTTGATATTATTGGTATATTTAAGTTTTTCTGTATTCTCATGATTCAGTGTGGGTAGGTCATATATGCCTAGAAATTTATCATTATCTTGTAAATTTTCCAGTTTATTTGAATAGAAAAATTGTAAAGTAGTCCCTAATGATCCTCTGAATTTCAGAGGTATCTGGTAATATCTCCTTTTTCATCTCTAATTTTTTTAAAATTTGTGTCTTCTTTTTGTTACTTTGGTTAAGGGTTTATCGATTTTGTATTCAAAGAACCAATTATTTCCATGGATCCTCTAATTGTATTATTCTCAATTTCTTTTCTTTTTTTTTTTTTTTTCCTTTCTCTCCTGATTGCTTCTATAACCCACCCTTCATTTTAAAGTGAACTATTTAAGATCCAGGTGTTAAAATTTTTATTTTTATGTTGTTATTGATTTCTAAAATCCTTCCATTATAAGATACAAGGGATTATGTTTACCCTTTTGCATTTTCTCTGACAGACTTTTTGTCCTAAAATATAGTTATTTTAAAGAACATTTCATGTGCAGCTGAGAAAGTGATTTTGATGGTCGATGAAAATATTCTACAGATTTCCCTAGTTTCTTTCAGTTGAAGGTAATTTTTAGTTCTGAAAGTCTTAATTTATGTCTGGATGATTTATCTATTGGAAAGAAAGCTGTGCTGAAATCACACAATATTATTTTTTACGATCTATTTGATTCTATATTGAACAGGGTTTTTAATATAGGTAATTGTGCTAATGTTCAGGCATAAATACTTGTGATCATTATATCTTGTTCTTCAGTGATTCCATGAATCAGTATTAATTCACTGTCTATCTCTTTTGGTAAATTTTGGCTTAAAGTCTACTTTTTCACATATGAGAGTAGCAGCCCCTGCTTGCTTTGGTCTTCATTAACATGGTATACAAATTTCCTTCTTTTCACCTTTCGCCTGTGGATATTTTCACCTGTAGGTGACTCTCTTGTAAAGAACACATTATAGGAAAATGATATCCGTTATGCACTATGAGTTGTACATATTAAAAATTATAAAAATAAAAATAAAAAAAATACAATTAAAAAAAAAAAAAAAAAAAAAAAAAAAAAAAAAAAAGAACACATTATAGGCATTGTTTTTTGTTTGTTTGTTTTTGTTTGTTTTTGTTTTGTTTTGTTTTGTTTTGTTTTGGTGGTGCTGGGGATTAAACCCAGGGCCTTGTGCAGGCGAGGCAAGCGCTCTACCAACTGAGTTATATCCCAGCCAGGGCCTTGTTTTTTAATCTATTCATCCAAAATAAGTCTTTCGGAGTGTTCAGAACATGTGTAGTCAGATAGACTCCACATAGTGGTATGTAGATATTGGTTATTAATTCTTTTAGTTTCTACTTACCATGAAATATTTTTATTTTATCTTCAATTATTGTTTTAACCTCTTATCTTTTAGGGCCCGGTTTACATTATTCCAAGCCCTCCTTGCTTTTACACTCAAGGTTGAGAAATCAGAAGAGAGTTTAACTGGCTTACATCTAAATGTCATTTTTTCTTTGCAGCTTTAAAATTTCTATCCTTCTGTATATATATTAACTATTTTAATTACAATGTGTCTCAGAAAGGATCTTTTATTATCTTGTTTATTTCAGGTTCTAAATGCACCCTTGTTTACATTTACATATCATAACTAAGGCTTGGCATATTTTTTGGTATTTCACTGAAAAAGTTGTGCATTCTCTTAATTTGTAATTTGGTGCTTTCTTCTACACTAGTAATTCCTAGACAATGGTCTCTTAATATTATACCTGATTTATTGAATAGTCTGGTCAAAGTCTTTTTTTTTTTTTTTTTTTTTTTTTTTTTTTTTTTTTTTTTTTTGCTACAGCACCTGACTCAGTGTTTAATAAAGATTCACCACTCAGTCAGTACAAAAACCTTCATTCCCAAAATCAAAATAGACCATGTAGACCTTGTTCCTTAAGAGGAAGGAAAATAAGGAAGATAAAACAGCATAGTCTCAGTGCATGAGGTAAGTTTTTAAACTATTTTGTCTTTGTTTTTAGATATAGATTACATTTAGAGTGTATTTTGACATATTATACATACATGGAGTACAACCCATTCCAAGATTCCCATTCTTGTTGTTTTACATAATTTGGAGTTATACTGGTCATGTATTCATATATGAACAAAGGAAAATTATGTACGGTTCATTCTACTATCTTTCCTATTCCCATCACCTTTCCCTTCCCTTCATTCCCCTTTGTCTAATCCAATGAACTTCTATTCTTCCCCTCCATACCCTTCTTGTTGTGGGTTAGTATCCACATATCAGACAGAACATTTGGCCTTTGGTTTTATGGGACTGGCTTATTAAAGTTAGTATGATATTCTCCAGTTCCATCCATTCACTGGTAAATGTCATAATTTCATTCCTCCTTATTTCTATGTAATATTCCACTGTGTATATATGCCACTTTCTTATCTGTTCATCTGTTGAAGGGCACCCAGGTTGGTTCCATAGTTTAGCTATTGTGAATTAAGTTACTGTAAACATTGATGTGGCTTCCTCCGTGTAGTATGCAGATTTTAAGGCCTTTGAGTACAAAACGGTGGAGTGGGATAACTGGGTCAAATGGTGGTTCCATTCCAAGTTATTGAACAGAATCTCCATAATGCTTTCCATAGTGGTTGCACCAATTTGCAGTCGCACAAGCAATGTATGAGTGAAACTTTTTCCCCCACATCCTCACCCACAGTTATTGTTTCTTGTATTCTTGATAATTGCTATTCTGACTGGAGTGAGATGGAATCTCAGTGTAGTTTTAATTTGCATTTCTTTAACTGCTAGATATGTTGAACATTTTTTTCATATATTTGTTGACCATTCATATTTCTTCTATGAAGTGCCTGTTCAATTCCTTTGCCAATTTATTGATTGGGTTTGGAGATTTTTTTGTGTGTGTGTTAAGTTTTTGAGTTCTTTGTATATCCTGGAGATTAATGCTTTATCTGAAGTGCAGATGGCAAAGATTTTCTCCCATTCCTTAGGCTCTCTGTTCATGTTCTTGATTGTTTCTTTTTTATGAAGAAGCTTTTTAGTTTAATGCTATCCCATTTATTGATTCTCAATTTACTTCCTGTTCTTTAGGAGTTTATTGAGGAGGTCCTGAGCCAACATGATAGAGAGTCTGGCCTAATTTTACTTCTAGCAGGTGCAGTGTCTCTGGTCTAATCCCTAGGTCCTTCATCCACTTTGAGTTGAGTCTTATGCAGAGTGTGATAAAGGGGCTCAATTTAAATCTACTACATATAGATTTCCAGTTTATCTAGCACCAATTTTTGAAGAAGCTATTTTTTCTCTGATGTATGTTTATGGCACCTTTGTCCAATGTGAAATACTAATGTGGGTTTGTCTCTGTGTCTTCTGTTCTATTGGTTTTCATGCTTTGGTGCCATACCATGACATTTTTGTTGCTATAACTCTGTAGTATAATTTAAGGTCTGGTATTGTGATGACTTTATTTCACTTTACTTGCTAATGATTGTTTTGGCTATTCTGGGCCTCTTATTTTTCCAAGTGAATTTTATGACTGCTTTTTCTATTTCTCTGAAGAATGGCATTGAGGTTTTAACAGGAATTACTTTAAATCTGTATAGCACTTTTGGTAATATGGCCATTTTGACAATATTAATTTTGCCTATCCAAGAACATGAGAGGTCTTTATGTTTTCTGAGTTCTTCTTCAATTTCTTTATTTAGTGTTCTGAAGTTTTCATTGTAGAGTTCTTTTACCTCTTTTGTTAGATTAATTTCAGTATTATTTTGAGGTTATTGTAAATGGAAAATTTTTCCTGAATTTTCTTTCATCATTGGTGTGTAGGAATGGAATTGAGTTGAGTATTAATTTTGTATCCTGTTACTTTCCTGAATTCATTTCAGTTCAAGAATATTTCTGGCAGAGATTTTTAACATAGAATCATGTCATCAGCTAATAGGGATAGTTTGAGCTCTTTTCTATTCATATCCCTTTAATTTATTTCTTTTGTCTAATTTCTCTAACTAGGGTTTCAAGGGCTATATTTAATAGGAGTGGTAAAAGAGAGCATCCCTATCTTGTTCTAGTTTTTTGAGGGAATTCATTCAATTTTTCTCCATTTAAAATGATGTTGCCCTTGGGTTTAGCATATATAGCTTTTACAATGTTGACGTATGTTCCTATTATCCATAGTTTTTCTAATGTTTTGATCTTAAATGTGTGTTGAATTTTGGTTTTGGTTTTCTGCACCTACTGAGATAATTATATGGTTCTTTAAGTCTACTGATGTGATAAATTACATTTATTCATTTCTATATGTTAAACCAACCTTGCATCCCTGGATGAAACCCACTTAATTGTGGTGAACTATCATTTTAGTGTTTCTGTATGCAATTTGCCAGTATTTTATTAAGAATTTTACATCTATGTTCATCAGGGATATTGGTTTGAAGTTTGCTTTCTTTTATGTGTCTTTGGTTTTGGTGTCAGGTTGATACTATCTTCATAGAAGGAGTTTGGGAGCAGTCTTTCATTTTCTTTATTATGAAATAATTTTAGGAGTATTGGTATAAGTTGTTCTTTGAAGTTCTGGTAGAACTTGGCTGAGATCCATAAGGTCCTGGGCTTTTCTTTGTTGGTAGGCTTTTGATGGCATCTTTAATTTCATTACTTGAAATTTATCTCTTTAAATTTTCTATGTCCTTCTGATTCAATTTGGGTAGGTCATATGTATCTAGAAATTTGTCAATGTCTTCATGATTTTATATTTTAATGGAGTATAGATTTTCAAAGTATTTTCTAAATATCATCTGTATTTCAGTAGTACCCATGTTGATATTTCCTTTGTCATTACAAATTTTAGTGAATTAGGTTCTGTCTTTTTTTTTTCCTTTGATTTAAGGATGCTGATTCATAATATGCTGTGGGGTGGGGTGATGGGAGGATTAAATGAACTCTAGATAGGGCTTAGGGGAAAAGGGGAAGGAGGGAAAGGAGTGGGCATGGGGGTAGGAAAGAAGGTGGAATGTGGTGGTCATCATTACCCTAAGTACATGTATAAAGACATGAATGATGTGACTCTATTTTGTGTATAAAAAGAGATATGAAAATTGTGCTCTATATGTGTAATATGAATTGTAATGCATTCTGCTGTCATACATAACAAACTAAAATTTTTAAAACAGATTATTTCCACATAAGGACTTTCTCCTTGACTTTGATTTTATTCTGGTCATTTTGAAAATTCTGTGTTCTTCCTCTCTTGTTCATCTTTGTGATACCTAATTTACTATAATAATGTTTGTTCTTTCCTAGATCATTTATGTATGTTTTCTTCTGGTGGAATTGATATTTTCAAATGCTTTCAGGGCATTAGTTATCCTTCTTTTACTTCTGGATGTAGTTTTCCCTTAAGCACATATTGTAAGCCTCTTCTGATGGTTGGGAATTCTCTCCACTTTTGTTTGTCTCAGAAGTAGTTTATATCTCCATTTATAAAGGATAGCCTTGCTGGATGTGGTATACTTGTTTGGCAGTTATTGTTTCAGAAATTGGACTATGTCATTCTATTCTCTGTCTGTCAGTTTTCTGCTGTGAAATCTGCTATAAGTTTATAGAGATACCCATAAATGCCATTTGGCTCTTTTTTTCTCAAACATTTTAGATTTTTTTCTTATACTTTTGAAAGTTTGACTCTTTATGCCACAGTGAAGATCTTTCTAGTCCTTTCTATTTGAGATCCTATAAACCTCCTGTATATGAATATCCACATTTTTGCCATGATTGGGGAAGTTTTCTGCTATTTTGTTGAATAGGTTTTCCAATGAATTAGCTTTTCTCTCCTCACTTTTGTGTATTCCAAACATATGTATATTTATTTTTGATTGGTGTTTTAAATATCTTTAATGCTGTCTTCATTCTAATTTTTTTCTTTTTTTTTTTTCTGTCTGAGATATTTCAAAAGACCTGTCTTCAACTTCAGTTATTTCTTCTTCTGATTGATCTAGAGTGTTATTGATGCTTTCAGCTTTTTTTTTTTTTTTTAATTTGACTTGCTGAGCTCTTCCTTTGTATGATTTCTATTTGGTTCCCTTTCAAAATCTCTAACTCTTTACTGAATTTCTTTTTTTTTTTTTGTATTTGAAGTTGTTGTATATTGACAATAGAATGCATTACAATTCATAATACACATATAAAGCATATTTTTATATATGTCTGGTTGTATACAAAGTATATTCACACCAATCGTGTCTTCATACATGCACTTAAGGTACTGATATCCATCTCATTCTACCATTTTTTTTTAACCTTCTTGCTCCCTCTCTTCCCCTCCCTCCCCACTGACCTTTCTAGTGTTTTTCTAATCCTCCTGTGCTCCCCGTCCCAACCCCACAGTGAATCAGCCTCCTTATATCAGAGAAAACATTTGGCATTTGAATTTTTGAGATTGACTAACTTCACTTAGCATTATATTCTCCAATTTCATCCATTTACTTGTGAATGCCATTATTTTATTCTCTTTTATTGCTGAGTAATATTCCATTGTGTGTGTGTGTGTATATATATATATGTACATATATATATATACCACATTTTCTTTATCCATTAATCTACTGAGGGGCATCTAGTCTGGTTCCATAGACCAGCTATTATGAATTGTGCTGCTATAAACATTGATGTGGCTGTGTCCATGTACTATGCTGTTTTTAAGTCCTTTGGGAATAGACCTAGGAATGGGATGGCTGGGTCATAAGGTGGTTCCATTCTCAGTTTTCCAAGGAATCTCCATACTGCTTTCCATATTGGCTGCACAATTTTGCAGTCCCACCAGCAATGTATGAGTGTGACTTTTTCCCCACATCCTCTCCAACATTCATTGTTTTTTGTGTTCTTTATAACTGCCATTATGACTGGAGTGAAATGAAATCTTAGAGTAGTTTTGATTTGCATTTCTCTAATTGCCAGAGATGTTGAACATTTTTTTCATGTATTTGTTGATTGATTGTATATCGTCTTCTGAGAAGTGTCTGTTTAGTTCCTTGGCCCATTTATTGATTGAATATAGACTTAAAGGTAAGTCAATAGATGTAGAAAAAGCATTCGACAAAATACAGCACCTCTTTATGTTCAAAACACTAGAAAATCTAGGGATAACAGGAACACATCTCAACATTATAAAAGCTATCTATGCGAAGCCCCAGACTAGCATAATTTTAAATGTAGAAAAATTGAAAGCATTCCCCGTAAAAACTGGAACAAGACAGGGATGCCCTCTTTTACCACTTTTATTTAACATAGTACTTGAAACTCTGGCCAGAGCAATTAGAGAGACAAAAGAAATTAAAGGGATACAGATAGAAAAAGAAGAACTCCAATTAGTAGTATTTGCTGATGATATGATTCTATACCTAGAAGACCCCAAAAATTCTACCAGAAAATTTTTAGAATTAGTAAATGAATTTGGCAAAGTAGTAGGATACAAAATCAACACCCATAAATCAAAGGCATTTATGTATATCAGTGACAAATCCTCTGAAAGGCAAACGATGAAAACTACCCCATTTACAATAGCATCAAGAAAAATAAAATACTTGGGAATCAACTTAATGAAAGATGTGAAAGACCTCTATAATGAAAACTACAGAACCCTAAAGAAAGAAATAAAGGAAGACCTTAGAAGATGGAAAGAGCTACCTTGTTCTAGAATAGGCAGAATCAATATTGTCAAAATGACTATATTACCAAAAGCATTATACAGTTTCAATGCAATTCAAATCAAAATCCCAATGACATTACTTGTAGAAATAAAAAAGTCAGTCATGAAATTCATCTGCAAGAATAAGAGACTCAGAATAGCTAAAGCAATCCTTAGCAAGAAAAGTGAAGCAGGTGGCATCACAATACCAGACCTTAAACTATACTACAGAGCAATAGTAACAAATACAGCATGGTACTGGCACCAAAATAGACTAGTAGACCAATGGTACAGAATAGAGGACACAGAGACTAACGTGCACGACTACAGCTAAATTATATTAGATAAAGGTGCCAAAAACATACATTGGAGAAAAGATAGCCTCTTCAACAAATGGTGCTGGGATAACTGGAAATCTGTATGCAACAAAATGAAATTGAACGTCTATCTTTCACCATGCACAAAACTCAACAAAGTGAATCAAGGACCTAAGATTTAAACCAGAGACCCTGCATCTATTAGAAGAAAAAGTAGGCCCAAACCTCCATCATATCGGATTATGCTCCTACTTCCTTAATAAGACTCCTATTGCACAACAATTAAAATCTAGAATTAATGAGTGGATGGATTTAAATTAAAAAGCTTCTTCTCAGCAAAAGAAACAATCAGTGAGGTGAGTAGAGAACCTACTAATTGGGAATGAATCTTTACTACACGCACGTCAGATAGAGCACTGATCTCTAGAATATATAAAGAACTTAAAAATCTTTACTGAATTTCTAATCAAATTCTGCATGTCTTCCTAATTTTATTTAACTGTTTATTCATATTTTTGATAATTAATTAACCTTGATTATTAGGCATTTCAACCATATCTGATAGATTGGCTTGGGCCCACAGGCCACCTCCCCCATGGAAATTTCCATTAGGAGCAACCTGGTTTCATTTTCCCCAGGCAGGAGCCAATCAGCTTAAATGTCGCTCTGTTCCCCAGGCAGGAGCCAATCGGCTTAAAAGCCGCCCTGTTTACTGGGAAAAGAGCCAATAGCGTTAAAGGTCGCTCAAGCACACCCCCCCACCAGAAATCCCTACTTAAGTACCTGCCTGCCTGGAGCTCAGACACAACAGCTTATCCCTATGGAGAGGAAGCAGCCGCTGTGACAGCTCCAGACTCACTGTCTCCACCCAGAAGGCAGCTGCCCCAGCCTACAGCTCCAGAGACCACAGCCCAAACAACCAGGCACCGACCCTCCATCCAGAGCTTGCATGCTTCCCTCTCCCTGACTCCTCTCTCCCCGTACTTCTTCTACCTCTGACCAGCCATAAAGGCTGGTGAATAAATCTCTTGGCTGCACAGTTGTCTCCGGTATGATTTTTGCCCTTCATATTAATTTCTTTGGGATTGTTGCTAGAGAGTTACTGCATTGTCTTGGAGGCATCGAATATTCTTTTTCATGTTTCTTGTGCTCCTATATTGAGATTTGGACTCCTGGTAGATAAAGTATCTCTAGTACTTTTATTGGGTGATCTTCATAGTATAAAGCTCTCTCTTGAGTTGTGTCTTGGGATGCCATGCAAGAGTGGGGCCATTCTATTAACTCAAGCAGGTGTGGTGGAAACTGCAGTAGGTGTGGGGACTCACTGTGTTGTTGTTCTTTTATTGGGACTGATGGCCTTTGTCAGGTGATGCGGTTTACTTGGGCACTGTCAATGCTCACTCTTTTACTACAAAAGGCCTCTGGCACTGGATGCCACAGCATTAGTGAGAAGCCTGAAACATTTCTCCTCTGAACAGTGAATGTATGCTGTTGGCTCTGATGCTGCATGGGGAGAGGCAGTAGTGAGAATTGCAGCACACCCTCTGTGGTGCACACACCCCGTCTTGATAGGTATGCATGGTCAGACAAGGTGTGGGGTGTGGCCCCAGAAATGCATAGACAAAGTACTAGCATGAACTGTAGTGTACGTCTCTGCCAGTAATAGTGCATACCTAAGAGTAGAACTTCAGCTAGCACCAGGTAAATTGTTCCTGGACCTTTTTGACTTTGTGCACCTGAGGGCAGGACATGAGCTAGAGTTTAATTTTCCCCACCCCACCCCAACTCCTTTAGCATGTGCTCAGGGACAGAGCAATAGCTACATATATGGAGTTTCTGGATGTCCCTCAGCACACCCCTATGGGCAAGGAAGGTGCAGGATCCATGGTTTCCTATGCACACCCTGTCAATGATAGGTGCTAGAGCATGGTTCAGAGGCAGGAGTAGCAGGAACAGCAAGGGCACCTGCCTATATTCCTGACATTGACACAAGTCCATACACAGTGGGCCACATACTTGGTCTCAGAGGGCAAATGCTCTGATCTAGTTCTCAAGAGTGGCATGCTCTGTTATCCTCCACCATGCAACAGACCATCCCCTCTAGTGCTCAGTACCCAGTGGGCTTACTGATAGTCACTCTGTTGGACCATATTGAATTCACAAGGAAGCTACTTCCCAAGCCAGTATATCAGGGTATCTATGTAGTCCCAGAGATGACAATATACAGGGATTTCTGATCCATTGATATGTCCAAACTCAATGGATCACTTCCCAACATGGCTCCTGGCTACAGCACCCTAGGAGGTCACAGGAAGGTGATGTGAGATCTATTTTCAAATCAAGAACACTGGGCATATTTCAGGTTACTCATCAGGTGGGCTATACATACCTTTGATGATTGTGATACTTTCCAGCAGCTACGCTCACCAACATCTGTGTTGATGAAGTTTTCCAGGACTCTCTCATTAACCCTTAAACCTTACTCTCCTTTTGTTATGAAGAAGATGCCAGGTAATTTTGTTTCTTTGTATGCTGCTGTCCCAGGTCTCTGAATCATACAAGGTTTGTCTCATTGATTTTCAATGGTCTCCCACAGTAGCCTCAAAATGCAGTTATACACTAATTATAGCTCAGTGTATGAGTGCTGGGCATTTCTAGTCTACCATGTTGGATCCAGATCCCTTCTTATAAATTCTCTACTTAATAGAAATGTTAAATAGTTAAGTTTTAGGTATCCAAAGGGGATGTTGGAGAAATGGGGGGAAAAAAGTGAAGTAAACTTTTTGAAATCAGTTCTAGAGAAATTCATAAATAATATCCCAATAAAATTAAGAGTTCCCATTGCCTTACCTTCAAATTACTGAAATAAAAGCACCATCAGAAAACAACTGCTTCAGATAGAGCTATATATTTGTTGCTTGTCTTGACATAGCAATAGAGCAGGACCCCACTGGTTTACCTACAACATGTTATAACTCAGAATATGTAATAGAAATCCTGAATTATCTTTGCCTGAAACTTTGAGTTGTACATGTTAAGACTAAACAGCAGTACTAAAGGAGAGTGGGGAAGAATACAGAGAATTGAGAACAGTTTGACCTCCCGACATCCTCCCAAATTGCCATCTTTCTGGCAATGCAAAGTGTAACCAGGGTATGGTCATTTCAACCTCCTCACTCAAAAGGAAGAGAGTCAAAACAGCAACAAAATGGTTCCAATGTGGTAATGATATTCTACATGAAGAGGCATAAACAAGGACTCATTTGTCACAAGTCAAATTTAGAGAATACTAAACCTTTTATTTTCTTTTTTTAATTGATGACAACAGTTCCTTCTTCCTGAAGGCTCTGACTTAAGTTCTGTCTCTGCTTTCCACAGAAAGACCTTGTGTAGAAAATTTTCCCCTAAAAAGTAAAGGAAAAATTAAAGCCATGTAACTTAATTTCCTCCCAATAAATCCTCAGTATTTGAAAATTAAAACAAAAGAAAAAGTAAATTTAAAAAATAAGAAAGGAGAAAAAAAAAGGCTGCCTTTTAAAACTTCTAGTATTTATATCACTTTGTTTTTCATTCACACTAGGGAAATAACAAGAGGTCCTCTGATGAATGTTGCAGATCGCCATGGTTACGGTTCAGAGATGCAGCAAAAAGCAATTATGGTGGAACAGAAGAAAGAAATGCACCTCTTTGTCAGAATTTCATAACAGCTGTAATAACACTAGCGCACCCAAATGAATGTAAAATAACTGAAATATTGTGGCATGTTAAATGCCAGCACATTAAAAAATTGTATTTCAATGTCACATTATTTAAAACGACAGGAAGCATTAATTCCAGCTGCACCAAGGAGCTTGTTAGGAGATACCGGGTGGGGGTGGATGTAAACCGGCATCCACACAGGGAGAGGACTTCAAGGAGAATATGAAAATACAATACTGCTAGAAGAGAAAAAGGAATGTACAAGACCAAATTTAACCTTATACTCTGAATTAGTTCCAGTATGTAGAAGAGAGCTTAGATTTCCTGACAAAGCTACTTTAACATTGGGACAATCTCCTAACCCTTTCCTTACACTGCAAGCTCCTGATACTTAATTAAAAGTTCTCCTAATGAGAAATGTTAACTCATTTTACAATAGAACCAAATTGGGAAATGATGATCAGATTATGGTGTGTACTTCATCCTTATGAGCTTAATTTGAAGGTGGTCAGGTAAGTTTAGAGATGCTATTAATTATGTAGTGAGAGAATTTTCTCTTTCAGGTTGGATAGTTCAAACATTCTGGCTTTGAAATGTTGGTGACAGAACATAGTTTCCAACAATCATGAAATGCCATTTGTCTATTCAGTGTCCTACAAATATAATTTCCCCTGGAGTGAAAATATGAAGCAGACAAGAAATACTTCAAACACAAAGAAGGTGCCTTTATTCCTCTACCTTTTGGTTTGCTGCTTCCTCAAATCAGAACTTATGCTCATTTTGTAGCTCAAATACTGTCATCAAAACAGACTCAAAATGGACAATGAACAGTGGCTTACAGGTTTATGGCCAATATGATGGTACCTTTCAAAAGGCCAATCATTCCAGATATTCCTGTGGTTACTCACACTTAACTGGGCTAGAAGACAAACAATTGTTAATATCAGCATGAAATAATGTTCACCAAGGAGAAAACAGCTCTTAACAGCTACTGCTTCTATATTGATTTATAGTTTAGAAGTCACTTGCATAAGTTTTATCAAGGTTCTTAACTGGGATGATGCTAGGGAAAGTGTCAGAAGTCCTCTCCTAGCAAATGACACAACTAAGGCTCAGACTAAACAGTCATGTGTGTTATCAAGACCCATGGCTCCCACTGCTAATGCCCTGTGACTTCATTTTATATCCAGGAGGCCACAGCTCACCCTTGCATGTACAAAGAAAGCCCTGTCCTATTAGCAGAATGACACGTAAGTCAATTTAACTTTCACATTTCCTTATGCTCTTCTTTGGATAAATTGCTGCATAACAAGCTATCCCAAAACTTACTGACTTAAAATAACCATTACATTAGGCTGAGGGATTCTGTAGGCCAGAAATTCCACGAGGACACAATGGAATTAACTACTTTGTTCTTCAGCATCTGGAGACTTACTTCTGAGGACTTCCGTGTAGCACTTGAATTTTCAGAAGGTTGCTTAATTTGTATGATTGACATTTGGGCTGGAATGACAAAAAGACATGATTCTTCATGGTACTTAGGTTTCTTCACAGCATGGTAGTCTTAATTTTCCTATATAGCAGCTCAGGACCCCAAGCCCAAGCATTCCAACAAATTACAAATTGTCCCACATCTTATGATTCAGCCTCCCAACTCACACAGTACTGTACTGATCTAAGGATTATAAATCCACTTGTATTCATTGTATAGGACAATATCCCTAACTTTTCAATGGGAAGAAACTTCAAGGAGTTTAGGGACCAAATTTTAAAGTGACCATATCCACTAACCAAAATCCACTAACTCATCTTTAGTTACGTGGCCTTGACCCAAATATGCTAAGAATCAGATTGTATGTGATAATTCATGATACTTACACTTGCTTCAGAAACAAGTAGAATTGCTTCTGAAGGGTACATTGATATAGGGAGAAGTTATAGAGCATGCAAGTTAGTATTAATGCTACTATAGGTACACAGGGCTGAAGATGAGCAGATGTAACTCTAAGTTGGTCACTTTCATTCACCACTAAACCTCTCCTCACCCATTTCAATGGGGAGGACTTCAACAGGCCTTCCATACATCCCCTAAGCTTCAAAGAAGTAATTGTCTTATTATATACTTTTCATAGATAATGACCAACGGGAGATTCCCTGAATCAAGGCATTAATCTGATTTTCCAGTTCTTCCAAGATAACTTTTTTCCCTTAGGCCTAGAGTCAAGTTTGAAGACTACACATTAACACTCAACCACCTTACTTTTGAAACTCAAGCAAAGATTATCTCCTATGGAACAACAGCAACAAAAATGTAAATGTTGCATTGAAACAGAGAGAAAGGCACAACTGATAAGAGAAGAGTTTGATGCCTTTTCACAGAGAATACATATGTGGAACTAGCTCAGATCTTTAAAAAAAATGGAACTTGATAATATGCTGTGTTCTGGTCACCCCTGTCCTCAAAGTGCTCACATAGCATGTAATTTTTAGTTTGTATTCTTTACAGACTATTATGTGCATAAGAATCATCTAAATTGTCGCTACAATTCCTTGACATCCTTAAAATTTGACATGTATTACTTTTCATTGCTTATCAAAATGGGGTGATTACTGAACATGGGTCCAAGGCTTGCTTTACAATTCAGTACAGTACCTACAGCACTACACCTCTGTGATCTTGCTTATTTTGTCTTTTAAATCCATGTGCTGTCAACATATTTAAAGTCTATGCAGTGGTAGGAACAAAATTGCAGAGCTGAGGTGCTTGTCCCACAAAAATCCAATTGTCTCTATGCCCTTGAGGAATTTCAACTTTTTGTCCCTTAAAATTCTCTTAGGTAAAGTTGACATAATCCCCAGGCTTATTTCTACCACTAAAACCCTCTGCTTTTAAGCCATTCATACTAATTTTGTGTTACCATACTTCTGGGTCATTCTTTAAAAAGAAAGAGTTAAATCTCCTATGAACTCACTCTAGTCAAGAGAGACTATCATCCTGGAAAATCAAAATCCAACAGGAAAGTTAGGATAGCTATTTAAATTATAGCATTTATACTGTGATAATTTTCCCATTTACTAAGTGGACAAGTGTCAATCTTCTTCAGGGTGATTACAATTTTTTTTTTAAAAGCCTCTTAATGTAAGCCAACATGGCAGTATCAAAATAATGGCTGAATGGGTTACTCCTTGGGGTGTTTTCCTCCTGCTTGTAGCAGAATAGACTGGGGAGAGGAAGCAATTTGAGCAAGTGCCACTGTGGCATCTGCTGAGGCCAGAGATGCGATTGTCAAGGCTTCTTTTGTGTGCCAGGCAGTGGAGTTTCAACAGGGAGAAGTAAAAGACTGGATTTCAAAACAAAGGTTCCATTTCAGAGTGGGGGTGCCTCATCAGTTCATCATTGGCTGTGTGCTCATGTCAGATAAGTGAGCTTGCAAAGCACCTTAATTAGAATTGAGGATTATGCTGGGCAAGAATCCACTGGACAGCAGGCCTCTCTGTGGGGACAGAAAGCCCAGCCTCAATAAATATTGGGCAGACATGAGGATTTTACTGAGAAAATGAACTTTAAGTAGCACAGTCTTCTCCTGGGTCTTCTGCATGCTTTCACAACCTATTAATAATTTTCTCTTTTTGAATATCTGAAAAGAAAAAAAATATTTTTTCCCAAAATATTTCAGAGATCTCAGAAGACTGACAGCACAAGTATCCATGTATCTCATTATTTCAGAGATAATAAGTTAAAGCCACTGATTTAAAAAAAAAATTTTTTTGTTAGCTAGATGCAAATTTGGGGTTGCCAGTATCTAAGGTTGTCCTATGAAATTTCCTACAAATCGTGATGCATCTCCCTTTTTAGCACTTTAGTTAATTATTAATGAATTTTTTTCAGCCATGTCCCTCTACCTCACCAAAATATGCTCTCTACAAGTGAAGGACCATGCCTCTCTAGTTGTCTAACATATTTCCAGCACTCAGAACATTTGTCATCTTTGAGAATTGTTCTTTTTATAGAAAAAGAGAACCAGAACCACTCTGTATTTCAATAACTAAGACTTTATTTATATTAGTTGATACCTTCCCTACAGGTGTAAAGTCTTTATTTACTGAACCACAAGCTTATGTTGTGATTAACTGGACAAAAATGTATTTATAGGGACAATGCCTGAGGATGTTCTATTGAGGGAATTTCCTGAATGAGCTACAAGTTGATTCCTTGTTTTAGGACTACTCCTAAAAATACCTTTATAAACTCACCACTAGATTCTGCTTCCATATTACACATGTACTTGGTAGCCTCACTCTTGAGGTGATCCACAAAACTTTCCAAGGTCTTCATAGATGGGTTTGTGGTTGCTTTGGGGTAAGAATTGCTGGGTGAAGTGAAAGTTGGGAAAGAAACAGTAAATGAAGTAGGATTCCCAACATTAGTGATTGCTTGAAGAAGAAGAAAGTTGAGTCCCAACACTGGGGTGCCTGGTCCCGACTTAGTGTAAGTTTGAGGAGAGAGGAGAGCTGGAGGTGGATGATGGTCTGTTGGCTCCATGTCACAGTGCTCTCCTTGGTGTAGGTAATCCTGAGAGGGGAAGGGCTCATTAGAGAAACATCAGAGAGTGTCTGAGGCTGGTGGGTTTGCACATTCTGCCCCCTACTCCTCTTCTTTTATAATACTTATATCATTTTTTTCCTTTGCTTCCATCTAAGGCTGGACATAAAGGCTCTGAAGGGCAATACCATTCTGTGAGTAGCTCTATGTCCCACAACAAACCCGGTATAGAAGAGCACTCAGTGATATTTGGTGGGTAGGTAAATTCCATAGGAAGCAGGGGCCTGATCACTCTTATAGAGAGAAGCTAAATCTCAGAGGGAAAGGTTACTTCATCTTAGGATAAAAGTAAATTCTATTCGTAATAGGTATCCTCAAAATATATAAGCTTGCCTAAAATCTAGAAAATTTTGGTAGGTTTGTCTATTTTCTCCAGTCTTAGATTGTACCACATTATCATGACTTAGACTACACAACCATCTCACATGAGGGGTGGACAGAGAGCTCTGATCTTCATGGCTATCGGTTACTCGGCTTCTTACTGAAGAAGAAAAAAAAAATAGAAAAAAAAAAAAGGCTATCACTCAAGTCCTTATGCAAATAACTGAGTTGGAAAAAACTCTTCCTGCCTCAAGCTTGCAGTATTTAACTGCCTGGCCAAGGTTTACTGTTTAAGCAAAGATAATTATTTACTTACCACTGAACTTCAAGTCTCCTTCCAAAAGCAGTTTAACAAAGCACAGTGCAATCTGCCACCTCAAGCCTATAATCCCCCATTTGAAAAGGGCTCATGCAAGAACTGAAGGGGGTGGTCCCGGATAACCATGCCTATTGATTTTATAAGGTCAACTTGATGGGCTTTTAGCAAAAGGGCATTATTGACATCAGTATCAAACTCTTCTAAAAATGTTCCTCATTCTTATCTAACACCACTTTTGCCTTCTTTGGCTAAAAAGATGAAGATTTTGGGTAATGTTAGTTGGCTGGTCAACTTAGTTTGTATTTCTGGGTAAACTAATGTCTCTAGAAAACATTTTTAAATCTATGCTAATATTTTGCTAATACTACAATGTTAATATTGTGAGGCTTAAAACACCAGAGAACATCCACATCTCATCATATCTAATTGTTCCAGAGTTTTAAAAATAACATTCATAATTATCATTTTTGACCATCTTCAATGCACAGCTCTTATTGTATTTCTCACAAAGAAAATTTCAGTTCTGTGCCTGAAGCCATGTGATGGTGTCCATTTAAACACTTACTATAAACAGCAATTATGCACGTTCATCCCTCACCAGTAGTCTTGAAAGGAAAATGGGGCAGAGTATGTCAGACAAAATCAAATTTATTTAAAATAAAAAGAGGGAGGATACTAAAATCATCTTGGCTATTCACTTTCTAGATGAGAAAATGGATTTTATCCTGTAACCAACACAAAGTCATTTTTCAAATACTAACCATACATACACCAAATCCCACCTAACCCTGTAGGTATCTCGGTATCCCAGAGAGCCAGGAAGTATGTGATTGTTATGAAACTTTCTTCTTTAAACTTCCAAGATATACAAAATTTTGTTAAATTCTGATAAGTGTAGGGAGCATTACCTGCAGAACTCCTATTCAATGATGGATAAAAATTGGATTATAAATACTTCACCTCCCTCACTAATCTGCCAGATTCTGTATCAAGATGGATCTCCAGTTACTTGTAACAGCAACATGCTCATTAATGCATTTTGTTAGTTTCCTTCTCTGTTCCCTGTTATCATTTCCCCACTACCCTACTGGTGCTCTTGGGAAACTACTTGATCCTGGTCTCAGGTTCTATTTGTGAGAGAACTGAGTTTAAGAGAGTGAACCTAGCCAAAAACAACCACCAAAGATCACATTCAGCTTCTTTTATAAAACTTCATTTTCTAGGTGAGTTATTTGAGCCTACTCAAATAGCCAAGGCAATGGTACCAGATTGAGTTAACTTCCTCTACTATCAGCTCTTCAGCCAACTTTTAAGGTCATAGATATGAACCATTCTATGGTGTTGGTCTCTTATGCTCTCCTGCTCTCTGGCAGTTAATCCAGGGCTAGGAAACACAGCCAAATCTTTATTTGCATTAAAATATACATGGGTTTGTAAAAATATGATATCTAAATTCAAAGAAATGGCAAGCCTTATAAGAAATACTTAAAAACAAACAAACAAACAACAACAAACACAGACCATCCCTGTCTTTGAGCTAGAAATCTTAGAGGCAAGAAAAAAATCCTAATGGATAGCATACAAATAGACCATACTGTCTCAAAGATGTGATCCCACAGGTCACTCTTGATCCCTAGGATGGCAAAAATTACTGTCAAACATGACCTTCTTTCTTAATAATTCATAGGAAATAAATGCTATTGGATAGCATTACATAAGTTTCATTTTTTACATATCTTTGACACCTTCTACTATCCATTCTAGACTTAAGAATAGCATGTATTCTTTTTAGCATGTTTATATAACCAATAAGTTTTATACTTTTCGTTTTCAAAAGAAAAGTGTTTGATACATGTGAGCCACTATTTGACATTGAGCTACATGAAAAACAGAAGGCTGTTAATCATATGGAGTATTTGTGTTAGTGGTGTGATGCAAAATATTAAATATGAAAACTTATAAATGAGAAGGGCTATATTAAATAGTAATAAGTGCTAGAAAATACAAGTTAGGGTATCAGAGAATGACTTCAATTGTTGGTAATTTAAATTGGGTCATCAGGAAATGCTACAAAGAGACAGTGTTGAGATTAACAACTGAACTCTTAGAAAAAGACCTGAACTTTTATATGCAGATGGTAGAACAACTGAAAAAGAACAAAAGCATTATCAAACTTGATGTGTTCTATGAATGTTATGAAGATTTCAATTTCTGAAGCATGATGTGCAATGGAGAGTCAGAAAATTAGTTTATATTAGAACCCTAATACTACTCAAAGTATGGTTCCTAGATGGTGTTAGTTCAAGTGGTATGTGTTTACTGAACCATGTTATTTTTTAAAGATTAGACAAATTATAAAGATTAGACTTTTTGGAAAGAAAATATCCTGCTTATTGACTCTAATTCCACAGTGCCCAAGCTATGTGCTAACAAGGCTGCGGGGGGAGTGAGGGACAGTAAATCACAGGGTAACATGAGAAATTTCAAAGTTTCAAGGAATACAACCATACTCAACATCCCTTCAGAACCATGCAAGCTCCTGGCCAAGATAGTTCACCATTGCAAAATGGAATCAAGCTACGTTCATTCTGATGAGGACAGTCCTCAATAAATGGAACTTTTGTAGAACCCAGGAAAACTGCTCCTGGGTATATACCCAAAGGAAATGAAATTAGCATGTAGAAGTGACACCTGGGTTTACTGCAGCACCATTCACAATTACCAAAGTATGGACTCATACTAAATGTCCACTAGTGGACAACTAGAGAAAGAAAATGTGGTACATACACGCCAGAATATAAGTCATAGGAAAGTATAAAATTCTGTCACTTGCACAAAATGTGGATTGACTGGAGAACATTAAGTAAAATCAGCCAGGCCTTGAGAGACAAATACTGCTTGATCTCCTTCATTATTGAATCTAGAAAAGTTGATTGAATAGTACAATTTTAGAGTAGACTGGGGGTTCCCAGAAACTGGGAAGAGAAAGGGGGAAAGGGGTGGGGAGAGGTTGGTCAACAGATGCAAGATCACAGTTAAATAGGAGTAAGTTCTGGTATACTATTGCATGAAATGTGAACAGTTATGGATGCATTATATAACTCAGAGGATTTTTTTTTTTTTTGGTACCAGTGATTGAACCCAGGGGTACTTAAGTACTGTGCCACATTCCCAGCCCTTATTATTTTTTATTTTGAGAGAGGGTCGTGCTAAATTGCTTAGGGCCTCGCTAAAATGCTGAGGCTGACTTTGAACCTGCAACCCTCAGAGGAAGATTTTGAATGTACTCATCATAAGGATATGATAGAATTTTAAGGAAATGAATATGTTAATTATCCTGATTCAATTATTAACCAATGTATACATAAATCAAAACATCACATTGAACCTCATAAACATGTACAAATGCTGTTAGTCAAAAAATTAAGAAAATCACTTGAAGGCTTGATATATAAAAAAAGAACTAGTACCTGTTGATGAGTGGAAAACTCATCTCTAGAATTTCTCCCTACAGTCTGTCACCTCCTCCCACTTTGGAAAACTGCTTTGTTCTCTTTTGTGACCAATCAATGATACTTAAATACTTTTAGGTTTTTACCCTTATCTTCAACACATTCTCTTGACCTCACTTCCTTTGCAGTTTTCTCTGTTCCTCAAATCCCCTTCTTAAATCTCTTAAAGATGGTCCTTATCATTCTCTGTATGCATTCCTAAGCTCTATGGCTCCCACCCAACCCATCACCCCACTGCTATCTCCTGGTCACAGAAACCCTTGACATACTTGATTTCTTAGGGATTCCTTCATTCTTGACTGCCCTGTCCTTTTTAAGAAACTCCTCTATTTTCATATTTGATGACTTTTAATACCTGTGCTTTTCCTCCTATGCCTCTGCTCGAATTTTATTTTTTTCTGCAATACATTTCTCCTAGGCCTATCCATGAAGGATAGTGTTCTCCAGGTTACCCACATGGTCATCCTTCTCATCTCATTCTCTGCCCTCTTGTCTATGCTAATTGTTGTTTTATGTCCCCAGCCAGGACCTTATTATTCCTACCAGGTATAGGGTTCTACTTATTTGTTGTATTGTACTCCCAATCAATGGGTCCACAGTTGAATTTACTTTGTTCTCCCATCTCATCCACCCCAAATCCAGCCTACTTCCAATGTTAGTAAAAGTTGGTGCCATGCATGTCTTGCACCATCCCTCTGAGGCTCCCCCAGGCAGAGTGCTTCTGCTAAAATGAAAACAGCATCATGTACTCCTGCATTCTTCATTACCCAAGAGGAGGTCCTGAATTCCTAACCTGATTTCCAAGGCCAATTGTGACCTGGCCTGGTCTGATTCATGCTGAGCCCTCCCCCTTGGGCTAATCAGCCTTGTATCACTGTCACCAGATCACTGACAATAACAACTTAGAGGAGGAAAGTTTACTTTGGATCATGATGTCAGAGGTTCAGTCCATGGTGGCAGACTCCATTGCTCTTGGTCTGAGATGAGGCAGAATATCACAGCATGGCAAAAGGGAATGGTAGGGGAGGAGTCCTCCATTCATGATGGTCAGGAAGCAGAGAGATGGAGGAAAAGGGGGAACAAGAAAGAGGAATCACCCTAAGTACATGTATGAAGACACAATTGTGGTAAAAATAATTTATGTAAAGCCAGCAACTTGAAAAATTGTGCTCTTTATATGTAATATGAAATGAATTGCACTCTGCAAACATGTATAACAAATTAGAATAAAAATAAATTTTAAAAAAGGAGGAGGAATCATTCCAGGGCATGCCTTCAGTGACACCTCCTCTAGCCATGCCCCAAGTGCCTAAAGTTACCATTACATCCAAATGAGGGTAAATTGATTAGGTTATAGATGCCATATTCTACTCATTTTACCTCTGAATATTCCTGGATTTACACAGGAGCTTTTGGGGGATACTTCATATCCAAATCATAATGCTCCTTTATAACTTGACAGAAAACATTTTGATCTCTTCCACTTCCCCTCCCTCTTTCCCTCTCTTTCCTCTCCACGTCTCCCTCCTCCTCTCTTGTCTGCTCTCATGCCTCTCCTTGAAAACCCCTTATGCTCCTCACCCCCTCTTTCTCCCCCCTCCTTCCCCCACTTTCTTTCCTCCTCTTCTCCCATATTTCTACTGGTAATATTTTTCTCTTTCTTTTCTTTTGTCCTTAATTCTTATCCACCTGCCATGTCTCAGCTTAAAGTTCACTGCTTCGCACAAGCTTTCTCTGGCCAATCAAAGCTTCTTTGATATTGCCATTTCCCCGTTAAACTATTTTTATTAGAGCTGCATAGTTATACATAGTATTTGGGTTCATTCCAACACATACATGCATGGAAATTGCTTTCAGTTCATGATCCCCCTTTTCCCTTCCCCTTTTCTTCCCATCCTCCCTCCCCATCCCATTCGTCCTCCTCTACTTTACTAGGCTTTCTTTTGCTCATCTAGAAATTTATATTTGATGGGTTCTTTGTTATCCTATTATTGCCACCACCTCTTCTTTTTTTTACCCTAGCTTCCATGTATGAGAGAGAACATTTAACATTTGAGTTTGACTTTCACAAAACCCATTTTGTTGTGTTTGTTTCGTGTGGGCAAAGACTCTTGCTTGCTCTTTCATCTAATAACCCAGCAGAGCATAGTACACAGCAGTGACATGCCATTTAATCAAGAGCAAATACTTAGCATGTGCCTGACATGCTCCTAAAACTCCTACAACAAGCCCTTGCAATATTTACTGGTGTTCTCTCCATTTACAGAAGGACAAACTGAGGCAGGGAGATGCTAAGCACAGTGAGTAAGCAAGAAAGCAGGGATCAAATCTAGACAGTCCAGAGACTCTTAACATTGTTGGTTGATTAAAAAATGAGAATAAATGAAAATATGCGGGCCTGGATTCAATGTAGAGCATCTAAATTGATTTCTTAATGGCATATAGTTTTGAAGTGCTGGAGCTAGGGATTCAGTCTGAATCTTCAGACAGACTCCAAATTTTATGCATTTATTGCCTGTTCCACCCAGCCCCTTATATTTTTAATTGTTTTAAAGGCAGATGCATTTTTTGCTCTCTGTGGGCACAGTTTTAATAAGCCTGTTTAAATATTCATAATTCAAGTGCAAATTCCCCTGCTGCAGCCTTCTGTGATTCGCAGACTTCAGTGCATGGCCTCTGCTCTTGGTGGTGAGGACCCAGTGAACTGACCCGCCCCATGCTTATCCCACTTCCTGTATGATCAGACGCTCAGAACAGACTGCTGAGCCAGGAGGTTAGCATAATCTGTCATAGCTTCCAAAATATTAATTGGATAGTAATATTTTTGCTCTATAGGCAGCTGGTTCATAACCTCACTGGGAAAGTACTAAATGGTGATAAAAAGTGTCTCAATTCTAGGAAAAATAATGTTTCAGAAATGTCTCAGGAGTTAACTGAGATGGCTAATTTTTTTTTTTCTTTTTTCCTTAATTCTCCCAAATTCACATTCACTGAGCATCATTAAACCTACGATAAGATGTTCATATCCAAACCTGTGATTCTCTGGCATTTCTGACTTCCATATCCCCATCAAATTCAAGTGATAAACTCAAGTTATATATATATATATATATATATATATATATATATATATATATATATAATATTTTTTAACAAAATCTTCCTTAATTACCTGATGTTTAGAAAGAATTTATATTAAAGTTTATATTCTCAGTGCCTAAATTAATGTCACTTACATAATTGTTTTTCTGAATGGATGTACAATTTCTTATAAACTATTTGGCTAATTTATATGCATATGCATTCAACAAAATAAGAAATACTCATCACTTTTAAGGTCCTCATTTCTGCCACCAGTCACGTGGTCAAAGAGGCATTATAACTACCCTCTTCCATTATCCATTCTACATTCCCTTTGTGCTCAGTAAAAGCCTCTCAGATAATCCTGTTTCTTTGTCTGATGGGGTGACCTGCATATTGTCACCCCTTCATTGTATTCTCCTTTCTTTGAAGCAGATATCAAATATTTGGTTTGGAGCATAAACTTTTCCAACATGATTTCCATATCTGTTTGCATAGCAGACAAGCAGAAAGCATGCTTCTCTTTGTGAAAAACAAATGAAATTCAAAATAGTTGTGTAATCAAGCATATACATTTTATTATGTTCCCACATCTTGGATAAGCTCTTGTTTTCCTTGGTTAGTTTGTTTTTCTTTGCTACACCCCATTTCAATTATCAAAGTTTCTGTATTACCTTCTTTTTCTTTTTTTTCATCCAGTCCTGTGGTTCAAACACCCTTTGCATATTGATTTACACATTTTTATCTACATTCCTTATGTGTCCGCAGAGCACCAAACTCATTTATATAACTGACTACAAACTATCTCTCCTCTATATTCATCATCTTAGCAAGTGAACATTCCTGGAGACACAATCCCAGAAATTAGGTAACCAAATGAAACACAAGACAGCACTTATTCTGTGCTCCTCAGAGGGATTTTGACAAGAGTATTGCAAGCAGGGAAGGCAAGTTCATACCCAGCCTAAGTGCTTATCCTATTAAGAACAGAGAGCTGTGCCATCCATTATTGGAGCTGCCCAGTATAACCCACCTGTCTCCAAGCCTCTCTGGACTCTTCATACTTCTAGATCAACAGGCAGAGAAGGGGGGTCACTGAACTCTCCAGGGTAATTGATCCTGATTATCAACTGTAAATCAGGCTGATAATTACACAGTGCATATGAGAGGAGACTGACTGGAGTTCGAGAGATAACCAAAAAGCATGATGAAAATCAATTGCAAAATACAACAACCCAAATCAGGCAGGATTGGTCATAGTTCAGACATTTCAAGGAGTGAAATGCAGGTCACCCCATCAGGCAAAGAACCAGGAGTATCTGAGAGGCTTTTACTGAGCACAAAGAAAATGTAGAATGGATAATGGAAGAAGGTAGTTATGAATACCTGCTTCGACCATAGTATTCATAGCTACCAGAATACTGATGACTATATTATTTTATTTAATATGTTTGCATATAAATAGTCAAATATTTTTGCTTTCTCCCCTCATTTCCTTATCTAACATAGCATGTATTAATGATAGTTAACTTTGTATTAAAATATCTAAATTTCAGGATATCAAAGGAGAAGCATGACCATTCCCAGCTGTGCTGCATTCTCCAGGGAGAGCATCAGCATGCTTTTTATTATAGGCAGGATAGTAGCAGTGTTGGCTGGAAGCATAGCTTTGCTATAGTGATTGTTGGAAAATAAATATGGTTTCAAGATTTTTGTGGGTGCCAGGTGAACAAGAAGTGGACTATGTGTTTTTTTTTTAATATTTATTTATTTGCTATAGTTGTACACAATGCCTTTGTTTTTACGTGGTGCTGAGGATTGAACCCAGGCTGCGCACGTGCTAGGCGAGTGCTCTACCACTGAGCCACAATCCCAGCCCAGACTATGTGGTTTTTATGTCTTAATTTGGTATTGCAATAGTTTGAAGTTATTCCAACATTAATCTTATGTTACTAGGAAGGTATTTTGTGAATGTGATTGATCTTCATAATCAGTTGACTCAAAGCAGGAGAGAATATCCTTAGGAATCTGTCTTTGAGGTATTATGAATCTTGGTGAGCCTGTTTCAGTTATCTGAAAGGTTTTTAAATGCAGAGCTGAGGCTCCCTGGAGAGAAGTTATCCTGTCCACTGAGGAGAGGTTCTGTTATTGCCAGTTTTGTCAGTCTGCTGCTCCTGATGTCCTTCCCAGTGAACTCTACACTCTCCTAGCCAGCCCCCATCACTGCACAGTTAATTCTTGGCAATCCATTTCTTAATATAGATCTTTTCACTGTAGTTTAAATAAAATCCTAACTTCTCACTGTAGTCTACAGTAGTAGTCTAGACCAAATATTTGGTCTTAGGGCCAGATTTTACCTTCTTAGAAACTGAGAACCCTAAACAGTTTTTGTCTATATACAATATATCAATAAACTCTATTGGAAATGAAAGTATTTAAAATGTACGTGTTAAATAGCCCAGTCAATAAATGAGCAAAAGAACTGAACAGATTCACAGAATAAAAAATATGGTCAACAAATATATGAAGAAAATGTTCAACATCTCTAGTAATTAAAAATGAAAATTAAAACTACACTGAATCTTGCATGCAGAAGGCCCTGGGTTTGATCCCCAGCATCACACACACACACACAAAAAGAGAAAACTACACTGAGATTCCATCTCACTCTTGTCAGAATGGCAATTATCGAGAATATAAACAATAACAAATGTTGGTGAGGATATAGGGGGAAGGGTACACTCATACATTGCTGGTGGCACTGCAAATTCCTGCAACCACTATAGAAAGCGGTATGGAGATTCCTTAGATAACTTGGAATAGAACCACCATTTGACCTAGTTATCCCACTCCTCAGTTTATACCCTAAGGACTTAAAATAAGCATACTATAATGACACAGCCACATCAACATTTATAGCAGCTCAATTCAACATAGTTAAACTATGGAACCAACCTAGATGCCCTTCAATAGATGAATGGATAAAGAAAATGTGGCATATATGCACGATGGAATATTACTCATTCATAAAAAAGATTGAAATTATCATATTTGCTGGTGAAATGGAACTGAAGAATATCATGCTAAGTAAAATAAGTCAATCTGAAAAAAATGAAAGGCCAAATGTTTTATATGTAGAAACTAACTCACAATGGGTGGGGGGTCGGTTGGGAAGAATAGAAGTACTTTGGATTAGACAAAAGGGAATGAAGGAAAAAAGAGGGATAATGGGAATAGGAAAGATAGTAGAATAAACCAGACATTACTATCCTATGTGAATATATGATTTTACAACCAATGTCATGTACAACCAGAAGAATGAAAAGTAATACTCCATATATGTATAATATGTCAAAATATATTCTATTATCATGTATAACTAATAAGAACAAATAAAAATTTATTAAAAATAAAATACATATGTTAAAATAGCATTTTTAATGATGATTCCTATATTTTCAGATAATTGGTACAGAATGTAATGTTACAATTTTTGTAAACCTTTAGCATCCAAGTAGAATATAGGCATATCTTATCTCTGTTTTTAAAATGTTTTGGTGCAAGTGTATAGAGATTTAACCTTACCAGGAAAAGTAGTTCAGAAAGGGAGAAATATTTTAATATTTTAATATTTGAAATGTTGGTACCAAAACTCAACAAATAATAATTTTTTAAAGGTGAGTCACAATGTGGTATCTGAAACTACATGAATGAACAGTAAAATCTATTACTTTGGCTTTCAGTTTAAATTGATCTTTTGCCCATCCATGAATTTATAATATCTTGCTTTGGTTTTTTGGGGAAAAATGTTAGTTTGATATATTAGATAAGCATTCAAATCTTGACATATTTTATATATAATAAAAAATTTCACTTAAAAGCTCCACAGATCTCTTCAGAGAGGCATTCCATTCACAATAGAAGATACAAGTTTTATAAAATTCCAATTGCCTCTTAAAAGTTTATATTTTACTTTTACAAGAAATAATGTCAGCTGTTACCTTTAAATGACAGGCTAGTTTTGTTTACTTTCATGAAAATGTAGGCCAAAAAGCCAAAGCTGAATAGTTTTATTTGGTCAGCTGTTTTCAAGTAAACATGGTTTACTAGGAAAAATTGGACAATTCAGCTAGCAACTGAAATAATTATGCAAATTTTTTTTGCAATATCACTATTATCTTTTAACACGGAACAGAAGTACTTCACGTCAACTTCCCAGTTTGCCAAAAGAAGGGGTCAAATAGTTGAAATTGCCTTTTATTTCCCTGCTGGTATGTGGGAAGAAAGAAACAATGTTTGGGGCAATTGGACTGATTCCTGTTAAGGTACATCAGTTTTATATCACATTGCTTTTTTTGCAATCAATATAAATGTCAACACAATGAAATAGACAAGGAATATCTTAGCATCATTATGACAATAATTGTGCATTATGGACACCCTAAAAGAGTCTCAGGGAGCCTCATGACATTCAAAGTCTATACTTTGAAAATTACTTATGCTTGCTTATAGTCCTCCACCCTCAGCCACTGCAATTTTATTTTTTAGAGCATTATAATTACACATATTATTAGGTTCATTTTGATAATATCATATGTGCCTGGATTTTGATACATTTCAGTTCCCTTTCCCTACCTCTTGCCCTCCCATCCTCCCTCCACTGATTTTCCTTTCTCTATTATTCTTCTTTTTGCTCATTTATTTTTGATTGATGCTTTCTACACATACATAAATATCCCTGTGGCATATTTATATATGCACAGAGCATGATCCTTTCTATCCTTTCTCTGTACCACTCAATCTCCTTCTGCACTAATCTTCCCATTGTCTTGAAGTATTCAATATCACCCCTTTTCTCCCGATCTTGCTCTATCTTCTGCATATGAGAGAAAACATTTCACCATTGATTTTTTTCTGAGCCTGGCTTATTTCACTTAGCATGACATTCTCCATTTCCATTCATTTGCTGACAAATGCCATAATTTCATTCTTCTTGAAAACTTCCATTATGTATATATACATTTTCTTAATCTATTAACATATTTATGGGCATCTGGACTGGTTCCATAATTTGGCTATTGTGAATAGTGTTGCTATATAAATATTAATGTAACTGCATCAGTGTAGTTTGCTGATTTTAGTTTTTTTTGGATAAATACCAAGAAGTGGGATAGTTGAGTCATACAGTGGTTCTGTTCCTACTTTTCTGAGGAATCTCCATACTGCTTTCCAGTTTGGTTGAACTAATTTCCAGTTCCACCAACAATGTATGCGCATACCTTTCCCCACATCCTCACCAGCATTTATTCTTATTCATATTCCTGTTAATTGCCATTCTGATTGGAGTGAGATAAAATCTCAGTGTAATTTTGATTTACATTTACCTGTTTGGTAGAGATGCTGAACATTTTTTTTTTTTCATATATTTTTGGCCATTGTTGTTTTTTCTTTCTTAGAAATCTGTTTAATTATTTTGCCCATATAATGATTGGGTTATTTTATTGATGTTCAGTCTTCTGAGTTTAAATATTCTGGATATTAATTCCCTGTTAGAGTAGCTGGCAAAAGATTTTCTTCCATTCTGTATTCTCTTTCTTCATACTCTAACTCTTAGATCATTTTCTTTGCTGTGCCACAGGTTTTCTAAATTTGATCCTATTCCACCTATGGATTTTTGGTTTTCTTTCTAGAGCTTTAGGGGTCCTGTTAAGGAAGTCAGTGCCTAAACTAATAGGCAGTTGCATAGTTTCTGGTCTAATTTCTCAGTCTGATCCACTCTGATTTGACTTTCCTGCAGAGAGAGAGGGGGGTGGGATCCAGTTTCATTCTTCTATATATGGATATTCAGTTTTCCCAGCATAATTTTTTTTAAAAGGCTATCTTTTCTCCAACATAGTTTTGGCACTTTTGTCTAATGTCAAATGACTTAAGTATGCGAGTTTGTCTCTGTGTATTCTTTTTCATTAATCTTCATGTCTATTTTTATGTCAATACCATGCTGGTTTTGTTACTATAACTCCGTAGTATAATTTGAGATCAGGCATTGTGATGTCTCCCATATTGTTCTTTCTACTCAGGATTGCTTTGGCTATTCTGGATCTCTTACTCTTTCAAATTAATGTAACAATGTGTTTTCTAGTTCTATGAAAAATTTTATTGGTATTGTGATGGAGATTCCTTTTGGTAGTATGGCCATTTTGACTATATTCTGCCTATCTAAAAACATGGGGGTCTTTTCATCTTCTAAGGTAGTCTTTGATTTCTTTCCTTAGTGTTCTATAATTTTCATTGCTCAGATCTTTCTCCTTTCTGGTTAGATTTACTCCCAAGGTTTTTGTTTGTTTGTTTGTTTTGAGATTATTGTGGTTGGGAAGGTTTTTCTCATTTTTTTCTCAGCAGAATCACTGTTGGAGTATAAGGAAAGCTATTGATTTATGAATGTTGATCTTCTTATGTGTCCCTTTACTGAATTCATTTATCAGCTCTAGAAGTCTTCTGGTGGAATTTTTTGAATTTTCTGAAAGGAGGAACAGGTCATTGACAGAGATAATATAACTTCTTCCTCTCCTATTTGTATCCCTTTAATTTTCTTCTCTTGTCTTATTTTTTTGACTAGAGTTCTGAGAACTATCTCAAATAAAAGTGGTGAACATGGACATCCTTGTCTTTTTCCTGGTTTTTATAAGAAATGCTTTCAGTTTTTCTCTGTTCAGTATGATGTTGGCATTGGGTTTGCTGTATATAGCCTCTATAATGTTGAGGTAAGTTCCTTCTCTTCCTAGTTTCTCCAGTGTTTTACATGAATGTCATCCACTTTAACTTGAATTCCATGGAAAATTGAGTCATTCAGAATCATGGCAAGTGGTAACATGCCATGCTGTTTACATTCTCTAATGTGTAGAAATCTCGGTGTCTACCACTGTCTCTCCATTATTGATCATAAATAATGTGTTCTATGGAATAGTTTTGATATGCTTCATCTATCTACTTGTGCTGGATTAGATAGTGTATTTGTCTGCTTTCTGACACTAATAGCATATGGGGAAGTTACAAGGACGGGGCGTTTTGACTCATGGTGGTGGAGGTGTAAGGCTGAGGGCTCCTTGTGATGCCCTTTTTGCTGGCAGAGTCCCACAGCAGCAAAAAGCATCTGATGACAGGGAATGTGGATATGTGCGTGTCTTATGGTTTCTCTCCCCATATCCTTATAAAGTCTTTGGGATTTTATCATGGTCCTAATCACCTCTCAAAGCTCCACCTCTAAATACCATAGTCAGAATAAGTTTCACCATCTTAATACCTTGCAATGGGGATTAAATTTCAACACATGAAACCTTGGGAGACAAAGTCAAATGTCATCCAACTCATAGCAGATAGTATATTAGTCAGGGTTTGTCAGAGAATAGGATTTTATATACATATGAGAGAGCGAGACTATTAATGGTTTAGATGTGGTATCCCCCAAGAGCTCATGTGTGGGACAATGCAAGGAAGAGAAATGATTGGTTATAGCCTTAACCTGATCAGTGATTAACGAGTGGTAACTGGAAGCAGGTGGGGTTTGGAGGAAGTGGTTCATTGGGGAATATCTATGGGGTATATATTTTGTATCTGGAGAGTGGAATCTCTCTCTGCTTCCTGATCATCATGTGAGCTGCTTCCCTCTGCCACACTCTCCCACCATAATGTTCAGCCTCACCTGGAGCCCCAAAGAATGGTGCCAAACTTCTATGGACTAAGATCTCTGAAACCATGAGCACACAAATAATCTTTTCCTCCTAAAATTGTTCTGTGTCTGATCTGGTCAGATCTTTTAGTCACAACAATGAAATAGCTGACTAAAACAGAGACAGAACAAGAGAGGTTTTTAAAAAATAATTGGTTCACATAAACATGGAGTCTGGCAAGCCCAATATTTGCAGGTGAACCATCATATTATAGATGAGAAAGCACATATGTTCTAGTGTGAATGCCCTCTGCTGGCAGAATACCTTCTAGTTTCAAAGAAGGAAGTCTTTTTTTCTAATTAGGCCTTCAATTGATTAGATAAGACCCACCCACATAGTGTAGTCAATCTGTTTTTCATCAGAGTCCATCAATTGAAATGTTAATTTCATCCAAAAACATTCTCATAGAAATATCCAGAATAATATCTGACTATGTATCAGGGAACTGTGGCCTAATCAAATTTACATGAAATTAGCCATCACAATTGATCTTTGTCCGAACCTCTGAATGTGATCATAGTTGGAAACAGAGTTTTTGAACATATTCTTAGTTAAAATAAAGTCATACTGGAGTAGAGTGGGCCTTTTGTAAAATGCAACTAGTGTCCTCATAGGAAAAGAAGGGACACAGAGAACAGATGCATACAGAGGGAATATCATGTGTTGAAGGAGGCAGTGATGTGTCTATAAGCCAAGGAATGCCCAAGATTGCCAGCACACCAGAAGCTAAGTGAAAACAGAACAGATTCCTCCAGAGAGCCCTCAGAAAGAGCATGGCTCTTCCAGTGTCTTGATTTCAGACCTCAAGCCTGCAGATCTGTGTGAGAATGAACCTTCATTGTTTTACACCACCTAGCTTGAAGTAATTCACTGTGGCAGCCCTAGGAAATGAATATGCTTGTCACGTGACCATACGGTACAAATTGTAAAAGGTATGAGCAAAAATCTCTTCTTGGGTGACAATTCATAAAGAATCAGGATTTCTCTGAAAAGGGTGGAGGGACAGGGATGAGACCCCTGATCAGAACGTGCTCAGTGACCTGGGGGGTGTGAAGAGACAGAAGAGCTGGGGATTGAGCACAGAGCCTGCCAGAAGAGAGAGGACAGCCGTGGTATTGAATGGAACCAGCTGGAGATAGCCACAGAATGAAGGACGCCAATCAAGGGCACGGGGTGGAAGGTCAGGCATGTTTCAGTCAGTTTCCTTTTTGATACAGGTATCTACCCTGGAGAGCTTTTCAGAAAGATATCTGAGAGTCACTCAGAGGGTCCCAACGTTGCCTCCTGCAAAATTAGGAGTAAGAAAGAGAAGAGAAAAGAGAGCCAGAGGGGTTGAGGGAAGAGCCAGACCTGCTGTCGCTCGGGAAGGGAAAAGAAAGTGTCAGATCGCAGCTGGTAAATAAGATGTTACAGTGAAGCTTGAAAAGCCGGGTTCTTTCTCCTTTATAAAGGCTCTACCTGCATAACATGAAGGGGCTCAGTGACAGACACATTAAAACACCATTAAACTGTGAAATAGAACACAGTGTGAAAATAGATTTAACCTTCACAGCGTATCGATCTCTACCCCGCGCCGTGCCCAAGTTCTTGGACAACTGTTTTATAATAGGTTTTACTTATTTTCCTGTTGCTATTCTGACTTCCTCAGAGGAGGGTGTTATTTCTAAAAGCTCCTGACAGCTGAGAGAAGCAGGCTTGCCTCTCAGGGAGCGCCTGGCCTCGGAGTGCTCCTGCCAGCTGCTCCATAAACAGAAATCGGTTTTGTGAAAGTGAGGGATGACTGCCTGGTGGCTGTAGGGATGACAGACGCCCACGCTCGAGGAGGAGGGTATTGCCAGGTTCTGGGGAAAGGAGAGTGGGATGAGCCCGTACCACTCCAGATAACTGCAAGCATTGGGTGCTGAAACCTTTTGTGACTTCATCTGAGCACCTAGGCACATGGCAACACTGCTGCCCTCTAAGATGGCTCTTATACTTTATTTCGTTTCCTTCAATGAGTGCGTATACACAACCAAATCTTTTTTTGAGTCCGAGGAATCAGAGATTCAGATCTCTATCACAAAAAGGCCAAGGAGCTGTGATTCTCCAAATAGTTTTCTGAATAAGTTTTTAACCCACATAGCATGCTAACCAAAAGGAACAAAGATGGCCTAATCACTTACTTTTCATGGAAGCATTTATAATTAATTCTGCAGTGTCTCAGAGGATGAAGCAAATTTGAAGATGCATTTGTACATCACAGCCAATGAGAGTCCAAGACTCCATTATAAGTGGGACTTTTATTACTTTCTTTTTAACCATCTTATTTACAAAATGAGCACATTAGGATCAGTCCCTTCCTACATTGCAGTGGAAACAGAAAAATCATAATAAAGAAAACAGTGTATAGAGAAGCATTCAGCAAACCAGAGAGAGCTTGCAGGGTCAGCTGTGAAAAGCCACAGAGGCCCAGACTCCTTAGTGTTTTTTGCTGCTCAGAAGGCTGCACAAAAATGTGTTATCAGAGACAGATAAGGAGCCCACGAGGAGGCTCACATTTCAGCCCACAACGTTGTTTCCCCAGTCATATTCCTTATAATTCATCTTATTAGGGGTTTAAATGTATTTGATAAACTGGGTGCAGTGGTATACATGTGTAATCCAGCAACTCAGAACCTGAGGCAGGAGGATCACAAGTTTGGGGCCAGCCTCAGCAGCTTAGGCAGGTTGGAAACAGCTTAGTGAGAATGTCTCAAAATATGAAAAGGGTTGGGGATATAGGTCAGTGATAAAGTACCTCTAGGTTCAATCCTCAGTTTGTTCCCTCCCCTTCTCTCTCCCTCTCTTTCTCTCTCTTGTACATATATATATATATATATGTACATATATATACATGTATATTTATATACATGTATATATATGATCACTTTCCATATGAAAAATCTTTTAGTGGGAATGTAAATTAGTATAACCATCCTGAAAAACATGAAGATTCCTCACAAAACTAAAAACTAGAACTACCATATGATCCAGAAATTTTACTATTGTGATCTGAAAGAAATGAAATCACAATATCTGCACTCTTGTTTATTGTGGCACAATAGCAAAGATATAGAACTAACTAAGGTGTCCGTCAATAGACAAATGTATAAGGAAAATGCTACGTATGTGTATGTGTACGTACATGTATATGTACAAACACATATAAAGGAATATGATGCAGCTGTAAATGGAATGAAACCCTATTATTTGCAACTACATGGATGAAACTGGAGGTCATTATGTTAAGTGAAATAAGCCAGGCACAGAAAGACTGATAACATGTTCCTACTCATTTGTGAAATCTTAAAACTGATCCCATAGAATAAAGGAGTGGAATAGTGGTTACCAGAGACCAAAGAGAAGGGTAGGGGAATGGAAAGATGTTAGAGAAACCAAAATAAAGGAGAAATAGTTCTGTATTTCCATGGCTCAATAGAGTTACCACAATCAGTGATATATTTCAAAATAACTCTTAATAGGATGAAATTTCCTAGCTCATAGCATGATTAGGATGTTTCAGAAGATGGAAATGCTTATTCTGGGTTGATCATTACACATTATATGCATATAAAATTAGTTTGTACCTAATAAAAGTATACAAATATTATTTCTCAATAAAATTTGAGGGGGAAAAAAACCCTTTTTGTAAAAGGATAAAATTTTCTTTTTAGCTCGTCAACAAATCTATCCTAGACTAGTACCTGCCACATGTTGAATGGTTAAAATCTAAATTCACTTTAAGTTTAGAAACATGATAAAGTTCTACCATTCAGCTATCAAAATTTTTCTGTAAATAGCAACTGATGAAATTAAAAGTATAATAATAGCTCTAATAATGAAAGAGATAAAAGGGGGCTCTTTTGGAGCTTGATTGCCTAACTAGAAAATTCAGTATGGTCTAATACTAAGTGATTAAAATAACTTAAGTTTGTATTCTTGCTGGTTAAAATTATGTAGTGCTGGGTACAGTCATCCATGCCTGTAATCCCAGTGGTTCAGGAGGCAGAGGCAGGAGAATTGCAAGTTCAAAGACAGTTCAACAACTTAGTGAGACCCTGTCTCAAAAAAACAAAGAGAGCTAGGGATGTAGCTCAGTAACAAAGCACCTGTAGGTTCAATCCCCCGTGCTGCCTGCCCCCCCAAAAAAAAAACCAATGTAAAGTACCAGTAACTTCCTATATTACAAATATACATATTACATATGTGTATGATAATATATGTACATATATGCATATTACAAATATGCCTACTCCTAAAATAGAACAAGAAAAAATAAATCCCGCCCCTCCCAAGAGGTTGCATCCAGTTGCAACCAAAAATATAAATGGGAATGAACCCCACAGAAAACAAGTAGAGTCTTCCTGAATAAAACAATAAAGTATTATGTCATATTATATGTGGAGAGAATTGATATTGTGAAGATAGCAAATTGTCTCCAAGTAAGTTCCAGTTGGATGTTTTAGAGTGTGAAAACAACCTTACCAAAGTTTACATAAAAGAAGAAATTTAGATTGTATAGAGGGGAGTGAGGGGTGGGGCAGTAGGAATGCAAAGGACAGTAGAATGAGATGGACATCATTACCCTACATGCATGTATGATTACACTACTGGTGTGACTCAGCACCGTGTATAGCCAGAGGAATAAGACAATTTTTTCAGCTTTCAAAATTGTATAAGCTGGGCTGAGGCTGTAACAAAGTGGTGGAGCACTTGCCTAGAATGTGTGAGGCACTGGGTTCGAACCTCAGCACCACATTAAATAAATAAATAAATAAATAAATAAATGTTCTGCGTCTACCTGCAACTAAAAATATTTTTTAAAAACTTTATAAGCTAAATGAACTTCTTTTCTTTATATTTTACAATGCATTAGATATTTTGTTACAGCAACAGAAAACAAACTAACATACCTGGGAGGGTCTTTAGAAAATGTCTAGCATTCTGTAACCTCAGTGTATATTAACCAGTATTCAGTTTATTGTTGAGTTGTTTCATCAAAGAATGCACTACTTTATTTTTCCCCAGACTTTTAAAAACTTTTCCATGTTTTTATTGGTGCGTTATAATTATACATAGTAGTGGGATTCATTGTTAAATAATTCTACATGCACATAACTTAACAATATAATTTGAAAATTTCAATATAATTTGAAAATATTTCCCCCTTTCCTCCTTGCCTTCCCATACTGGTTCAATTTTTGTAAGACCCAACTCTTTCTTTTCACTTCCTCTCTAGCTTTTACACATAAAGGGGAAAATAAGACCCTTGGTTTTCTGAGTTTTGATTATTTCACTTAACATAACTTTCTCAAGTTCCATCCATTTTATTGAAAATGATATAATTCTGTTCTTCTTTGCACTGAATAAATCCTCATTGTGTGTATATACCACATTTTCTTTACCCATTTCTTCATTGACAGACATCTAATTTGATTCTATAGTTTGGCTTTTGTGAATTGTGCACTGCTGTGATCTTGGGTATGCAAGATCACGCTAGTATGATGACTTTAATTCTCTAGGATAATTACTGAGGAGTGGTGTAACTGGGTCATATCCTGGTTACATGCCGAGTCTTTTGAGGAAACACTTCATGTATTTCCATAGCGATGATACTAATTTACAATCCTACAAACAGTATAAAACTGTTCCTTCTTCTCCACATCCTCCTCAGCATTTATTATTGTTTATATTCTTAATGACTGCAATTCTGATTGGTGTGAGATGAAATTTCAGTGTAATTTTGACTTGCATTTCCCTAAGTTCTAATGATGTTGAATGTTTTCATATACTGCTAGCCATTTTTCTTCTTTTAATAAGTATCTATTTAGTTAATTTGCCCATTTATTAATTGGGGCATTTGGATATGGGTTGGTAATTTTTTTGAGTTCTTTATATATTGTGTATATTAATCAGCCAGAAAAGTATCTAGCAAAATTTTTCTTTCACTCTGTTCTCCCTTCACATTCTTAATTGTCTGATACTATTCACTAAGCTCTAAGAGTTCTTCTACTGAGAAGGTTGTTGATTGTGTCTATGAGATGGAGTGTTGACTCTATGTTTTCTTCTAGCATTTGCAAAGTTTCTAGTCTAATTCCTAGGTCTGTGATCCATTTGGGGTTGACATTTGTGCAGGGTGAGAGATAAGTATCTAGTCTCATCCTTCTACAAATCAGTTTTTTCCTAGCACATTTTTTAAAAGGGCTCTCTTTTCTCCAACATATATAATTTTTGGTGCCGGTGTGTGTTGCTTCCTGTCTTGGAGCGACAACGCCGCCGCGGGAGAAAAACTCGGAGGCAGACTGAAGATGAAAGAAGGTTTTTTTTATTCTTCGGCTTTAGCAATCTCTCAAAACTCTAACACTGGCTCTTTCAGCAATCTCTCTGACTCTTTACTTCTTCTGACTACTGACTCTTTACTTCTTTACTTTACTTTCTTTTACTTTTACTTTCTTAGAGAGAGCTTAGAGAGAGAGAGAAAGAGAAAGAGAGAGAGAGAGAGAGAGCTGCTTCTTTCTTCTTTCTTCTTTCTTCTTTCTTCTTTGGCAGCCTTGGCCTGACTCTGACCAGCAACAATTTCTTCTCTCTATATATCTCTTTGGTTTTCTTCTTCTGACTACGTTCTAGCCGCTCTGCCTCTTTTCTTCTTCTCTGACCCGAACTCTTCTTCCGACCGAATAAGCGACTGAACGACTGACTGAATGAATCCCTTCTAACCACTTTCACCCGGTTATATACCTTTAGCTTTGCGGGTGCATCACGTGCATTTACAGGTGCATATGATTATTATCAGGTGGAACTTATGGCTTCCAGCTAGCCACAATAGCCATCTCCCTGATTGGGGCTGCTTCAGGTGTGCCACTTTGTCTAATAAAATTTTCCTTATGTCCTTTAAATCAAATTATTTTTCTCCAAAAATTTGTGTGTTCATTGTTAGATTGCACTTTAGTTACTATATAGCTTTCCTTGTTATTTTAAAAGTAATCTTCTTTCTATTTACTTTTCTGAATGATTATCCCTAGTGTGAAAGATTGCTTTTCATTTTTAAACTTTATTTTGAGTGGAGAATATTAAATTTTGGATTAGGGAGTGCTTTTTAAAGCATAATGCCAAAAGCATGATGCATAAGGAACACGTTTGTTTGCCAAGCACACCTGTCAAAGTCAAAAGACAAATGACAATTTGGGAAAAACATATTTGCTTACATATATGACATAAAAAGAGCTAGCATTGTAAATATATAAAATGTTATTACAAAGCAAAAAGAAAATTGTTCAAGTATGGGAAATACCATCAAGAAATAACTAAAAAGAATAAATAGAAATACCCAGGAAACATGAATATTTAGTCTTTAATGCAAAGACCTGCAAATTAGATCAAAGCACTTTAACATTATCCAATGTGTTCACTGGGACTCCTGCTCCAGTGACAGAGACCCAACATAGCTTTAATTGTTTGAAAAGAAAACCTGTTAGATCAGCATAGCTAGAAGTGGCACTTGTGTTAGCTTGGTGATTAACAATCCCACCAGACCTCAGAGAGGTTTCCTTTTAACAGAGTAACTTAAACACATGTGATTTTACACTCTTAGTTATTTGATGGAAGAAACCAGTGAATGTGTGAAGAGGAACACCACAAAAGAAATCAGCTGAGAGAGTGTTTTTAAACTTGCCAACACTTCTAAAACCACAAATCATGACAAACAAGCAAAACCAGTAAACCGAGAGGATCTGGTATGAATTCAAATATTTCCAAGGATATATTTGGTCTCCTTGTAATTTTCTTTAAGACCCCAGTGGCAGCAAGACCTCATTACACTGAAAGTCACCTCCCAAACCACTCATGGGGACTTGTGGGTGAGAGTGGCTTGTCGTAGACATTATATCATGGTCCTTGGAGAGAGAGACAGAGAGACAGAGAGAGAGAGAGAGAGAGAGAGAGAGAGAGAGAGAGAGAGAGATTGCGCAATGAAGAAACAATCCCATTTGGAGGGGAAATGTGAGCTTTGGAGATGTATAAGATGGAGAAGAGAAAGGGACAGCTGATCTCAACTCTGCCAGAACTAGGCTCTCAGTGAACAATGTGGTGTGTGCTGAAGGTTATTCATGAATACAATCTCAAGCATCTGTGAGACACATGAACTTTTATTTTTTTCCCCTCTTTAAATTGATAGGTTGGCAGGTTTTGAGGCCTGTGTCCTTTAGAAATCCCACTGCAGAGTTCAGAGATTTCATACAGCCAGAGAGGCAATAAATAGCCCAAAGGTCATGGTAGCCTCTATGAAGGGAAAATGTTTTATTTTATGAAAAACACAAAATGCAAAGAAAATTGAGCCTACAAAAAGATATAAGGACTGCAGAGAGCCTATAATGAAATTCTGAATTCCCATAGATTTTTTCAGAAAAATCAAGTTCCTTTTGATGGCAGATCTGCCATCTTCCAGACTTAAATGCCTTCAAATGGTAAATGGCACTTGAGTTCTACATGGAGAGATGAGGCCACTCCAGGGTTCAGGAAAGTTGCCCCGGTCCTATGATTACATAACTCCTTCTCTGGAGTCAGGGACATCTGAGCACAAAAAGAAATGTATGGATAAGGAACTGTTCAGAGCGTGTCCTGTCATGAAACGAGAGGAGCCCTGAGAACATCTTCTCTCCATTGGTTTGCTGTGGACTCCGTGTTTCATGGAAGGTATCCCTGCCGCATCCATACCAAGGAATTTAATACTAAATGACAGCACCAGATAAGTTATGAAGTACTGATATTACTTTTATTGTCCTATTTAAAAGACAGAATTAGATTGTACTTGCTTTCTGTTTTCATTCACGCCGAGCAACACGACTTGGCACACAGCCACCTGTCATAAGTCTTGAATAATTTACTGAATAAATTTTAATGAATGAAATAAATTAGGCATGTTGGGGTGTTTCTTTCTATTCAACCTAACACTCTTACCGTATAGCCATCTGCAAGCCTCTGCATTTAGACATATTTAGAGGCAAGGATGCCACAGTCCAAGAAGGGTTAGAGTGGACATACATGTTCCTCTGATGAACTGCAGGAGGATACCACCGCCACCAGAAAGTTGCTAAGGGATACACACTGGAAAGCAGTAAAGGTCATGCATCTGGTAGTGGGGATCAAAAAATGCCTTGTAAAGAGGTATGATAAGAAGAAAAGCATTAGAAAATGGATCAGATGGCCACTGGGAAAGAAAGAAGAGAACAGATTATTCCAGATTGAGGCAGGGAGTATGTACTTAGAATTGAAGAACAGTGGACTTTGCCTGAAATCAACTGTATTTGGAAGCTCGTGTTATACAGGACTGGAAAGTTAGGCTGGGATCAACTACTTCCCATATAGTCTAACATGCTCCATTCACTGGAAAAAGTTGCTCACATGTATTGTTATTGTTTATTTATTGCTATAATTCCTGACTGGCAAGAATCTGTGAATGTGTGCATCTATCTGTCTCTGTCTCCTATTAGGAAGGGTCCTTTGCCCTAGGCCTCTACCAGAGAGAAAACTATGAAGGGAATTGTGGTGGAGGGGATTAGAGTAATAACTCTAGTTCCTCTGGCTGACTTCAGGGGAAAAGGGATCTAGTTTTTATGGCACACCTTGGGGAAGATGACTATAACTCACTTCAAGGGAGAACGAGGAGCAGGTCAGAGAATCCTTGATTCTGGACCCTTGATATGTCCTTTAGTTCACAATACTCAGTATGCAAAACCACCATCCTTTAGTATATTTTTTCTTGAGCCTCAGAACATGGACCCCATTGTGCAAGGACACACTTCTTAGTATATAATGTTTGTACTTAGAAACTGACTTCATGCCCCACTCCTCTCACAGGACACCCACCCCAAGGATATTGTCCAGTGATTGAAGAACAAGAAGTTTTGATTGGTTTTGATTGTTTTTTTTTTTTTTTTTTTTTTTTTTTTTTTTTTTTTTTTTTACATCAATGATTGATTTAGATTTTGTTTCCTTTTTGAATATACTGAAACCTCTAGAAATTTCACATCACATTTTGTCAGGAGCATGCCGATGGAAACAAGAAATCCACTAGCAGTTGAAAGCTTGTATTTTAATGTTCAAATTGCTGCCTGGAATTAGATGGTCATCCCTAGATCTAAAGAGTCTTTGAAAATAACAAAAGCCTGAGATCACCAGTACTAAAAAAAAAGTTGGAGTTTGGGGATGTGATGGAAAAAGTGAAAGGCATTGTGAGTTTACTTCCTACAGATCTTTGGACAGGAGTGCATGAGCTTCAGTGTAGAATTAAAAAGAAAAAGAAAAAAAAAAGGTGGGGAGTAGAGCCCATTGAAAATGGAAAAACAATTAAAAATATATTGAAAGTAGAAAGAAAAAGAGAAATCATTCCTAATTAATTCTGGTGCCCTACTCAACCCCAGTCTCTTTGTAATCCTACTGGGAACATCTTTATTGATCTGGGGGTCCTGAGGCAGGCTTCTGATGCTTATCTCAGCATAAAAAACAGGCTCTTGTGATGAGCAGTGATTTAATTACATGACAATCACCGTTAACAATGCATGGCGAATACCAAGAAATATGCAGAGCAAGACTGGCAGTGATAAATGTAAAGAGGTGGCATTGACTTTCAGTAAAGTTTCTGGCTAAAACTCAACTGACTTTTCTCTCATAGGAAACAATATTGAGTGACTTCTAATGTCTGAGAACTGACTTCATTGGCTCATGTTTAGGTAAGTTAAGTTTTAACAATTTTAATACATTAGGACCCTTTCCACAAAACTGTGAGATTTTTAAAAGGCAAAACTTCTTGCCAACTGTTCAAGATTTCACTCAAGGCTGATGCAATAATCAGTACTGAAAAATTAAGAAAGAAACTCATGGAAATTGAATGTATTCTCACAATCAGACCCTTTTAGAATAAAATTTCAAATGACATTAGAAGTGTTCTAATACCTTGACTTTTACATATGCTGAAGTACATATTTAAGTCTAGGTATATTGAAAATAAATTTCTATCTTTATCACTAGATGATTAAGATTCGTAAATTGATTCCGACCTTAGAAGGATTATGCCATGTTAATTGACATAGGTTGTTTCAAAACATTTGAGCAGATAAATATGTGAGCAAGGACCACAGATTTTGTGCTTAATTTGTGTCCCTTAAAACATAGTTAACTGAACATGGTAGAGCAAACTTTGTTACAAGAACAGAAGTTGAGAACATAGTATACAAGCAAATAAATTCATAGTTAAGAGTAAGGAAAGGGGGGCTGGGGTTGTGGCTCAGCGGTAGAGTGCTTGCCTAGCACGTACGCAAGCCGGATTCGAAACTCAGCACCGCGTAAAGACAAATGCATTGTGTACAACTAAAGCAAATAAATAAATATTAAAAAAAAAAAAAAAAAAAGAGTAAGGAAAGGGCGATCTCAGACAAGAGCTATGTGCATGTATGTCCATGACTGGAAAATGCTGGTGTCCCATGGATAGCGCTGAACTAGAGGCCACCACGCTATTGCCATCAGCAACCCTTGTAAGGCTTCAGCTTGGAGTTGGCAGGATCTAAAAAGGGCCTGGATGAGAACAGGGATAGTCACAAGTAGTTCATGGAGATACACAACCAAAGTGGTCCCAATTGATAAAGCTGGAGGTCTCTTCTTTTGAAAATGGCAATTAAATCACTGAAGAGAGTCAAGGCCATAGATGGAAGGGTCAATAGCACAAGGCCAGTCTGGGGATTCAAAGCCCAGGTCCTTGACTTACTAGTGTGTGGCCTTGAACAACATCCCTAACCTGTTTCTTGGTTTCCCCATCTGTAAAATAGAGGATAATAGGGCTAAATAATGATTTTTCAGCTTCACTGATGTATGATTGACAGAGGTTGTATTTACTGAAGTTGTACAAAATGATATTTTGATGTTGATGTACAAATGCACTAGTCATTACCACAATCTGGCTAATTGATTTCTCCACAGCCTCACATAACTGCCTGTTGCATTTGCAGTGATTAAATATTTAAGATCTACTTTATTAACAAATTTTAAATACACGTCATTATTAACTACAAGCACCAATGCTGTCCATTGTCTCCAGAACTGACTCATGTTATAACTAAAAATTTGTATGCCCTTTGAGTAGCACATCTAAAGCCCCACTAACAAGACACACCCCTCACCACCATTGCTCTGCACTGTTTTCTGTGAAGTTATTTGTTAGTTTTTGTTTGTTTGTTTGTTTGTTTGTTTTTGGTTTTGTTTGTTTAGATTCCACCTATTTAAAAGATCATGCAGTATTTTTGTGTCCTGCTTGTTTCACTTAGCTTAATGTTCTCGAGGCTAATTCATGTTATGATAAATGACAGGATTTCATTCTTCCATGGCTGAGTAGTATTCCATTTCTTTATCCTTTTGTCCAACAGAATGTATTTAGATTGTTTCCATATCTCTCCCCTTGGTTCTAGGGATTGAACCCAGAACCTTGAACATGCCAAGCATGAACTCTACCACTAAGATATGCCCTCAGCCCCTCCACATCTGGACTGTTATAATAGAACTGCAACGAACATGGGATGATAGGTAGCTCTTCAATGTACTGACTTCATTTCATTTCATACCCATCTCTGGATACATACCCAGACGGGAAATCGCTGGACCATAAGGGAATGCTTTAATAAATGCATTGAGAAACCATTATATATTTTATTTTTTATGTATTTTTTTAGTTATAGGTGGACACAATACCTTTTTTTTTTTTTTTTTTTAATGTGGTGCTGAGGATCGAACCCAGTGCCTCATATGTGCCAGGTGAGTGCTCTACCACTGAGCCATAGCCCCAGCCCCCCAATATATATTTTATAATGACTGTGTCAATTTATATACCATGTGTAAGAGATCTTTTCCCTCCACATTCTTGTCAACACTTGGTATCTTTTGGCTATTTAATAACAGCCTCCAACAGGTGTCAAGTGATATCTCACGTGGTTTCCATTTGTATTTTCTTGATAATTAGTGATGCTGAACAACTTTTCATGTACCTGTTACCCATTTGCATGTGGTCTTTGGAAGAAAACCTATTCAAATCCTTTTCTCATTTTTTAATTCAACTTAAATTTTAATCAAAAAGTTATGAGGTATTTATATATTTTGACATTTACTCTTTATCACATATTTAATTTACAAATTTTACCTCTTATTTTGGGTGTTAATATCATTGTTTCTTTAATTTGGTGTCATTTATTTTTTATTGACATTGTTTAATTAATCTTATTTGTTTAATTGTTAAACTTGTTTAATTTTCCTTTTGTTTCTTGTGTTAAGTCCTCCTAAGATCAATGTTACAAGCTCTTTCCTTCTAGGAATTTTAAAGTGTCACATTCTATATTTAAATATTTAATCCATTTTAGTTCACTTTTGTGTATGGTAAAAAGTAAGGATATAATATAATTTGGGTTTTTGTTTTGCATGTGCATAACCAGTTTCATCCATAATATTCATTAAAAAGACAATCTTTCACCTTGTGTATTTTAAAGGCTTTCTTAAAAGCTTGTTAATCTGTATCTATGGGTTAATTTCTAGGCTTTCTTTTCTGTTCAACTGGTCCATGTATTTTTTATTTTTGCTGATACGATATGGTTCTGATTGTTATATCTTTATAATTCAGTTTGCAATTCGAAAATATTTAGCTTTGTTCTTCTTGCTCAAATTGCTTTAGTTGTTCAGTACACATATTTGTGTTTCCAAAAAAAAGTTAGGATTTTTTTTCCCATTTCTATGAAAAATCCATTGTTTTTTGTCTGTTTTCTAGTTTTGCACTGAATCAGTACAGTGCTTTGGATTGTGTGAATGTTTTGACAGTGAAATAATTGAGTTTTTTCAATCTGTGAAGACAGGGTACCTATTATTTGTCTCTTTAATTTCTTTCATCAAAGATTTAGTTTTCAGTATATAGGCATTATACCATTTAGGTTAAACTTATTCTTAAGTTTTTTATTCTATTTCACAGGAGTGTAAAGGAGATTTTCTTAATTTCTATTTCTGATAGTTTATTATTAGCATACAAAATCCACTTGATTTTTATGTTGATTTTCTAACAAGTAATCTTACTGAATTCATTTATCAGTGTTTTAGTGGAGCCTTATAGTTTCCTATATATAGGAATGTCATTTACAAATAAAATTTAACTTCTTCCTTTTCAATTTGGATATATTTATTTCTTTTTCTTACCTAATTGATTTGGGTAGGACCTTTAAGTTCTAATTTGCATAGATTGAAAGAAAGGACATCCTTGTTTTCTACTGATAAAGAAAAAGCTTTTAGTGTTTTACCATTAAGTATGATGTTAGCTGAGACTATCACCTTTTGCCTGTATTGTTTTGAAACACATTCCTTTTCCTCCTATATCTAGTTTGATGGAAGTGTTTAATAACAAGATGTCCTGTTTACTCAATTTATTCATCTATTGAGATCATATGATTTTATTTTGTCTTTCTCTTATTGGGGTGTATCACAATTTTTAATTCAAATATGTCAAATCATCCTTGCATCCCGGGGACAATTTTTCCCCCACCAATTTTTCATGGTGTTTCAACATTTTTATGTGCTGCTGAACTCAGTTTTCCAGTACTTATTTTTGAGGTTTCCTTGAATTTGTCTTCTTCAGGAATACTGGCATATACTTTACAAATCTGGATTTAATTGGAATAATGCTGGCCTCACAAGATGAATTTGAATGTATTCCCATTTTTTCAATTCTTTGGACAAGTTTGATAAGCATTTCTTTAAGTGTTTCATAGATTTCTGCAATAAAGCCCACAGATTCTGGACTTTCCTTATACTATTGATTCAATCTCTTGTTTCACTGTGTACATACTCAGATTTTCTCTTTTCCTAAAGGAATCTTGATAGGTTTTAGTTTTCTAGGAATTGATTTCTTCTGAGTTATCCAGTTTGTTAGCATATAATAGCTCATACTAGTATTTTGTGAGTGTATTTCTATAGAATGTGTTTTAATGTCTTCTCTTTCATATCTGAAGTTTTTTGGAGACTTCTGTATTTTGTTCTAAATTAGTGTAGGTAAATTTGTCAATTATTTTAGTTATATTTCTAAATATTTGTTTCATCAATCTTTTTTTTTTTCTTTTTGTACTTATTTCATTGATTTCTTTTCTGATCTTTACTATTTCCTTCCTTCTAAACTTGGTCTTTGTTCTTTTTTCATTTTCTTTCCCTAATTCTTTAGCTATAGGTTGTCCCTTTGAAATATTTGTTCTCTTTAAATGTATGTATTTCTTGTTATAAACTTGCCTCTAAGAATAGCTTTTTCTACATCCCTTAAGTTTTGACATGTTTCACAAAACATTTAAGTACCCCTTTGAACTTTTTCTTTGACCTATAGTTGCTCAAGAGTATCTTGTTTAATTTTCATGTATTTTTATTTTTTCCAGTTTTTCTCCTGTTATTAATTTCTAGTTTATATTGTGACAAGAAAAGATATGTGATATGATTTAATATTCTCAAATTTAAAGATTTTTGTGGCCTAAAATATAATTAATCGTGGAGAATTCCATGTATGCTTGAAAATAATGTGTGTTCTTCTGTTAGAGAATATGTACCTTATATGTCTGTTAGGTCTTTTTTGTCTGAAGTATGGTTTAAGTCCAGTGTTTGTTAATCTGTTTTTAAGAGTAGAGTATTGAGGTCCCCAAATATTTAAATTATTTTTTTGTACCAGGGATTGGACTCAGGGGCACTCGACCACTGGGCCACATCCCCAGCCCTTTTTTGTATTTTATTCAACTCAGTGAGACAGGGTCTCACTGAGTTGCTACGTGCCTCGCCATTGCTGAGGCTGGCTTTGAACTCGCGATCCTCCTGCCTCAGCCTCCCAAGTGCTGGCATTACAGGTGTGCACCACTGCGCCCAGCCCCAAATATTATTTTGCTGCCTATATTTCCTTTTGGAGTTACTAATATTTGCTTTATGGGCTCCAATGTTTGGAACATATATATTTACAACTGTTATATCCTTGTAATGAATTGATTCCTATGTCATTCTATGACAATCTCATTATCCTCTTATTTTTTTTTTAAAGTTCAATATTTGTCTTGTATGTGTATAGCTACTCTTGCTGTCTTTTGGCTGCTTTTTTAATAGAATGTTTTTTTCCTTCCCTTCATATCACCCTGTGTGTCCTTAAAGCTAAAGTGATTCTCTTGTAGGCAGCTTATAGTTGTTGTTGTTTTTTTAATCTATTGAGCCATTCTGACTTTGGCTAGAAATACTACTCCACACTTATATTCAAAGTTAATTGTTAATAGGTAAGGACTTCCTATTTTTCCTTTCTGCTAATTGTTTTCTGGCTCTTTTGTTTGTTCTTGGTGCTTTCTTCCTCGCTTCTTTGAAATTTTATGATTTTACGTATGCTTTGTTTCCTTTCTCTTTATTATTTGTTTGTTAACCTTATGGTTTTGCTTTGTGATTGTCATCAAGTTTACCTAAAAAATCCTACAGTTGTAACTATCTTATAATGCTGACAACCTTACATGTGTATACTCTGATGTATTCCCCTACCCACATATTCTGTTTTTAATACCATAATTTGCATATTTTATATTATGTGCCTCAAGTTATTGCAGTTTTAATTATTTTATTAACTTTTCTTATAACTTGTATACTAGAGATAGGTTATATAAACACTTACATTACAACAGTAGAATATTCTAAATTTGACCATAAGTGATTTTATACTTTCATGTGTTTTCATGTTACATGAAAATAATTAATTGGTGCCCTCTCGTTTAAGTTTGAAATACTCTTAGCATGTCTTATAATGTAGTTCTAGTGATGAACTCTCTCCTGGCTGCAAAGTTATGCTGAGAAATCCCCTGATGGACTGACTGATGAAAGTCCCATTGTATGGAAGAAGTCTTTGTGGCTTTAAAGGTTATTGCTGTCTTTGATTGTGATAATTTGATTATAGTAGGTCTTGGTAAAGTCGTGTTTGGGTTGAACCTGATGAACATTTGTAAAATTCACATGTGTACATGCTCATGTCTGCCCAAGATATGGGAACTTTTCAGTCATTTTCAGTCATCTGAACATCCTGTCCTTTTTTTCTTTCTTTTGAAGCTTCTGTTTGAGTGTTTGTTTTCTGGATTGTGTCCCATAAATCTCATGAGATTTCTGCATTAGTTTTCTCCTTTTTTTTCTTGTTTTAATCATCTGAGTGGCTCTTTTCTTAATTCCTTAGGATAATTTTATTAATTCAGTTGAAACATGATAATCACACAGAATAGTGAGTTTCATTGTGTTATATGCAAACATTCATATAACATAGTTTGATCAAGTTTTATTTCACATTATGTCCACTTACCATGCTTCCTTCCTCCCCATGATACCTTCCTTTGCCCTGGTAGTCTTCCTCTTGCTTTCATGATGTACTTTTTATTTCTTTGCATTCTAACTTTTCCACGTGAAAGAAAACATTTGATACTTGTCTCTGTGAGTCTGGCTTATTTTATTAAACACAATACTCCACAGATCCATCTATTTTCCTGCAAAAGACATAATTTTGTTGTTCTTTATGGAAAAATAATGCTTTAATGGATATATGTACCACATTTTCTTTACCCAGCCATCTGTTGATGGACACCTAGGCTGATTCCATAACTCAATGAATTATTCTGTAATAAAACATGGGGTAGTTATCAATAAAGTATGCTGATTTTAATTTTTTGAATAAATACCAAAAAGTTATATATTTGGGTCATAGGTAGTGTCCTATTTGGGTGTTTTTTGTTGTTGTTGTTGTTGTTGTTTTGTTTTTTGTTGTTGTTGTTTTTGTTTTTGTTTTCAGGAATCTCCATACTGATTGCCACAGTGGCTGTACTAATTTGCATTCTTATCAACAGTATAGAGTTCCTTTTTCTCCACACCATTGCCAGCATTTATTATTTGTATATTTGATGATTACTCTTCTGACCAGAATTAAATGAAATCTCAATGTATTTTGATTTGCATTTCCCTAATTATTAAAGATGTTGAACACTTTTTCATATAATTTTTTTGCCATTTGTAATTCTTCTTTGGAAAAGCGTCTGTTTAATTGTTCATTTTTGGGTTATTTGCTCATTTGTGTGTGTGTGCATGTGTGTGTGTGTTGAATTTTTATATATTCTAGATATTATCTGTTGGAAAAGGAGCAGAAAATATTTTCTCCTATTTTATAGGCAATTCCTTCATATTGTTGTTTCCTTTGCTTTGTAGAAGGCTTTTTAAATTTGATACTATTCTATTTATCAACTCTCATTTTCCCTAAGGAATAGGGATCCTATCAGTAAATCATTGCCTGTGCCCCCCTACCTACTGATTATTTCAAAGTGACCTGTCCTTCAGTAAACTGACTTTCTTCTGCTGTTGATGCTTCAAATTATGTTTTTCTTTTTGTTTTTTCAGCCCCTGAGTTTGCTTGGCTTTTTATGAATCTATTTCTCTGTTGAATTTCTAATTTTGCTTGTGTATTTTCCTGATTTCACTGAATCTCCTAGCTACAGTATTTTTTAGTTCTTTGACCTCCCTTAAAATAATTGTTTTTAATTTTCCATCAGGCCGTTTGTATATCTCCATTTCTTTGGAAGCAATTAGTAGAAAATTGTTTTATTTGATGCTGTCTTGATTTTGTGTGTTTTTATTTGCTGTTATTTTCACATTTCTTATTGCCCTGCTTTAGTGGTTGTGCACATAATGAAGCAGTCACCTCTGCCACACTTTACAGACTGGATTTAGAAAGATTTTTGTTTTACATATTGTGGAATGAGAGGACCACAGCTGGGTAAGGTGCAGAAACCTCAGCTCTGATGAGGGTACAGCATTATGGACTCTGTGAAGCTCTGCCCAGTGCATTTGGTGTTGGCAAAGATTAAAGGCATATTCAAAACATGAGTTTAGGTTTCTGTGTTGATGGTGAGGGCTGTCAGGGTCTTAGGTGGTGAAGGATCCTCCTGATCCCTCTTTTCTTCTTATGGGGGATTTCATCACTAGATGTATCCCCTTTGGTGTCAGATTTACCTGATAGGCACACTGGCAGTGACAGTGACAGTATTGTATGGTGCACAGTGCCCATGGAGCAGCCAAGTAACCAGGGTCTGGAGCATAGGCATACATGGAAGAACCACAGCTCTGGAGTCTTGGGTTGTAGCCTTAGAGAAATCAAGAAAGAAGAACACCTGGGGCCCCAAAGCCCATAGGTATTACCCAAGAGGGTAAAGATGGGATTTCCTAGGTAGAGGGAGGTGAATAAAGAATAGTAGGGAAAGATGAGATAGAGGTAACATCCTGCTCTCAAATACAGAGAAGCTAAGCAATAATAAAATTGATGGTCATATGCCTTAAAAAAATAAAATGAAATTTCTTCAATGACTCAATTACTTCATTGTTTAAAAGCATGTATTAAACACATAGATTATCCTAAATTGCATCTAATTTTTTAATGAGCAATACTATATATAGAAGGTACCAAAATAATTCACACTTTTTCAATGTGCTTAAACTGCTAAACTTGATTCCCAAATACACTTTTTATGTGCAAGAAAATGTTAAATTTTATAAACACAAAAATACCAGTTTGGCAGATAAGAAAACCAAACCCAGAGAGATTAATTGACTTAAGGTTACCCAGCTAGGAAGTTAACTTTTCTTTTCATCCAGCATTAAAAATTCTCTACAAATGTGAGTCCAGTTAAATTTATGTCCTAAAAGATACTAAGTAGGATAAGTAGTTTCTAGCACTGGAACTTTTGTTCATCGAGTGCTAAAATGCAAAACTGATTTCCATTATGACCAATAATGACTACAAATGGTCCTTCATGACAATAAGACAAACTTATTAAAAAACGAATTCCTCAGGTGAATACTTCTCATTAGCCTGGCCTGTTATCTATTTGCTGAAAAGTATATGTGTGTTCCCAAGTGTACACACACAATGTCTCCTTAGAAGAGTTCTGTGTAGCTTGCTGATATCAATAGAATCCAGAGTCAGAAAGAAAAGAAATCCTGCTAGTAAGTTTGAATGAGGACTCAAGTCTGCAACTCAGTTTACTAATTGGTATTTCTCTTACACAATTTCTAGCTTTGTGGTTTCCAGTTCCAACATAAATATTTCCTAGTGAGTTAAAGTAATGCAACTTTGTGTTTAACATGTAAGTCTACTATTAAGATGATCAATGACTTCAATCCGTTCATGGCCCAAATCCAGAAAGAAAAATCTCTAAGCCAATCTATTTAAATTGCTTGAATATTTAATTTTTAGACCCCAAAACAGCTTGTTCAGAAAGAATGATATGATATGATTGCCAACTTGCGATTTCCTGAAGTAGTAGGAGATACATATAACATGGATAATTGAATCCCAGAATTGGAAAAAATATAAACTGAAACTATGTCTACTGGTCAATTTGAACATCCACTTTTATTGAACATTGAGAGAGCATTGTTATGGGACAAAATGGACTAATCAAATGCTAAGATCTCTGTAGGTGCCAACATTTTGTGCACCATGCCAACATTAATGGCTCCATTCCAAAATATATCAATCTAGTACTTAGTGGAGAAACCAAAGGCAAGGTATATTAGAAGTTTGGACTCAATGCCTCAACAATGAATTGTAACATCAAGAGTGAGAGCTTTGGAGTCCAGCTTTTCTTTAGCTGAGATGAGCCTTCTGACCAGGACTAACTATATAAAACCATTTCCCTCTCTGTTAAATTTTCACTTGGAATTTCCTCCTTCCAACCTTCACCCCGATGTTGTTCTTGAGATTCCCTAACGGACTTTTAATATGGTGAATATCTTTGAGATAAATAAATGCCCATGACTCTACCAAGGTCTTTCAAGTACTACCCCTACAAACGTTTTAAATTCGAGTTTAACAAGGGCTGATACATATTAAGAACATGGAATATATGATTCCCAATTCTTTATATCATATGCTACATTTCAGCTTCCAATAAGGATATTTTACCATAATAATAGATAACAATAGTCTGATTCATCACATAATTTTTTTGTAATTGTGCTTTATAAATTAGGAATGTTTGTGTTACATGTACATATGCATGCACATGTACAATTATAACCCACAAAAGCATAAGACATTCTGCTTTGAAAAATAATGATAAACTCTGCCAAGGGGAAAAAAACCCAGAAGTGTGTTTCTGCTAACACCGATCAACTTTTAGATTCAATAAACTCTGGTGGGTATTGTACGTAGAGTAATGACTCACCAAAGTTGTCTTTATCCTAATCTCCAGAACATGTTAGGCAACATGGCAAAGGGGAATCAGGGTTGCAGGGAGAGTTGATGTGGTTAATCAGATGCCCTTAAAACAGGGAGAGTATCCTGTAGTATCCAGGTGGAGCCAATATAAATGCAAGTGTCCTTAAAAGCAGAAGGAAGAATTGGAAAAGACAATCAGAAACATGTCCAAGTGAGTAGGACCCTGCCCAACATTGCTTGCTTTAAAGTTGGAGGAAGTGAACCATGATGCAGTACCTGGGTGGACTCTAGAAGGTGGAAAATGAAAGGAAACAATTCTCTCCTGTGGACTCAGAGGGAGCACAGCACTGACAACTTGATTACAGCCAAGCAAGATCTGTCTGAACTCTGACTTCCAGAGCTACAATATTTTAATCTGCATGTTTTAATCCATTAATGTTATGGTAAACTTTCACAGCAATAATAGAAATAAATAGGACTCTCTTCAATGCAGCCTGTCATTTTTTACCAAAAGAGATGAAATTGCATCAAAATTAAACTTCACTGATTGTTTCTGCTTATAAATTTGGCTTTTATCTTCTAATGATTCTAGGGGACTTTGCACTTTCAGATAGACTCACTGAGACTCACTGTAGTTCTTTATTAAGCTTTTACTCAGTGGTAAAGAAATGGAGAAACATCGTCTACTATATAGTGTTAAGCCAATTTCCATCAAATGTTGCTTTCTAAATAGTTGTTGTTTTTCCAATTCAGTTAATGTGATATGAAACTTCAGTAATTTGTGTTTTCTGTTGCATATGAAATTCAGATATCTACAGCAACAGAATACACAATGTAAGAACAAGTTGTTTATAATTTCTCATGTATTCTGTCTTCCCTTATATTATAGCAACTGGCTATTATAAAGAAGATGAAAATGATTGTTTGCTAAGATTCTTATTTTCTTTTATTATAACTAGTACTCAAACATCTTACTTTCACATAATTTAATGCATGGTGATTATGTTACTGTAGCTTTGTGTTTTCAAATACTGTGAATATTGAGAAAGGTGTTTTGAAAAGCTCTCAATAATTACAGATTTATTAATTCATAAATGATAAATGTATGCAAGTCTATTAAGGTATTTTGTACATTGTGAAACTTTCTAATGGAGGAATTTTTTGAAGAAAATGATATAAAAACAAATATAAATAGGCTATAAAATATCATAAGTAAATCAGCTATTATAGGCTCTATTTCCCCAAAATGGACATGCTGAAACCTCACCCCAATATGATGCTGTTAGGTGGCAAGGCCTTTGAGAGATGATTAGGTCATGAGGGCAGAGTCCTTGTGGCGGGTTATAGAGATGCCAGAGATCTCCCTCCTGGATCTGCTGGTAACTTGATCTTAGACTTCTCAGCCTCTAGAACTCTAAGAAATTTCTGTTGATACCCACTCAGCTTATGGTATTTTATTAGAGCTGCTCACGTAGATTAATTCAAAAGTATTGAATATTAAATTAAATTGTTGGAATAGGTAGAGATTGGTTTGGATTATCTTCCACCCATCATCATTATCTGGATTTAACCAAGACATTCCCAGACCTCAGTTTTGCCTATGTGAGATGATAATAGAAGTAATTAAGGTAAAATTCAGGGAAGATGATGAAAATAATTTAAAAATTATCTCATACACACTGAGAGGGAATTTATGACATCATAACCAGAAATTTGCATACAACATAAGCCACCCACAATGGGTGTCATCACAGTCCCAAAAACCCCAAAAGCAAATTGTTGGTGACAAACTACTGATAGTTTCAAATGCTACAGGGCTTCAGCCGAGGAAGCATGGGTCACTGATGATGAAGCTGTGATTTAACAAAAATTTCTTCAGATTGCTAACAGTTGCTCAGAGAAGTATGGCAGAAAAGCTGAAACTGAAAACGTCTGTAGGTTTCAGGTGAGTGCCTGATAAGCTCAGAGGGCTGGAGCTGTCTTTGCACTAGGAACTCTCAAGTCTCTAAATCAATACACCAAAGTTTGCTCTCTTCTATGACCAAGTTCCACAATAGGGAAGAACTGCTGTGAAAGGAACTGAAATTGAATACGACAGGAGCAATAGGGCACAGTAAAAGAAGGTTTAGATACAAGTGGTAGAGAGGGGAAGCAGAGTGAGAATTCAAAGTCCAAGGCTATGTTTTTAAATCAATTTGCAAAGAAAATAGCAAAAGCTATCCTGACTCAGGTCACCACCCTCAAACTTCAGAAGAGATAATTTTATGTAAAAATAAGTTAGAAAATATCCATTGGATAGCCACTTGGAAAAACTAGGTCTGAACATTATTTCATACTGCAATGTGAAACAAACAAAATTCTGGATTTATTTCAGACCTAAATGTGAATGTAATAGAACAAAGCTTTCAGAGACAAGCAAAGAACTTCTTCCCTGACCTTGGACTGAACAGAATTTTCTTAAGATATATTAAAAAAATCACAGACCATAAAAAATGACAAATTATACCGTGTTAAAATATAGAACTTCTTTTCATTAACATACCATAGTAGCAAGATGTACAAAGTTAAGTTGAAGTCATGTAATGGAAAACATAAAACTTATTCCTGATGAAAGATTCACACACAGGTAGAAAAGTTCTAAAAATCAGTGAAAGAAATTCAGAGACATTCATATTGAAAAAAGTGACAAGAGAATGCATAGACACATATCAAAAGGGTATACTGAAGCAGGAAACACTTTAAAAATTACCCAAACTTCTTTAGCCATTGGATAAATGCAAGTTAAAACCACAATGAAATATTACTGCACACATATTTAAATGATTTAAATGAAACAGGTATATATATCAAATTTTGGAGGATCTGAAATCATCAAATCTCTCCTGCATTGCCTGTTGAAATGCAGATGGGTACAACCACTTTAGAAAACTGGAACACTGATGAAAGTTTTGATGCCAACCTATGATTCAGCAGGTCTACTGCTAGGAAATAACCAGGAAAAAAAATCATATATTGACGTGAAACTGCATTTTGAAAGGACCTGGAATAAATTGAATTAAATTAACACTGAGACATTTTCTTCTGGAAACTAATGGACTTCCAAGGAAAAAAATTAATTAATTCACTGATAGTTAATAGAAAATCAGACTGATTTAAGACATTCTGACAGCAACTCCTTTAAGGAAAGAATTAACAACAGCAAAAAAAAAAAAAAAAAAAAAAAAAAGAAAAGAAAAGAAAAAGGAAAAGCAAAGATTTAAATATTTAAATGAAAATCAAATACTGAAAAGCAAAAGCAAAAAAAAAGCCCACTAAATAAAAATCATGGGTGGGTTCCTTGACCTGTGAATGAGAAAAATCTTCCTTAATGGTGAATCAAAATCCAGGACAATGTGAAACACTATAGAAAAAATGGCTTCGCAAATCACTCACAAATATAAAAATTATAATTTTGCAAAGGTACTATAAATGGAATTTTTAAATGACCAAATTGGAAAAAAATATTTATAATGCATATCACAAAAGGTTAAAGTGACCAAATAATTCTTAAAAAAAAAAAAAGTATAAATAAGGGCCATGAAATTTGATTAGATAACTAATTGAAAAGAAATGCAAAGAGATTTTTCATATGTAAAAAACATTTACTCAAAATAAGAACAATACAAATTAAAACTATACAAAGTAGCCCCTGTGTATATACACACATATATATAGCACACTGTATATATATTCCACTGTGCATATATACCCCATATTCCCATATTCGTTGTGCTTATCCACTGATGGGCTTCTCCACGGATTCCATATTTTAGCTGTTGTGAATAGTGCTGCCATAAACATGAGGGCACAAGCATATTTTCAGTATAATCATTTCATGTCCTTTGGATATGTATCTAGTAGTAGAATTGTGGGAATATGTTGTCTTTCTACTTTTAGTATTTTTGAGAAATTTTCATATGGTTTTCTATAATAAATGTATTAATTTAAATTCCTACCAACAACGAATAACAGTTCTCTTTTTCCCACATCCTCACCAGCATTTATTATTTTTTTCTCTCTCTTTTTGATGATAGCCATTCTAACAGGGGTGAGATGATATCTCATTGTAGTTATGATTTGTATTTTCCTGATGACTGGTGAGATTGATCTTTTTTTTTTTTTCATATACTTGGCCATTTGTACATCTTTTTAAGAGAGTCAATTCAGTTCTTTAACCCAGTTTTTACTTGCTTCTTTGCATTCAGCTTTCATAGTTCCCTCTAAAAGTTTCTGATTTGAATGTTCTTGCTTTTCTCAGGCCTTGAGGCACCTTATTTGGTTGTTTATTTGAGATTTTTTTTTTTTTTGGTGTATGCATTTATTGTTATAAACTTCCCTCTCGGTGCTAATTTTGCTGAATCCTATAGATTCTGATATGCTGTGTTATAATTTTAATTTGCTATTTTTGATTTATAGTTTTATTCTTCTGTGGTCTAGAAGATACATGATATGCTTTCAGGTTTTTAAAAGTTATTGAGACTCCATTCATGGCCTAATATATAGTCTAACCTAGAGCATATTCTATGTGCTCATGAGTAAAACTTGCATTATACTATGGTTGGATAAAGTGTTCTATAAATATGTTAGGTACATTTGCTCTATAACATCAACGTAGAATTTTGTTGGATTTCTGGCCAGATGATGTCCATTGATGAAAGTGGGTTTTTAAATCCACAGCTATTAATGATTTAGAGTCTCTCTTACTTTTGATCTCATAATATTCACTTTGTATATTAGGGTAATCCCATATTGTTTAGATGTATTATTAACAGTTGTCTTAACTTCTTGCTTTTATTGATCCTTTTTTCAATATATGACGATATTCTTTCTTTTTACAGTTTGTTTTAAATTCTGCTTAATCAGATATGAATATAGCTATCCCTGTTCCCTTGCAATTTTCATGTGTATGTCTTCCCAAACTTTGTCTTTTAGGCCATGTGTATCTTTATCAATGAAGTGAGTGTCTCCTTGGTGATATATAGAGGGTCTTGGTCTCCCCCCCCCCTCCATTAAACTAGTCTGTCTTATGACAAAGTTACTGATAGGTAAGAATTTTTTCCTGTCATCTTTATTCTGCTTGTTTTGTATATTTTTTGTTTCTTGCCACCTTTCCTATTTATTTTTGTGATTTGTTGGTTATCTGCTATGTAAAGATTTGATTCTCCTTTCCTTTTGTGTATTGGTTTTAGCAAGATTTGTATATTCACATTTTCATGATGGTACTTATCTTTCCTTTGTTTCTAGTGTAGGACTCTGGTAAGTATTTTGAGTAGGGCTCCTTTGATGGTGATGAATGCCTTTTCAGCTTTCTGGGAAAAACTGTATTTCTACTTCATTTCTGAAGGATAATTTTATAAGGTATAGTATTCCAGGTTGGCAAGGTTTTTGTTGTTTTTGTTTTTTCAGTATTTTGAATATAACATTCCATTTTTTTCTGACCTCTGTGGTTTCTGCTGAGAAACATGTATTTTCAACGGGCATTACATTATATGTATTTGACACTTTTCTATTACTTTGTTATGGACTCTCTTTTTCTTGTATTATTGACGTTTTGATTATAATGTCTTCATTTAATTTGGTTGAGTCTAGTTGGGATCCTTTGTACTTCTTATATCTGTATATAAAAATCTCCATGAGGATTTGAAAAGTTTTTGGCCATTATTTTATGAAATAGGTTTTCAATTTTTTTTCCCTTTAAATAATTTTCTGGAATTGCTGTAATGAATAGTGTGAATATTTGTTTGCTTATTTGTGGTATCCATGCGTCTTATAGGCTTTATCCATTTTATTTTTTATTTTTATTTTTTGCTTTTGTGTTCCTTCAAACAACCTATCCTCAAGTTTAGAAATTCTTTTATCTTATTTGTTCTTATGTATTGTGTGAGCTCTCTGTTATATGTTTTTATTCATTGAAGTTTTAAGCTCCAAGATTTCTGATTGGTTCTTTTTGATTTCTATTTCTGGTGAATTTTCCATTCAAATCCTGAATTGTTTTTTTCTTGTCTGTATTCTCTTGAATCTTACTACATTTCTTTGGGATCATTATTTTTAATTTTTCCAGGCATTTCATAGATTTTCTTCAAATTGGGATCTATTTTTGGAGAATTATTACTCTCCTTTGTAGTTATCATGTTTCATTTCACATTTCCTATATCCTGAAGTTGATACTTGCATATCTCGTAAAATGTTTGCATCTTCCAGCTTTAGGAAATGTGTTTTATAGTAAAAGATTGGGATATAAGATGTCGCTTCGGTTAGTATTTTGGGTTAGGTTATAGGGGAACTCAAAAGCATAGCCTATGTGACTTGTTTGTGTTTGATTCACGTCAGCAGAGTCTGAGTACCTCAATAGCCTAGACGGCTGCAGTTAATGAAGGTATTTGGATGACTTTGTAGTAGACTCAATCTGCAAAATTTATGTGTCCTGAGGCTTCTCAGAATTGAGCACTGGTGGTGCTGGGTTTGTGCAGGGAGCTGCAATAGGCTCTGTGGTGCAGGGTGTGGAGAAAAGTGTCCTCAGGTCCCATGGGACAAGTACAGGTGATGTTAAGCATTGTAGAACTGGCAGCCAGTCTCCAACCCACAGACTATGAAGAAGAACTTCCCCAGTACTCTCAGAATGAATGCAGAAGATATCTGTGATTATAGCATCAATAGCTGCACTTCAGCAGACACAGAATTGGATGGGATCTTCCCTGGGTCTCATGGGCTAGCCACAGGTGGTCTGTGTTATCAGGCAATCATGATCTCCCCTTTTAAATTGCCTCTTTTAGGACATGTAAATTTTACTGTCACTGACAGAGAATGTGCAGTGGTAAAAGAATAAATAGATGAAACACAGATAAAATAAGGTTACAATTATAGAGATGATGAGGAGATTGGAAGAGAGATCTGAAATCACTAAAGTCGAAAACATAATGGATAGTTTTAAGACTGCATGAGAATTGAATTTATGATACTCCCATAGAATTAAATCTAGGTTAAAAACTAAGGATTTGAAGAAGAAGGGGAATTAATTAAGGTGAATGAGACACTATTCATTTTGGAAATCTTTTACAGGAATAGCCAATATGAACACTAGGTAGAATCAGCCCAATCAATTCTGAAGGAGATATTGGTGAGAAGGAAAAAGTCAGGAAAACTGTGGTTCAAATGTCTCATTCTAAAGTACTCAAACCTGTCACTCCTCTCTAACCACAACTCTTTTGAAATGATTCACATAAAATAATAAATTGGAGCACAGATAAACCTCTTAAGTCCATACTTACCAGGTTAATTATGCAAAACATTTTTGTAATTGACCAAAACTTATTTTGAAGTACTTTAAATATGAATGATCTTCAAAAAATTGTAATGATCAGTATGATTGAAACTGGTAATAATTATGCAGCTGAAATTTGTGAATAGACAGTGGAGGCAGAAGGTAAGGGAAGCAGTTAGCTAGAAATGGCCATAAGACCTGTGTGTTATTTAAATAGATGATTCAGTGGGGTCTCACAAAGCTCCACTTTTAAATTTAATTGAAAGAAAAATAAGACTGATATGTTGTAAACCACTTATATTTTAAGGTAGTGATCATGATAAATGCTATAGATCTAATTAAAGAGAGGTTGTCTGACCTGTGAGCCAAAGGAATCAAGGTCATATGGTGACCTGTTTTAGCATCTTCTCTAACGATTTAGAAGAGAGGAATATACAATACAAACATTGCAGGTAATTTAAAATTGGGGGGTAAAAACTAGTATACATTGGCAATATGAAAGAGAAGAAAGAAAAATCATAGACTTTTTCTTCAGTCAGAGTCATATGATAGGTAGCACTCCAAAACTCCAGGGATCAAAAATGTCTGTACCTGAGAGTGATAATAAATACAGGCAAGGAGAAAACTTTTAGTTCAAATAACATAGGCCTGTGTTTCTCCCCTTATGAGATCAGCTCTGCCCTACGTTATGACTTTGCATGAACAGAGAACTTGTTTTAGTTATTTTTGTCTCTGTGAAAAGTTTATTTTGGCTCATGGTTTCAGAGGTTCAGTCCATGGCCAGCCAACTCCATAGCTCTGGGCCCTAGGTGAGGCAGAACATCATGGCAGGTGGGCGTGGCTGAAGAAAGCAGCTCAGGACATGACGACAGCCAGGAAGCTGAGAGAAGGTTCTGCTCACCACAGACAGAATGTCTACTCCTAATGCACAGCCTCAATGACATACCTCCTCCAGCCACATCCTACCTGCCTATAATTAAACTCAGTTAATCCCTATCAGGGGAATTAATACACTGAATAAGTCCAGACTCTCGTAACCCAATAATTTTACCTCTAGATGTTTTTGCACTGTCTCCACATCAGCTTTTGTGGGACACCACATATCCAAACCATAACATTGTGGTCATTGTTATTCAACTTTATCTCAGTCCACAGAGATACTGTGTCTTCAACTCCTTATACCAGATTCTAGTCGAGCAAACCTGGTTTCTACCTGGGCTGAGCCCAACACAATACATACATAAAATGTGATTCATGTCTCAATTAGAAAAAAAAAAAAAATCTATCTCCTTGAAGTAAAATGAATACCACACTATTTCTGTTAACTTTTTCAGATCTCTTGAGTTAACACAAGCAAAGACATGTAAAGTGTGTAGAGTATTTAGTACTCTTTGGATCATAATTTATGTAGTGGACATGTACTAAATCAGTTATGTTAGTTGTTAATTTTGCAGTTACACAAATGAGTCATGTGTTTTTACTTTTCCTACTAGTTGTCTTATTAAATGAGAATACATGGAGAAGAGAAACTTGCATGTATTACACTATTGAATTAAAGGAATGAAAACAGGAAATCCCAGGATTTCTCAGTTATAAAGAACATCATGGGCTGGGTTTGTAGCTCAGTGCCTCATGTGTGTGAGGCACTGGGTTCGATTCTCAGCATTGCATAAAAATAAGTAAAATAAAGGTCCATCGACAACTAAAAAACATTAAAAAAGAAGGACATCATAATAAAATATTTCCAGAGAGAAGCTGGATTGTATGACCTATTGCATTCCCACCGTGAGCAGGCTACTGCCATTGGGAACCTAGCAAAACAGTTTCTCTAGCTGGTGATTGCAAACACAGCCAGAGGCAAACTTAGAATACTTCCCCTGAAAGTAGAAGTTGTACATGTATGAAGACACAATTGTGGTAAAAATACTTTATGTAAAACCAGCAACTTGAAAAATTGTGCTCTTTATATGTAACATGAAATGAATTGCACTCTGCAAACATGTATAACAAATTAGAATAAAAATAAATTTAAAAACAAAAGAAAGTAGAAGTTCTTAGATTCTTACTCAGAGTCAAGTGATCAAGTTTTGGAAATATGTGAAATTAAAGAGTGTGTGTGTGTGTGTGTGTGTGTGTGCGCGCGCGCATGTGTGTATGTGTAGCTGTCCATCTAATCTATTTCTTCCTATGGGAGAAAAACCATATAACTTCTCATATATTCAAAAAGTGATAAGGACTTTTTATCTACAAATTTTAATGTGTGAAAAAATAACTTATATGAGAGATGCAGTCCCAAAATGCCAAGCCAAATGAACATAAATACAACTTAAAAAAAAAAAAAAAAAACTTTCTGGAACATTTCAGATCCTGAGGTTATATTGGACAGTTTTCTCATGTAAAGCAATTTTTGATCCTTTGGTGAGTAATCAGTTAAGGGAAGTAATTTTAATACTCTTGGTAATAAAGATATTTTGAAAATGATGATTGATTTGTGTTAGTATTTTAATATTTAATTCTCATCTGCTTTAAGTTTAAAATGACTCCAAGCCCTTACACAAAATTTAAATGGTCATTTTAATTGGTTTATGATAACACATTTAAATGTAAAACAAAACTGATTGTCTCTTTCTTTAAAATACTTAATTGGCCTCCATTTCTTTAAATGTAAAATAGGAATAAAATTGTCTTTACATCTTTTTCCTTCTCAGCGAACATGCAGAAATTACACAAATTTATAGCTCAACAAATTTTCAGTAGTTGACCAAGCTCATGTAACTGGAATCTAGACCAAAACAACAGAATGTTGGCATCATCCGGGAAGCCCAATTTTGACCTAATTTAGTCACTGCTCCCCTAGCCTCCTCCCTTCTAGTACTGGAGATAGCGTTTTGCCTGTCTTTGAACTTGATGTCAATTAAATTATACTTTGTATCAATTTGTGCAGGAGTATCCAGTTCAGCCTTGTTTGTGATGCTCATCCATGTTGTTATATGTAGCATTAGTCATTCATTTCTCTATTGTATTCCATTTCATAGTAGCACAGTTTGTGGATTAACTCAGATATTGATGGAAATAGGAGTTCCAGTTTGAGAATGGGAGGGAGTGTGGCTATGAATATTTGTCCATGTCTTTCGTTAAACATATATGTACACATGTGTTGTTTATATACTCAAGTGTGAACTTGGTATGGAGCAAGGGTCATAAGGCATATATGTCAGTTTTAATAGATACAACCAAACTTCTCAAAAAGTGATTCTACCAAATTTCATTCTCAGGCACCTTACTGCAATGCTAAAACTAGCTTACAAGTTCCACCCATGGCGGTTTCTATAGTTTTCTCAGTGAAAGGCAAACCATCTTCCTAGGCCTAGCATCAAAGTCTGAAATATCAACATTGTTGCATTCTTGAATATCCATTATGTCGCCATTTTTGACTCTTCTTTCCCTTTCCTCATAGTCAAGCAATGGTCAAGTCCTGCTCATTGTATCTCCTAACCTCCTCATTTCATTGTTTTCTGTACCAGTATTTGAAAGTTCAGGAAATCATTAATTTATTGGGAGCATTACAATTGAATTATAGTATCTATGAACACTCATATTTGCTCATATACCCACAGCACATAAAAGTATCATTTGCTTGAAACTGGAGTCCGAGCATGTCATGCTATTGCTTGAAGGTATCAATTTAACATCTGGTTCTACCAGGGAAACATAGTCTGTTTTATTCAGGTATATCATCAGTGTTTGTTAGTCAATGTTTATTAAAGAATGGTACAAGGAAACAAAGAATGTAAAGATTGTTTTACTGTCCACAGATATTATATTTCTATTAACATGAAAGTAAGAACTCGGAATATAAGACATAGTTTAATTTATAAGTTGGTAATTAACATTTCCAGGGATTATAAATAATATTGCACAAAGTAAACTTCCTATTTAAAGCAAGAAATACATTCTCCAGGACAGACTACACTGATCTATCCAGTTCAGACCTATGTTCTAATAGGAGCACATGAAAGAGAACAATAAAAATTTGTCAGTGAACTGGTCTGTTAGAAATGTTGTTGTCGTTCCTTAGATTGAAATGTTGTATTCTGGGTGTCAGGATGGGAGGTCCAGTGGGAGTCAAGGCTTTTGGTAACTCTCACCTCTCACAGAATCTGCAAGATGCTAGCAAAATTTTTCTATGGTTTGGTGTATCCTCCGGAATTTACTTATTGGAAACTTAATTCTCATATGATATTGAGATGGGGACTTGGCCAATTAATTAGGATGAGATGAGGTCATGAGGGTGGGGCTCCCGTGATGGCAATACTGGTTTCAGAAGAAGAGAGACCTGAGTGGGCATGCTCACTCATTCTAAAATTGTTCATAAACTTCTGATAGTTCTTCCTTACCCTCAATTTCACTTTCAGTGGTTTCAGTTGGCCCCTGGTGAACCATGTTTCAAAATTATTAAGTAGAAAAATCCAGAAAGAACAAAACTACACATTCAAATGTCAAACCACTCTGAATAATGTAACAATACCTGGTGCTAATGTGCTCCAGGCTATGGATGATGTGAATCATTCTTTTGTCCATGTGTCCACACTGTGTATGCTGTCACTTAGACATTTCAGTTATCAGACTGACTGTAAGTACTGCAGGGCTTGAGTTCAAGCAACCCTCAATACTGGGTCCAAAGCCCAAGACTAATAATGCTGGGAACTTGGATGTGCCAGAAAGTACTTCCTTTAAGTGAAAATATGCAAGTTTTCAATTTAATAAGTAAAAAAGAAAAATCTTATGCTGAGGTTACTAAGATCTGGGATAAAAATTAATCTTTTATACATGAAATTTTAGAAGAAAAAAATTCATGTTAGTTTTGCTGTCACAAATCAATCTGCAAAATTTATGACCACAGGGTGTGATAAATGCTTATTTAAGGCATTAAATTACAGGGTCTGGTATTATCTGAGGTGTCAGGCACCCACTGGGTGTCTTAGGATTTCCCCAAGGATAAAGGGAGATTCCTGTAATTGCATCAATATTAACATTTCACTTATAACTAACATTTTTAACACTCAGTGTCTATTTAATCAATTAACAATGTTTTCCATATACAGTCTATTAAAGGTTGATTTGGTCCTGATCTTGTATCCCAGCTAATGTTTGTGTCCTAAACTTAAGGCTGAGAATTTCAGTTAGGCTACAGAGGAAGAGAGTCTAACTAATGATGCCTTCTTGTAGTGAAAATTGTTTCATTTTGAAATTGTATAGCAAAAGAACAACAATAAAGTATTGGTTCCACTTTTAAATAAATAAGGGGTTATTTTGCTGCTGAAAGTTTTTATTCAAATGACTGATCAGATCTCACATGTCTGCTTAAAAATGTCTGACTTAGGTCGTTACAAAATGACAGACTATGATAAACTGGATGATGGTTGGGAGCAAGACAATGAGGCATTGTTTACACAGAAGATTGAGTAACTGGTTTAACAAAAGAGGTTCTTGGGTATCTATTGTATGTACAACTAAGAGATTTACTGGGGCTTTTATAATTTCTGCAAGGCTCTTTTCCAGCCAGCTTCATTAACTTGAAGTAAATTAAATCATGCAGAAATCTGGCTTAGCCAGAAAGAAACCCAGGAAGATACAATATGAAGAAAAACAGACACAAGATGATAAGGTTTAGAGTCTTTGGCATTTTTCATAAACATTTTGTTTGAGATTATTAAATTACAACCCAGAGACAAAAAAAAAAAAAATACCATAGTAAGCTCACTATTAAATTAGGTCTTTTTACCTCAACTTTTACAATACATATACATATATAAAATTGCACATACAAAGTATGTGTCAATAAAATACATTCTTTAAACTTTAAATATCATTTAAACAGAAAGATTTGTATGTATTTTATATATGCACAAAATCAAGATTTTTCAGGGGATTACTGAGGAATTGTGGGGTGTACAGGAATCCAATGCCATCAAAAGAGGACTTTGGGGTACTACATTCTAGGAATAGGGTTCTGAAATTTACATGGCAGGGGAACCAAAGACAAATTTGGACAGTCAAAATACTTTAACTTTCTGTTCAAAACATTTGAGGAAATAAAATGATTATATTTAGGTAACACCCTGATTAGTTTTTTTCTTCATACCTTTATCTTTCTAAATATTTAGAATTCATTTATTTATCACCCAAACCCTGCCTTTCAGAAGCCAGTTATTGACATTTTATTTTGGAAATAAGTACAGTGAGAAGAAATGGCATTTTAAGGTAGCCAAATACTTTGAGGAAACCCTCATCTTTCCAAAGAGTGATCCCTTGGGACCTCCTGGGGCATCCATTGCCAGCAATGGACCATAATGTAGACTGACATCCAACACCAAGGGGTTACCAAAAATTTACATATATGTTCATGGTAGTAACTGCTGGATGATTCCTAAAGATTTGGGTATAACTATGGTAATTATTACAAAATCTTTTTGTAATATACCTTATTTGGATAGATAGCTACCATAGACTTAATTCAGATGGAATTTGCATGAATGATAATCTGAAAGGAGGGGAGTGAAAGTAACTGAATCTCAGAATCTGTTGAAGGTGTGAAAACCAGTTTGTCACTCTCAAACCCAGGCAGTCTCTTGGCTGTTCTTAAGGAGGGTAATCAGACCTATGGAAGCCTTGCTTCTACTCCTATTTGAGAATGGATGTGTCATTCATAATCTTAGAATTGATTCATTTTGCTGGGATGGACATCTATGCAAATGATGGAACAGCCCATGTGAAGGGGTGGGTACAGGAGTGTCAGCATCTGTGCACGTGAAGAAGAGGAGAGGATATCGTGGGCTCCACCTGGCATACACTTCAGGACTGAAGTAGCTGTGACATTGGTCTGACTGAGTGCACAATATATAGGATGCTGAAATCAAAAATTCAGTGTGCGTCTTAGGGAGTGCTGCGCTTCTTCCGAAGGGGGCTGCCACTGCCACAGAGTTTCAATTCCGCATACTGCACCTGTGAAAACAAACAGACGTGTTGCTGGCAGTTAGGTAACCCTAGCTCACCACAGAGTGTGTTAATGGCTCCCCAAGGACAAACCAAGGCAAAGGAAGGAAGGTTCAAAGGTAATGAATCATTTTCTAAACACAGGAACATGGAGGGATTAATTGCAGGAAGGATTTGAGAAGTCATGCATCATTTCTTGAAACCAAAATATTAAAAGCAGATTTTTCTAATGAGATGCATGGGTTTCTACCTGCTCTGGGCACTGCTAGATGATCTTAATTTTGTGCGCATCAGTTCTCAACCATAAGTAAGTTTAATAACTGCCTCTTGGGAATGTTTATCTTAGTACATGATATAGCAACTTAGAATTATTCATTTAAAACTATCTAAAATCTTGGGGAAAAACATCGCAGCCAATTATGGACATTTATTTTGTCTAACAGGAAAAATGCTGAAATTGATACTGGGTACCAGATTTTATTATAGATTTCTCTTCAAAATTAATTTCATTTACAATATAATAGCTAAAACATCTGTGATAAATATGAGTGCTCGGGGATTCCCCAGGGGCACACTGTCAAGGTGTTATTAGAAACTGCCCTTGGCGAGATGGGAAGGATCTTTCTAGCATACTGCGTGTCTTTCTCAGATGCTCTTTTGTTGTATGCCTCTGTGTTCATGCCAAATCCAACTTGGTGACCACTCAGAGCTGTTGCTTGGACTATGCACAGACAACCCTTGGGGGCTTGATTAAAATTGCTATTCTTCAAAAATACTGTATGAACTCACATTGCGACCCAAGTGATGGTACAGTGCAAATGTATTGCTTTGGTGTGTGAGCTTTGATAGGCTGCCGGTGAAATGCCTTCATTTAAACTATTGTATTACGGACCACATGTGTTCACTATTTTTAGCATTTGTGCCAAACTCCCCAAGGACATGAGGTCCAATCACAGGTTAGTCAAAACTTTGCCAAAAGCAGATAAAAGAAAAAAGAAAATAAAAACCCTTTTATTCCAGTGTTTCATAAAGGTCTAGTAGGGTAGAATGACATACCTGTCAGTCTTCAGTGCATAACAGAAGTGAGGTTATTTTAAATTATGTAATGCAAATGTTAAAATATATTCTATGAAGATGAATTTACTCTTTAACAGTTATAAAGTGAAGGTTAAAAAAAAATAGTCAATTTTAACCTCCAGAACTTGAAATGAAGAGGAAAGGAGCTCTAAGACCTTTGAGCCCCATCTCTCTATGATCCACTCAGATCCTGGGGAACCAGTTGCATCATAGTGGCCCAGTGGTGAAAACTGATACTTGATTTGTGATTCTCTCAGATAACACAATAATGTGTCTTTGATGATATTTCATACGTCTCCCCATCTACCTATTCTTCATTAGAGAAATTGCTGCCTGCCTGCCTTCTTCAGGATTTATACCAGGTTAATCTGCAGGGACCCATGTTGAGCTATTCTTTGGGACTTTCTCTTATTGTTGTCTTCATTAATCTCTGGAGCATCTGCAGAAATGAGACGCTGCTGGACTAAGTGACCATTACCTGTGAATAATACCTGTGATTGATCTCAAATCACCTCATGTCGTCTCTTCCTCTCCATGTAGCAGAGTAAGTGAGGGATTTGCCCTCACCATCCTTAAGTCTTTACAGGAAAGGGGATAGAAGGGAAGCCCAGGAGATAATCAGGGCAAACAAGAATAAAGAGAATAATCCTCTTGTTCCCTACTTCCCATAAAATGCCTGCCATCCGGAAAAGGAAGAAAATAAGTGTCACTCCTCAGGTTTGGATCTCCTGCAATTGCACTTACTGAGCCCATTTTGTCCTCTTAGAGAGGCAAGCAATCAAAAAGTGCCAAGCATCAGCCCTCTGCAGCTGCGCAGTATGAGTTCCAGATCATTCCTTCGTAGCTCTTTTTCAGGATAATTTACCCCAATCATCTCATGCTTTGGACAAAGCTGCCTTTTTTTTTTTTTTTTTTTTTTTCTTTTTTTGGTACCACCTCCCTGCAAGCCAGGCCTCTTTAGAGCTTTTCAGATTCCTTATCTCAATTACTCACACAAGCACAGTCTTGTGGTCCTCCAGCTCTGCAGCTGGCCAGAACTCAGTGTCGGAGCCCCTGTTGTTGGTGACCACTCATTACATACCTTTTGAACATCTGAAGGTACCCTGGAGAGGAAGTCTAATAGCTCATTATTGTCGATGGAATAGGGATTTCGAAGCTTCTTGGTAAATTTATTGATGCCTGGAAAACAGAAACACCAGAGAGCTTTTCGTCTGTCTACCTTCATACCTATTTTTAAAAATCTTGCCTGACTTGGGTGGGGGGGGTATTCACAAGTAAAAAATTAGTGTGAAAACAATTACTAGACTTCAAGTCATGCACATGTTGCTGTCATGTGGAATCATTCACAAATGCCTTTTCCTGGAAGAAGGTGGAAGGGGCGGGAGAAGAGGGGCGCTGCCTTCTTCAGCTGTGAAAATCCCATTACAGTCCCAGCAGCAGGGCAGCAGAAACAAGCACTAAAACTGGAGAGCTCATTGGCTTTTTTGGAATATACTGATTAACAGCCTCCTTTGCTATGAAAACAAATGTCCCAGATGGGAAAAGGCCTTCATTAGCCAAAACAAGTCCCTACTTGGAGGCTCTGGACCCCGTGTAGCTGTGGGAGGTGGAGGGCAGGACTTTTTTGTTGTTAGAAAGAAACTGCAGCAATCTCGCTCCCCCCACCTCCAAGTCATTTTCACAGGATTCTCTTCTCTCACAGCAGAACAGAACTTGACATGTTGATTGTACTTTGATGCTGCAGGAAACTGTGAAAAGTTATTATTGGAAAATTATCTTACTATGGTTGCTAACTTAATTTGGGGACTGCAACACTGGATTGGGGGTTTGTCTGGGCAATGGAGTACATGCTAATTTAGGATGGGGACAATGGTAATTAGAGAGGGGTTCAACATTTAAGATGCACTGTACAGCACCCATCTTTAGTGGATGCACTTTGGGTGCCTGTATCTGCCGGGGACACACTCTGCCCATGGTTTCATCTTTAGTGAAGAGGTCCTCTCCACCACCTTTTGTCTTCCACTCCGCTCCTTAGGGTTACTTTGCATGTACCCAGAGCTCACAATCTGTAGTCTTTTCACCAAAATGTCAACCCTTTTTTCATGTTGAGTGTTAGAAGCAGAAAGACTAGGTGGCCTTCTGAAGTTTTGCCACAGGGTGCTTGTTTAACAAGGATCATATCTGAAGGCCTGTCAGTCCCAATGACCGCTGAATGGATTCTTAGCTTAGTTGTGCTCTGAATGGCTCCTACTCAGAAGCCAAGTTCAACAGTCCCCAACACATAAAAGGTTTGATGTTTTTCTTTGTTCATTAAATATTACTTTGCTTTCATCTCAGGACTGGACTTCCTGCATGGCATTATACCTGACACAATGCCAACCTCCAGTCCATTCTTTGGGGGGTCAGATTTACATCTGCTTTGCAAATGGGGGCCAGCCATTGTTCATGAGTAAATGGTGGCTTGGTGGCTGGGCTGGGGAAGGTTCCCAACAAATGATTCCCTTTTCCTTAAGTCAAAGCTGCACTTTGCCTTTCTTCCCTCTACCCCCACAGCAAGCTTCATGTTTCTAACTAAAATTTCCCCCAGTGTTCCTTTAAACTAAAATACTCTCACTGTGTTATTCTAAAGACATTTAATTGTAGCATGGGCTTTTTGGCAAAAGAAAACAGACAAGGCAAAATGATGAAGGGAGACAAAGATGTATTGAGAAAAGATATATCTTCTATTGTTAATTATATATAGTGTGCGCATCTGGAGTCTTTACAATGAACAGCAAGGCAGGGATAATATCACAGCCGATCAAAACACGGCATTCTTAGTCACTGAGAAGATTATAAACCTGCACAGTAGCTCAAATGCACCGATAAAGGCAGAAGTAGTCCACAATGCACTGAGACTGTCTACGTTTGAAAAAGTTAGAATAAAAATTACAAGGCATTCAGATTGCATGCTTCAAAAGCACACCTTATATTTTAAAGGTATCTCAGGCTTGACTATTTCAGTAATTCCAACATATTATCTATTGTGTGAGATCCAGGGCCAACAGGAGATCACCGGACTTCTGGGTCATCTTTAAGGGCCAATGGGGCAGCACAACAAAGGTGATGGTGCAGGAATCCCTGGGCCTCAGTTTCAGCTACATGATGCATTAACTGTGTGATTTCAGGCAAATCACTTTACCCTCCTATGCATTATAATTGTCACAATGCCAACCTCTAAATTTCTCATGAAATTTTAGTGAAAAAACTGCCCTATATAATTTCTAAGGTTGATGGTAGAATCATACTTGATATGATATGCAAAAGAATTCTGTAATTCCACATCAATGTAGGGGCTGTGATCATTACTGTGGGTATTAATAAGCTAGAAAACCAAAGAAGGTCCTGAGGGAAGAATTTTTATACTATTATGCACATGATCACAAGACAAATCTGAATGTGTGGCTTCATCTAGTAAGATGCTAGATGTTAGTTTAAATTTTAACCTAAACAATACACAGAGACTTCTATCTGCTGTTAAAACAACAACATGATAAAACAAGTCAGATCTAATCCCAAAGGATAGATAGCATTTGAGAAAAAAGACTTTCATTCAGTGGAGCTGGAGCACAGATTAAATAGATGAGTAGGGTGGAATGAAGCCTTCAGTGTTAAAAAAAAAAATGCAGGGGAGGGGACAGAGGATATGAAAATCACATGACTGCCTTACACTTGGTAACTTGAAAATAAGCACTTGAAACAGAATAGCAATTTTTCAGAAACTTCTATAAGTAATAGACATGTAACTCTTCAATGTGATGCCTTGGGGTCTATATAGGATCCTTGCTTACTCATTTTTCAAAACCTGAGCACCTTTCATTTGAGAGCTGTGATGCTATCAAGTGGAAATACAAAGTTAAACCCTTGCTCCTTGCAAAATGCCCCAAACTTAAAAGTAGAGTCCAGGATTGGGAAGCTATAGCAAGCATCTGTGATAAAAAAACAAAGTATATTGGAAAACTCTTCAACAGAAAACAGGCATGCAATCAAATCTTATGACTGCATGACTGATGTGATTCTACAATATGTACAATCAGAAAAATGAGAAATTATACCCCATTTATGTATGATATATCAAAGTACATAAATGCATTCTACTGTCATGTATAACTACAACAACAACAACAACAACAACAACAAAAACTTGACCTTCTGAAAATATATCAAGTGACTAAACTCCAGTAGATATTTTCCTACAGAAAACTTCAAATATCCCTCTTGAAATCTACTTCTCAATTTCTAAAAAATCACAGTCCACACAAGAGAAGTGGTAGACCCAAGAAAGAGTCCCCTGTGGAGAGCACAGGTGTGGAGGTTGAGACTCATGCCCTCAAAGGATTTTTCAACTGCTCACTAAAGATTTATATCTATGTTGTTGCACCAAGAATCATAAGACTAAAGAGGAAAAAAAAGTGTTTCACCCATCAAAATGTTACAGTAAATTGGAGTCCAGGAATATTTTCATATGCTTATGTCAAATAATTGATTCTTAAAATAGTTATACAAAAACATTATTTTCAGGTATAGAACATGAATATCTAACAAAATGCTAGAATCTTATTCATATGCTTAGGACTCCATAAAAATAAGTAACTTCATATGGTCCAGGAGACTTTCTTAAAAGAACATTATAAAGTTGACACATATCTTTTCTCATGTGAGAAAGCATCTGCAGGGGACAGAATCATATAAAAGATATGCAAAACATCCTAACATAGGAAGCTCCCTACAAGTGATGAGGGAGGACAGCTCAGCAACAGTCACAGGACAAAGGCTGCCAAGTCCCCAGTCATTCAGTGCAGTGCATTCTCCTTCACCAAGCAAGGGCCAGAATCATATAAAAGATATGGACCTACACTAGCTAGTAACTACCTTGCACTGGAAATGAATAAGTTCTAATGCAACTGCAGAATATATTCCAGGATGAAAAGGCAGGTCTTACATGATGAAATCATGGATTAACTGTCAAGGCATCTGGCCACTCTATCTTTAGTATGCTCATCAGTAAACTATGAGTTCCTGCATAGAAGGTGGAACGAAATCTCCAGAGGTTAAAGGTCAAAGGGTTACTGCTGGCTTGCAAGAGAGTGGTAAAGTCTGTGCTGTTTAATAGTTTCATCCATAAACTGAAGAAGAAATAGAGAAAGGTTTCATTAAGTAGATGCAAAGAGTTGTTGGAAAGCTACCAATATCTTGGAAGTCAAAGTGATTCAGGTAAATAGAGGGGTTAGAATCCTAAGATTGACAAAGGTGGAAATGGTACTGTTGGCCCTCTGTATCTCTGGGTTGTATATATATTTGGATATATATTTGGATAAATATATTTGTATCAAAAATACATGGGAAAAAAAACCTTCTGGAATGAATATATGCAGACTTTTCTTGTCATTACTCCCTAAACAATACAGCATAACAAACTATTTACACTGAGTTTACATTGTATTAAGTATAATAAGTAATCTGTGAATGACTTAAAATACAGGGGAGGATACACACACACACACGCAAAGTTATGTGCAAATACTGTGTATACAGGACCTGAACATCTGTAGATTTTGGTATCTACAGGGGGTTCTGGAACCAACCTCCTAAGGAAACCCAGGGATAACTGTATTAGTCACCTTTGTGGAAGGAAGGCGCTCTATAAATAAATCAAGTATGCACTAGTGTTTAACAGCAGACCATGGCATTCAAATTACAGAAGCTGTTTGAACAAAACAGTAGCCAAAGAACTGCAATTTTGAATCACACCTGATTAGGGACAGACAGCTATATGAAAGTAAAAATTGTAAATGTGATCAGAATTGGAAACTCACATACAAAAAAAAAATTACTGTGAAAGAATAAGATCATCTAGTCTACACAGATAATATTCAGCACATAAAGTACTCAGAGGAATACTTAAAAAAAGAAATGCTGCCTTATCAATGAGCTGTTTAAGAGGCTCTTTCTTAAGGACTACATTGTTGCAATGTAAAACAAACCTATGCATGAGAGGACTTTCCCCAAGTTGCAACAATGAGAGCCTGCAGGGATACACATTGTCTGAAGCAGTAGCAGAGAACCAAGTATTAACTTGTACCTTTCAGAAGAGGGGTAGAATAGGTTTTGTTTTGTTTTTTCTTTCTTTTTTTTTTTTTTTTTTTTTTCTTTTTTCTTCCTAGACTTGCAACAAGGTGAGAGGCTTCTTTAGATAAGATTTTTACCTCTAACTACTGTAGAGAAGGATTGGGTTTACTCTCAAAATCTTCTAGTTAGTTCTTGTAATTTTATGAGTTCTATTTCTCCCATGACTCTTCCCATTTCTGAATGTCCACCTTTGGCTTTCCTTGTGCACACATTTCTACCTTTTAGGGATTCTTGTAATGGTTCTAGAAAAGTTGTAACTTTAATCCAGCATTCCCAGGTTCTCTGTCCATGCATAAAGATGACTGTATCTTACCACACACTCTCATCTTTGTGACTTCCCTGAACATCCTAACATAGGAAGCTCCCTACAAGTGATGAGGGAGGACAGCTCAGCAACAGTCACAGGACAAAGGCTGCCAAGTCCCCAGTCATTTAGTGCAGTGCATTCTCCTTCACCAAGCAAGGGCCACCCAGCAGCAGACACAAAGATCCACAAAGCCACATGAGTATTAAGTCATGAAATTTGTGTCAAGTTTGATAATTTTGTTTCTCCTTTTCTCCTTTTTCAAAGCAGCTAAACTTTTTAACCATCCCATTTTCCCTGGTAAACAATAGCTTCCTTTTTCCTTTTTTTTTTTTTTTTTTTTTTTTGCAATGATAGGTACGCACAGAATGCCCCCTCCTTCACCCCACTCTTTCTGGATTTAAGTACAAGCATAGCCTTTTTCCTCTAGGAGAGACGAAGTGTCAGGAGCAACCTGGCAGTGATGAGAAGGGCAAGATGCAGGTGTGTGCTCCCTGTTTGAACCACAGTGTTTCTAGAAAATTACCGGGCCACAGCAATATATTACTCAGGGGGATTTATGACTGGGAAAGCCCAAAGGGAAATAGCATGCACTATCATATTTTTATTTGATCACAATTATGCAAGGGGCCTATAAATATCCATGCTGATCATTCACTCCACTGGCCTTTTCAGGGAGGTCCTGGAAGTGTTTGTTCCCCAAATGCTTTCCTTAATCTCATGTTTAATTGCCAGCAAGAGCACATTTAAAGTTTATAGTCACACTTTAAAAATGAGTAATTGGTTCTTACCTGGAATTGATTGCTAGCAAAAGGACCATGTCAAACTTACCCCAGATTAAAATGATGTAGCGCAGTGGAATGAAGTACAAAGTGATGGTGGCCATGGCCAGAATCAAACAGGCCAGCAATGAAAGGAATGGGACTGTCCAATTAAATGTGCTGTAGATAAACCACATAAATGTTATTTCCTTTGATGTTCAACAACACACTAGAGTTATCTTCTCATATGTATTTCATGCTCAGTTATATAAAATGTATGCTTAAAAATTTTTATTAAACACTTGTAGACACATATTAAAATATCACACTGTAGAATCACACCAGTCGCATAGTTACATATGTACATAGGGAAATAATGTATGGTTCATTTTAGTATAACTAATTAAAACAAATTTTAAAGAAATTAATTGTCAGGTACTAAGTGTGTTAAAAAAAATCACACTGTAACCCATAACTATAAAATTATTACATCTCAATTTTAAACAACCCTGAAGATAAACATCTGAACTGAAGAACATTAATGAGAAGACCTTCCCAAAACTAAACTACATTCAATATGCCAAAATACTGGTGGCTTTTACTTCCTGAAATTAATAGTTCCTAAGACAAGACACTATGGATACAAGGTGTCCCCCCAAAACTCCTGTGTTAATGCTGAAATGTTTGAAGATGAAATGATTAGAGTATGAAAGCTGTAACCTCTTTAGTGGATTAATTCATTTGATGAACTAATGATTTGAAAAGATTAGTATAGGCAGTTGGGATGTGCCTGGAGAAAGTAGGTAGCTGGGGGCATGCCCTTGGGGATTATATATCCTGTTCCCCTGGCTGCTGCTCTCTCTGCTTCCTGGTCTCCTTGAGTTTAGCACTTTTCCTCCTTCCACCATGCCCTTCTGCCATGATGTTCTGCCTCACCTCAGGTCCAGAGCAATAGAGTTGGCTACCATGGACTCAGCCTCTGAAACAGTGAGCCTGAACATACCTTTCCCTGCTAAATTGTTCCTGTCAGGAATTTTGGCCACAGCGATGCAAAGCTATCACAACTCTCAGTGATTCAGAAACTGTGATACTGCCAAAGTGGCTCTATGCATGGAAATCTTCAAAGCTTTGGTGGGTTTACTTTCAAATCAATATTTCGTCAATGAATACATAGTTGTAAATATTTAGAAAGATTACTATGGTGCTTTCATGCTTCTGCATTCTCTAATACTTTCTGTTTAGAACTTCCAAGCTCATTTACTCTAAAAGGCAGGCAGATGGTGCTCTCAGATGGGTGGGGAGCATTGGCTACAAACCATCACACCACTAATCAGAGACATGATTTTACCATATAGTATTTTCATGGGGCTCGTTGCTCCTTTGGTCATGTGCTTTGCTTGTTTGGACTTGAAGACCTAGAACTTGGGATGTGGAATTCAATATAATGTAAAGACTCTTAAGTAGTCCTAAAAATAGAGCCCTACATAGGTACCCAGAGTGTTTCTTCTTCCTAATCTTCATCTTCCCATACAAATTTATATGTTGACTCTTCTGCTTGTACTAGAAATACAAAGAGGTAAAGGTTTCTTCTGTTGTCTTGTGTGAGTTGGGGCAAGAATTTGGGCAATTTTGGAGGAAGTAGCATATAATAGTTACCAGGCATTTAATTTGTGCTAACATTTAACATATATTTAAACCGCAATGCTCTTATTAATTCTGCCAAGTAAATATTATCCCCATTTTACAGATGAGCACATTGAGAGGCCAATTTGTATAAACAAAATCCCATCAACAGTATAAAATTAGGTACCTCATGCTCTTAAGACTATTATCAATGTTTCATCTTTTCCCATTGAGATGTATGATAACATTTGTGTATGGATTTAATATCTTCTTTAAATTATAAGGAGATTTGAACACCTTTTAATATGCTTGTTGGTGATTTTTAAGGTAGAAGTTATTAAGAAATAAGTTATTTCCTTGCTCAGGGTCACAGTATATAAAAGTATCTTAGAAAACAGGTTTACAAGCTGAGTAACATTGGGAAAGTGAGTAAATCAATCTGTACTATAATTTCCTCTGTGCAAAATAGAAACAATAATACCTATGTCATAGATTTCGTGAGAATTAAATAAGAATTTCAGTGGTTAGTTCAGTATTTGGCACATTATTAAAATCTCAAAAAAAAAAAAAAAAAAAAAAAAGGAAGGCCGTTACTATTTGTGAATTTTCCCTGAAGCTGTTTTGCTTGACTTTGTCATAAGTGTTTTAAAATATTTCTTTGGGTGGTAAAGAAATTGGTCCTTTCTCATGTTTGTTATCATATTTTTCCAGTTAGAGGCTTTATCCTTATTTTAAACTCAAATGTTACCAAACTTAACACTGATTTTCCTTGTCCATTTCTGGATTTGGCCAGACTTAGAAGATACCTTCCTGAGTTTAGTACAATGATGGAACCATTTATAAAAATCACTGTTTCCCATACTCCTTGAATCTTTGTTATTTTGAATTTCCACATATATGTAGAACCATTTCTGACTTCTCTCTTCTAGAGTAGAACATTTTGGATGGCAAATCTGCAGTATGCGTTTTAAGGAATTAACCTGCCATCATCTTTGCCAAAGGCCACAGAGGCAGTACATGAATGTCTGCTCCAGTCTGGTTTATAACACGAACAAACAGGAAATATCTCATTAAGGGGGGAATCTCTAGAGACATATAAAGAAGAAAAAATGGATAAAATACTACACAAATTTTAAAAGTTGATATGACTTCCACATTCCACCATGAAGGCTCAAAACCTGAAGAGTGGAAAACAAATGCAGAAATAAATGCACATATAATGATAATTTAATTATTACTAAATATATACAAGTATCACATGTATTGGCTTGTGAAACTAAAAAAGAATCTGAGGATATATTCCAAGTTAATTCCAATTCCAGTTAATGGTCACTAAATACGATGGGTGGGGAGAGAGAAAGAGGAAAGTAGAATGAGAGACTTGGTTGATTTTTTTTATAATGGATGTATATAAAATAAATATTAAACTTGCTACATTTTTGCATTTTTAAAAGTGAAAACATGAGTAGCAGATCCTGATACAAGTCCACAGCTATTTACTCGCCTGTGAAGATTATTTATTAACCTAATAGTTTACAATTTGAAAATATCTGTTCCAATGCTCATGAACTATAAGCATGACCATAAGCAATGTACTCAAGTTCTCTGTGCTTTACTTCTCCCATCTGTAGGATGGGAATAACATCTTCCCATCCTCTTGTGGAGATGTTGAGGAGATCAATGACCTCATAAATAGAAAGCATGTAAAACAATATCTGGCACTTAGTAGGTATTCAAGAATTGTCCACTGCCCTCAGTTTTTGTTGTTGCACAAAAGTGAAAAATATGAAAATGGATTATATCAGGTAGCATTCTGAAAACTGAAGATAATAAAAGCTACAAAATATACAATATTACTTATTTTGTCAAGGAAAATCTGAAGTTTATTAATAAATCAACCAAATTGATTTTTAACTAAGAAGCATGCTTCCTGCTATTTTCTAAATCTAGAAAATTACTTTTTAGACATACACATGTTTCCCTTTCTAACAATAAACCTTAAAAAATACTAGGTAAATAGCCATCATTAGACTGATATGAAAATAAGAAAATAGAATGAAAGAATAAAATTGAAAGAATTCTGAGGTAATGAAGCTTCAAAGTCAGTTTTCACTCTAATAACTTCTGCCAAATATTGGGATTTTGAGCTTTTGATACCAGCATAGTGCATGGGGCACAGGAAGTAAAGCCTAGAATATCCTCAAAAAAAAAAAAAAAAGAATCAAATTGGGAACCACTTCATAAAGTTGATGTATGCAGGGTAAAAGATGAGTGTTAGAGAATGAATGAATGTAAAGAAGGGAAGACAAGAAACTATCCATTAGTAGACATAAAGAACTATGTCTGTTGTCACTTTAGTGCAAGCTAGAGAGAGTTGCCATCTAAGATTATGCTACCAGTGTAGAATGAAAATCTTCAAGTGTAAAATTTAAGGGAGATAAAATGATCAGATGTTCATAATATCCCAAGGTCACTCAAGAAATAATCGTCCTGTGCCAAGCATGGTGGTGCACACCTGTAATGTGCGCCATCCTCTGAGGCAAGAGGATCGCAAGTTCAAAGCCACCCTCAGCAACTTAGGGGGAGTCTGTGTCAAAATGAAAAGGTCTGGGGATGTGGCTCAGTGGTAAGGTGTCCCTCCCTTCAATGTCTGGTACCTAATAATAATCCTCCCCAGAGATATGCTTTGTCAACCTAGATGTTTCAATATTCCTCACATAAAAATCCAAAGAATATGAATTCACAATTAAACATGCCAAAGACATGGCACAATAAGAGCAGCAACAGCAGACAGCAAATTCCAAAGTAAAAGACTTCAGGTAGAGATCCAAACCAATATATTAAGTGATAATGTTTAATATGGTAAAAGTCAAAATAGGGAATGAAAAATAACCAAGATTTATAAAAAGAAAAGCATTGAAAAATTAAAACTATAATGATTAAAGTTAGAAATTCGATGAACTAAACAGGAGTTTTGCATAGGAATCTACAGAGTGCAAAATCGTGCAAAGAAAATACTCAGCATCGCAAAGCGCAAAACAAGGAATGATATCAAAAGTAATATTCCAGACAATTTTAGACCATGAGAAATCATGCTCTTAACTGTAGTGTGGCAATTGAAAGAATTCCAAGAAACTGTTAGTGTTTCCATTCCTAGGAAATAGAGGGAAAATGTAGAACATAAAGAGCAAGGATGAAGAGGGTACTTCAAATCACATATTTAAATTTATAAAAGTAACACAAACTCTGAATAGACTACATGGTACAACTTAAAGTTAGTGATTGCCAGGTACAGGACCAAGATATGAAACCAGAACAGATATGCTTAAAGGGATAACTGGAAAGGTATGTATCAGGAAGTAAAAGAGGAGGTGATATAGCTATATGACAGACAGGAAAATTTTATTAGTTCTAAATAGGTTCCTTCATACAGATAAATAATTCAAGAAAATATGACAACTTTGACACACAAAAACCAAATAACCACTTCAAAAACATAGTAAGCAAAACAAAACCTCAGAGAAAGACAAATTCACAAACACAGTAGAAAGTTTTAACACAACTCTAATCGATAGACCTAGCCAACCAAAGTCCAAAGATACTATACACATAAAAGGTCTGAACATGAGAAAATATAACAAACATATAGCACCCAATAATCTACTTTTCTACCTTGGATAAAAATATGCAAAAGTACGCATTTGTTGCATCATTATTTTGTGAACATAAAGTATTAAACTAAAAACCAGAAACATATAACTAGAAAATCCCCAAAGTACATTGGAAATTAAGCAATATACTTCTTAGCCAAGAAAAAAATCAAACTAGGAATGAGAAAATTGGTTTACCTACATTTGAAAGAAAAATAAATTACCATATGCCAAAATGTTTGGCATGAAATAAAAGCCGTGTTTACCAAAAGTCATAGAACTTTAAACCTTTACATTAGGAAGGAAGATTGGTGATTAAATCACTTATTTCCAATCTTATAGACGTAAGGAAAGAATAATACATTAAGGCCAAAGACAGTGACAGAAACAGGAGATGAGCACAGTAAGTGCTGGTTCCTTCCAAAGACTAATTGATAAATCCCTGTCAAAAAGAAAAGTGTCTAGGGTAGGGGTGGGGGTGTGACAATAAAAATCACAACAATTGGCCAGCTACAGAATTTGATAAGTTACAACATATAAATAAAATGAACAGACCCTTTGAATATTACAGCTTACAGAAACAGATGAGAAAAAAAATGGGGAAACCCCATGAAAAATATATAACAAACTGAACATTTAATTAAAAACCTCAGAAAGAAAACTGCAAGCCCAGATACCGCACCAGCAAAACTATCAGGTCTTACAGGAAATGACACCAGGATTACACAATCACCTCCAGAGAATAGATAGAGGAGAATCCACCCAACCTTGTTTTATGTATTTAAAACCTTCTGTATATGAGGAATTTTCACAAATAGAAATTCATAAATCAATCTCATTAATGATTTATAGCTACAAAAATACTAAGGGGGGGACAGTAAATAAAACCTAGCACTATATGAAGGAACTGCATAACAGACAAGCTAGTTGGTTGAATATATTCCAGGATTATAGATTGGCTTTGTACATTTCACCATATTAAAAAAGAAAAAAAAAAAAAAAAAGGAGAAAGCACATGATACTCTCCATGAATGCAGAAAAAAGAAGTGTTTGCCAAAATTGAACTCACATTCATGATGTAAAACTCTGAGCAAACTAGGAATAAAAGAAAATTTTCTTAATTAGATAAAGCATCTTTACAAAAACCAATAGCCAACAACATTCTTCAGGGTGAACTGCTGAGAGCTTTCTCTCTGAAATTGCATAAGAAAGTGAATGCCCATGAGCTTCAATTCTGTTCAGCACTGTCCTATAACTACAAACCAGCAGTATGGTATAGCACAAAAGGTAAAATGTGTAAGGACTGGAAATTAAAAATTAGATTACAATGTAATAGATAATTCAAAATGATCTTCCTCAGAAAATTATGATAACTAGGTTTACTAAGGCAATTAGATATAATGTAGTCAATGTAGGAAAATTAACTTCACTTATACATGTAAGTAACAGGTAGAAAAGAATACCAAACAACCCAAATCCTTAGGAATCTATCTCACAAAAAATTCAGACTTCTGTAAAGAAAAATCTGAAATACTACACAGATAGAAATGACCAGAATGATGGAGGATGACATCAAGTTTATATATGAATGAATTTAGGTTTTGTCACCATACCAACTTTCTTCCAATTGACACAGTCCAAATAAAGATCCTCACAGTTCATGTAAAATGAGTCACATAGATTTATGTTGGATGCAAGAAATGGATTTGTGCACCAGACATCCTGCTAGATTTGTTCTCCCTTTAGCCAAGTCATAGACTTTTCCCCTCAGCCACCCACAACCTTAAATTGCTTTCAAACAGTGAGGTGTGTGTGTGTGTGGGTGTCGGGGAGTAACATTTACTGGGTTGAAGGCACAGAGAAAGAAACTTGAGGCAATTTACAAAGAATAGTATGTTACGTTTTTACTACATGCCATCCAGAGATAGATTCCTAAGGATTAGGTTTATATGTAGGCTTTTATTTTATTCTTCCCCCAAAAAATGTTCTATAGGAATTATTGTCTTTTCCACTCTACAGAGGAAGACTTACCCAAGATCACTCACTCCTCTCTGACAGAACTCAAAAATCTGAACTCAAAAACTTGACTTAAGAGCCACTGTTCATTTCTTGCCATGTCTCCTACATGGTGTTTTCCTCACATGTGTGTAATTTTCACACTAGCTCATGAATGCTCTCCTCACACCTGGTTGCTGCATCCCTCATTGGTCTTTCTGTCTTGTCTCTGTTACTTTAAGTATGTTATTCTCAAACACAAAATCCAACCATTGGTCATTCCCAATGGTCTTCCTGTGATTTCAGCTGCTTTCCCATCTACATTGGTGAGGATTTCACAACATCACCTCTAGCCAGGACAGTAATTTCAATTCATATGAATGTATCTTCTAAGTTTTATTCTGGAGTATCTGTAGGAATGGCTTCCCTGTCCTAATCTGGCCTTAATCTCATCTCCTCCATGGAGATGACCTTGCCACTCAAGGGTTGAAGCCATCATTCCATGATGGTAAAACATACAACATATATAGCACTCTTTTGACCCATGCTATCTACTAATATAAATGCTACAAGTTGAATAAATGTTTCAGTCTGACATATCTGTATATTTGAAATGTGCCTAATATTAGAGAAGCTGATTAGAGAAGGTAGAGTAGGAACAAGGAAAATAGTTTATTATTCCATGCAAATATAGCACCACTGGGGTTCTCCCGGTTAGTGGCAAGGAAGCCTTGCTCTGAGAGTTTTATGTAACTGTGTTTATTCGCTAGTTGCCAAAAGTTGGGTAAAAGTCTTCCTGGTTCTTGAACACTGAATTCCAATAGAGTTACACACAAAATCCCTCTTGAATGCACAGCAGGGACTCTAAGGTCACTATAATCATGAATGGCCAAAGAATTAATAGGAGTTGAGCCATATGAGTCTTCCTGTGTTGCAGCTGGGCAGAACAGTGCTCTGTTGATGGGTTGAAAATGCATCCCAGACGTGGTTGCCGCAGCTGTGCTGGGCACAGCTGCCCCTCAAAAACACGGTAGAGTTGAGAGTCTGTTTAAATCCCTCTGCCCCCTTCTCTAATCAGACACATTTCCTTTAATGTTATCAACTGCACAACAGCTATGCTTGTGTTTTAGAGACCTTTAAGAATGGACCCAGTTTTACCAAACCACATGATCTTCCTTCCTCAGCCTTGCCCCCACTCCACATCCTCTCACCCTTCTTGCTGCCAGTAGTTCATCTTTTTTTTTTTTTTTTTTTATTGACTTTTTCCATCCCCTGAAGGCCCTGCATGCACCTCATCTCCAGGCATTGCCTTCTCTATCCCCTATGGCAGTGAAGCACTGAGTCCTCTACTTCCTGTATCTACCCATCTTTGGCTTTGAGCCAGTGCATAAGGGCTCCCACCTACTAAAGCCCCCACTCCTCCATTCCTTGCCCAGTTATCTCTTTCTGTTCTCATAAATGCTTATAAGTTGTTGCAGCTTCAACAGCTGTTCCTTGCTGTGTCCCCTGAATCCTTTCTGGGGTGGGTCAGTCCTCCCTAGCATCCTCTTTCAAGCACCAATGCTACTGAATTCCATTTGGTGATTACTGTTTTTCTCCCTCATTGAAAAACAGATTCCTAGAGAACAATGATATGATAGTATAATACTGGAGAAAAATGACCAATAAGATAAGTATTTATTCTTAGAACATTCATTGCACAATTCTGGATTAAAGGAGGAAAGAAAACATTGAAAACCTCCCTGTTTTACTGGTACCAAATGCAGACCACATAATACATATCTTAACATATAAAAATAACATGAATCATAGTCTTAACTTGGACTCCACTAAAGAAGTTATCACTTATGCTCAAAAGTAAAGAATGATTTGGATTTGAGTAAAACTTTGCGAGCCTTCTTTGTAAATAAAGTTTTATTGGAACACATATGTAACATGCCCCTTCATTTATGTATTGACTGCTCTATTTTTATGCTTAAGTAACAGACTTAGATAGTTGTGTCAGAGACTATGAAAATATTTACTCTTTGACCCATTACAGAGGAATTGTCAACTCCGATCCTATGCCATGCACATATGTGGTAAATTGACTTGGTGTCTACCCATCTATTACAGTGTTAATATTACACATTTTTTTTGAGAATTGAGTGAAAAAATTTCACAGTGTTTTGAGGTTCAGATATAAAAAGGCTGCACTAAAGCATACTTGCTTCCTTTTTTATTTCTGCAGAGGGCAATCTATTTTTTAAATCTATAATTTATCACCCAAACCAGGATATTTCTGAAAGTGAAAGAGGACGCTATTAATAGTTATGCTGGGACAACTAGTGTAAACTAAGCCATATGGTCACCCCAGTTCTGAGGCACCACCCAACTGTGAAGCTGACAAGCCCAAAGAACAAGCGACCAAAGTCAAACTGGTTTATACAACACCAGTGCTTTTGTTTTTTTTTGCGTTTTCTGATCCCATTCCCCCTTTCTCCCATCATCCTTGTGGGTGGCAAATCTACTTTAAATACAACATATATGCAGAACTTACTTTTTAATTCTTTCTCCAAAAGAAGCTATTTCCTCCAAGATGTTTTGAACAGTGGAAACGATATCCTGTACCATGTAGATTCTCTCAATTATCCCCTTTCTCTCAGATTCCTGGGAAACATAAAAGATATAAATCAGTAACTTCATTTCTTAGGATCCTATTATGAAATTATACCATGCTAAAATAACATATTTTTAACCAACAAATGATTTCAAGGGATCACATTTTTTCACAACTTAAATGTTATTGACTCCCAAAATAATTCTCTGTTCACTCACCTTTCATTCATAGTGTCCAAGCTCCATCATTACCTCAATATCATGAGGTAATGAATGGAAATCTTTTGCAACTAGGAGTTTCAGTTCCCTGTAGAGTTGCTGGTTGCCTTAGAGAAATCTGCAATTCCTTAAGTATAGCCAACTGATTTCCCCTGTTCACATAAGGTTACATGTAAATTCACCCCAGCCCTCTCCCATAGAGACTGATGGGTATGTGGGACATACACATAATATGCTTCCTACATCTGTGACTTCTCAAACCCTGCTTACCACCAAGACAGAGAGCAAGCACAGACAGCCACAGTAATATAGTTCTAAGGGCTGAAGCTTTCAAGTTATCCCTTAAAGGATGATTTCTTCATAAAGTTGGAAGCAAATATAAGTTCAACTTCCTCCGTTTCCAATTCTTCCCACAAATGAATTCAGCCTTCATGTAGAAAACTTTAAATATATATTCACCATACTAGGTAGCTATAATGCTATAAAAATAGAAATTACTCAAGTGTTTGAGGAAGGATGATTTCCTAGAGACTCGGAGTTTTACACTGTTTCTTATAGTTTGCTGGTATGTCCTAGCTTCCCTGTACTTGAGATTTATTCAGTGTCCTGCCTGTCACTCCACCAGCTACATGAAACCTCAAGCAACTCTACAAAACTTATTTCCTATCTAGAATTTTACTTTGGTTAGAATTATGCTAACTTACTGAACAAAGGCTTCTAAATTTAGGAGGACATTCCTATAATAAAAAAAAATTATTTTCATCCTATAATCCCTGCTCCATAAAAATGGAGCCATGAATGAAGTGAAGGAGTATCCATCACCCTAAGGATTTCTGGTAGATGCACCACTATGGCAGAAATATTGAGAAATACATGCTTCCTTTCTTGCATCTGCTCTATTTGTGAATCCGGAGTTGAAACAGATCAAAAAGAAAATCAAAGGTTAGCCTGCACCTTTGCCAACCTCTTTCTAGTGAAGGGTGCTGGGTGTTTAAATACAACACATATGCAGAACTTTGGGTAAGTTCTTGCCATCTGGGCTACACTTTTATCATATCATTCCATAGTCCTCCATCCAGTGATTACATAAAGAAGGCAAAGTAAGGTTTATTGTTTCCACTTGTAACATTAAACTTCAAAGATTTTTTACTTTTAAACCTAATTTTAAATGCTTATTTTCCCTTACTACAATTCCTCAAGCAGTTTTTGTTAAAAATTAGATATGCTGCCACAGTGACCTAATTCACAACCAGCAATCCACTGATACGTTTTAACGAGTACAATGGTGAAAACCCATCTCTGTCTGCCACACAACTATTCACATTTGTAAAGGAGCATTTGAAAGCACTGGGGAATTTGACCCAAAGGGCAAAAGTGGCTTCCTCTTTTCAGTGGCATCCAGTTTAGGTCAAAACAATTTCTTGGAAAATGACTCAAATTTCCATGTGATTGAATTGCATAAAAACTTCCTATTTCAGTTGTCTGATCCCCCCCCCCCCCCCATGAAACAACCAAATACTGAGGTTCTGGTTGTGAAGAAAGCATGAATTAACACACCAAAATAATAAATGAAGTGATTGCCTTTGGTTTTTAATGCATTTGATGTTTTATTTTGAATCTTCAGTAGCCAAAGACTAGGGTAAAGAGCCCCACTGTATCAAGGGTCAAAGAATAATTTATCGTCCAGATCTGTATATTTTAAGGGTGAAAGCAAATGAAATTATATAATTTTTGGAATATTCACCAACTAACAACTTTGTTTACTTATATTGAAGAACTAGGAAATTATTTCATTTTTATAAACATTGTTTCAAAGCAAAAATATTTTGTGTGTATTAAAACAAAAACTTTTCTTTATGCTGATTATGTGACTGTTTTACAATCTGTGAAGAATAACTATTAATAGAAAATAATCATATATTTTGGTTTGTTTCCTAAGTTGTATCTCTCAACACTCCCATGTCAGAAAATACATTTTTAATGTCATCTGTTCATATTAAATAAAATTGTTCTTAATCATCTTCAAATTTTAATGGTCATTAAGTTGACATCTTAATCAACCCCACTGCAGACCACAATTAAGATAAACTCTCTCTACAAGCACTTAGGTACTTGAGAACTCACAAAAATGTGATACATGGAAAATATTCTCCATTCTATATGTTAAATAGTAAATGTCTATTTCAGTCCAAATAATTTCAAGGCCATTTTTTATATCTGTCCATATGAACTTTCTCTGTCAAACAATTTTCAAGAGAATATAAGATGTCTCTGTGATTCCTTTGAACATTTAAGAAAATTTATTTCAAAATATAAATGGCTCCTCAATTTCTTCCCATTTCCTGGGCAGAATATATTTTTATCCTAACAAAAATCAAAAGATTTCCTCAATATTTGAAACAATCTAAAGTGTCACTTCAGATTTTAAAAAGAAAATGGTGCATATAGCATTTTGAAATCATAGTTTATTTTGTACCATATACACTTTTGTTTTGTTAGAGAATAAAAGTTACCTTTTTGCCACCTTTTTATTCACTTCTGTTCATGAAAATTTCCAATAGTGAAGTTAATAAACACGTTAGTCATTAAAAATATCCAAATAATTATGACAAAAATGCATCAAAAATTTAAAAGATTTTCTTACAAGAGCAACATAGCTTTAGAGAATGTATAGTTTGAGAATTATTTAGAGTTTCAAGAACTTCAAAAATCAAAGGGATGATCGGCAACAAAAAAGAAACACTTGCTGCTAGGCTGAAACCTACCTTTAATACATATATTAATATACAACATTATATATATTAATTTATATATGCATATAAATATATATATTAGTTGTAGATGGACACATACCACTATTTTATTTGTCTATTTTTATGTGGTGCCAGGGATCAAACCTAGCACCTCACACATGCTAGGCAAGCACTCTACCACTGAGCCACAACCCAGGCCCCACCTTTAACATATCTTGATAACAAATCCTTATTATCTCAACTTGGTACATATGAGACATGCACAGCTATGTGCACTACAACCTCTAATTGAATTGGTTGAGTGTTATCACTTGCATGCATGTGATCATGGATAATGAGGGCACCATTGCCAATCCCAAGTACATTTCGGCCTCATGAATTCCTTATTTTGGAAGTTATCTTGTTAGTTATGATGAGCTCCATCAAAATTTACATTCATATTATCACTACAAAATTAACCACAAATGCCAAATATTAAAATCTGCAATGTCATTCTTGATGTCAAAGATTTTTATTATTTATAAAATTCACTTGCAAGAGGCGGGGGTATAGCTCAAAGGTAGAGCATAAGCCTAGCATGCCTGAGCCCTGGAATCAATCTCTAGCACCCCAAAATATATTTACTTGCAAAAGATTTTTTTCCATATATGAAAAAATCCAGATGATTTCAGAATTAGCTTATTTGAAAATCTGAATCCTTTCATAGAAGATTAACAACAACTTTCCTATTTTTAATACATGTACAATGAAACTGGAATAGAAATGGATTAATGTGAAAAAAGTTATTTAAATAAAAAGTCATGTCCCACAAAGTGAGATATAAATGTACATTTTAGTTGTATTATACTTTAAAATATTTTCATAAAGTATGTATTTTCTGTTGAAACAGCTATTGTGGCTTCCTATACAGGTTTGTCAACTTAAGCTTACCTATGTCAATGACATAACCAGCGTCCTTGTGATGGTTAGGAGATGGAAGAAACATTTATAAGTTTTCTATGTTTGGATGTGGTTTCTTCTATAAATAGTTCACATGCTTTAGGCTTGGTTTTCAATGTAATGGTATTAAGAGTTGATGAGCCAGCATGCGGTGGCACACACCTGTAATCCTAGCACTTGGGAGGCTGAGGCAGGAGGATCACCGTGAGTTCAAAGCCAGCCTCAGCAATGGTGAGGCACTTAGCAACTCAGTGAGACCCTGTCTCTAATAAACTACAAAGAAGGGTTGGGGATGTGGCTCAGTGGTTGAGTGCCCCTGAGTTCAATCCCTGGTACCAAAAAAAAAAAAAAAAAAAAAAGAGTTGATGGATCTTTTAAGATATGGGACTGAGTGGGAGGTGATTTGGTCAAGGGGTTACCACCTTTGGAAGGAATTGATATTCTCATGGGAGAATACTATATTTCTCATGAGAGCAGGATGTTGGAAAGCAAAGCCACCCCATGTAGCCATGTTGCCATTTTCATTTCTACTTCACCACATTGGAAGACAGCTGGAATTGAACTTTCCAGCCACCAGAATTTTGAGCCAAATAGATCTCTTTACTTTACAAATAATCTAGTCTCAGTTATTGTTATAGCAATATAATACAGACCAAGGATATAGTTAGTTCACAACACCTATATTTAGGAATAGAAAATCAGTACTTGATTATTCATTAAGTAAGTACTCTTTGCATTTTTATTATTTATGGATTAAAAAGCATTATCAGTTTTTAAAAGTTCATATTTACTGAATATAATGAATTAATCCACACATGGAAAGAGGAAATTAAAGATGGAATACCTAGGTTGTTTTCTTAGATTTAAATATTGTTATACTTTGAGAACTCTGGTCCCTTCCTATGAATTTCATGAGTTACCAGTAATGGCCATAAAATATGCTAAAAGTATAACATAAAAGCCCAAGCAAATTATCCCAGTTTGTTTTAATAGAAATATGAAATGTAGTACTTGGTTTAAAAATGGGGTAAATTAGTAAGTAGGAATTTTCTGGGAAAAGAGACATATGTGATAAACATAATAAGTTTCCCTAAAATATGTTAGTATAGAAAAAGGACCAATTCCTTTCAGGGTATGATCCTATACAGTGAGGAGAAACATTTTTATTTTCATGCATTTCAATGCCTTCCTTAGAATTCCTGTATAAGGCATTTACTACTCATGTCTAGGATGGAAAATTATCCATCTGAGGGTGGGTATCATTGTGATTAGTAACAAAGGCCATCTCTGTTGTCTGCATGGTTTTAATTGCCATTGGACAATGTCTCCATGTATTGGTCAAGAAATGGGAGCTTCTATGCTACAATAAGATAACATATATGTTTTATCCTTGGATGTGCCCTTATTGTCTTCCAGAACACTTTCATTCTGCTATGCCCACTTGAACTGGAGGACTAACAGAGAAGTCCAGCTGGCCTCATATGATCCTGTTGTCAGCACCAACAATTGCGGCAGGGCAAGCGGGTGCTTCTGTGGCTTTCTTCTTCTTCTTTTTTTTTTTTTTTTTTTTTTTTTTTTAATGGAGAAATGGATGGAGGCAAGTGAAGAGTAGGACTTTGGTTTTATAATAGTGCCAAAGAATTATTCGCACTGACCTGGGAAATCAGAAAATGCTTAGAATTTGTTTGTTTCCTTGTTTGTTTTAGTATCAAGAGATTGAACCAGGAGCGCTTAACCACTGAACTATATCTCTAGCCCTTGTTATATTTCATTTTGAGTCAAGATCTCATGAAGTTGCATAAGGCCTTGAGAAGTTGCTGAAGTTGGCTTTGAACTCACGATCCTCCTGCCTCAGCCTCCCAGGCAGCTGGGATTATAGGTGCACGCCACCATGCTGGGCTAAATGCTTGGGGTTTAAGAAAAATAAATCCAGCAGAATGACTGAAAGGCCTACCTCAAGTTCCATGGTTTTTGAGAAGCATCCTAAGGGAGCCAGTCTACATTGACTACCACCTTTGTTCTCCCAAGTGGCATTACATCTCTATCCTTTCAGTCACCCTAGTAGCAAATGTTCTTTTCACTTTGCACTGAAAACTCTTTTAAATCATCAATATGCCAACAGACATAGTACCTAGGCTTCAGTACTCATAATTCTATTTATATGATACTAAGGTCCAGATAGATTAAATGATTTGTCTATGTTCACATGCACATGATAAAAGAGTCCTAGCCCAGGACTAGTAACTCCAAAGCTTGCTACACTTATTATATGGAGTCTTTAAGTTTTGGTTGGACATTTCAAAGCAGGCATTCAGCTTATATTTTCTCTCTCTGCCATTTGTTCCTTTTGTCTCTCTGGGTGTTTGTTGTCTATTTACCATTTAAGACACAATGTTCAGATGTCTTGTCCAGTTCTTTTCCAGGACTGGTTTGTCCGATATTTGTGAGAACTTATATCCTGACTTTTGACAATATTTTGGGAAAACCATCTTTTCCATTCTTATTTAACAACCTGGTAGGTAACCAAGGATATTTCAGCCCAATAGATAAAAAATTAGGTAAAAATGAGAAATATAAAACCTTAAAATATACCTAAGATATACCAACTCCATAGGCCTACACATTTAGAAAATGTGTTTATGTGTTACTATAGTAACAAATGTTCTTTTCATTCTCTGTACTGAAAAATTTATATCTTTTTTTAAAATAAGATATTATCTTCCAGGTGCAGTGGCACATGCCTATAATCCCAACTACTCCAAAGACTGAGACAGGAGCCTCACAAATTCGTGGCCAGACTCAGCAACTTAGCAAGTCCTTGTCTCACAATTAAATAAAAAGGACTGGGGGAATAGCATAATAATAGAGGGTTTGACTAGCATGCACAAGACCCTAGGTTCAATCCTAAGTACCACAAAAAATAAGATATTGATATTATGGGTCTGTTCTTTTTAATGATATCCACTAACAATGAATACATTACATAGCCTTTGGTATTAACTGTAAGGAAACTGTGGTTCATATGCCTCTGCAGAGCAGGCTATGGAATCTGAGAAAACTGGGTATAACTCTGGTGTTGTCATCTACTAGCTTTGAGATTATATTAGCTCACTTGTGTTGCTGTGACAAAATACCTGAGGTGAGGTAACTCATAAAAAATAAATTTGGCACAAAGAGTTCTGGTAAGGGAGGGTCCAAACAGCATGAGAGCCAGGGCTTTCTGGCTGTGTCACAACATGGTGACAAAACAGAAAGTAAACCAGCTGTGTGTGCAGAAGGGGCCAAGGATACAAGAAGGCCTCACTTTTATGATGACTGCTCTTGAAAGCACTCTCCAGGAGAGGAGCATTAATCCCTTCCTTGGGTGGTGTCCCAGGACCTAATTACCTTCATTAGGCCCCACCTTTTGAAGGTGCCACCCATCCACATCACCACATTGAGGAGCAAGCATCCAGCATATGAAACCCTCGGGGACACAAACCAAATGTTAAGCATAGTAGTGATCATGTCAAGGTCTTGCCCTTTTGGAGTCCCAGTTGCATCTCTAGAAAATAGAGATCATAATCTGTGCCCTAACTGGAGGATTAAACATTATCATAAATGCAAATTACCTGGGGTAGTCTAGATGCTTCCTAAACATAAGTCTCTTTCAAAAAGGCTAAGAGACAAAGGAGGAACAACCCTTTCTCTAGTTTAGAGGAACTGGGGTTAGTTTGAGTTTCAAAAGTAATGATCTTTCAGGACAAGTCTACTCATGTTGTCCTGAGTTGTAGGAAAGATCATCTGGCAGCTCTGTCTGCATCACGCTGGCTTTATTTACACATTTCAGATTGGACCAGGGAATGTGGTGATAACACAGTTTAGCAAACACAACACCATACTGCATCTGTGGCTGCTGCTACCGATTGCTTAGGAAGACCACGGGCAATCCATTCAGAAAGACAGAACTGGTATCACACACGTTTATATTTCCCTTAACATGGACGCTTCTGATTATACAAAGACATTTGTAATAAAAATAGTGATAACCATGGGTAAGATTAAACAAATAAACAAGATGATTGTGGCTAAACATAGTTTTTCCATTTATATATTTGAAAAGAATGGAATTTTACCTATCATTATAAACCTGAAAAAACTATAGAAGCTAATGGAAAAAAATTCATGTGATATAGGGCCAACTTTACAACCAAGTATGTACCACCAAGCAGGAGCAGAAACAAAGGATACAATCTTCCTAATCCAGATTTCAAATTTCATAAACTTTGCTTTTTCAAAAATACACTCTCAAGAATAGCACTGATTATAAGAAAAATAACAAACTCCAACTCTAACTAAAATTTTATATAATATAAAGACAAATGCAAGATTGTAATTTTTACACTGCTCCTTTGTTTATAAAATGTCCAAAGCATTGAGGCTTTTAACTAAGTTTTATAAGCAGTTGAATTAGGAACAATTAATGTGCCTGTGGTGTCACATAGCTGTTCGTTCTCTAAAAATAAAACCAAAAACATAAAGAATAATTCAGAAGGCAAATCTTATTTTTTTTTCCTTAAGGTTTTGTTTCCTTTCCAGTGTCTCCAGTGAGACACTACAATAAACCAGCTTCGAGCCTCTGGGACAGAATTAACACCATCAAAATGAATTTACAACTGAGAATTAATTATATAAGCAGTATGTTACTTTAAATCTTTCCTGCATGTTCTGATTCAGAAAAACTCTCATTTCTCTATTAATTATCTGAGCAAAACCAGAGAGATATTCCTGAAAATTGACCCTGTCAGGAAAAACCCTTTTGACATGCTTAAAAATTGAGTAGTGTTTGTCACAGGATATGCAGGATTCCCAAAAGAAATCGATGTAAAATTTTCTCTCACGATCCTCCCAGTAATTACAGTCACCAAGACTAAAGATACAAAAATACAACTTTACACAACAGGAACATGTTTGGTCTGTTTCATTTCAGTGAATATTGAAAGCCTGGAATTTGAAAACTTGAAGAATTATAAACATTAGAAATAGTTTGAGTGGCATGTAACATGAAAAAACTTCTGTGTCTGTCATAACAAAGAACAGGAAGCAACATTTATATATGAGATTAAAAATTATTCTTTAGGAATCCCAGCTTAATGCACTGGGAACTGTGTTTAGGATTTCTTCCCATGGGGCATTTTGTTGGCAGACAGACACACGTGTGGTGTCAACACCATGGTTCATGCTATTAAGTGGGGGTGGGGAAGGGAGAAATCTGTCCTCTTTTTGCAGAGTGCTTCTTTCTCAAGTAGCTCTTTTGCTTTAGGAAACGTATATGAAGCAGAGCGTTTGGATTTTGAATCAACATAATTTCTAAGGGCCTTTCCCTGGCTCTGGTCATTATCCATAGAGCTTATGTACTTTATGTAACAACATTTTGGGCTTGCAATAGTAACTCCTGTTATCAAATGAAAGGGTTGAAAACTAAAAAAAGAATGAACACTACCAAGAAAAAGAAACTCATAATACAGAACTGAAAAATTGGCCACATTTTATAAAAAATATATTTGGAACTTAGATTCTGGTATTCATTAAGTTCTTCTGAGCCAACTGATGGAATGCTGTGCCACCACAAGGTTAATGGAGCTGTTTTCTATAGCTACAACTATTGCACATAAATACAAAACAAAACAAAAAAACCACAGTTTTTTATTATCTATGTGAATCCTTTAGCTTTCTCTCAGATGGGAGAGTAAAGAGGGTATAAGGTAAAATATCTATGTGATCAAGAAATGCAAAATTTAATTCTCATTACCCTAAATCTGAATTTAAACACAGCTTCTGTTGGCACACCCCATTCCCCCAGCATTTCTTCTCCACTGCTCATTTACAAATCCTGATGAATGTGTAGCATCACACAGCAAGACCGTGGTTTAGCATGACCATCTTGCTTATTATCGCAGTCTCTGTCCTCACAGAGGCTTTGATAAATCAATAAATATTGCAACAATAATGTGGAAAAGGAGATGAATAAATTGATGATATGTTTCTTCACAATGATGTAGCACAGTAAAACATAAATAAGACTTAGGGAAGAAGATCTGGGTTTGAATCTTGCAACTATCCTAGCTGAGAAATCCTGGACATGTTACTTAATTTCTCTTAACCTGAGTTTGTTCAACTGTGGATGGGAAAGATAATACCAAAAATAATGACTTGAATATTCAAAGAGTTAAAGGGTATAAAAGCAGCTGGCAAATTAGAAAACTCTGAAAGTACTAGTATTTTAATTAATCTATTTAAATAATCCTTACACATCACAATCTTGTTTTAAATTATTACTTGTGTTTCATTCTTTTTCATTTATTACTTAATTTTTCATGAGGGAAAAATGGTGTTTCCACCTTTCTGTTAATTATCTCCATAAATTTTATTTCAATTTTCTAATAAGTTTCTTGTAATCTTGTTGAGTCATTGGGACTTAGATCGGGCCACATTGAAATAGAGGGTTTCACTAGGAAAGACAAGAGGAAAGCCACTGTGCTCAGAAAAATTACTTGTGGACTATTGGGATGTCTAGTGTATTCCACCGTGGCTTGACATAAAAACTTTAGGCAATGAGAACTTAAACTTGATGTAGCACAGACTACTAAAAATCAGGGCCTTATATTCTATTTTGTACATGTCGGTAAATAGAAGGATAAATAATTCATGCAATTACAGTCCGGTATATCATGTTCACAATATTTGAAATTAAATACTAAGTATAGTCCTTACAGTAGACATGGAAGATAGGATCTACTAGTACTAGGGACATAGTGTGACAATAAATAGGATATTCCGAATATTCCCAAGGGCCAGGTTAATATCATTTTTGCATTACCTCTAAAGGTAATGAAGTCAAACCCTTTTAAAAATGGAAGTTTGAATTTTAAAAAAGAAATGTGAGCAAGCTGATATGTCAAAAGAGTATAGGAACTGGCCTTTTCTCATTCAGAACATCCACACATTGAGAATTAAAAGTTGGCTGGAATCCACTTACTATTAAAATCTTTAAAGTAAGACAGTATGATTGAAATGTTATCAATTAAATCACTTGGCCAATAAAAACCATATGAAATAAAACTAAAAGGACTTATATCAGAATTTCCATTTACTTTAGACCCCTACAATTTATCCATAAGCATATCTTCTATAACAGGCCTTCTATATGGGTTATATATGCCCTGAGGGAGTGTGTGTGCACATTTACCCACATAGACACATCTACAACTATTGTTAACCATCCAAAGATACATTCTGGCTTTTGATTTTCTTAATACCACCATACTTCATCATCTTAAAGTAACCCTGCATATGGAAGAATTCACAAAAATCACTGATCAAACCCATTTACCGAGTTTTGGACATTTTTAAGAAGGCAAGAAGAATAGTAAGCAAACTACTCTTATTACTAGATTGTAAGATGTCTCCCATGAACAATAGTCTTCCTGAGTTAGGACAGTAGATTAACGTCTCCTTCTACAACAAGGGGATACAAGCAATGATCCCCAGTGGACCCAACAACCCCACTGAAAGGAGTGTGCAGGTTAATTTGCAGAGAGAACTCCTGGGCACAGAGGCCATGGTCTTTGCCCTCCTTGATGGCTCTGCCTGTGTAATGATGATGTCACTCATTAGATTGCTGGCTGATGAAACTCACAGTTTAGATGTGCTTAAGTTTTAATGATGACATCCTAATTTGTGAAAATTGTAAATATAATGTTCGTTTGCATCTTTTTATTATAAGTTGTCCCTAATCAACAAAAATGCATCACGTTTGTTCCTTATCTTTTTCAAGGAAAACATCCATGTCTGCTTTTAAGTCAATTATTGATATAAAAAGATGATTTTCTTTTCTCATAAAATCTGTCAGAAAATTCTGACCTAATTGATGATCCTAAAAAAACAGATCATTCAAGTCCTATTTCTGACAGCCTACTTATAAACAAACCAACCCACAATGCAGGCGTCAGAGTAGTTTATTTCTGATAGCAATACACTGCTTTTTTTCCTTTTATTATATGCCCTATGATTCCTTCTTCCCGATGCTAATACTAAATGCTGAAATATTCTATGTAAGTGATTGTTGAGCTGGAAAAAGAAAGAAACTCTTAATAGAAGTATTTATACCTTCAGCAATGAAAACAAGATATTATTGTCTTGCATGACCTTTCCTAAGTACGGGATACAGCATTTTACACAATAGTTTCTTGGTTCATGCTTCAATTACTGACCTTTACTGTGTAGAAAATTAATGCAATTTTCATTGTAATCCATCCGTACAAATAAGGTCCATGCGGAAGGATTCCACATATGGAATCTAATACAAATAGGAAATGTCAACTGATTGCTGTTGGCTGAACTTAGCCATTATCTATTTGTTCTGGGGTCCCTTGCAAACTACACTTTCAACAAGCAATTTCTTACATGGGCCATCAGGTATAAGAAAGGAGGATTTCCTTTCTTCAAAGTTTAGCTTGTATGCTTCACTTCCTGAAAGCCAAAAATCTAGTTACCTGAAACTTCTATGCTATCATTGAAAGTTCACGAAAGAAAAGAAGACAAAATTGTCCAGTCTAATCTGGTTTCTAATACAGATCACCACCAAGCACTTTTAACAATAAGAAGAAGCAAGAGGCTACAGTGATGTCATTTTACAACAATTCCTATTCCAGACAATAAAAGTATGACACACCCCAGACCATGTTCTGGTCTGTGCATCCAAGACAGGCAGAAGATGAGAATGCATTCATCTCCTAAGGAAGTTGGGCCGAGGGCCCAGGCAGCCTTTCATCTTCCACAGTCATCTGTGACGGTATGTGGTGGGAAGGGGTGCTGGTAATTAAGGAGTGTCACTTTTAAGATGGATGGTTTGGGTAGAAAGGAGTTTCTCTCCTCTTCTGGTTCTGCAAGAAATGGCTGTGTGTTTATAATTTGTAAACAGTTCCTCTTAGCCTGGGTGTGTTACAGTTCCCAGAAGCACCGTCTGTCACATCTAACACACAACAGAAGCCAGAAGGGCTCAGTGGGGAAGACCTCTCTGACAGTCCACTGTGGTGGGGAGTCACCTAGTCGCTGTGTATCCACGTCTAGGATGAGCACATGTCAGTGGTGGAGGGTGCTGTACGTGGAGAAGAAATGACATATTGCACACCTGTAGGATGTGCACTTGAGGAGCCTCCATGTTGAATGCCCATTTAGTTTAACAGATTTCCAAGAGAAGGGAGAGTGAAAAGTAATGAACAAAGACTAGGAAGCCTGCCATTCTCCCCCAGCTATTGAAAGGTATGTTAAGCAGAAGAGACATAAACAGAGGTTGAATTATTTTACACTTGTTCCTTTAGAGGATTTTACAGAAATATGAAACTGAAGAAGTTAAACCACCATGGTTATGCACTACTTATTAAAAAGCCCTATTTGAGCCAGGGGCAATGGTGCACACCCACAATCCCAGCAGCTCAGGAAGCTGAGGCAGGAGGATTCTCAAGTTCAAAGCTAGCCTTAGCAACTTAGCAAGGCCCTAAGCAATTCAGTGAGACTCTGTCTCTAACAAAAAGGAGCTGGGGATATGTCTCAGTGATTGAATGCTCCCAAGTTCAATTCTCAGTACCTCCCCCCCAAAAAAAGGCCCTATTGAAATACTATAATAAAAATGTGTCAAGAATAAACTTGCCCCGGAGGGAATGAGGATAGCCCTGCTGCAACCCCTTTCAATATGGGAAAGGTTGATGTTACTGTCATGAGCAGGGCCACACTGGTATGGATGAACTAGCTCCCAAGCCCATGCCAGGGTGCTGCCATTCACTGTCTCCTCTTTCATCCTTGCTCAGAGAGACTTGAAGAACAGTCCACACAGCTCTGTCTGCAGAAATCCAGGTAGTTCGAGAAAATTCAGTGGAAGATTAGACCTTTACAATCACTCATCTAAACTTCATGGCCTGATTTTGTTGCTTGCCTTTTGCCAAACAACACTTTTTCATTCCTAATCTTCTTGTTGGAAGCTCTCCTGCTTCAGATGGGCCAAAGATATCTGGTCTGAATTATCTCTAAAGGGTGGATGAGGCCTTTCTTCCTTGGGTGGCTCATTTAAATAGACTTGGTCAAACAGGAAAAAAAAAAAAAAAAAAAAAAAAAAAAACATTTTTCCTCTTTTAAGCTTTGGTTTATGAAAATTTAGAATTTTGCCTAGTGTGATATTGTGATATAAAAAGAAATATATATTTGGTATTTGTTCCTGGATCCTGGCCAGAGCTCCTAAAACTCTTAGAACTGCCTAAGTGATAAGAGTGGTAGGAGTATGTTTTGTTATATTTGGTTTTGTCTCAAGATCCTGAAACAGCTGCAGATGTAGAAAGGTGAAGGAGGAGATTTTTTTGCTATTCATAAAAAAAAAAAAAAATCAATCTCACCTGAGTTCAAGTTAACGAGACGACTTTTAGAAATCCCCTAAGGATGAGGAGCTGGTTGCTAAAGGAATCCAGCATGTGATTACAGGATTGGAACTCAAAGGGTCACCTTTCCCCAAACCACTTAACCTCCAGAAAGAGGGGACGAACTGGACATGGACTTAATTACAGTAGTCGGTGATTTAATCATCCATGCTGACTTAAGGAAGCCTCCAGAAAAACAACAATAAAAGTAAAAAACTATATCAGGAGGCTTCTGGGTTGTTGAATATGTGGAGGAGCCAGGAGCGTGCAGTGCCTAGAGAGGGCATGGAGGCACCACACCCCTGCCCCAATCTTCCCCTATACGTCTCTTCCAATTAGCTGTCCCTGAGTTGCATCTTTTACAACAAACCAGAAGTGTAAGTAAATGTTTACTTGCATTTTATGAGCTATTCTAGCAAATTTTTAAACCCAAGGGAGGGGCTATGGGAACCCATAATTTATAGCTGGTTGGTAGAAGGACTGTAGGCCCAGACTTGCAATTGGCACATTGTGTAGGTTTACAACTAATTCATTAAGACTTGTCATTTTCTTTCATCAAACATCCCTTATGCACTTTAGCTAGGCAATGACAATTAAT